>JAESUZ010004618.1:0-600000 GCA_017311185.1 Proteles cristata cristata
AGATCACAATAACAGAGAAGAACAAGATTTGCCAAGCTCATTTTTTCCTATCAAGGAGCACCATTGCCTCTGGTGACAGACCTCTCCTTCCATTTTGGGAAAAAGAGTCACAGCCTTGTCTCAAAAGTGAGTCATTCTTCCAAGAATGACCATGGTAGCTTCTTATTTTTCTTTCTTTTTTTTTTTTTACCAGAAGAAAACAAAAAGTTTTATATTTAACATGGCACCCTGCTATATACATATTCACTTTGAATATGTATATATTTTTTTTGAAAAAACAATGAAGCTATTAAAAATAATAAGAAGAAGAAAAGGTCTAGTTCATAGGTGGTTTTAAGACCCATTAAGATCATGCAAACAACTAGCTTTTATAAACTCTAACATACTCCATAGATATAAAGTGGAATTATTATTAACAAATTTTGATATTCCAAAACAGTAAGTGGAGATTATTACTCACATTGCAAAAGTTATCTATATAACCTGCCATACATTTATTTTAAATAATTAAGCTCACCCAAAGCAAATCCCACAAAAGGAATAAACCATACACATAAATAAATGCATATGTATGCAGCATTTCTTCCTAAAAGATAGCTTATGAAACTTTAATGAACCCCTAAAACAGAGCTGTTCTCTTGAACACAGCCCTGTTCTCTAGGTACCCCACTTGACTAAACTGGCCCACAGGGAATCTCAGAAATACCCTTAAGTTCTACAGAATTAGCAAAAAGAGGGAACTTCTGTTTCTCTATATTATGGAAAGTTGACTGTGGAAGAATATCTAGGCAACATTTTGAGCCTGTTCCTCATTGTCCAGATCTGGAACTGACTACAAAAGAAGAGAAATGCTTGGCTTACAGCCACGAGAGTTCACTTATGAAATTCAAATTTACATTGTCCCCCTTCAAAATTAGACTCTACCCACTCTCCCCAACCAAAAAAAAAAAAAAAAATTAGAAATATACCTGAGATATAAAGTGAGAGCCACCTGGAGAAGGCACAGAAGATTTTAGGTTCATCTGACCCTCCTGAGAGCTTTAAAGAGACCAGGTCACCCTACACCAAGCAGAAGGCATCCAGTGCTCAAGGAGCTGCCAGGCCCTCACACCATTCATCACTCCCTTCTGAACCACTTTCCAGACCTACACTGGACTCTACTTCCTGACAGGTTGTATATCGTTTCCGTCTCTGAGCTCAGGGTTCATTTTTCTCCCATTTATGGCTCTGCTTTACCCTTTGGCAAAGCACAAACCATGTTTCTCCCACTTTGCCCGATCCATCCCAGGCTCTAAGCCCTGGAATACTCATTTCCTATGGGTGGCCCCAATAATACCTTTACCTCCTAAGCAGGACTCTAGCAAGACTGAGAACAGCTCTCTCCTGCAAGACCAGATATCTACACGGTGCAAAGGAGAGGTGCAGGCTTTATTGCCTCACTCCCTAAGAGCACCCATTTACTGGATTTTACCCTCATGACTAGAGGGGAGGCACGCATACCATCCCAGAAGATGATTCACATGCACACACGTAAATTTAGGCGTCTCTTATTCTGCTGGCAAGACCTGCCCTCATACTAATAATTAATATCACTTGGCACTTACAAAAGATCCTTCAGCTTTGAAAATGCCTCACAAGCACATATTAATTGACCAGACTTGCCAGCTCCAAATATTTTCACTGTGCCTCCCAAGCCTCTGGGTATTTATCCATGCTACACCCATGCCGCCTACAGAACCTTCAGCATCAACTCTGTTTTGGGAAGCTGACAAGAACTCAGGGTATCCCAGCTTTGTCTGGATCCCCATAGATCTAGGCCACATGACTCCCTCTAGCACATTCTCAAAGGAGCACAGTTTCCAGGAGTTTTAGAGACACAGAAACAATATACCTAGAATTTTAAATTCAGAAATATTAGGACTTAAAATCCAGGGGTGCCTGGGTGGCTTAGTCGGTTAAGTGTCCGACTTTCGCTTAGGTCATGATCTCGCAGTTCGTGGGTTCGAGCCCCGTGTCAGGCTCTGTGCTGACTGCCAGCTCAGAGCCTGGAGCCTATTTCAGAGTCGGTGTCTCCCTCTCTCTCTGACCCTCCCCTGCTCACGCTGTCTCTCTCTCTCTCTCCTAGAAATAAATAAAAATATTAAAAAATAAAATAAAATCCAGAACACCTTCTGAGAAAAATACCTACATAGATAAAACAGAGGTAGTAATACCTGAATGGGCTGTTATTAGGATGAAAGATAAAGAATCTGATGGTTTCAGGATGATATCTGATGCATAAGAGGTCACACTGATCATGTAATATTTTATATGTTACTCAGGTATAATTGCTACCATCAATTTGAAGATGAACAAACTAGGGCAGCTGGGTGACTCAGTTAAGCATCTGACTTCAACTCAGGTCATGATCTTGTGGTTCAAGCCCCACATTGGGCTCTGTGCTGACAGCTCGGAGCCTGGAGCCTGCTTCAGATTCTGTGTGTGTCTCTCTTCCTCTCCCCACTCACTCTCCATCTCTCAATAAATATGCATTAAAAAAATAAAAGGTGAAGAAACTAATGCACAGAGAGATTTGAGTAACATGTATTAGACTTCATGGAGAGTAACAGCTGGGGGGAACTTGAATTTGAGCCTAGACACCTGGGCTGCAGAGCCTGAACTCTGATGATCATACTGCCCCACCTCTTGATAGTGGCACCAATGGACCACCATCGCACCAAGAAGGATAGGCAAACTGCTGAGTTAGGGTTCCAGGTGAGGACATATCCTATTCTCTGCTGCCCTGTGTGTGGTCCATCAGTGAATTTCTTGCATTTAGGTGAACAAAAATCTTTGATGGATTTTATATTTTCTGTAAATAATAATAATAAACTATCAGAAATTTTGTACTTTTTTTTTTCTGTTTTCAGTACTTTGAGGCCATTTGTGGAAAGAGAAAATTCTTGGAAATGGGCAGTCTGAGTTGAGGCCAAGCTCCTCTCTGCTCTTCTCCTGCCCCTTTGGGTGGAAACTGTTTTCTCACCTATAAAAATAAGACCATAGAATCTTAACTCAAGGGAGTGCTGGAAAGGAAAAAGATGATGTTAAGTTTCTCTATCAACTCATAGGTTTTCAGAGTCCTTTACTGTGTTATTTGTGACAAGTAACAAAGTGATTTACTGAGGCAAATGCCCACTTGGAAGAAATAGACAAGCTTTTCATAAATTCTCAACCCCACAGGATCCCAGATTTATCCAAGCTCCCTGAAAAATGGCAGTTCAATCTCTTTCTTCTCTTTGGCAGAAATATTATGGTCTTTAACTTCTTCAATTAACCTGTTTCACAGCACTCACTGTTGCCAGATCCCATGTGATGCTACAGAAACATCAAGATGAATAAAACACAAACCCTGCGAGGGAATACTCCATCATGTGATCAATGCAAGGATGGCAGAATTGTTGCTTAGGAAATACAGTGATATTCTGTGAGGGGCGTCAGGAGAGACTTCAAGGAAAAGGCAAACTCCAGGCTGGATTTTAATAATGGAATAGGTTGGACAGGGGTCGGGGGTGGTAGTGAGGGTCCAGAGCTGGAAAGGAGCTTCTGAGCAGAAAAAGCAGAGTATGAGAAGGTATGAAAGCATGAAGCATCATGATGTGATGGGGCAACTGCTAATGCTTCCATTTGATGAACCTAATTATGCCTGGAAGGGTGAGCAGAGCTAGATCCTGAAGAGCCATGTGTGCCAGAGCTCAGGAGTTGGGGATTATTTTCTCCTATATTCAGAATATGCAGAAATGTTACATTGCCTGGACTATGGCCCTCTGGATCCTAGATGTCATTGATCATGGTACACCTGGTTTTCTGACAAGATACTTCTTCTCTCATGGAGTAACCCCCCTCAGGTCCTGAGCTGGTTCTGCCCTTCCCCTCCATCCACCTCCACCCCCACCCAGAAGGTACTGGAAGTGCTTACGGCAGCAGAAAGTGGGAGCTGCTCTCCAGAGCAGTGGAAAAATAAGCTGCTGAAAGCTTTATTTCCCTGCTCAGAATATTTTTACAAAACAAATGCACAAGGCTTGTCACCACACACTCAACTATTTTTAGGCTTCCTGACCAGATCTTCTGGATAGGCCTTTGGGGACAGTAAGTGGCGGCAGGGAGGTGGGAGTTGCTCTTGGCTTTGGGGAGTCTGGGTCCTCTGGGAGCTCTTGAATTTGGTTTGGCCAGAGAATATATCTGGGGGAGGAAGCAGGGGTGAAGTGGAAGCAATCAGCCCCCTTGTCTGCTTACCCTATTCATCTTCTGTGACCAGCAGTAACTCCAACCCATTGGCTTCCAGGGCACAGGGGCCGCCAGGAGAAATGAACCCGGGGTTTCACCTCCCTCAGTGCCACTGTGTCCTGGACTCAGGCCACAGACAAGAGGCCCCTAATTGGTTTTGTACCATATGCTAGGCCTGGGTCATGACTCAGCCGAACAGATTCCTTTCTCTTCTCCCACACTGACCAAAGCTTCGGCCAGATGGGGCTGGTGGGCGGAAGGCTGAAAAGCCAGAAAGGGCAAAGCTGTGTGGGTGACAGGGCATTCTCAGAGTTTCCAACAATGATGTTTCGTAGCTCCTGAGGTCCCAAAGCCAGTCCACATACAAGGCCAGATGAAAACGCTCCAGCTTTTGCTGGGAACTACAGTTGACTTTGTCACATTTTATCTAAACGACGGTCAAATGTGTCTGTAAAAAAAAAAAGAAGAAGAAGAAGTAGCCGTACATTTCTTCATGCAAAGCAAGAGTGCTCAGATTAAATTGGTACTGTGATTTCAGTAAGTTTCTCTGCATGTTTTAATAGGGAGTACCAGATGGGTATCACCTTTGTTCCTCCAAATAACCTGGTTCCGCCTCATTTTACACATGAGATAACTTAATGCAAACATCTGAATGTTGCAGAGCAAATGTCAAGATGTGGATCTTCTGAGTTCTAGACAAGATTTTGCAAATATGTATGGTACAAAGTATGCTGAAAAGTTTTTAAAAAGTATGCTTAGTGATAGAAATACAATGACTAAGATTTCTCTGAGACTCAAAAAGTGAAATAAATTGCTAAATGAAACAAAACCTGTAAATGCCACAGCCATGATCAAACTGTCTGACACAAAACATGTGTTTTTTTTTCCCCACTTATCTACAGTGCTTTCCATTCTCCTTTATTGTTGTTAACATTTAAATGGAATACTTTGTTCTCCAACTGGCCTGCTTTTGAAGACTGCAGGTCTGTGGGGTGCTTACTTGCCCAGAATTTAGTTCTTTCCACCTTTTGCTTTTTATTCCTGTTCCCAGCTTCTGCTCCATGGCTCGGGCCACCTCATCACCACTTCTCATTTGCTTATTCTGCTATTTTCCTCTTCCATTGCCCAAGCTCCACCCATACAAGTGTATTGAGTGCACAGGAATCTTCAATAACAGAAGGTCATGATCACCCCTGCAGTCACTTCAAGTCAGGGGCAGATATCACTATTCTGAGAGGTCATAGGCCATTACCCTCCTCAGAGCTATGTCTCTGCCCCTGCCCACCACAGTGCTTCTGGGACCTCCTCTTTCACCCTTCTCCTCCTGTCCTCAGTTCTGGGCCCCCAATCAATTCTACTTAGTACTAAACATTTCACTAGAGGGAAAATGAACTGACTTTTTTTTTTTAGTGTTTGTTTGTTTGTTTTGAGAGAGAGAGGGAGAGAGAGAATTCCAAGCAGGCTCCACACTGCCATTGCAGAGTTGGACATGGGGCTCCATCCCACCAACCATGAGATCATGACCTGAGCTAAAATCAAGAGTTAGATGCTTAACTGACCAAGCCACCCAGGTGTCTTAGAAAATGACCTGATGTTAGTAAGCAAACCACCTTAGGTTGCTTTGCTGCATTACCCTCCCCCCCCCAACCCCCCCACCTCCCGCTCTTTATCTCTAATCAGAAAGGAAAAATCTCAATTTGTTTCTCCTTCTTAGGAATAAGAAAAACCTTTTCAGAAGCCCCCCAAAAGCTTCACAATCTGGTCTCACATCCACCCCAAACCAATCACTGGCTAACGGAATGGATAAAAAAAAAAAAGACCAATAAGGATTTTCTTCTAGACCAAGAGAGAGGATCACCCTCCCTAAGCCTTTGGGGGAGGGGTGACATCCATAAATATCAGGGCTGTAGGTGCAAGAAAATGAGGAGGATGCATTTAGCCAACCTATATTCATCATTAGCGCCTATACAATCCACATATCTTTGTAACTTTTTTTTTTTTTAGAAAATGTATTTCTCATTTCCTCTAAGAGTCTGCTGTAGGCATGGTGGCTCTCTTAGATGGTTCTCCCCCCCACACTGATTCAGGAATCCTGACCCTTTCCATCCTATGTTTCTGCCAACACAAAGCCTCTCCTTCCAACTGCAGGGATGATGGGCTGAAGGGAGGCACACTTGAGACTTGACCATTTCCCTTGACAGCGACCACATCACTTTCATTCCTGTTTTATTGGTCAGAATGAGTCAGATGGTCCACCCCAGTGCAAAGGAAGCTGGGAAGTGTTAAGGAGAACGTATCAGTAACACTAGCAAATTATGGCACAGTGGGCAATTCACAACACCATGAGTGCATTTCATTCAATAAGAGGGTAATCTAATGCAAGCCTCTACTCTTAACAAACAAACACCAACCAGGAGATCTGATATTATAATCTTTTCTTAAATCTGCAACAGTTCCATACCAACTTTTTAGATCAGGTTCAATGTATAATACCTGTGCTTCCCTCCTGGCCCAAGTCCATTCCTACAGCATTTACTGGAAATATAAATTATGGTGTGGCAGACAGAGATTTTTTTTTCCATTACCCAAAGAAAACATCAATAATTAAAGTTTCTTTTGTTTGTTACCCTCCCACTTCCCTTTATCAGCTTTAATTTAGCATCTGTCTATAAATTATACACTAATAGATCTTGGTCTAGGAATCCCATTTCTCTAAGTTGAAAAAAAGTCCTCCACACTGTCTCTTTTCTGTCAAAACTCTTCTTCCTCATCATTATCCCTGTTTTGGCAGACATACAAAAATCACACCATAGCTTTGTGATCTGGGTCTCCTTGACTGAGGTTTGTCTGAAATGAAGCTAAAAATGAGGAGATTTGTATGGTTTCCAGTTGAATTCCATGGTTTTCTTCCTGTGTTAGCCTTTTGCCTCCAAAAAATTCTGGGGAAATTTGGTGTGGGCTGTGGCTGACAAGAAATTAAAAGTTCCAATTATGTTCCCAACTAGACAGCAGGCTTCATTGCTTAGCCATAGTTAGTGGAGAGGAACAAGTTTCTTTAATTGGTTCGAAAGCCCAAAGACGTTATCAAGTTCTGAGTGCATTATCAAGCTCTGAGACCCAGAACTAGAGATAGGAAATTGTAAGAAGTAGTTTTTGATGCAAATGAAATTTTCTTTAGTGGATTTCTGAATTTTCCAAAATGGCTTTTTTTTTTCACAAGTAGTTTATTGTCAAGTTGGTTTCCATATAACACCCAGGGCTCATCCCCACAAGTGCCATCCTCCATGCCCATCTCCCCCCTCCCTCCCCGACACCCATCAGTCCTCAGTTTGTTCTCAGCATTAAAGAGTCTCTCATGGTTTGCCTCCCTCACTCTCCCCTACTATTTCCCCTCTTCTTCTCCCCCATGGTCCTCCATTAAGTTCCTCCTAATCCTCCTATATGTGCAAACATATGGTATTTGCCCTTTTCTGCCTGACTTATTTCGCTAAGCATAACACCCTCAAGGTCCATCCATGTTGCTACACATGGCCAGATTTCATTCTTTCTCATTGCCATGTAGTATTCCATCGTATAGATAAACCACATCTTCTTTATCCATTTGTCTGTTGATGGTCACTTAGGCTCTTTCCATGTTTGGCTATTGTTGAGAGTGCTGCTATGAACATTGGGGTGCATGTGCTCCTATGCATCAGTATTCCTATATCCCTTGGGTAAATTCCTAGCAGTGCTATTGCTGGGTCATAGGGGAGTTCTATTGTTAATTTTTTGAGGAACCTCCACACTGTTTTCCAGAGGGGCTGTACCAGTTTACATTCCCACCAACAGTGTAAGAGGGTGCCCGTTTCTCCACATCCTTGCCAGCATCTAGAGTCTTCTAATTTGCTCATTTTAGCCACTCTGAATGGCATGAGGTGGTATCTCAGTGTGGTTTTGATTTGTATTTCCCTGATGAGGAGGAATGCTGAGCATTGTTTCATGTGTCTGTTGGCCATCTGGATGTCCTCTTTGGAGAAGCGTCTGTTCATGTCTTCTGCCCATTTCTTCACTGGATTATTTGTTTTTCAGGTGTGGAGTTTCGTGAGTTTCTTATAGATTTTGGATACTAGCCCTTTATCTGATATGTCATTTGCAACTATCTTTTCCCATTCCATCAGATGCCTATTAGTTTTATGGATTGTTTCCTTTGCCATGCAGAAGATTTTATCTTGATGAGGCCCCAATAGTACATTTTTGCTCTTGATTCCCTTGCTTTGGGGGATGGCTTTTAGGTGTTTAAGTAAGTTCCTTCTATCCCGACTTTCTTGAGGGTCTTTATTAAGAAGGGATGCTGTATTTTGTCAGATTCTTTTTCTGCATCTATCGACAGGATCATACGGCTTTTATCTTTTCTTTTGTTGATGTGATGTATCACATTGATTGATTTGCGAATATTGAACCAGCCCTGTAACCCAGGAATGAATCCCACTTGATCTTGGTGGATAATTCTTTTTTTTTACAAATAGTTTATTGTCAAATTAGTTTCCACATAACACCCAGTGCTCATCCCCACAAGTGTCCTCCTCCATGACCATCCCTCCTCCCCCCCACATCCATCAGTCCTCAGTTTTGTCAGCATTCAAGAGTCTCTCATGGTTTGCCTCTCTCCCTTTCCCCCACCATGTCCGCCCTTCTTCTCCCCTTGGTCCTCTGTTAAGTTCCTCCTAATCCTCCTATACGTGCACACATATGATATTTGTCCTTCTCTGCCTGACTTATTTCGCTCAGCATAACACCCTCAAGGTCCATCCATGTTGCTACACACGACCAGATTTCATTGTTTCTCATTGCCATGGTGGATAATTCTTTTTATGTGCTGTTGGATTCGATTTGCAGGTATCTTGTTGAGGATTTTTGCTTCTGTATTCATCAAGGATATTGGCCTGTAGTTCTCTTTTTTTTGCTGGATCTCTGTCTGGCTTGGGAATCAGAGTGATGCTGGCTTCATAAAATGAGTCCGGAAGTTTTCCTTCGATTTCTATTTTTTGGAATAGCTTTAGAAGAATTGGTGTTAATTGTATTTTAAATGTCTGGTAGAATTCCCCAGGAAAGCCCTCAGGTCCAGGGCTCTTATTTGTTGGGAAATTTTTGATAACTGATTTGATTTCTTCACTGGTTATGGGTCTGTTCAGATTTTCTATCTCTTCCCATGTGAATTTTGGTAGTGAGTGTGTGTTTAGGAATTTGTCCATTTCTTCTAAGTTGTCCAGTTTGTTGGCATATAATTTTTCATAGTATTCCCTGATAGTTGCTTGTATTTCTGAGGGGTTGGTTGTAATCAGTCCATTTTCATTCATGATTTTGTCTATTTGGGTGCTGTCTCTTTTCTTTTTGAGAAGCCTGGCTAGAGGTTTGTCAGTTTTGTTTATTTTTTCAAAAAACCAACTCTTGATTTCTTTGATCTGTTCAATTGTTTCTTTGGTCTCTATGTTGTTTATTTCTGCTCTGATTTTTACTATTTCTCTTCTACTGGGTTTGGGGTGCTCTTGTTGCTCTCTGTCTAGTTACTTTAGATGAGCTGTTAGATTTTGCACTTGCACTTCTTCTAATTTCTTGAAATAGACCTGGAGTGCAATGTACTTTCCTCTTAGGACTGCCCTTGCCGCATCCCATAGATTTTGGATTGTTGTATTTTCATTTTCATTTGTTTCCATATATTTTTAAATTTCTTCTCTAATTGCCTGATTGGCCCATTCATTCTTTAGTAGGGTGTTCTTTAACCTCCATGTTTTTGGAGGTTTTCCAGACTTCTTCCTGTAATTGATTTCAAGTTTCAAAGCATTATGATCTGAAAGTGTGCATGGTATGATCTCAATTCTTTTATATTTATTGAGGGCTGCTTTATGTCCCACTATGTGCTCTATCTTGGAGAATGTCCCATGCACACTTGAGAAGAAAGTGAATTTCATGGCCTCAGGATGTAGAGTTCTAAATATATCTGTCAGATCCATCTCGTCCAATGTGTCATTCAAGTCCATTGTTTCTTTACTGATTTTCTGTCTGGTTGCTCTATCCCTTGCTGTAAGAGGAGTATTAAAGTCCCCTGCTATTAGTACATTCTTATCTATAAGATTTTTTCTATTTGTGATTAATTGTTTTAGATATTTAAGTGCTTCCATATTTGGTGTGTAGACACTTATAATTGTTAGTTCTTCCTGATGGATAGACCCTGTAATTGTTATATAATGCCCTTCTTCATCCCTTGTTATTGTCTTTAATATAAAGTCCAGTTTGTCTGATATAAGTATTGCTACTCCAGCTTTCTTTTGACTTCCCGTAGCATGATATATATTTCTCCTTCCCCTTACTTTTAATCTGAAGGTATCTTCCAATCTAAAATATGTTTCTTGTAGACAGCAAATAGATGAATTTTGTTTTTTAATCCATTCTGCTACCCTATGTATTTTGATTGGAGCATTCAGCCCATTTACATTCAGTGTTATTATTGAAATATCTGGGTTTAGACTCATTGTGTCCTTTGTAGGATTCATGCTTGTGGTGGTGACTCTGGTATCTTGCGTTCCTTGCAACACTTCCCTCAGACAGTCCCCCTCAGGATTTCTTGTAGGGCTGGCTTAGTGGTGACAAATTCTTCAATTTTTGTTTATTTGGAAAGACTTTTATCTCTCCTGTATTCTGAATGATAGGCTTGCTGAGTAGAGGATTCTTGGCTGCATATTTTTTTCTGTTCATCACATTGAAGTACTCCTGCCATTCCTTTCTGGCCTGCCAAGTTTCAGTAGATAGGTCTGTCACCACTCTGATAGGTTTGCCTTTGTATTTTAGGGCCCTTTTCTCCCTTGCTGCTTTCAAAATTCCCTTTGTCCTTATATTTTGCCATTTTTACTATGATATGTCATGAAGAAGATCGATTCAAATTACATCTGAGGGGAGTTCTCTGTGACTCTTGAATTTCAACGTCTACTTCCCTCCCCAGGTTGGGGAGGTTCTCTGCTATAATTTGTTCCAGGACTCCTTCAGCACCTTTCCCTCTCTCTTCCTCTTTTGGGATTCCTATGATACAGATATTGTTCTGTTTGACTTTATCACTGAGCTCTCAAACTATTCTTTTATGTTCCTGGATCAGTTTGTCTCTTTTTTTCTCAGTTTCTTCTTTTTATATAATTGTGCCTTCTAAATCACTTATTCTCCATTCTGCCTCTTCAATCCATGCATTGGACACCTCCAGTTTATTATGTATCTCATTTATCGCATTTTTAAATTCATCATACCTATTTTTAAGCTCCATTTTTTTGTAGCCATAGTTTCTTTGATGTCCTCCATGCTTTTTTCAAGCCCAGCGATTAATTTTATGATTTTTGTTCTAAAACCTTGTTCAGTTATGCTGCTTATATTTGTTTAGAGCAGTTCTTTAGCTGTCAATTCTTCCTGGAATTTCTTTGGAGGAGAGCTCTTTCATTTCATCATTTTGGTTAGCTTTCTATCTCTTGTTAGTTTTAAAAACTTGTTATGCTCTCTGCACCTGTGAGCGCTGCTGTACCCAAGAAGGCTCTTTGACTGTCCAGGGCCAGTCCTTTAGAAAGTGTTCTTTGAATGGTATCTCTTGGTCTCTCTTGTTGAAACCTTGGTTATTTTATTTTCCTACTCGTAATGGTATTTGGGACTCTCCACCATGTGTACTTTTGCTTGTTTCTTGGGGTAGCCCTGGAGAAGAAAACAGACAGACAAACACACAGGGAACAGAGGCACACAAACGCACAAACAAATCCAACAAACATGCAAACTGACACGGAAAACGAAAAAGTAAAGGAGAAAAGAGGGAGGAGGGAAGGCGAATAACAGAAAAGAAAAATACATTAAAAAGTCAAAAAGAAGAAAAGAAAAAGAAAAAAGAAGAAACCTGATAGACAAAGAACAGTTTAAAGCATATAACCAGATTTCCCAGCTACATTTAAATAGCCAGGTGTATGCAGTGCTGATTGAAGAGTATAGAGAAAGAGAGATATGACAGGGTAGGATGAGCCAAAACTGGAAATGAAATGAACAGGCAGAAGGGATAAGAAGCTTTTTTCAAAGAGTAAAAGGGTGGAATATGGTTGAAGAGGTGAGAGAAAGACGATGGTGTTATCCAGAGAAACTATATAGTCTGATTACTCCTGAGAGAAAGAGATGAAAAGGTAGGTAGGTGTAGAATTTACATCTAGGGAATGGATTAAATGTGACTGTTTAAGGAAGCCAGTGACCAGAATAAATCAGGGCAGTGCTCTGATTAAAAAAAAAAAAAAAAAGGAGGAGGGCAGCTCTATAGCAGTGATGGGCATGGTTTGATCCAATGCGTCCGGCGCGGGTTCTGCCTTGGTGGTTATGGGGAGAAGATTGGCGGTGCTCCAGTCTCTTGAATCAAGCGCTGCAACTCACTTTTTTGGATGTGTAAATTTCCCGAGCTGGGGGCGCAGCAGCCAAGGTGGGTTGCGCTCTGTATCCCAGGCCAGGCCTCGTTTCCAGATCCCAGTCTGCGCCCCCCACTGAAATTGCCGGAGACACAACCTCGCAGGCGATCCCCTCAGGGCAGTCCCAAGCCTCTTGTCTTCCCTGTTGGGATTGAGCCAGAAGCCTCTGCTCCTGTCTCCTCCAGGTCAGGTTGGCAATCAAGGAGCAGTTTTATCCAGGGGTCACCTGGGATGAGTGCATCCTGCCTATGGTCAGCTGGATAGCGGGAAACCGTGTCCCTCTGCGTCTCCTCACCTGAAACACCAACTCGTGGGCAAATCTCCCAGTTTTAAGCCCTTCACCTCCCCTCTAGGGATCCAGTCCAGCCAGAAGCACAAAGGCACGGCCGCCGCGTGCCCCTCCAGGTCTATTTGGCGCGCAGGGAGTAGTTTTCCCAGGGATTGCCTAGGACAAGTGCATCCGCCTAGGGTCAGCTGGAGAGCACGATCCCTTTGTGTCCTGAGCGGAGGTTTTCCTGTTCCCCAGCAACAGGGACCATGTCTTGAGCAGTTTCAGCCTCTCTCTTTCCCCTCTAACTCCCCGCAGAGGAGGATCACCCCCGTCCCTCTGTGTCTCTGGTCCCGGCCCGATTTTATCTTCCCCAGTTCACACTCACGTTAGAAGGTTTTCTCAGCGGACTCTGTCTCCTTTTCCTCCCAAACTCCTGGATTCTGTAAGGCTTCCTATGGCTTCAGGCCTTCTCCGTGCGAGATATGGGGGTGAGTGCAATGTACAGAGTTCCCTACTTCTCTGCCATCTTGCCCCCTCCTCCAAAATGGCATTTTTTAATGCTTCCTTGTCATAATAGAAGTTACCATTTTTTCCACGAAAAGAGCACAGGCCTCAATATCAGGCTGAAGTTAATCAGGAAAACTGCATTTGTACCCAATTTTGCTATGACTAGTTCTGGGACCTTGAGATTAATAGTCCCCTCTCTGAATCTGTTCCCTCACTAAACATTAGATGAATTTAGAGTCCCATCTAATGTAAGGGACTGTGTCTCATCTACCTTTGTGTCCCAGCACTTGGCACATGGTCTAATTCTCAATAATATAATTAATTATTGTGAATGAAATCATATCAGTCTGCCCAGGCTACCATGATAAAATATCACAAGTTGGGTCGCTTAAGCAACAGAAATTTATTTTCTCAGAATTCCAGAGGCTAGGAATCCAGATTAAGCTGTCATTATGGTTGTTTCTGGGGAGCCTTTCTTCATGGCTTGCAGATGGCCACCTTTTCACCATGTCCTCACATGGCCACTTTGTACATGCACAGAGAGAGAAAGAGAGAGATTGAAAGGTCTTAGGTTTATCTTCTGTTCTTATAAGGATACTAGTTATCAGAGCCCACCCTTACAACCTTATTTAGCCCTAACAGCCTTCCTACAAATACAGTCACATTAAGAGTAGGTCTTCAACATATGAATTTGGAAGTGAAAACAGGACACATTTCAGTCTTTAAAGGAGTTGTATGGGTTTCTCTCTTTATACCTTCTAATGGGGAAAAAATGGGGGGAAAAGCCTTATCTTAATGCATTACATTTCTATTATAGGCTTTACCCTCTCTTCTCATGATTTCTTATTGTCAGCACTGCCAAATGTAAAAAATTGCAATTAAATTTTAAAAATGTCTGCAATTAAAGCAGAAATATTTGGATAATTGAACTTTAAAGACAAAGCTAATGCAATTTTCACTGTGGAGAGGGACTCTGGTTTCTGCTAGCCTCCAAGTATGATAAATCTCTCATATGAAATTTTTTACAGAACTTGAAAGTAGACTCCTTGGTGTACATACTGACAAAACAGTTTTTATATGCCCGAAATAATGCATCTTAAAATATGGAGAGATTGTTTCTCTGATGCCTGCAATTGAATTGTGAAAGTTTGTAAAGACCTCAGGACTTTACTGATATTGAAATATGCAACAATTGAAATTGATGGAGGACCTTATGTTTGTCCAGATCCTTTCACCTCTTATTCAGGTATAAGTTTCAAGGCATAACTGATGTTGAATAAAAAGGTAGAAAATGAGAGTGTGGTATGTGTGTATGCGAGAGAGAGACATAGATGAGGCAGCAGCAAAGTCCATTATTCATCCTATTGTGAAGACTACCTGTGGAATTTAAATGCAGGTCTCATGTCCTTAGAAAGCTATTCTGATACTGATCAAAGTTGCTCGTATCACTTGTATTGAGGAATTATTTAAATGTAATTGAGAGCCCCAGGTGCAAAATGAGATAGAAGACCTATCTTCACTATCAAATGAAGGTGATGAAGGTAGTCATAGTAATATAAAATATATAATTATTGCACTGGGATTGTAATGTAATATACTGTAATCTTTAACATTTATGTAATAGTAATTCAGACTCCTATTACCATGACAAATCCTATTTGAGAACTGGCTGCACTTACTGAAAATCTACCACATATTACATACATTTCGTATGTCATTAGGGACCATAGCTGAAACTACTCTTCAATTATTTTGGCAGTATATATTCTACCTTAATGATAAATGCATTACTTTTCAAGTTTATCTTAAAGTGGACCTTCAAATTTGCTTTTGAGGGCTGATTATCCCTTGTTGAGGGGAGAGGGAGATCCAATGTGTTAATGAAAATTTTATTTCTCAAACATAAGGTCACAATCCCTTTATATTTCAAGACAACAAAGTAATAAACTAGCCATTGCTTAATAGCATGCAGTTGGCCATCATTGTGGATAGGTATGCAGCTCTACAGATTATTTCTTTTATAATGAAATCCATTGTGTGATTTTTCTTTCTTGGGAGCTTCAGATGAGTTCTGGACTAAAAGCAGGGAGAATCATGCCAGCAGTAATAGACCCTCATATGGTGATTCTTGAGCCAGTTTACTAATTGCTTTTGCACATTTTAACCCAATTAATCCTGACAGCAACTTTATGAGACATGCACTATTATTATCCTTGCTTTACAGAGGAATATATGTAGACACACAAAAAACAACCTGACCAGGGACACTAGCCAGTAAGTAAGAGAACCTGGATTCAAATCTCTAGATCTTGGGGAGCACTCTCACTGGGAAGAGACTAGCTGACTTTTGCCTGGCAGTGACCCACTGAGACTGGGTGAGCAGGTGGAGGAGGGTGGATGGGGGTAAAAAAAAAAATAGATACAGCCAATTGGGAAAACAGTCGAAGAGATTTCCTGTCATAAATGGTCTTGGATAGGGTTTTAAATTGGCCCATATTTTACTAAAATTCATCCCAAGGCTCTGGCACATATTGATAAGATAGCAAAATTTATTCTTTTATGTATCAAGTGCTTAGCTTGTGCTAAGTACTTATATTATCTCACTTATTCCTTGGAACAATGTAGAGTTACATTAAAGAAGGATATCAGAGATCAATACACAATAAAAGATGTAGGGTTTAGGCCTTAGGGCTTGGTGCAAGAGGAAAGAATCCAGTGAATTCAGACAAGGTTTGGAAAGCTGTGAGGTGGATACAGGTAAAAGATTCATGACTCAGCTTAGAAAGAGGTGAATGAGTATTTGTCACGCTCTGGCAATGTGGATCATGGTGGTCTTGATACATTTTAAGGACAGGAGTGAATCTCCAAAATTGATCATATGATCCAATCAAATGCTTCATGTCATGGTGGAATAGGTTTGGCACACTCCATGGAGGAAGAAAGTACTTCCAGGGACAGTTGTCACCAAAAGTGTTGTTGTCAGCATTACCAGAGGTGACACTAGGCAATTTCATTATATCACCATCTAAAATGGAGGCTTACTTCAAGTATCTTGAAAGAAAAGGCGCAATGAAGGGAACATAAGATAACATCTATATAAAATTAGGAAGTTGAAACAAGGGTGGGAAGATCACAAGATACTAAGAACTCTCTTTTTCAGATCTTCATTAAGATAATAGCTCAATTTAATTTCATACCAGAAAAAAAATCAGAGTTTGTGGAAATTATTCAAATTCTGATTCCAGAATACAATCTACTTTAGATATCCATATGATTAGAGCTGAAAGGATGGAATAATAAAATAGGAAGCTAACAAAATAAGCTAACATCGTGACACTCAAGTGATTGTTGTTGTTTGTTTGTTTACTGAACTATACTTCTTATACATATTTGAAAGGAGACAAATGTAACTGTTTTTACCTCTATGGGTACCATGCAAAACTACCTATCTATCTATCTACCTGTGTTTGTATGTATCCATCCATCCATCCATCCATCCATCCATCCATACACACACACACACACAACACACACACTCATTCATACTCAGAGGCACACTAAAATATATACTACTAAAAGTCAGAATCATATCAACTGGGCCCCTGCCCTTAGGGCAACAGGGACTCTGGCATCTAAGAAGTTGCTAGGCAAAAGGAAATGGAGTGGGTAGGAACAACAACAGGAAAAAAGAAATAAAGGAAAGGGAAAAGAAAAAGAAAAAAAGGAAAAAAACACACCACCTCCTAATGGCAAAGCTTCCACTGCAGCAACAACAAGCCAAGTTAGAATGTTTGGCAAACACTAAGCTTTAGATAATAAGCCCATTGTATTTGCATCTCAGAACACCAGCATTTCACAAGGTAACTTGAGCTCCCTAATTCTCCTTGTGTGGAAGAACATGAGCAACTCAGCATCATTTTAGACAGACTTGGGTTTCAGCCTGTCTTCCTGAGCCCTACATTTTCCTGGGACACACAACTCCAAGTTCTATGAATTACCTCTTGTGTTGATGAATGATCTGTGTTTCCATCTTTGCTCATTTTACCCTGCTACATTCCTCTGCATGACAACCTCAGCAAATTGTTGCCAGGCGGTATTAAGTTTGCTATTCCTCTGTAACTCCTAGAGCCATGATCCACCTTCCATGAGCTAGACTTCTCATATGAATAGCAATAACTAGAGGTCATTGCTACAGACCAGATACAGAAAGATGCCTCCAAAACTTCAGGGACCATATCACGTCTTCAGAATTACACTAAAACAAAAATCTAACTTATTAATAAGGCACACAAGGTTTTGTTGTCTGGCCCCTATTTATCTTTCCACACACATCTCTTGCAACTCCCACATATATACATGCTATCTTCCGGCAAATCTGGGCAATTTACACTTTTCTGAATATATCACACCTTCATGTTTCCTGTCTCTTGACAAATGTTACCTGTGTCTTTTGTGCTTCTTCCAGCCCATCACTCACCTGGTTAACACATACACTTCTCCAGTCCTTGGCTCAGCATATCGCCGACTCTTGGACGTATTTGTTTACCACCCTCACCTACCTTTGTTTTCATTCTTTCATGTTCTTCCACTTGCCTTCTCACCTCCACCATGGAAAACATCTATTATGGAATTTAGAATAGTAGATGCTCTATTATAACATTTAAGTTTGATACCATCAATTTCCTCCTCTGTCACCTAGCTTTTATGGACAGAATATGTCTCATTCATATATGAATCCCTAAGCCCTTGTATATGACTTGGCTCAGAGTTGGGGCTCAATGCATACTTGCCAAATTAATGGAAGAACAAGACAGTATTGGAGAAATATGGCTGTGGAGACTGGAGAAGCTCCCAATTCTAATCAAGATGAATGTGATAGATCCTCTGAAATGAAACATATCCATATGTACTTCAAATAATTTACACCATGTAGGCAGGCTCACTTCCTCAAAAGCATAGATGTTTCCGTTACACTCCTCTTAGGTTTTTATGATCTAAGTTCTCTCTCTAATCTCATCTCACACTCCACCCACCTCTCTCTCAGAAAAGTTTTCAGTTAAACTGAATTTCTTTTAAGTGTCTGGAATGCACTATCTTTGTATTTTCTTCCATCCTATGCATGTGTTCCCCATTCTACCTAATGTTTCCTTTCCTCCATTATTTTTTCAAGTTTCAACATGGACAAGGCCTTCTAGAGAATAGTAGCCTTATCCAGTGCTACAGACCAGAGTAAGTTTCATTTCCTCTATTTTCCCATAGAATCCCATTTTCTTCCATAATGTTATTCATCATACTGTATTATAATAGTGCATTTATTTATCTTAACACCTGTTGTGTGTGTGTGTGTGTGTGTGTGTGTGTGTGTGTGTGTGTATGTTTAGTATCCTCAACATCTAACAGAGGGCATGTCATATAACTGAAGGGTATGCAATATTTTCAGAAGGTTAGATGATAAAAATAGGAAGGAAGAAAAGAAGGAAGAGTGACAGGATATTTCAATGGGATCCTGCCTCATTTTCAGCTAGGTCACAAAAATGATAGGAGTCAAAGATTTCAAGATTTCAAAGTGAGATGCTTGCTCATCTATGCAGGACTGGCAAAGGAGGTAGCTTATAATCTGCCTCAAAGAAATAAATGATTTAAGTTGGACATTAGAGATGCATTGTCATGAAAGCATGCCTTGAGCCCTATCTCTACCTTCATCTCATGATAGGGCTTAATCTTCCCTCCCCTCAGGCTAAGTAAATTTCAAGAATGCCTACATAATCAAAGTGAAAATCAAAGTGCCTACACATTTTTCCTGGACTGTGAGGGAACCTCAGGGCATTGGTGACTACCCAGACTAACGTACCCAAGAAATGTAAAGAAGAAGTAGTTGGCCATAGAAGCTGAGTAGAGGAGATTGGAAAATCATTGCACATTAATTCTGAGTCCAAGGAGCAAGCCAGCCAGGCAGCAATCATCTGAACAGCCTTTTATTTTTTTTTTTAATTTTTTTTAATGTTTTATTTATTTCTAGGAGAGAGAGAGACAGTGTGAGCAGGGGAGGTCAGAGAGAGAGGGAGTCACAGACTGAAACAGGCTCTAGGCTCTGAGCTGGCAGTCAGCACAGAGCCCGACGCGGGGCTCGAACCCATGAACCACGAGATCATGACCTAAGCGAAAGTCGGACGCTTAACCGACTAAGCCACCCAGGCGCCCCAGAACAGACTTTTAATAGAGGTACCAGAAGCAGTGGGGAAAACCCAACAGAGATTGTGCAGAAGATGGTGACCTCCTAAGTGACCAGCTAGAGGAGATGCATTTGTCCCTATCTTTTATGCTGGAGAGAGACCCCCCAAAAAAGAGAAAGGGGCAAAGAGAGATCTTCAGAACACGTCATAAGAGAATTACCTTTAAACAGTTGCCAAGGCCTGAGTGTTCTGATGCCAACTCACAACATTGCTAGTCTCAAAACCTTTCCCTGCCCAGCCCACCTCTTCATCTCTAACTCAGTTTTTCTCCTGAAGGAATCAGAAACATGATTTTCTACAAGTGGGAAAGATCATTAAAAGTATAGAGTGCTTCATTGCCATGTAGTATTCCATGGTATAGATAAACCACATCTTCTTGATCCATTCATCTGTTGATGGACACTTAGGCTCTTTCCAGGTTTTAGCTATTGTGGAGAGTGCTGCTATGAACATTGGGGTACATGAGAAACAATGAAATCTGGCCATGTGTAGCAACATGGATGGACCTTGAGGGTGTTATGCTGAGCGAAATAAGTCAGGCAGAGAAAGACAAATATCATATGTGTGCACGTATAGGAGGATTAGGAGGAGCTTAACAGAGTACCAAGGGGGAGAAGAAGGGCAGAAATGGTGGGGGAAAGGGGGAGAGGCAAACCATGAGAGACTCTTGAATGCTGACAAAAACTGAGGACTGGTGGATGTGGGGGGGAGGAGGGGTGGGCATGGAGGAGGGCACT
Organism: Proteles cristata cristata; assembly: GCA_017311185.1. Classification (NCBI taxonomy): domain Eukaryota; kingdom Metazoa; phylum Chordata; class Mammalia; order Carnivora; family Hyaenidae; genus Proteles; species Proteles cristata. Next base: position 20,462 of record JAESUZ010004618.1, read on the forward strand.
TGTGGGGATGAGCACTGGGTGTTATGTGGAAACTAATTTGACAATAAACTATTTGTAAAAAAAAAAAAAAAAAGTATAGAGTGCTTGAGTGGCTCAGTCATCTAAACATCTGAGTCTTGATTTCAGCTCAGGTCATGATATCATAGTTTGTGAGTTCAAACTGTGCACCTGACTCTGTGCTCACATTGTGGAGCTTGCTTGAGATTCTCTCTCTCTCTCCTTCTCTCTTCTTCTCCCTCACTCACTCTTGCTCTCTTTCTAAAATAAATAAATAAATAAGCTTTAAAAAAATATAAAGTGGAGAAAAAAATAAAAACAACTCATCAAAGAATACTCACATTTACACTCCTTACGTGCTATGGGCTTCCTGAGCTGAGAATGAGGAAAAGTTAAATTTTAATGAAGTATATAAAGCATTTTGACTACTAAAGGGGACTGGACATTTTGATTGCTCAAACAAAATTATACTATGGCTTAAAATGGTTAGAAGTCACATTTCTTCTAAGGGTGAACAGGTCACCTATCTGGCTAGCAGGGATTTTCATCCAAGGGCAGAGATAGGAGAGAAAATATACAGCTACTTTCTGAGTACCCCCCCACCTAATCTGCTCATGTGATATTCTAGGAACAGAAGAAGGGAGGGAGGAGAGAGAAGAAGTGTTTCAGCTTAGACATTGTCTCATCAACATGAAAAATTGTTTTGGTAGTTTTGACTCTAGCTTGGAGGTCAGCCAAGAAGTCATGGCTCTTTCACATTAGCCAGCAAGAGCCCTGAGTTGACCCATTTTCTATTGACTGTCTTCTAATCATGTTCTCCCTGGTAGACATTTGGCACCCCCTTAGAAACTTTTCTATGTACAATGGAAAGAATCAGCTGACCATCTTTAATGAGTAAACCCATGGGCTAATCATAGTTCTTTCTGGGTATGAGTGAAGGAAGTGCTGTTGCTTTAGACTTCAGTCACCTGCAGACATGTTGGGGATGAGTGTTCTTGGTTGATGGTATGCTGACAGAATGGAACAGGCAGAGAAAAGCTGGGCTAAGCTCCAGAACTCACTTGTTTCATCCCAGTGGACATCTTTCTGAATCTCAATGGGTCCACTTAGATAACTCTCCCTTTAAAGGTTCCCTCTTGCCACTAACCTAAAATTTTTTCACAATCTGATGTGTGTGGTTTGTTTGTTGTTGTTTTTTTTTTAAACCACTGCCACTTTAAAGTCTCTCCTTTGGCAGGTGCTTTGTGTGTTATCTCTTAGTCAAGCAGTACCACAATCTTATAAATTATATGTCAGTGTCTCTATTTTACAGATGAGGCAAAGGGTCAAGTAAACTTCTCTAAGAACTCAGTAAAGGATACAGCCAACAATCAACCCTAAGTCTACTACACCCAGTTCTCTATTCTCCCTGAATTATCTCTTCAAAAATGAGAAGGAAACTTTCTGAATTATAAAAAGCCATCTTTTTTTTTTTTTTAACTCTGGGTTGTAGAAAGCCTATAGCCTTATAACCACCTAGTCATAAGGAATGATCTCCCAACCTGTCCATCCAGCTTTACAGCCTGTCAAAACCTATTTCAGCACTTGAATGGAAAGCTGTGAGAGCTTCAAGGTAGGGCAGTTCCAATAGCCCATTTTCACTCTTCAGTGTAGAACAGCTTCTAGAACCAGCTGAGGATGGCAAGTTGCCCTTACAAACAAACCCCATAAGGCATTAGAGATGCCCAGGATACCTTGGCCCAATCCACCTGGATACAGAGCTTTCCAAAAGAGAGCAAATTTTCCCTGTTTGACAAGCAGGGATAGGATTCCAAGAGCTCTCATCATATCCAAAATAATTTGGACTCCAGTTTTTAAGGAAACTGCCATCATATGAATCCCATCGCATATAATTACACTTGAAGGAATCCCCTGCCCTGAGAAAGTCCTAGGGTCAGCAGGAAACTTTATTCAAGGAGCTGTATCTACAGAACAAGAAGCTGTTTCTGTATCTACAGAAACATGTTAATTATGCTAATGTTTATGGATTCTCCTTGTGGCCCAAATACCTATGAATTATGTAGATTGTTGACTTTCACATCTTTCCAGTAGATTTAGGCTGAGCAGCTAATATTCTTTTTTGGCAAATGACGCTTTCTCGAAACACAAAAAGACTTCTAAAGAAAAGCCTGTGGGAGGTCCCATCAGTTTAAAAAAAAAAAGGATGTATTTACTTTCCAATTCAGATTTTAGAGATAGGAAAGATGCTTTTTAAAAAATGTCTCTTTAATAAGATATTCATGTTGGGGCTGGAGTAAATTTAAGCTTTAATGCCCCTCTGAGAAAAATCAGAGATGTAGTATAACCTTCCCGTGGGGTAATGTTTTTATAATCCTGAGTGCCATAGAAACATAAATCTATGCATGTAATACCCATTTATTAGTAATTTTTCACCCACTAAGCTTAATACCTAAATCAAACAATGCTGTTTTCAGAAGAAAAGACCCTTGAGACTAGAAGTCTGTAAAACAAAACAAAACACAAAATTGATTTTAGCCTCTTAGAGGGAGTTTCAAAATGGCAGTGTTTTTCTTTTATTTCTCTATATCTGGAATATTCTCTCCCATGTCATCACTATCAAGACCATGATTAGATCTTCCTCCTATAGAAGTATTCCCTAAATCTATACCCAACTAAAGAGCTCTTTCCAGGTGGGCTTTCTCCCTCTCTCCCTCTTCTTTCCTTCCTTCCTTCCTTCTTTCCTTCCTTCCTTCCTTCCTTCCTTCCTTCCTTCCTTCCTTCCCTCCTTTCTCTCCCTGTTTCTCTCTCTGTCTCTCTCTCCCTTCCTTCCTTTCTCTCTTTCTTTCCAAAATATTTAATACATACTGACATATTGTCTTTCCAAATCATTTCATATGTCAGTGAATCTATAAGCTTCTTCAAAGCAGAGAAAAGGGAAAAGCATTGAACTATGAGTGAAGTCCAGTTTTCTCAGTGACTTTCCATGTAATTTTAAATAGATTACTTCTTGGCTATATCATTTGTTCTCATTTATAAAAAGATTATTTGGTCTCCAAGGACCCATACAATTTTAATATGCAATAGTTTTATGATGAACTATACCATACGAGCCATTTATCCCAAACTCTCCTTACAGGATATATAAAGCATAGGTTCACTGGCTATATAACCACTATGAAAGCAGTGACACCATGTCAGACTTTCTTAATTCCCATGTCTATTACTGTGTGACATGCAAAAAGAACTCAGAAGATATTCCATCAAAGGAATGAATACTTACTTTGTAAATGGCCTGGCATTTATTAAGCCCATAGACTATTCCAGACATAAAATGTGCCTTGCCTATTTTGTCTTCTCAACACAAACAAAATAGACACAGTAATTACAATTTAACTAAGAAAGATGATGGAGGTTCAGAGAGAATCAGTGATTTGTTCAAGGTGCCACAGCTGGTGGCCAGCTTGGCACCCAAGGCTGTCTCGCTCCTTTGCTTGCACTTTCTCTGTGCCACTATACCACAAGTCTCTAAGCCTGTCTGAGAAACAATGTGCACACCCATGCTGCTATATTTCATGCTGCTATAAGGAAAGGGCTTATTTATGCTGATCTGATCAGGATGGCAACAGTACTCAGCCCTAATTTGATGAACAAAGAATTAAGAGAGAGGTTACGTTTCCCACCAAACCCTCCCGGGCACATCGGCAAGCCAGAATGAAGTTGCAAAGGGGGCTGGGAAATAGCACGCAAGATGAGATGATGGTGCTTTAGGTTTGTGACCAGGAAAGCCTGCAGCTCCTACTATTGCTGTCAGGCCTGCAGATTAAGCTTCTTTCTTTCTTTCTTCAAAAGCAAGAATGCTGAGACCTTAAACTTGTTTTCTTTTAAATGCTATAAGCCTTTCAGGAAACAGCTTTCTCTGGGAACCTGCTCATTACAGAAAGCCCCTTGAAGAAGTGCCAAAATGTAGTTAGCAGGGAGGGGGAAGGGGAGGAGAAAATGTTGGGTTGATTCAGCAGAGCCATTTGATGGTGAAAGTGCTTTTATCAAGGGAACAGAGAATAGCCTGGTGCCTTCTCAACCATGCAGAGCACACAGACTCCTGGGAAAGGAACTCACATTTAGGAGAACTGTAGCTGGATACTGAGATTTCTGAAACTTATGGAGATATTAAACTTAATAATTACAATAATAGCTCCTATATACTGAGGACTCCAGGCACAGGGATAAGAGCTTTCTACTGTATTTAATCTCATAGCCACTCTGTGGGTAGATGTAATTACCTTTATAGAGGAAAAAAATGAATCATGGAGAATAGAAAGGACTTGCAAATCTCACATAGGTAGGACATGGCCAAGACATTATTGAACGCTGGTCTGCCGACAAAGTACACATTACACTGTTTCATATTTCAGTATCTGAGGAAAGGGAGCTCTGGATCCATGAGGCCAATTTAAAACAAAGTAGTATCCAGGATAGAGAAAGTAGAGGAGTATTTTCATGAGTTAAGATTTCACATGTGACAACCATGAAGTCATTCCCTTTTAACACTGAAAAGGAAAGACCTGGAGCCCTTGGGTACATATCTGTTGCCATCCCCATGTGTCAAAGTGTATAGGACATCAACAATGAAGGTGCCACTTATTTCTGAGCATCATCCATGTATATAGGCATCAAGACCTGAAATCTTTATTCTTAGAATCATTTCTTGAAAAGTTCCTCGGGGGGTGGGGGGAGGAATTGGGAGGCAAGGAACCATTAGTGGAAAAGCAAATATCTTAGGCTTTTGAATTAGACAATTCTAGCTGTGCACCTTGGCTTTGACGTGTATTAGTTCTCTGGTTATGGTCAAGTGGATTAACCTTTTAGAATCTTGATTTCTTCATTTGTGAAATGGAGGTAAGAAGTGTTTACCTTGTAGGGCTGCTGTGAGGTCAGAGAACATTCTAAAATAGTGTCTAAACAGAGTAATCATTGCAAAGCAATCCTGTGATTATTGGTGGGTTTCATGGTTGTTATTGATGATGTTGGTATTATTCTAGCTATGGTGTGGTTGTAATAATAATTATTATTAAATTATTATTATTATTTTTGTCATCATCATCATCATCAAAACAATGATCCATAATTACTGGGTGATTGCTATGTGACAGGTTTAGTTCTTAGTACTTTCACATGTCTTGCATCATTTAATACACAGTCACATATTTGATAGTGAACAAAATGTTATTCACTTAGAAGGTGAGGAAAATGAGGCATGGAGAAGTTAAATAATGTCTTTTAAAGTCACAGGGAGAGAGTTTGAGTGAGGATTCATACCCAGGAAGTTTGAATTAGGCAAGTTTCCCATGAGCACTTAAGACTGGGAACTGTCTACATCATGTATTTTTAAACTAGGTTCTATAGTTGTATAGCTTTCTCTGGGAGCTGCCAAATATGTGAAATAATCCACAGGAGATGGGCTCCATATTCTTCATACCCCTATCGGCAGAGTTGTTCTTCTTACTTTTATATGTAGAATGTTCATAATAGATCCCATTAAAGTAAGGATTTTGTGGCTGACAAGCATTAAATAAGTTGATCTAGATAGAGTGTGCTTCTTGGGGTAGAAGTTCATGGGGTTCTGGCATACCTGGGCCAGTGACGACCCCAGAGTGATAGGGAAGGAGTATATTTAACACTGTGTTGGCTTTCATTTATTTGTTCAAGATCTGATCCTATTTATGTTGGAACTAACAGGTGATTCTTTTCAACTGGGAAGGAGCATAGGGATGATTTGGGTATGACAGACTTCACTACCATTACCACCACTGCACCCCAGTCTGGGCACTAAAGAGCCTGAGAGTTTCAGCACTCTCTTTATGAACAACAGCCCTGCAACCAAGTTCCTGGATGCCTTTGTCTAATGGAGGGGAAGATACCTGGGGCTGCAAAGATGCTTGTTTGGCAGACCTTGCTATGTGTAGCTAGTTGGTATAATTAGAATAAATAATCTTACAGTCGTATTTATTGTTCTCTTATAACACACTCATAATTTTAAAGTACTTTTCTATACTTCTGTACTTCTTGAAATCTTCCTCTAAAATGCCCATTATTAAAAAAAAAAAAAAAAAGAGGATAAGGGTGAATTCTGTGACAGTGGAATGGCTTTAAAGGAATAGAAGAGTGTCCCTCAAGCAGTAATCTCAAGAGTTCTCTGCTGTCTCAAATTATATCATAAAAAGTCAAAATGACCACCATACATATCTGACCGAGATTCACATTTTGAGAAATCCAGTCTTTCTTTCTTTAACATCTAAATGCTTGTTCAATGGGTAGAAAAGTGAGAGCTGCAGGCATCAACTGCAGCATATCTTGATTGGCTCATTCTGAGAAGGAAAAATTGATCTCTTTTCTCCTTGGCCCCTGGAGACAAAGGACACTCTGCTTGGATCATTCTTCCCCTGGGTTCACAAGAAGAGGCAAGGGCCTAGAGTCATCTCAAAATTATCATTGTACTCCCCAACTACAGAACTCTCCCTATTATACTATACGGAGTCTCAAATGCTGATCATGTACTCATTATGTGGATGTATTACTATCTCTCCAAGTCAGTTCTTTCCACCATGCATTTTTCTCAATAAACAGCACCATTATGATCCTAAGCTAACCTAATCAGAAACCCATAGTGGAGACAGCGTCCTCAATCTCTTCCCCTTCACCATCTATATCTAACTGGTCACCTGATCCATTCTTCCCTGGCCTGTCCTTTATCATCCATTGACTAGTTGCTACAGCATCAAGGTTATTTTCCTTGCCTACAGGCTTGCTCTTCCTAGCCATTCTCCAGGCTACAATCATAACGAGATTTCCCAAAAAATTAATGTGACAGCTCAGTCTCATATATAAGTACTCCATTACTACATTACTCAGTGCAGGGCTTTACAAAATTTTTAAACTGTAGAACCTTTCCTACAAGTGCAGGTTACAATAATACATAATACAAACAGGAAAGAAATAAAATTAGACTGGTTTGAGTTAAAGACAAGAAGTAAAATATTAACCAACACACACACACACACACACACACACACACACACACACACACACACACACACACAAAGAGCCTGGTCCAGAAAAGCTCCTAGAAAGCTGAGTAAATCAAAGGAGTTCAGTTTAAAAGTCACTGTCCTGTTAACACTATCTGAACTTTCAAGGCTCATAAGTAAGATAATACACATGATGTAGCAGGCTTCTCTGGTGCCCACCTTATCCTATCATCTCATCTGTAATTGGAGTTGTCACCATGGTAGAGCATTCCCACTCACCTGATACCACCTTGTGGTACCAATCCTCAGCTGATGAGGAAAGAAGCTACTGGATACACTCTGCAGGTGCCCATCTGTGAAGGGAATTCTGCAAACATCTCAAAGACCCTGATGAAATGGAGTCTTATTGATTCACAATGCACCCTTGCATTGGCTTTTCTTTCTTGTCTGTCTCCCTTTGCCTGCTCCCTGACCATCTCATCTCATCCCCAGGGTAGTTTTCTAGGAACTATCCCAGTTTAAAAACTAAAAGCCCTGCATCCCAGGAGCTCCCTCTGTTATGGCCAAACCAGAATTGTTGGTCACCATTACAATTCCCATCCAAATATTCTCACCCAAGTCTTAGTCTTGGGCTCTGCTTTTTGAGCTTTCCACACTAAGATCTATTAAGTCATGTTGGAAAGCAAGTCCTGTTGTTAGGATCACCAGAACTGAAATCAGTTGGAATCTTAGGCACTTAACATCTGTGTTGCCAGAAGCAAGTAACCTGGCTTCTATAAACCTCAATTTCCTTATCTGGAAAATATAGATAAAATGTCTGCCTTTAGTAAGAACAGCTATTCATTCATCTCTTTTCCATATTATTAACTGGGCACCTGGTTGCAAAATAAATACTACATTCTCTGCCACTTGATATGGCCATGTGACTAACTTCTGGACAACAGGATGCAAGCAGAAATATTGTGAGTTAGTTTCCAGAAAGCCTTCTTAGAAAACCTCTAATATACTCCCATGACCCTCTTTCTTTTACCCCTTCTTCCTTACTGCTGACAAGAATACAAACAAGATACCTAGAGCTAGAGTAGCCATATTTGGGCAATGACATGGCCTAGGACATGGAAATGAAGGAGCAATAAAATAGAACCCCCATTACCTGACATCCTCTTGGAGAAAAACCACCATCAAAGCCCTGAACTCCAGACTTGTACATGAGAGAAAAACACATTTGTATCTTGTTTATGTCATTGTTATTCGGGAATAGGAGAAATGCAAATATTATTCTCAGCCAAATTTAATCCTAGTTGAAACACCAATTCTTTCTGTTTTTGTGAGGATTAAAAGATATTTAGTGTGTAAAGCATTTAGCATGATACATAGCACATAGTTGGCATTCATTATTGACTGTTTTCCTTTATGGTGGTGAGAGTGCTGTGGTAGAGTAGTGAAGCACATTTAGGATACCCAGCTGTGAACAGTTTTCCATTGTGTTCCCTTCCCCAAATCTGCCCCCGACCAATTTTTCCAGGCTAGTCCGGCACTCCTTCCCAAATACAACATATTATTCACATCTCTTCGTTCCCCAAATATATTACAAACACCTATTCTTCCAGGTATTTACAATTCTCTTCACTTTGTCCAGGCTGTTCTTTCTTGTCTGTTCCACCAGTGACTTTGATGCAGCCTTCATGACTCTGCCAACTTCACTTTCCTAGCTCCCTGGGAAGGACTGAGCTCTCAAATCAGTGCTCCTACAACATATTGCACATCAACTCCCCACTGAACTTCCACTGTGTTGGGTCCCCATTAGCTATGAGCTTTCCCTTCCTGGAATCATTTCCTCTCAACACAGCTTTTCTCACTTCCTGGACATCACCCCAAAGTCTGTCCATTTTTTCCTGCTTTATCAGAATTCAAGTTGTGAATATAATATACATCTTGTAACATTGCACCTAGTCCAAACACAACTCATACCAGGAAATGCAGTGTCTCATGATCATACTGTGGTGCTTCTCCAAGAAAATGTTACCTCCAAAACCTACCTCCAAAATTCAGTGTCTCTGAGTGCTTAATGAGATGTTTTGAAAGGACCACAATTCTGAAAATGCCACCTTGCCCAGAACAGTTGCTTTTGGGATGAAATCCAGTGGGTGAAGACAAGCAGATTTAAACTGTTTTATTTTTATTTTATTTTATTTTTTTTTTACTTACAACACTTCTGACACCAAATACTTTGTGTTTTTTCCAACCCCATTTCTCCAACTCTCCACCACCAGGTGGGTGTCCTACAGTTCAACTCAATTCAATTCAATTCCATTCCATTCCATTCCATTCAATTCAATTCCTATCTTCCTGGAGTTAGCATCAGATTCCACAGCATAGGTACTTAGTCCTACAAGACTTCCCCCAATTCAAATGCCAGTCACAAGTCCCAGGTTGTCATCAGTACTTTTGAATGGCCAGCTATAAACTCAGGAGGTTCCCACAACTAACGCCCTCCTCAGGTCAATAATTTGCTATCATGATTCACAGAACTCAAGAAAGCATTTTTGCTCACTATTACTGGTTTATTACAAAGGATTCAACTCAGAAACACCCAGATGGAAGAGTTACATAGTGAGGGGTGGGGTGCAAGGAGCTTCCATGCCCTCTCCAGGTACACCACCCTCCCAAAAGCTTAATCTGCTCACCAACCCAGAAGCTCTTCAAGCTCCATCATCTAGAGGTTTTTATGAAGGTTCTATTACATAGGCATGATTGATTAAATCATTGGCTATCAGTAATTAACTCTAACTCCTGTCCTCTCTCCTCCACAGAGGTTGGGAATGGGAATGAAAGTTCCAACTCTGTTTTGGCCTTTCTGGACACCAGCCCCCATACTGAAGCTATCTTGAGGCTCCCAGTAGCCTCTCATCTCATATTAGCATACAAAAGATATTCTTATCATCATAGACATTACAAGAATTTTAGGAGCTGTGTGCCAGGAACAAGGAACAAAGACCAAATACGTATTTCTTATTTATTACAATGGCTTACTTCTCTATCTTGGTCAACTATAGTATAAATTCAGAGCAGTGAAGACTCTGCTCAAGGACAAACAGGTAGTAAAACTCAGAGCTAAATTTATAGCCAGTGCTTTCTGATGCCAATGATAATACCACATCACAGGCCTGCCTGCCTGCAAAGCAACTCACATCATCATCACATACTAATGATGATAAGAATGACAACCAGAGCTAATATTTATTGAATGCATATTAGATGCCAGAAAAGAAGCTAAGCACTTCATAATGATTATTTCATTTTGTTCTCACTCTATATACATATCTATGGCCTGAACTCTTTCTCTCCCTATTTTATAGATAAACAGATCTGGAATGTTTAGTGACTTGCCTACAGTCACAAAATGAGTAAGTAAGTAGTAAAGTAGGAACATTACCTTAGATTCATCAGGCAGATAAGTTAAATTTCTCCCCATTTTGCCCCAATGCACTTTTCTGGATGTAATGTCCAGCTCAAATTTAGCTTTCACTTTTAACCTCCTCCAGGGATAATTACTAGTCCCCTCCTCTCTGCTCACACAGTACTGGACATACCCTTTTATAGCTTGCTCACCGTGTTATATTATAGTTATTACTACGTGTCTCTTTTGTTTGTCTGAGTGCCTGCTGAATCACATTGTGCATTATTTATATGTCCAGGGACTGGTTGAATAGCTTATATAAAATAGTCATTCATTCCATTTATTAAGTAATAGGCACATAATAAATTCTTCTTGAATTGAAGTGAGCCTTGGTCTCTCCACCTGTAAACTGGGGGACTGTTCTCTCTTGTGGAAACAGACAATTGCCATTCTTTGATACTGGGGAATGCTCAAGATTTCATGAGCCAGTACATATGTGCAACTGGCAAGGAACATCTTGGGAAAATGCTACCCTGTTATTACAAGGCACTATTGAAAACGGACCAAAAAAGAAAATTCCTACTGTCCTAACATGATCCAGCTGCAAGAGACAAGTTGTCATTACACCAACAGAAAGTTATTGCCTCTAGACTGGAAACTAGCAAATTGGCCTGAAGACACAGGGTATAATCTTTATTGCATATCACTATGAACTCCAGTCACACTGTGCAAATACACGCCATCCTTGTGGGGGAGAAGCTGCCATTGTGTCTCACAGCCAGGTATGTAATCAGCGTCTGGTGGGCAGATTGCCAAGTTGGCCATCTGTGTTGTGCTTGGTTGCTAGGGCACAGGCAGCGTGCTATGTAGTATCTTGCTTTCACCCCAGCCACAAAAGCCTGGAGCAATGACAAAGGCTGCTCAAAGTGCTGGAGCTCCAAGGAAATGTACATATTTGGCTTAAATCATGGAACTTCTATTGAAGGCCAGCTCAGAAGGCTGGGATTTCTGTCCAGGCTTTGCTGCTGTGGCACCATAGATTAGACATGTACTTCTCTAAGCATACTAAATCCTCACTTGTGAATGAGAAGGACCCAATGCTCAGTGTGTCTCAAAGAGAGTCCATGTACCACTGACAAGATATGAAATGGTTATAGGCACTAAATGGACAAACTTGTAAACATATTAGCAGCCTTGAATTATTGCACCATGCACTACAAAATAATTATCCTATCAAATACTTGGTATCACATAATTAATTAATTGGAATGAATGTAAAGTAAATAGTTTTCAAAGAATCAACATTAGAAATTATGAACACTGGCAGAGGGAGTATGTTGATATGATAGACACTGAAAGTGGGCAGCAAATAACTGGGGTTGGAGGAGTTGGATCCTACAGTCCAGTGTTTGACTCTGTAATTCTGTCACCAATGACTAATTGGGAAAATGATCTGGATGGTGCAAACAAAAATAGTTTATTCTGAAAAAAATTACATATGCAAAGTCTATCCAAATAAACATTCTCTAATACCTATAGGACATCAGACACTAGACAAGGCATTATGGTTATGAAGATAAAGAAGACAGGGTCTTGGCACCATCTGGTCAGGGACACAATTGAGAAAATAAGTATCTTTAATTTAGTGTGACGTTTACAATAATGTGAAGTAACTGGGAGCCAAAAAAGAAAAAACGGCTCTGAGGAAAAGTCAGTTGAGAGGTCTTCACGAGGGAGATGAATAATGAGCTAAGTCTTGACGTCTAAGTAAACATTATCTAAACATATAAGAAGAAGACATTCTGGGAAGACAAAAAGCCTGTGAAAAAGTGATGATGAACAAACTATGTTTTCTTTATATTTTACGTGTAAACAAAAGCACCTATGTAAGCATTTTATATACTTTATAAGTGAGAGAACCAGGTGTTGAATGGAGGTATGTACAATTCCAAACCCATGGTGTTTCTACCATATCATATCTTATTTGCCATTCATATCTGAAATTTCACCACCACATAGCTATTAATGATATTTCCAGCTCCCTTATTCTTATTCCAGCAAGTGTGAAATACTAATCAAGAGATGAAGGGGTAGTGAGATCTGCTTTTTAAAGGTCAGTATCCCCAATTGCAGGCAATTTCTGGGTTTCACATTACCTTTCCTTTCTACAAATATTCTCTGTGGAATAATTTGCCAAGACACTTTGCATTTGTTATTTTAGGCAAAAGCCAAGTCTTTTCAGAAAGACTCTCCCATGGTCTCCATCCAGTTTACAGAAAGACCTATATCTCAGAAGGAAGGATAATGGAAAGATTCCATTCCTGGAGAAAATTTTATTACAGTCTAAGACAGGAAGGACGCTGCACTACGACACTGATTAGTAAGGCTCTGACACTTAGGGATTCACAGTTGAGGAATTCTCTATGAGAACCTCACTTAATCCACTTAATCCAATCAAGTTAGAGAAATACAGGACCTCCACGGTCCTACTCTTTCAAGTTTTAATGTGAACAATCAACACAAATGCCATAAATTCTCTACACTCAACCTCTAAAACAAAAGGGCTGATTTGAAAAGAAAAAGACTGCACTTTTGCTTTCCCTATTTACAAACCACCAGCTATTCTAAGTTAAACTAGACATTAGCTATTGATTTCAGGCAGGTACATTTGACCTGTTGGAGTGGGTAGGAAGTTGCATGGAAGCCAAATATAAAAAAAAAAGTTTTGACCTACAAATATAGGAAAGCCAAGGAGGAAAATAGGAGTTGAGGGTTTTCCCATAAATAAATAAATAAATAAATAAAGAATAACTTTGGCTTAAAGAATAAGTTCCACAACAGCGAGAACTCCAAAAAGCTATGAATTTGGAGTCAAGCAAGGAAGAATTTTAATTCTGCTGTGCCATTTACCAACTATGTGATCTTGGAGCTCTCTATCTCAATTTTCTCTTATGCAAAATGAAGCTTGTATTACATACCATAAGAATTGCTGCGAGAATTATGATACAAGTTGTGAGAGTAGTTGACAGCAAGAAGAGATACGGTATATGCTAAAGAAATGTGGTGGTGGGGAGTGGGCATGTCCATGCTTAATTCCATTCATTTGATAGTGATATTTGGTTATCTGATGGATGGTAGGGCTGCTGGATATTCTGGATCTCTTCATCAATGGTTTTGCTTTAGTTGTTTTGTTTCATGTACATCATTAAATTTTCTATCTCCTTAATACTGGCAAAAAATTATTGGCTTTTGGTATATTTAGCCTGTATCTGGTCAATCTCTAAATTGTCTTATCTGTTCTAAAATCATTTTTACTAATTATCTTTGATTCCCCAGATATAAAGTCCCATTTTCTAAATAATAATTATTTTTATCTTTTTCCCAATATTTATTTCCTTTCCTCTGTGCATTCCCATTGCATCATTTCCTCTTGTTGGATTTTAATTAATTTAAGTAAGACAAGCCAAATTTTCTTTGTAATGAGATAATCAAAATAGTGACTTGGTTGGTGTTCTAGGTTTCCATGGTGATAGTTAAGGAGGGGAGATTTCCACTGTCATTTCTCAAATGGTGCATCTGTCAACAGCATCAAATCAAGACTGCACCAGATCTGTGCCATTGAGTAAAGCCAAATCTGAAGCAGAAGAAAGAATTTGCAGTAAAGAAATGCTGCTAGTTCAGGGAAGGGTTGGATTTGCCCAAGGGAATCTTGTTTCATAATTTCACTGAAGAGAACTTTTATGTAGGTATAGCCACCATTTAGGTTTAGAGGTACAAACAACCTCAGGTCTTGAGGTGGACAACTCCCTGGCCTCTATTCTCAGGTCTATGAAACTTTCATTTGTCAGGAAAATGAAGAAAATTCTGGTTCATGGATCAAACTCAGTATAAGCTTCAGAGAAGAAAGGTCCACCCCACAGTCCATTCTTATAGAAAGAGGTCCTTCAGAGGCATGGATTCAAAACATATGATTCTCTCTGCCCTGGAACTATTAACCTTATATCTTTTAGTTCCCCATAACTTCTGCACATATTTATCTCCCTTTAGTTAGCATAGATACCTTTGCAGTACTTTTACATGACCCACATATTCTTCATGAAATCAACAATGGCTCATACTTTTCATTTTAATATTAATACCTGATCACCACCCTCCCTCAGCATTTACTGTTTTGTGCCTTTGTACAGACAATTTTGTCTATAATGGCCCTTATTCCCTTTGTATCTTCTATGCACCCAGTTAAGGAAGACAACACCTCATCTAGGCTTCCTCTGAGCTCTTACTATGTCCTATGTCTTTCTTATAATAATATTTATTTATTTAATATTTAATTTAGTATTTATTTAATATTTCTTATTTCTCTCTGTATTCTCACTGCCAGAGACTGAGCCCAATACATATTTTTTGTTATCTACACCTGTCAGGTTGTTTTTAGCAGCAAGTAACAGAAAATCCAAATCAAATTGTCTTAGTTAATAAGAAAACATACTGATTCAAATCACTGAGGTGATTCAAATCACTGCCCCACAAAGGTGGGGCAGGCTATAATGCTGATTTAATGCTGAAGTTATGCCTCTGATTCCTCTCTAGGAGTCTCTTTTATCTTCAGGAAGGTAGCTAGAGGGCCACAGCAATCATGAGCCTTATACTCATGCACAGTAATTTATAGAAGAGACACTGATTTTTTCCCATGACCAAATTTGCCTTCCACACCATTTATAGAATTGGGTCTTGTGCCCATCCCTAAGTCACTTACTGTAAAATGTAGCTGGGCTATCTTAAAGCCATCAGATCTATCCCTGGAGCTACAGGTACGATCACCTTCTCCTGCAACACACAGACACTGCTCAAGTTGGGATTCAGTTGAGAATGTGTTCAACAGAAAGTAACTACTAGACTAGCAGTAGTTAAATTAATAGGGGTTTATTTTTTTCACATAGCAAAATCTATGGGCCTTCTGGTATTAATGCAGCCACCTGAAGTTATCAAGACTGGTACCTGTGAGATTCTCTAGGTTTCTCCTTCATGCATGTTTCAGTATGGGTTATACACAGAAGGAACTGAAAGAGTTAGTATATTGAAAATGCCCTGAGTTTGCATTTCACTGATAGAGGAGGGATTTACAAATATAGAAAGGGATAAGATTCAGATAAATCCTGTGTCATAGTGTAGATTGAAATGGAAAATGATGAATGTTTTAAAATTTACTTAATTAAATAAATGGAGATTGTGTGTATGTGTGTGTGTGTGTGTGTGTGAGAGAGAGAGAGATCTCTGTCCATTAAAAGACCTAGTAATATTGGCATCTCTTTCACAGTAAGTATCATTTCTTGGTTTCTATGTACTATTCTCCACAGAAGAAACTACAGCCTCAGAGTGCTTGGGTGGCCCAGTCAAGTAAGCGTCCTTCTTTGTCTCAGGGCAGGATCTCATGGTTTGTGAGTTTAAGCTTCACATCAGGCTCTGTGCTGACAGCACAGAGCCTGCTTTGGATCCTCTGTTCTTCTCTCTCTCTGTCCCTTCCCTACTTGTGCTTTCTCTGTCAGAAAGTATACAAACATTAAAAAAAAAGAAAAAAAAGAAACTAGAACCTCTAAGAGTAATGGTTCATCCAGAGCTGGAAAAGGGAAAATTCATATTAGGTCTAGAACATCTTTGTTGTATCCTAAAGCAAGGAATTATGGAAAAAATGATGGCAACAGGCCAAAATGTCACCAGGGCCATTTTGAAGGGGCTCCACTGGCCAAATCTAGGACAATTTGTGCATTGAAATAATATTTACAGGCTGTAATCTTTTAAATAAAATAGAAATTCACCCAATTCATCTATACTAGTGTAAATGAATGGGGGAATAGGAAAAACTTATAGCAGAAGACTGAAGTATTAATCCTCAAAATAGATTTTTATTAATCATTACATGGTGAGTACAGAATACTTTAGTCATTAACCTCTCAATAGAGAAACCTTTAACCAAGTGATCAAAGTTATTATCACCTGTAATGGGACAAATCAGCATTTGATGTCTAACAGTATGATGCCATGAAAAGAATATTTGGCAGATATTCCTGCTAAAAGATTGTAAATCATTAGGATACATCATACAAACTCAAACTGAGGGATATTCTACAAAGCAACTGGCCTGGCCTGTTCAAAACTGTTAGTCATGAAAGATAAAAGACTGAAGAATTGTTTTATATTGAAGGAAAATTAAAATGCATGGCAACTAAGTGCACACATAGTTGCATAGTTCCTGGATTGGATCCAGAACATAAAAAGGACATTATTCAAGCATCAGAAAAATTCCAATTATGCATAGGTATTAGAAAGCAATATTGGATATATGCTAACTTCCTGATGTTGATGTTGTATTATCATTATGTAGAAAGTCTTTATTTGTAAGAAATACAGGGGTGCCTGGGTGGCTCAGTCAGTTAAGCATCCAACTTCAGCTCAGGTCATGATCCCATGGTTTGTGAGTTCGAGCCCTGCATCGAGCTCTGTGCTGACAGCTCAGAATCTGGAGCCTGCTTCGGATTCTGTCTCCCCCAACAGAGAGAGACAGAATCTCTCTCTGCCCCTCCCCAACTCATGCTCTGTCTCTCTCTTTCAATAATAAATAAGTGTTAAAATTTTTTTTTTTAAAATAAAGAAATACAAACTGATGCAACTTATTTGCAAACATTTCAGAAACAATGGTATGTGAGTCTGTATGTTGTATGTATGGTACATGTGTACAAAAGAATGCTAAGACTAATGCGGAAAAATGCTAATTGAGGAATCTGCATGATGGAAATATGGGAGTTCTTTGTACTATTTTGCAACTTTTCAGAGGATTTTAAATTATTTCAAAATAGAAAACTTTTAAAGAGAGGAAGAATGGGGATATGGATGTTGCTTAGCAACCAAGTGTGTTTATGATAACATACATCTTACAAGCCAGACCCTACCAAAAATGTCACACTTCTTTGTATTTCCAAATTATGGGGGCATTATCCCCCAGACAACTCAAATATAGAAAATTTGTTCTTTTGCCATGCTCCATCAAATATCTCTCAGAATCTCCAGGACACTTTACAATGTTCTGCAAATATGTCCTGGTTGTCACTTTTCGTATACACCAGCCATTTGTCTCCTGACCACCATCTGCTCTCCTGCAGGTCACTCCCTTCTCTACTAAGATGATTTCATCCAAGTTGCAGCTGCTGACCTTCATCCTCCTGGTGTGGCCTCCTCACCTGCCTGTGAGGTCACTGAAATCGTAGCTTGGCTGGGCCCAGCTGCCCTCCACTGGAGCTGCAATGGTGCTTTGAGTCTAGAAGGCTCTTCCTTTGGCTATTGCCTCCAATCATAGCAAGTGTTTATTTTGAAAGCTCAGCCTCACAGACTGTTCTCCCCAAGAATCGTCAGAGACACCCTGCATCTGATTGCAGCCCCAACTGACTTCCAAGGGGATGAGAGAAATAATTTATTTTTCCCAAGAATAGTAGGTGCTTGCTTGCTTTATATCTGTGGCAGAGGTTGACAGACTATACCACATAGGTCAGATCTAGCCTGCTGCCCATTTTTATATGGTCTGCATTTTTAAATAGTTTAAAAAATAAGAAGAAAAATATTTTACAACCCATGAGAATAATATAAACTTTTAAATTTCAGGGTTCATAAATAAAGTTTTACTGGAATACAGCCATACTCATTCATTTATGTAGTGACTAGGGTTACTTTTGTGCTATAATGCCAGCATTGAACATTTGGGACAGAGACCACCTGGCCCACAAACCCTAATATATTTACTATCTGGCCCCGTCCAGAACAAGTCTGTCAACCTCTGAAGTAATGATTGAGAGGCACTACCAATGTGGTCCCTCTTCAAACAAGAACTAAAAGACACAGTCTCCTCCTCCTAAAGCAAGTCCACATCCCTACCCCAGGAAATTATAAGTCATTTATAACTACTTAAATGACATCTCTTTCATCTTAAAAATTATCTTCAGTTTTAGTTACTGTGACTTTGATATATTCAACTGCAAGTAATCATATATGGAGCTCAACTGAGCCTTTAGGAGTAGGGGTGCTGAAACTTGGCTCCCAGCTAAGTCTTTAGTGCTTCTCATATAATTAATCCAGGTCAGACCAGGAGCCTAGTGAAGGACACTTAAGCAGTAGAAGCCACCTAAGTGGTGGAAAGACAAGAGTAATAGGGGTGGTAGGAGAAGAGAAAAGGGTATTGTGGGGGCAGTAAATGAGATGGTAAAGTAGTTCCAACTGAAGACTAGAGCATTTCTAATTGAGCTCAGGCAACTCTCTCACTATCAGTACAACTTGTGGAGCCAATAATAAAGGAAAAATATGTCATGTCATGTTAATTCCATCTTGATCATTTCCACATGATGAATTTCTGACATTCTTAGTAGTTCGGATGTAATAGTCAAATGTCTACTTCAGAATTGATGCCCATATGATTTTTGAGCCAATTTTAATGCTTACACTTGAAAAATATTATGTATAGCGTTTTCATTGAAATGTAAATGAATCCAAGGAGAAGAGATTTAAATCTGCTGCCAGTCACCCAAACATTGGGGTGCCTCAGCCATCTAGCCACAAGAAAATAAATTCTGCCAACAACCCAAATGAGAATCTAAATGGGCTTTTCCCCAGTCAGGCCCCTGCATGTAAACACAACCCAACCAACACTTTGATTACAACTTTCTGGGACCCAGCTAAACCATTTGTTAACTCCTAGTCTATAAAATTTGTGCTGTAGTGTCTGTGTGCTAGTTTTTAGCTGATACATTTGTGGTGATTTGTCACACAACACTAGAAAACCAAAACACTGGGCAACATTCCTATGTCCATTTTTCCCTTTTCTGAGATGGTAATTTTCTGTTGCTATGACCAATGTTGTGCTCTCTGGAGCCAGAGGTGTTAAAAAAAAAAAAAAAAAAAAGAGCCTAGAACTCTTCTGGACTGATTACCAAGGCTTTCTTTCTTTTTAAAAAATATTTTTATTTCTAGGAGAGAGAGAGAGAGAGCGTGAGCAGGGGAGGGTCAGAGAGAGAGGGAGACACAGACTGAAATAGGCTCCAGGCTCCGAGCTGGCAGTCAGCACAGAGCCCGATGCGGGGCTTGAACCCACAAACCGCGAGATCATGACCTAAGCGAAAGTCGGACGCTTAACCGACTAAGCCACCCAGGCGCCCCTACCGAGGCTCTCTTCACCAGCCAATTATACAGGCTGATCTAACATCTGACACCTGAGTAGGGAACAAGGGTGGAGTCTGTATGTGTGTTGCTTCCCCAGTACTTGCCCACGACCCATCCCTGCACAGACATAAGAGAGCAACAGAGACCAACCTGCAGGGATGGGTGATAATAGGAAGAGACACAGACGGCTTTACACCTGTATAAAATCTGACCAAAAAAATTGTGAAATATATGCCACCAATGTGATACAGAAGGAAAGCTGTAATGTTTACTGTCTGAACATTTGTGCATTTCACGACTTGGCTGTGCTGTTTACTATATAATTAAGGCCTTATTACATGAGGTTTCTGAGTTTATTCCTTCCACTTACAAAATATGCATAATAATAATAATAACCTCCATTTTTCCCTGGACACATGACCACTATCAGTTTCTTAGGGCTACCATAAAAAAATACCAATTTGAAAACATTTTGCCACAAAATATTCACTGTACAGTGTTGATATATACTAGGCATGATACTAGAAACCATGAATATAGAAACAAATGAAACCTGGTACCTGCCCTCAAGACTTGGAAGGGACTATTATGTAAAAAATTGAACTGCACGCAGGATATTGGAATGTTTTCTTTCTTAATAGGTCAGTAGGTCCTGGGACACCACACAGTGATACCCAGTGTATATCTACTGACTGTGTGTGTAGTGCAGAACATTATTAGCTTAATAACTGGTGATTATTTTGTACTTAGGGAAGAGAGTGACTTTTAAATGGGTTTTTTGGTTTTTTTTTTTGTTGTTTTTTTTTTTAATTTTTGAGGTGGAGGGGGGTGCAGAGAATCCCAATCAGGCTCCATGCTGTCAACACAGAGCCCAATATGGGACTCAAACCCACGAACCATGAGATCATGACCCCAGCTGAAAGTCGGACGCTTAACTGATTGAGTCACCCAGACACCCCAAGAGTGGCTTTTAAGTAGCAAAATCACTTGAGGGTTATTTTTTAATTATTATTAAAGTGTAGTATTGGCCAGATAGGATAAACCAGCTTTAACTGTGCTACCCAGCAAATAAACCAGAATATTGGAGAGGGAGGTTTAAGGTGCTAGAAAAGAGGAGGGAGGAAGAGAAATGGTAAGACTGAAGGCTACGTCTTAAGCTGTAAAGTTATATTCTGTCTGTCTGTCTGTCCCTCTCTTTCTGTCTCTCTCTCTTTCTCAAGGTAGATAGGTAGATTATTGAGTAAAAAGCAAAAATCTATCCGTAATCCCCATCTGTGAGTTTGAGGAGATAAATTAAACGTGTTTTGCAAGCACTGATGAATGGAAAAGGATGGAAGTGACTGATTAGGGAAAGCAACAAGATGGAGAATGAAACTAGAGCCAGAGAAGACAGACAAATAAATATTCACCTTCTAAATCCCACAGGTCATCACAGGACACTTGGGGTCTCACCATCTATGAAATGGGGCTTTTAGCCAATGTACACCTTCATCATTACAAACAAGGTGATCCTTGCAAACAGAAGAGCTAGGACCTGTGGGGACTGACCCTGAAGAAATGAGGGAATGAATGGACAAAACATCAACAGCATGAGAGGAAAATAGACATGATGTGTCTAGGGGAAAGGGAAGAATTTACAGTTATGCTCTTGTCTGCAGCGATTACTTTAGAGAGTAGAAAGAAAAGCCGGCAAATATTTCTTTCCCAGAGAATTTGGAGAAGGAAAGCCATTAAGGAAAATGATGGAGTCGGAATATCAGGGATCAGGTCAACACCACAATGGGCAGGAATAACTCAATGGGCCCTGCTTCTATAGCTCCCAGACCAGAAACAGCCTAGGGGAATGAGGGGCAGTTGGAGGCAGAGAGCCAGCCTTTCCTTTCAAACAGAACTGTGTCTCTCCAGAGAAGGATTTTCTTCATGTACCTTTTGTTCTATTTAAATCTTTACCTAATGCCTGAGACCTGGCCCTTCTACTAATTCTCTGCACTGAAGGGCCAGTGAAAAGAAGATCGGAAGATTAATTTGCCATACATTTCTGAGTCCATACATTTCTGGGCACTATTCCATTGATCTGATTGTGTGTTTCTGTGCCAGTACCATACTGTCTTGATGATACCTCTTTGTAATAGAGCTCAAAGTCTGAAATTTGTGATGCCTCCACTCCAGCTTTGGTTTTCCTTTTTAACATTACTTTGGCTCTTCAGGCTTTTGTTTTTTTGTTTTTTTTGTTTTTTTTGGTTCCATACAAATTTTAGGATTGGTTATTCTAGGTCTGTGAAAAATGCTGGATGGGCTAAATGGATGATGGGCATTAAGGAGGGCACTTCTTGGGATAGGCACTGGGATGAGCACATGTAAGTGATGATGAATCACGGGGTTCTACTTCTGAAACCACTACTACACTGTATGTTAATTAACTTGAATTTAAATAAATAAAACTTAAAAAAGAAGATTGGAAAAAAAGAAAAGAAAAGAAAAAGCAAAAGGCGAAAAAGCAAGCACAGCTTTCATGTGAACATGAGCACGTTTGCAGGGGCTCAGACCATCTTGGAAAATGATTCTTTGGAAGAGGCCTATGGTGCCAAATAGTTGAGCTGCTGCCAGTCTTTTATGACTCCTTCTTTATCATTTCCCCTCTGATGAGGCAGATCAAGACAAATCCGCATTCCTTCCCTTACATCTGGGGCCTGCTCCTAGCCTTTGTAAGCTGCTGGTTTGCTGAGGCTCTTGGGTTTGAGAAAACCCACCTGGCAGCTCCTTGTCTGTTTGCAGTGGTGCTTGTGCAGACGGGGTGTCATCTGGGAGCCATGGTAGCAGAAACACAACAAACAAAAGCAATCTCCTGGCTTCCAGGGATGAACAGTGAAGTCTTCCTCTGCTCCCCAGCACTGTTTATGGAGGCCATATATACCTGGTCCCACAAAGCCAAGATAGTGGCCAGCTGTTGCAAATTCTTCCTGAAGGGCTTACCCTAAAATAAATCAGGCTGAGCTTGACCATGAGACCCTAAATGTCTTCTGTTTCCATTTGGTAGCCCTGTCCTTGCTAATATTTCCTCCCTTCCTCCCTCCCTCCCTCCCTCCCTCCCTTCCTTCCTTCCTTCCTTCCTTCCTTCTCTTTTCTCTTTCATTCATCAGTTGAGCAACTGACTGGTGCTAGATCCTGGGACTATAACTGAAAACATAACAGAGAAGAGAGACATTGTTTCCATCCTCATGGAGCTCAGAGCTGAGTTGGGGAAACAGACAGACACATGACACATTACCAATAAAGACTGTGGTAATACAACAAGCTGAGGAAGAGAAGAGTGATTCTGCCATTAGGTTAAGGGCCTTCAAAGAAAGCCTCCATGAGATAGTACAATCTGAGCTAGGCTGAAATAACTAGTTAACAGAACAGAGAAGTGGTGGACAGACATCTTCCTGGAAAGTGGTATAGGATGTGCAGACAGGGAGGACCAAGAAAGCACACGACTCCTTGGGGAGCCCCACAGCAGCTCAAGCATAAGGCATATATGGTTGAGTGTGAGAGATGGGGCTGTAGACCCAGGCAGGATTGCAAACAAGTGGTTGAATCTGGATTTCAGAAAGGTCTCTCTCACAGCTAGCAGAATGGAAAAATGGAAATAAGGAGAGGAGGGCTGAAAAGAGAAGGGCCATGCACACAGACCTCTTAAGTCACCAGCAGAAACGCTCTAATATGATAGCGTGAGTGTTTAGAACTGAAGGCAATAACGGCTCTTGAACTAATAAGCATACAAAAAGGGAGCATCAGCTCCCTTCACAGTTAAATGCTGATCCATTTTCTCATATACGAAGAGAAGCAATAATGCCAACTTCATTCAGTCCTTCAGTACTGCTCAACTTAATTTAATTCACATTTACTGGGTATCAAATTTATACCAAGCAGTGTTAGAGACATAAAGTCATCAAGATAAAACAGCTGAAACTTTGTACTTCCATGGCCTAATAATTAATGACTATTTGTGGTATTAAAATACAGTAATCAATAACTTTGTTCATTTACTGGTTTCCCCCTTTATATAATTTGTTTTTATTTGCAACATTAGATTACAGGAAAATAAAAGAAAATTGAGGAGTTCACTGAGTGCTTGGCAGATTAAGTTAGCAATGGAAATACACATGGTTTCTGTGGAGTCCAAAGTAGCTGAGAGAGAGGCTAATGAGAACCAGGCTGAGCACTTAATGAGAAAGGACATGTGTTCAATTTCTGCTTGCTTGTGTCCTCTGGTTTGGAGGGAGTTCTGGGCTATGAGCAGATGGTGATCTTGGCCCATCTTTTGCTATGTAGAGCAAGGTACAG
Organism: Proteles cristata cristata; assembly: GCA_017311185.1. Lineage (NCBI taxonomy): Eukaryota > Metazoa > Chordata > Mammalia > Carnivora > Hyaenidae > Proteles > Proteles cristata. The sequence goes on from JAESUZ010004618.1 coordinate 44,411, forward strand.
CATCTACAGTGGATACTGGAACACCCAGTTAGGCCCCTAAAATAATCTTCCTTGAAAAAAGTGGCCACAGAGAACTTTGCTGAATTATCATCTCTCTATCTGAACTCACCATTCAAGCCCACAGTCTCAAGTTTTAGAGAATGATCCACTCTACATCTCTCTCCTTCTGTCTAATGAATATACATTCATTTTCTAACACTTTTTTCTGAATGGCCTCCCCGAAACCAGGAAGAAAACTACTAAAGCATTTAGTACATTTCCCATGTAGCATGCAATATAGCACATATATAGCTTAAAATGATATGCAAAAATATATAACAAAATGATATCTACTTTATATATTATGTAATATGTATTATACATGATGTTGATATGATATAATAATGTGATGCTGTAATTATTTGTTTCCTTGACTACATTGACCACTAGACTCTGAGCTATTTGACTACAGAGTAGTGGCTTATTTATCATTATATCCTTGGGACTAGCAGTATCTGCCAATTAGTAGGATCTCAGGATGTGTTTTTGATGAAAGAAAGAAAGGAAAGGAAAGGAGAAAGGAGAAAAGAGAAAAGAAACAAAGGAAATAATTATCTTGCAAAGAACCAAAGTCTAGTCTTTTTAAAAAATGTGTTCCCTATCTCACTAACCCGGTGGTTTCCCTCTAAGGGCTCTGACACTTTTTCAATCAAATCTCAAGAAAAAAAAATAAGAATGCATGTTTTCTGTCTTTATACCTTCTCAAAAAAAGGTCTACATTTTCTTATTTGTTTAGTCACACTCCAGAAGAGTAAGGTAAGGAGAATAATAATTATACATAAAGGTTAATGTCATTATTCAAATGTGTGCAAGGTAAGATATAGGAAGGGGGGGAGGATAGTTTATTCTGCCTAACAAGATCAGGGCAAGAGGAATATTTGAGATGGGATTTCAAGGCTGAGTTGGAGATTACAGCCTGGAAGGGTAGAGTATTTCAGGGATGATGAGCCCACCAGAGCGAATCCTAAAGCTTCCTAGCATTGGGGGACTGTTGTACCATTTAGTATGGGGCAAGATTCTGAATATTTTCAGCAGCAATCACACTTATAAAGATGGCATCATTTCCTCAAAAACTAGGTCTCGATGATTGATGTTGATGGAAGTTTTGATTTGTAAACTGAGAGCTCAAAGTCCTACTTGCTCATTTCATAGTTAGGAGATCTAAGGGTCAAGAGGTCAACAGACTTGTTCAGATTTATTCACACCTATGGGCCATAACCAAAGAATTTAATTAAGATACCTTTAAAACTGCAAGAAGCGTTGAGGCACCTGGGTGGGTTAGGCATCCGATTTCAGCTCAGGTCATGATCAGGGCAGCTCGTGAGTTTGAGTCCCACATCGGGCTCTATGCTGACAGTTTGGAGCCTGGAGCCTGCCTCAGATTCTGTACCTCCCTCCCTCTGCCTCTCCCCTACTCGTGCTCTGTCTCTCCCTCTGTCTCTCAAAGATAAACATTAAAAATTTTTAAAAAACTGCAAGAAGTGTTAACAATCCCCTATCCGACCTAGTGCATTGATACATATATTCTCTATAGTTACTGCTTCCTCTTCTACAAGTGAATTTATTAGTAACAAAAGCCAATATAAGTATGCTCTTAGAAGGAAGATCCAAAGCTGTGGGGAAGAACATAGACTCATTAAAAAATACCCAAGTGTGTACCCTGCGTCTGCCACTTTCTGACTTCGTGACCCTTAACAAATTCTCCTCCTTACCTGTAAAATGAGAATGTTCACTCTTAACTCACAAACCTGTGAGAAGTCCATGAGATACTGTAAGTAGAAAAATCAGTACAGTTCTTAAAGTAGTGGGCTAAATGATAATGCCCCAAAACATACATCCATGATCTTATATCCAGAACCTGTGAATGCATCCTTATTTGGAAAACAAATTTTTGAAGAACTAATTAAGTTTAGAATGCAAGATAAGGAAATAATCCTGACTTATCTAGATGGGCCCTAAATCCAGTGGCAAGTGTCCTTATAAGAGACACACAAAGAAGAGGAGTAAAAGTAATCACAGAGGTAAAGATTGGAATTATGTAGCCACAAGTCAAAGGTCTCCTAGAACCACCAAGAACTGTAAGACATAAAAATGGGCTCTCTGCAGCCTCTGGAGAGAGCATTGCCCTTCTGACACCTTGATTTCACATCTCTGTCCTGCACAACTGTGAGAAAATACATTTCTATTGTTTTGAGCCACTAAATATATGGTAATTTGTTATGGCAGCCACAGGAATCTAATACAGTAACCAGAAACTAGAATATAGTATGTGGTCAAAAACTATGCATAAGTTCTCATCTCCATCTGACAGCAAGGTCATTATGAAAGCATAGCTGATGCCTTTCATCCTTTCCTTTAGCTTCTTCTTCAGCAGAGCAGGAAGGGGAGTGGGGCTACAGGAAATTTTCTCCACGAGCTCCGTCCTGGGTCCCAGCGTGAGCTCTGATATGCTTGTAGTTAGGAACCAGTGGCAAAAATAAAACTGAAATCTCTGTGAAAAGCCCGAGAATGGGCAAGCAGAGGAGAGGCAGTGGGGGAACCCATCCTGTGCATGATCTGCTTTATTGAACTCTAATATTGAGTCGGGGACAGGGGATGGTAGTTTTTTCAACACTTTTTTCCCCTGGGGATGACATAGTGGAAACATTGCTGGACTGGATGTCGTCAGCCTCAGCTGTCCATCTAGACTCTGCCACCAACTCATAGTGCGGTCACTGCGCATAACTGCTCCTTTTTGAGCTTCAGTTTTTTCATCAGTAAAGTGAATATTTTCTGCCATATAATTATCATGGGAAAAATAATGAGGCAAAGCTATTGTCTACTGCAAATTGCATCTGGCTAATTTCACTCTGCCATCTATCTAAACTTTGAACGCAAAGGTGAAAAAATGATTCACCCTGTTATATGGATATTTGGTTTATTGGACATTCTACTACTCCCCACTTTGGCTAGTAGTGACATGGCTATTACTCTAGCATCCAAGACTCTGCACAGTCTCCTAATTTTTTTTCTCACAAACGTTATACTTCAGCCTCATTGAATGATTCTCCAACTGACATTTTTTTTCCCATGCAGAGATAGAATCTTTAGAGATACCCCAAAACAAAATCTAGAAACATCAAAGATCCTGACATAGGTTGGATCTTTTGCCCTGACTCCCTGTATATCCCAAGGAACCCAATCTTAACTTCAGAGAAACAAAAGAGATGCTTATGGGAAATTTAGGGTCTTAGCCATGAGTTATTCAATGAGTGAATACTGTATGGTGATTTCCCATCTCATAGTTCCAATTTTTTTTTTTTTACAAATAGTTTATTGTCAAGCTGGTTTCCATATAACACCCAGTGCTCGTCTCCACAAGTGCCCTCCTCCATGCCCATCTGATCAGTTTGTATCACAAAATGTTAGAATAACGTGGAAGATTATAGATTATCTTGTTTTGCCAATATGGAAATCCAAGGCCGGGAGAGGAAGAGGTGCCCAGCCACACATCATAAGTCAGTGATAAAGGAGGGACTAGACCCCAAAACATCCTGAGTAACATGTTCTACAGTCTTTTTCAACAGTTTCAACTGACTGTTCAGTGCCCCAGTTGTAGGGAGCTTCAATGTAATGAGATGTATATAGTGGACGTAGGGGGAGGTTAGTTATCAGGTTATAAAACCTGGTTCATTGCTAGCCAGTCAGCATGCCCTCCATTCTTTGGGACTAAGGGTGAATAATAGAAAGGCATGAATTACTACTTAGCTGGGATTCATTAGACAGTTCTTCTCAACCAGGAGCGGGGAAAGATTTTGTTCCCTAGGAAACATTTGACAATATCTAGAGACATTTTTTTATTGTCACAAAGTGGAATGCAGGGGGATTGAGCACTATTGACATCTAGTGGGTAGAGACTAGGAATGTTATAAACATTCTACAATGCACAGGGCAGTCCCTCACAACAAAGAATTTTCCAGTCCAAAGGTCAATATTTCCAGTGTTGAGAACCTTATACTAGTAGGATTTCTCTCCTATCTAAACAGCTTCTTAATGGGATCAGCATTCTGCTATCTCTGCCAGATATTGAGAAACACTCAAGGGTTAGGGGTATAATTAATCTAGGCTTTCTACACAAAGGCTCATTATAGTCATGCCTACAAAAGTTAAAGAAACTACTGTTAATAATGATAATCTATGATAACATTTTTTTAATCTGGCCAGTATTTTTGTTTTTTTTTCTTTTCCCTTCTGGTAATATATCTTTGGGATTAATACTATGAATCAACTTGTCTGGGATACAGGATGCCCAGATATTTGGTCACACATTATCCTGGGCATTTCTATAATTTTATTTTGGATGAGATTGATATTTAAACCAGCAAACTGAGTAAAGCAGATTGCAACCTGTAATGTGGGTGGGCCTCATCCAATAAGGTTGATCCCCTGACTAGAACAAAAAGGCTGACCTTCCCCTGAGTAAAAGAGATTTCTTCCTGCCTGACCTTCTTTGAACTGGGACATTGGTTTTTTTCCTGTCTTCAGACTTGAACTAAACACTGGCTTCTGCTTGTTTTTTAGCCTGCTGCCCTTTTGTCTAGGACTACACCATTGGCTCTCCTGATTTTTAAGACTTCAGACTTGGACTGGAATTACATCATTGGCTCTTCTAGGTCTCCAGACTGTTGACTCGCCTTGAAGATTTTAGAATTTGGCCACTTCCATAACTGGCCATTTCCTTATTAAGGAAAAAAAAAACCTCTCCTTATAGATACAAATATAGATGCAGATATACATATACATGTATTTTCTATGGTTCCATTTCTCTGGAGAAACCTAATACAATATCCTTCTGTCCCATATTAAGTGGAAAGGGTTATGACCAAACCTGAACAATTTTAGTAATCAGATTATACCCAGTGATTAGCCCAATGTTTGGCATGAGATTAAATCAGAGTCAATCAGAATCCTTCCTTGGAGTGGATATACAAAAGGGTATTGGGAGATTTTGTCTCTTTGTTGGCTTGGAATACTGAAACAATACGAAGCTGGGATCTTGGCACCATCTTCCTCATTATGGAAAAGGCCTGTGTGGAGAGGGAGAGAGTCTCAGCCGTCAGAGATGACATACAGGTGTAAACTGTGTATTTGAGTTATAATGAGCATCAGTTTGGGTTCCCAAAGTCTGGTTTTTAAAGTTCTTCCTTTGGGACTGTGAGCTACCCTAGAATCCAGTTGCAGGAGCCAATAAATTTTCTTTTTTGGCATACACTGATTTGAGTTGGATTTTTGTCACTTGTAGTGGAAAGAGTTCCAACTATAAACTCACTTTTATGGAGCACTTGAGAGTTAGCTAAGTATTTTCACATTTGTGATTTTATTTGAGCCTCACAAAAACCTATGCTATATAGAGAAAGAGAAAGGATACGGAGCATTATCTTAGTGACATGTGTGAAAACCGAAACCCAAAGTGGCTGAGGTTGAATGACCATTCTAACACCACCCCCAAGATGTTGAATGCTATGGAAACTCTTCCTAGAAAAAAGAAACCTGTATGTTCTTAGAGTCAGAATAGCACAGTAAGAAGTAGTATAATAAAAATAATAGAATAATAGTTAACACATACAGGTTGCTTATCATATGCCAAACTCTAAGTAGTTTGCATATATTAACTCGTAAGTGCTCACAATAACTTCTTGAAAATAAGCACAGTTATTTTCTCTAATTTACACTAAGGAAATCAGGCCATTTGAGGAAATTGCCAACACCCTCTTGATAATAAGTGACAAAACCAGGACTCAAACACAGAGTCCTCAAGATCAACCATTGCATCCTATTGAGTTATAGAGATGTTGTGAAATTTAACCCAAATCCTCCCCACATATGGTTCAGATGGCATGGAACCAGGGTCCAAATCCTGATCTAACTCACCTAAAGGTCATTATTCTAAACAGGCACCCAGTACTCCCTCTCATTCTAGATAGTTGCAATGCCAGGATCTAAACCCACACCTTCATATTCTAAGGCTAATGTTAATGTCCTCTCACACATTCCTTTAATACATACTTAGTGCACACTTATTATGTCAAACCCTTTAGAAGTATTTTTGGAATGAGGAGTGTAGTTAATATACAATGTGACTTACTGAATTGCAGATCTGTTCTTATCCTTGAAGAAGATGAGATTCATATTCAAACACAGCTTTGAGGATTTAGGCGCTTGGGAAGGAGAGTCATCTGCATTTTATTAGAGAAAGACAAGAAAGCCCCCTTCATCAACCTCAGGAGCCAAGTTGAAAATACACTAGTTCACAGTTCATAGCAAAAATTGGATCCGTCACACCAAAATCCCTTTTGTTCCAGGAGCACATGTGGTGAGGGTGGTGAGACTTGTTTATTTCATGGTTTACTAGTAGTAAATGTGGGCTGAGGGGTTTTGTTCTGTCCCTCTTTTTATCTTGCCCCTGGAAAAAAAAATCTTTGGGTTCAAAACAGATGGCATTTATATATATGAAAAAATATGTATCCTATTTTGACAGAAACAGGCAATAGTTAAGAGTGAATTGAATTTCAAAACCTTTGGAAATATGAGAGAAATAAATATGAAACAAAGATTATTTCAAAAGCTTTCATAAATTTCAAAATTCTTTCTAGATCATCTTTATTTCTCAAGACTTTTGAATTTCTTGATGTATATTCTCAGCAGGAATATCTCTACCTCTGGGTTCGTCACACTGTGATCTGTCACTATGCTACCAAAACTAGGCACAAAGAACATCACACATGGATGCATTTGAAACCCAAGGGCCAATCCTATGGTTAGGGAGGGGGGTGGATTTTCCAGGAATTAAAAAGACCAGCAGAAGCAGCACCTCTTATTCAGAAGGGAACATTTGTCAGCTTTGAGATAGAAGTTTGTTTCATTGAGGTTAATGTAAAGAGTGTTCTAATGAAACAAGTCTGATAAAAGCAACACCTTGAGTTCCTGGGGCAAATTAATTTTTCCCTGAAAATGAGATACAAGTTTCCCATTCTTAAATGAGATGCAAAAGCTGATGCTCAGGGGTTAAGCAGGTAGTACTTGGTCCCGCTGAGAGGATGAGTTTTCTGTTTCCGCAAGGCCCCTCACATTCATGGCTCCTAAAGCTGAGTATATTGTGTTTCCCCAGAGTGACATCTCCTTGTGTGTCCCCTGTCTTGTGGTGGGCAGCAGTGGCTGTGGCTAGACATCCGGGACATCTCATCTCCCTGTTTCAATCAACCACCAACTCGCACAGACCCTATTTCTGTACTCTCCTTGGCATCCCCTGTCATCCTGTCCCCCATGCCTACCTAGAATACTGCCAACACCTCCCATCTGGTCTCTCTACTGTCATCTTGCTCTCTTCTCCAAGAGAAGAAGAATGTGAATTCCACAGCATCACTCTCCAGCTCAGAGCCTCTTACCATACCTACATCACCTGTAGGCTGAAGTGCAAACTTCTGGGCCACGTACACAAGGCCTAATCCTTCTGGTCCTGCCTCGCCTCCTCAGCTCCCAGGACCCCACGTTACTTGTGGTCTGCTCCCTGTACTGTGACGCTCATGACTGCATGTTTCCTCAGTTGTTCCTCCACCTGAGTTCTCTAGCTCCTCCTCTTCCTCCACATGGTTGACCCTCCTCATCCTTTAAGACTCCACTTAGTCATTCCTTTCTATTGTGTGTATTTTCCAGAAAGCTTTCCCTTAAGCCCTAAAAACCCCACCTGAAGGGTCAATACTTGCCCATACTTCTCATTATGTTTACCATATTGATTACCCTGATCACTTTATGCATCTATTCCAGAACATTAGCTCTTTAAAGGCAGCAATGATCTTGTTCTAGACCAAATGCTCCTAACAGAACAGACCCCCATGATGATATCTCTGTCACTTCCCTTGCATAGAATCATAGTCCATTGGTAAAATCTCTTCTGTGTTTAAAGCACACAGTGGCAAGTTGTGTTCTATGTGAATGGAAAAAGGGGATATAAAATGACAGGAACAGCTCAGCCTCTAGCACTTACCTTAAGTATATATTTCCTAAAGTCACTTGAGGTGAGGGCTGGGAATAGAATTACTGAAGATAAATCTCCCTGGATCTTGCATTTTTCTGAATCCCTTTGCCTGCCATCCCTTAAGTAAAAGCTTTTATATATAAAATGTCAAATCAGTTTTACAAGTTTCTTTATTTTATTTTATTTTTTACTCTTTCTGGTTTTGACTTTCTATTCCCTAAGTAATAAAATGCAAAACTCCTTTGCCAGGCATTCATAGATCTGTGTGGTGTGATTCAAAGCCACCTTTCTAGCCCTATAATCTGCCATTCTTTCCCTAGGAATATCCCATATCATCCTGGCCCCAGGCTTTTGCTCCCAGCCCTCTCCTCTTTATTTCCCTTCTTACACAAATAACAGATGTGCACAGGGGTGACATTGAGAGGGGGAAGTCAGTCTACAGTAGGAACTCATCTGGTCATAATATCACTCTTGTCTTCTTATAAAGACAGAAAAATAATTCTCCACATAGCATTGCTCAGATTTTTCTCTTAAATCCTTTCTTATTATGAAATCCACTGTATGGCCCCAGCCAGACTTATATAATGCTTTGTCCTCTCCCCATATGTGTATGAGAGCAACACCACTCTCACTTGGAGAAAGAGAACTAAGATTATCCTCTCCTCCTCCATTCCAGATGCAGCACACAGCCTGTGTCATCCAGTATTCCTAGGAACTTTCAGAAATAGGTATTAGTCCCCTTTTAAAGTAGACAAAACTAAAGCTCAGAGGAATTTGGGTAGTTTTTCAAGTTGGAATCAGGATTTAAATATAATTGAGTCCTAAAACATGTTTCTCCTCCTAACAGTGGGTCACTGTGATTATAGATGAAAAAAAAAAAAAAAAATATATATATATATATATAGTGGTTGTATGAAGCAGTTAAAGTTTCCTGTATCTTCAAAATTTCACTGTCATTGAAAAGAGCACCGTTTACATGGTAAGGTCCTAGGAGAAGACCACAATAGTTAGAAAGAAATCCAGGGACTTCTATCCAGCCTCAGAATGAAGGGATGAGCAAAAGTGGTAGAAAATGAAGAAGAAAAGTAACCGAGTCTGGAGATGGGACATGTCAAGTTATGGCGTTCTCTTCCCAAGGAATGGGGTGGCGACACGTGAGGTGGTGACACGTGGAGCCACGCAAGCCTGGAGGAGCAGGGTGTGGCTGCACATAGCAAGGGGTTTGGCAGGGTGGTCTGAAGAGCAGCAGGGCTTTGTAGTAAATGGCTCCATTTCCAAGTATCCAAGCCATGGGGGCATCTGGCCCAGAAGATGTTCTTGGAACCAGGGACTGCAGAAGGAGGCAGAAAAATAAGGAAAAGCTAAAATAAATCATGGGCTCCATGTGTCAGGACTCACAGGAATGCTTTGACTTTTTATGTTGGCACCAGAATTTTCCACAGAGGTCCTATCCCAAGTTGCAATTTCTTACTCAAGGGTTAGTAGGAACCATGCTGGAAATGGGCTACAAAATAAGGAAAGTGTATTTCACCACGTTACCTTGGACGCCAACTCTATGTAGTCTCTCTATATGGGAAGAGTATACGTCAGTTATTTACCCAGAGTGCCTCAGCCTGAAGGCTCTCCAGTGCCATCTATGCTCTGCCATGCTGGAAGTGGGAAACCTGCAAACTGCATTTCCCAGAGTTCTTGTTGGCTCATGTCTATTAGGGTCCCTTGAAACAGGACTAGATGGTGACAGGATGAAGGCTCTCTTCCTATTCTCAGATCCTGTCAGACATTTTCCAGAAGTAAGACAGCTGTGGTTCCAGCCTCCAGCTTCCCTCACAACTCCCAGTACCTGCTGTGTGAGATGCCTCACTAGAAGCACCTGCACAGCTAGACCACCGGGTCTGAGCTCAAGCGTGCAGCTCACGTTCTCAGACCTCTGGCACATCTCCAAAGAAAACCCCCAGTGAGGTCTGAGCACCAGCCTTGGGACCCCTCACTGGATATCTGAGCACTGGCTACAGAGTGTCCTGGTCAGAAGTTGAAGCACAGGGACAAGACATAACCCCATCAGGAATATGAGAATCTGCCATACAGGTATCCGTCTCTTAGTTCCTGAATTCTCCTAACACCACCTTTCCTTTTTTGTTTCACATGCCCAAGGGATGGCAGCCACTTCCTGCAATTACTAATGTGTGCATTACCTGTTTTCCAGGTCAGCTTTCTAACACAGGTATAGTCACTTTCTTATATTAAGGCCTCTCCATTTAATTTTTAATGTTTATTTATTTTTGAGAGAGAAAGACCGTGAGCAGGAGAGGAGCAGAGAGAGACACACAGAATCCGAAGCAGGCTCCAGGCTCTGAGCTATCACAGCACAGAGCCTGATGTGGGACTCAAACTCACAAGCTGTGAGATCATGACCTGAGCTGAAGTTGGATGCTTAACTGACTAAGCCACCCAGGTGCCCAAGGCCTCTTCATTTGAAATTCCTATGGTGCTTTGGGACTTTTATTTTACTTAGCCTTATACCCTCCAGGCCCACCCATGTTATTGCAAATGCTAAGATTTTATTTTATTTTTTTATGGCCGAACAATATTCCACTGTGTGTGTGTGTGTGTGTGTGTGTGTGTGTGTACACACACCACATCTTCTTTATCCTTTCCTTCATGGGTGGACACTTGAGTTGACATGTAATTTCTTTAGAAAGGAAAACTACTGCATCAAATCATTATTTCTGTCAATAAGAAAAGAGACTACTAACTAGCCCTATAGGTATAGGAGTTCTGATTCTTTATTCACTCTTTTTCTTTTTTTTTTTTTTAATTTATTTTAATTAATTAATTTATTTATTTACATAAATAGTTTATTGTCAAGTTGGTTTCCATATAACACCCAGTGCTGAGGACTGATGGGTACGGGGGGGAGGGGAAGGGAAGTGATGGGCATGGAGAACGACACTTGTGGGGATGAGCACTAGGTGTTATTCACTCTTGAACAGACTTGATCTGGATCCCAACTGTATGCTAGATAATGTGTGGGGGAGGGGAAGGAAGGTGATGGGCATGGAGGACGGCGCTTGTGGGGATGAGCACTGGGTGTTATTTACTCTTGAACAGACTTGATCTGGATCCTAACTGTATGCTAGATAATGTGTGTCCCTAGGGACACAACTTTGAATGAGCTGAGATCCCTACCCCCGAGGAGTCTATGCAGAGAGAAGAGGTCAGTTATAATGTCACAGGAGAGGGGTCTACTAGAGCAAAAAGGGGCCAAGGAAAGACAAACTTTGCAAGGAAGGTTGCTGCCTAGCCAAGCCTTGAAGACTGTATGTCTTGTTATTGTTGTTCTTTTTCTATCGCAAGGAGCAGAAACCAATTTTGAATGACCTAATCTAAAAAGGCATTTGTTGGGAGTATAAGAATAAGTTATGAGGTCAGGAAAGAAGGCTAAAGAAGGAGACTGCAATTCATGGGAGCCAGACAGCTCTAGAGGCATTGGTGGCTGATATTACCTGGTATTGGACCTGGAACCACTGCTGGAGTGAAATAATTCATACATTGCATGCATTCTCCTAGAGAGAAAGTCCAGTTGGCCTAGGTTAGGTTAATGCCCATTCCATGTCTGTACCAAATAGGTAAGATGGAGAATCACAGGGCATCTCTGCCCACAGTAGGAAAGACATAATTTCCCAAAGGGAAATCCAGGTGTTGGGAAGACAGGACAGAGGATAACTAAATTAAATAAAAGGGGGAAGTGGGGAAAGGCACCTGGGTGGCTCAGTGGGTTAAGTGACTTCAGCTCATGTCATGATCTTGTAGTTCATGAGTTGGAGCCCTGTGTTGGGCTCTGTGCTGAGAGCTCGGAGCCTGGAGCCTGCTTTGGGTTCTGTGTCTCCCTTTCTCTCTGCCCCTCCCCTGCTCATGCTCTGTGTGTGTGTGTCTCTCTCTCTTTCTCAAAAACTAAAAAATATAAATAAATAAATAAACATTAAAAATTAAAAAAAAAAAAAAAAAAAAAAAGGATGAGGCGGGGCTGCACCCAGATGGCTCAGTCAGCTGAGAATCCAACTCTTGATATTGGCTCAGGTCATGACCTCAGTGTTCATGAGATTGAGCACTGCATCAGGCTCTGTGCAGATAGCGTGGAGCCTCCTTGGGATTCTCTCTCTCCTTCTCTGTCTCTTCCCTGCTTTCTCTAAAAATAAATAAATACTAAAAACATTTTTAAAAAAAGGGTGAGGGGAATAAGATAGAAAGGTGTTGGGGCGCCTGGGTGGCTCAGTCGGTTGAGCGTCTGACTTCTGCTCAGGTCATGATCTCACGGTTCATGGGTTCGAGCCCTGAGTCGGGCTCTGTGCTGACAGCTCAGAGCCTGGAGCCTGTCTTTGGATTCTGTATCTCCCCCTCTCCCTGACCCTCCCCTGCTCACGCTGTCTCTATTTCTCTCTTAAAAGTAAATAAAACATTTTTTAAAAAAAGAAAGGTGTTAACTGCAAGGATGAGTAGGAATATTCTACTTAGATAAGAAGAGAATTATCATTCCAAGCAGGAGAAGCAGCATGAATAAAGGTAACATAGAATCAGGAAGCAGAGAATCCTGAATCAGCAAAGTAGGGGTAAGGCTGCTAACATAAACAGGGGCCAGAGGGTGAAATGTCATGTGTGTGGCACTAAAGAACCCGTGTATAGTACACCAGATCCAGAAGGCAGTGTCAGGTGGATGTCAACAGTCCATCTGTCCATCTGCCCTTGACATTATAGCAAATATGCATTTTTGTATTTCTGTGCATATGTGTATATATGTGTGTGTGTGTATATATAATGAAACATCTTCAGCATTGTAAACTCGACAATAAAATAGTGGAGGGGTGCTTTCACGGCTCACTTGGTTGAGCCCCTGACTCCTGATTTTTAGCTTTGTCATGATCTCATGGTCATGGGATCAAGCCCCATGTCAGGCTCCACACTGAGTGTTCTCCCTCTCTCTCTGTCCCTCCCCGACTCATGTTCTCTCTCTCTCTCTCTCAAAATAAATAAACATCTTCAAAAAGAAAGAAAATTTTCAGTGGAATGGAGAGTACAGAGCCTCACTGGATTGAGCTAAGGGCGAAAGGGTAGTGAGGAGGTAGAATTAGGGAAAGAAGATGTTCATGACTAAGTACTAAAGTACTGGCACAAACTCAAGGTTGGGTAAGAGTTTAGAAAGGTAAGTTCAGTGGAAACACTAAGGAGAGGATGCGACACTGCAGAGAATGCAAATAATACACTCTTTGTCATAAGAAAAGGGTATGTCGGTGTCCTTTCTATTTACCAGACATGGAAGCAGGCCAGCCTCAACTGCAGAGCAATTACTTTGTAAGAATCTTTTAAAAATAAATCCTAAGTCTTCCCAAACCACCGACTTTAGACTCCTCCAAGACAACAAGTCTGTTTTATTCATTTCTGTATCCCAAAGTCTGATATCAAACAGTCATCAAAGCAGCCTTGGGAATGAATTAAGTGATAAAATGATAAATTTACAAAAGATTGCTTCTTAATATGTTCATAGTTATTTTAACTTACCAAAAATAAGACATGGTATAAAGATGTACATATTTAAGCTAACTTTGGATACTTTGATGGCAGTCTGAAACTTGCATCTTCTACTTAATAAATCTCATATAGTATTCTCTATCTGTTCAGCACAGCTTTGAAATCACAAGATTAAAAAGCCAGAGAAGGCTTTTGAGATAAGATGACACTACCTATCACTACATATATGGTCCACTCAGTTAATGGCTCATGGAGCCAACTCTCAAAGAGGAGGAATGACTTTCCCAAGGTCACAACACAGTGAGTTTGCAGGAAACTTGGGTCCTCTAGTTTGGTTGTCCTGACTTCTCCCAAATCCTCTGACATATGTCCCCATCAAGGCTGAGAAAGGAACAGTGATTGCCCATATCCACCCTGGCCAGACTCCGGAAGGTGAGGAAGGCCCTTCCTTCTTCATGGTGTGTGGAAGAGTGAGCCCGAAGGCAGAAGTTTCCATACTGAGCTTTTCAGAGGAGCCTAAGGGGTGACAAATCTGCTGGTTTGTGCAGAGCAGTTCAGCTCTTACCTGTGCAAAATGTGGAGCTTTCATTTGCCCAATTTGTTTTGACTGTTGTTTCCCATGAATCCACTTTAGCGAGCTCTGAGAATGCTAAACAAAAACTGTAAGTGACTCAGCAAGACAAGGCAGGGTGTCAAGGGGCAAAAGGAACTAACTGAACAGGTACCATTGAGACTGGACTGACTACATACCCGTCATCAGCCCTGCCACCAACCTCAATGCCACAGAGGAAGGCAGTTGGCACCAGCACACTCAGGATTTTATCCAGTACCCCTTCCTTCAAAAACAAATCATCACCAGCCATCCATGAATGCACACCCCGCCCCCCTCCCCGCATTTTCTTTCTTTCTCCAACTATTTGCCAAACAACATTGCCAGAAAATACTGCTAAGGTCAGATGTGGGAGAGCTCATGGAAAGGAGCGGATCAACATCGGAGTTGAGCCAGGAGATAATACTGGCTTCGATTAGCCACTACCCTGCAGATTGCCTGAAGCAAGAACCTCAGGTTTAGACCTCTCATTGTGGCATCCTTTCTGAAGGGCCAGAGGGCAGCTGTTAATTTGAGGTGGCTAATAAAATTACTAAGGTGCCTGCTGCATGTTCCCTATTGTGTTGCACACAGGTGTTGGAAACAGGAGAACGTGTAGAGTTAGGACAGAACATTATTTTTTTTACATTTTAGTTTGACCAAGCGATTGCTCTGCCTGTGCCTTAATTCCACATTAATGGAATGTCTTTAATTCTCCATTAAATGGAGTCAGCTTTTACTCCCTTTGAGGGCTTTTGTGAGGATCAGTGGACAAAATTTAAGTAAAGCATCAACACTTACTTAGCAGGCACTTGCTAATAGTCCCCTGTGATGTTGTGATTTATTATAAGAAATGTATATTTGATCTCCCAGTTTTTAGCATAGAGCTCCTAAAGCCCTGGGAATTTCCTTAGAGAAGAGAACTGTCTTTTGTTATGTTAATGAGATGACTTTCGGAAAGCCCTTAGGTAACATGAGGGTGGGGGCTGGTTGCCAGAAAAACCAACCTCCTGATTACAGGGTTGGAATTTTCAGTCCTGCCTTCTGGCCTTTGGACAGAGAGAGAAGCCAGAGATTAAGTTCAATCACCAATGGCTCCATAAAAGCCCAAAGGCAAGTGTTCGGAGAGCTTTCAGGCTTGGTGACCAAGTGTTGGTGGGAGAGATATCCCAGAGAGAGCATGCGTCACACCCTTTCCCTGTGCCTTGTCCTATGCATTTCTTCCATCTGGCTGTTGCTGAGGTATACTCTTTTATAATAAGCTGGTAATCTAATGAGCAAAACATTCCTTTAAGTTCTGTGAACCACTGCAGGGCATTGTTCAAACCATGGAGTAGATCATAGGAACCTCTGATTTAGAGCTGGTGGGTCAGCCGCAGGGGTAACAACCTGGGCTTGTGACTGGCTCCTGGGGTGGCGGAGGTGGAGGCGGTTTTGTAGGACTGAATCTTTAATCCAGTCCTACATCCAGGACTGGATGCTATCTCTGGGTAGACTGAATCAAAATTGAGTTGAATTCTTGGACAAGAATTCCTTGATGTCCAAGGGAATCCTTGGGTAGCCAAGAATTGCTTAGTGTTGTGTGGGAATCTCCTCTACATGTTGCAAAAGAGTAATCTATTCTCATTCTTGAGTGAATTAACCTAGAGAACAGCAGAGTGACTACCTAGGAAACACTTCATATTTTCAGCCAAAGAGTAAATGGTTTATTCTGAAAATCATTTAAAATCATTCAGATGCTCACAACTAAACTAAGCACTGGGAATGTGACAGTGTCCAGCTTAAAGGTCTTGCCTGTAAGAATGTAGTCAAGGTGAGAATGACCAGAGGCAAGGAGACTTCTGCATCATAAGTACTTTGTTCCTAAAAGTAGCAAGTGCTAAGGGAACACAGATGAGAGTCACCTACTTCATCTTCCAGGGTCAGGGAAAGGTTTCCTGGAGGAAGTGATGTCTAAGTGAGGAGCTCAGAGATACACAGAAGTTAGATATATGAAAGGAGGGACAGGGTAATGACAGATATTTTCATTCATTCAATCATTCATTCATTCAACGAAGTCCTGAATACCTAACATGTTCTAGAAACTATTCTAAAAACTGAGGATACAGTACTGAACATGACAGCTAAGATATTTGATCTTATAGAGTCAACCTTCCAGCTGGTCAATCAATAATAAATGATTTAAAAAAAAAAAAAAAAGAAGGATCCATTCCATGTAGAAAACAAAACAGACTGGTGGGGAAAAACCATTTTAGACTGGTGATCTTAGATGACCACTCCCAGGAAGTTTCATTTTAGTTGAAAAAAACCCTAGAAAAAAGAAGAAGCCAGCCATAAAATGCTGTGGATAACTAATGTGCATGCAATAAGGTACTAGTGCACAGGTCTTAGATTTAGACCTTGGCATGTTCTTGGCACACAAAGAAGTCAATCATCACTATCATAGGGCAAAGAAGGTATGAAATGGAAGAAGGGGGGCAGGGTCAGCTTTGGTAAAACCATGTAATTCTATTCCATGTAATGGGAAGCCATTGGATGTTTTCAGCAAGGATCAGTTGTGGTCTGATTCACATATTTATGTTTTTAAGTTAATTTACTTATTTTGAGAGAGAGAAAGAGAACATGAGCAGGGCAGGGACAGAGAGAGAGGGAGAGAGAGAAATCCAGGCAGGCTCTGCACTGTCAGCACAGAGATCAATGTGGGATGTGAACCCACGAACTATGAGATCATGACCTGAGCCGAAACCCAGAGTAGGATGCTTAACTGACTGAGCTACCCAGGTGCCCCATGATTCACATATTTAAAGATCATGAGTTTTTGTAAAAGTATAAAAAGCAATATTTGCAAAAGTTCCAGATGAGAGAAGACATGGTCTATGTGAAGGGGGAGAGAAAAAGGAGAGGACAGGAGAGGAGGGAAGGGGAGGGGAGGAGAGGAGAAGAAAGAAAAAAGAAAAATGAAAAACACCACTTAGTCCAGTAACCAGGAATGACAAGGGAGACAGTAACCAGGGAATGATCCCAGAGAGGTTAACTAAAAGCCTCCCGCACTCTAGGGTCTTGGGTGCTTGTGACAAGGATTTGGACTTTAATCCAATGCAATGGAAGCTATGGGAGAATGTACAAAGGGAACACACCAGTTTTAGCAACACACCAGTGACAGTGATGGCTCTCGAAACCAGTGTAGCTAAAAGCCTTCTGCCCTCAGGGTGAGCATCTCTTGTGTAGATAACATGTGTGTGCGTGTGTAGGAAGACACATGTGAGCAGAGGAGGGGCTCTGCGTGCAGAAAGAGGGGAAGCTGGAAGCACACAGCTACAGAGAAAAGTCAGAAAGCCCCCAGCAGGACCCCCACGGCACCCCTATGGCTCGCCTGGCTGTGGGTGCTCAGGGATGCCACATCCCCCTCTGAAGGGTTTCTCAAAAAAACCACACATCAGAGCTGGGAGAGATGGGTGATCATTATCTGGTTCAGGCCTATCATTTTACAGATGAAATTAGTCTCCTTATCCTCATTCCCATCAGCCATATGGCTCTGAGGTTAGTTTCTCCAGGGCTCAGCCACAAAGACGGCTAGCATTTTTCTTTTCTTTTCTTTTTTTTTTTAAATGTCTAGAGATACGGACTAAAATGACTGTCTCTGTCCCCACCACAAATAATCTGCTTTGTCCCTCAGTCTGTGAAAGGCCCTGGGTAATATATTTGATTTCCCATGGCACGACTTTCTCCTTCAGCAAGCCCATCCCTAGTCTGCCTGCACAAGGTCATATCCTTTCCCAATAAGTTAGGCTGGGAACAGGTCATGTCTGCAAGGCACAATTTCCTTGGATGATCTACTGCAATTCACTGTTGCTGGTATCTGTTTGGAGTAAACTTGTGGGGCACTGAATTCACATGTTCACACTGAGGCCGCAGACCAGTTTTGACCTCTTTATATCAAATATTATCTATTTAATCATCTGCAAAACATCAGAGAAGCACCTACTAAGTACCAGTGCTTCTGCTTGTCACTGAAGACATGATGATAAAGATATGGTCCTGCCTTAGAAAGCTTCAGATTTAGTGATTTGAGAAAACATGAAACAAACATTAAAATCCTAAAATATGTGACTCTCAAGCTCAGCCTTTCTTCAGAGACTCATCAACATTTTATAACTAATTTTGTACTATCCAGGAAAACAAGTATAGTTTTAGCTCTGAAAGAACTGAATTTTGCTTGAGACAAAGAAATGTGGGTTTTTTTTTCCATTTTGAATCTGAAAAGCTTCTTTCTTTCCTTCTTTCTTTCTTTCTTTCTTTCTTTCTTTCTTTCTTTCTTTCTTTCTTTCTTTCTTTCTTTGTTGGATTGAAGTATAATTGACATAGTGTTATTTTCAGGTGTGCAATCTGATTCAACAATTCTGTATATTTCTAGGTGCTCATTACAGTAAGTGTACTCTTAATTCCCTTTATTTATTTCACCTAACCCCCCCCCCTCTGGCAACCATCAGTTTGTTCTGCTTTTAACAGTCCATTTTTTGTTTCTTTCTTTTTTTGCTTTGTTCATTTGTTTTGCTTCTTAAATTCCACATATGAGTGAAATCATATGGTATTTCTCTTTCTCTGGCTGATTTATTTCACTTAGCGTTATACCCTCTAGGTCCATCCGTGTTGTTGCCAATGCCACGATTTCATCGTTTTTTTATGGCTGAGTAATATTCTATTGTATCTTTATCCACTCATCTGTTGATGGACACTTGGACAGCTTCCATATCTTGGCTCTTGTAAATAATGCTGCAATAAACATATGAGTGCCTCTGTGAGTTAGTGTTTTTCATTTTCATTTAAAAAAATTTTTTTAATGTTTATTTATTTTTGAGAGAGAGAGAGAGACAGAGCATGAGTGGGTGAGGGGCAGAGAGAGAGAGGGAGAGAGAGAATCTGAAGCAGGATGCAGGCTCCAAGCTGCTGGCATAGAGCCCAACACGGGGCTTAAACTCATGAACCACAAGATCATGACCTGAGCTGAAGTCAGACGATTACTGACTGAGTCATCCAGGTGCCCCAGTGTTTTTCATTTTCTTTGGGTAAATACCCAGTAGTAGAATTACTGAATCATATGGTAATTCTATTTTAATTTTTTTGAGGAGTCTCCATACTGTTTTCCACAGTGGCTGCATCAATTTACATTCCCACCAACAGTGCATGAGAGTTCCTTTTTCTCTACATCCTCACCAACAGGAGAGGTTATTTCTTGTGTTTTGATTTTAGCCATTCTGACAGGTGTAAAGTGATACCTCAGTGTAGTTTTAATTTGCATTTCCCTGATGAATAGTGATGTTGAGCATCTTTTTTGTCTTGTTTCTTAAATTCCCCATATGAATGAAATCATATGATACAAAGAAATTCTTAAGTAGTGAGTCCTTCACTCTTAGTTACTAGTCCACGTCTTAAATGCCCAGTGATTGCCTGTTGTTGTAATACATACAGCAGGCCAGGCAAAAGGGAAAAGGGTGTAGTGGGGAATTCAGTTTACATATAAGAATAATAATCACATCCCTGATTGTATTTTAACCATCAC
Organism: Proteles cristata cristata; assembly: GCA_017311185.1. NCBI lineage: Eukaryota > Metazoa > Chordata > Mammalia > Carnivora > Hyaenidae > Proteles > Proteles cristata. The sequence continues at coordinate 64,136 of JAESUZ010004618.1, forward strand.
TGTCACCCCCAATTTATTACAAGGGGACTAAAATCTCGAGAGAGTCAGAAATCTAACCAAGCACATGATTTGATTAGTAATAATTTCCCTGATTTTCAATATTGTCATACCATCATAATTAGTATAATAGTCAATTGTTACATATTATAATAGAGGTAGTAGTCATCCATTCATTTATTTATTGGCCGTTCACCTAATAGCTGTTACATACAAAACTTTGATTAACACTTAGGTCCTCCCAGATCCATAAAGTAAAAAATCTATTCATTAATTGCAAAATGTTGGATTGTGTCACCTTTTTACTATTATGAGTAATGCTATGCTATGAACTTTTGTATGCAAGTTTTTGTGTGGACATATGTTTTCATATGACAGAATATTATTCAGCTATGAAAAAAAAAACTGAGGTACTGATACATTCTATAGCATGAATAAACCCTGAAAATATGAAAGTGAGGTAAAGAAGCCAAACACAAAAAGGCACATACTGTACGAGTCCATTTATATAAAATATTCAGAATAGGCAAAATCCATAGGAACAGAAAGCAGATGATTGGGTGGTCAGGGGCTGGGAGGAAGGTATAGTAACTGCCAATGAGTGCAGAATTTATTTTACCGTAATGTAAATACTTAAGAACTAGGTAGTAATGGTAGCTCCACAGCTTTGTGAATATAATAAAAAACCACTGAATTATACATTGTTAATGGAGGAATTTTATGGTATGTGAACTATATCTCAATGAAACACATAAAATGCTTTAAAAAAGAAGTGTGCTATGGAGTTGGATATTTTGGGTTTTAAGCCCTTATCAGACACATGGTTTGCAAATATTACCTGCCATTCTATACATTCTCTCTTCACTCTGTGGAATGTTCTTTGTTGCAAAAGGCTTTTAGCTCAACTTAAGTCTTGTCTATTTATGTTATTGTTACTATGCTTTTGGAGTCATAACCAAAAAATCATTGCTCAGACCAACATCAAGAAGCTATTTCCCTGTTTTCTCCTAGTAGTTTTATGGCTTCAGGTCTTATATTTAAGGCTTTAATCCATTTTGAGTTGATTTTTGTGTATGGTGTTAGATTAAGGATCTAATTTCATTCTTCTGCATATGGATACCTGGTTTTTACAACACCATGTACTGAAGGGACTATCCTTTCCCTATTGTGTGTTCTTTGCATCCTAGCAGATGATCAGTTCACTGTAGATGCATGGATTTGTTTCTGGGGGCTCTATGCTGTCCCATTTGTCTGTATGGAACTATAGCTTTGTAGTATATTTTGAAATCAAGTAGTGTGATGCCTCTGGCTTTTTTCTTCTTCCTCAAGATTGCTTTGTGTATTCTGGTCCCTTATGACATTTAGTGCTATTTTTTCTGCTTTTGGTTGAATGCCATTAGGATTTTGATAAAGATTGTATTAAATCTGTAGATCATTTTGAGTAGGATGGACATTTTAACAATAATAATTCCACCAATGCATGGATTACAAGATGCATTTCTGTTTATCTTTATTTGTCTTCTTTAATTTCCTTCATTAATGCAATATAGTTTTCAGCGTATGGATCTTTTGTCTCTTTGGTTAAGTTTGTTCCTAAATTTTTTTTTTTATTGCTATTGTGATTGGGAGTATTTTCTTAATTTCCCTTTCAGACAGTTCATGGTTTGTGTATAGAAATATCACTGATTTATCATGTTGATTTTATAGCCTGTACCTTTACCGAATTTGTTTATTAGTTCTAACAGTCTTTTGTTGAACTTTTAGGGTTTTCTTTTTTTTTTTTTTTACTATTCTTTTTAATTTAGTCTTTTTTTTGAGAGAGAGAAAAAGAGAGGGGCCGCACAAGCAGGGGAGGGACAGAGAGGGAGATACAGAATCTGAAGCAGACTCCAGGCTCTGACCTGTCAGCACAGAGTCCGACATGGGTCTTGAACTCATGAACACAAGATTATGACCTGAGCCAAAGTCAGATGCTCAACCAACTGAGCCACCCAGGTGCCCCCTTTTCTTTTTTTCCTCTCTTTTTCTTTTAGGATTTTCTAAATATATAATCTTGTTATCTGCAAATACTTTTATTTCATTCTTTCTGATTTGAATGCCCTTTATTTTCTTTTTCTTATCTAATTGCTCTAGTTAAGACTTCCTATACGATGTTGAATAGAAGCTGCCCAGAAAGTATTAAGCCCATTTTGTAGATAAAGAAAGTGAGACTGTTGGTTGTTGAGTAAGCTCAGTTAGTATGGTCTGAAGCTGGGGATTTATATGGATCACTGATTTAATTCCAGGGCTCATCAAACATAATCAGCTTCCACTTCAATCCCATGAATTGGTGAGATCTCCACCCCAAGCCCCAACCTGGGCTGACTCATTGAGCACATCCGCATTCCCACTCTCTTCCTCTTCAAGAACACTGTGCTGTCCCTCTCTGTTGCCATAGCAAACCATGGGCCATATGGCCACACTAACAAAGGGCTGCTGTGCCCTCTGACTAAATCCTACTCCCAAAGTCTGATGACCACGTGCAAACCCAGTTTGAAAAGACTCTCTGAAAAATTAACCAACTGTATTTATGAGTAAAGTTTTTTATTCTACTAATTTAGCATTTCCTTTATTACCAAAAAGGGTGTATTTCCATACTCTGTCCTCAGTGACACTTCCTTAGAGACTTTGCTTCCCTCAGCAGTTTTTTTCACTCCCTACAGTCTGCTTTCCTGGTTGTGTGGAACCAGTCCCCCTCATCTTCTCTGGGCCTTTTCTGTGGCTTAGGAAAGATATAAAGATGGCTTACTTAAGGTGACAGGTAGTAAGTAATGGTCAGTTCAGGATGCAGTTTGCAGGTAGAGCCAACAGGTGCTGTGGGTGGAGTGGGAAGTAAGGCAAATGGGCGACGAGGGGGAGGGAGCTGCCAACCCCTAATAAGGGAATGATGGAGGGAAGAGCAAGCTTGGGACTGGTAGAAATCAAGAAGTCTGTTCAGTGCAGGTTAATGTTGGCCTACTAGTAGACATCCAAGCTGAAATGTAGAATAAACACTGAAACTGTCTGTAGCTCAGAACACCACGTAAAATAAAGACAGTCATGAAGCACATGAAGTTTTGAAGAAGTATAAATATTTTGGCATGTCTAAAATGTAGGATATATAGGGAGAGACAAGACAGAAATCAGGTTACAAAAGGTTCTCCAGGGTCACTGGAAATCGACTGAAGGTCAATTTCCAATCACTTTGTAGCTGCATACGTAATCCATAAGTACATTTTTAAAGGTTTAAAGCATTACAGATAAACTTTTTGACCCTTATCTTTTTATTCTGACCTCTTCTTTATTTACCTAGAACATCAGGGCTCCTCAGCCTTGGTACCATTGACATTTGGGGCTGGATCATTCATTGCTGGAGTTGGCTGTCCTGTGCACCATGTGATATTTCGCAGCATCCCTGGGCTCCACCTACTGCCTGCCAGTAGCATCACCCTATCCCCAACTGAAACAACCAGAGATATCTCCTGACATTGCCAAATGTTCTGTGAGGGCAAAATCACCCCCAGTTGAGAACCAGTGACCTAGCAGTTACCAGTGTTGTTTATTTGTTATAAAAGTTCATGGACCTATTTCTATATATTTACCTGTATGTATATTTACTAACAGAATGTGATCTTTCTTTCCTTTTTCATGTATGTTATAGTACATGCATCAATTTTTAATTTGCTTATTTTGAATGACTAAGTGTTTACAAATTTAAATATGCTGCTACATGGAAAGCTGTCAGGTTGTTTGTTTTGTTTTGTTTTATTTTCTCTTCAACATGACATAGTATTCTGTGGTGTGCATTTATCACAGTATATCTATATCTATATTATTGGACCTTGAGTATATTTGCTTTACATTTCAAACAGACTTGCAGTGAATGTCCTAACACATATTTCCTCATACACATGTGTATATTTTCTTTTGGGTTAGAGAAAAATGGAATTGTCAGGTTACAGAGTATATTCATTTTTAATTTTAATAAAACTATCTTGTATAGATTGTTTATAAAAATAGCTGCAGTAATTCCCTCCTTATATCCAGGCTGCTTTCCAATAACACTTTAGGCTTCCTCCCATTGTGAGATGGCATCTTTTTCTCTACCTCCTGACTTGGGTTGGCTCTATGACTCACTGACCGATAGTATTGGGGGCATGGGACTGCCTTGGGTGTAGTCTTGCCCTAAGATATTGCTCATAGGATATGATGCATTAGAGGATCTAACATAAGTATATAAGATATTATAGAGGAAGCATCAAGGAAGTAAGTCAGGAGAGCAAGGAGGTTAATGTGTTTACCAAGGGAAGCCAGATATTGAAGGATGGGAGGGAAATTGCTCATGAGGCATGCCACTGGCTGATGCAAAATGGGAACCTCAAAGTACAGCTTCTCCTAGAACAAAGCTGATTAATTCCAAAGGCTCTGACCCTCCTCCCTGATATATTACGGGGAAGGCTGTGAGACACTAAATGCCCACCAATGCAGTAAGATAAACAAAGATAAGATTATAAACTAATTTCCCATGGAGGAGTCGAGCCCTGTACCAACCTGTCAGCCCATGAAGGAAGGGGTCTATTGAGGGTATATATATATATATATATATATATATTCTCAAAACACGAGACATATCTCAGATAATTGGCTTACGTGGAAATTAAAGGGACGCATTTCTTTGGGATAAAGCATATTAGAGGCTGGTTGGTTTTGGCTGTGGATCAAATCAGAGGCTGGAGGGCAAAGTCTTGAGAAACTTTGGGAAACAAATCTGGAAACTTCATCTTTCTCTCTCCCCCCTGTTGTGCCAGGATGCCTCCTTTGATATCTGAAGCACCCTGTTGTGCTATTCATTTCCTCACCAAAACATTTTTTTTTTTCCTGAACCAATATGCGGCAACACTATGGTTCCAATCAGTGGAGTGGCTGGTAAACCCCTCTTTGTTTTCTTCACTTTCTCCTCTGCCATCCTCTCCTTTGCCCCCCTTTTCCTTTTCCCTGTAGGGTTGATCTCAATAGGAGAGAAGCATTTCCCTAAGAAGCACAAAGAATCTAGTTAATGGTGTAGTCATTTTGGAGATGAATAACAGCAAGCCTGCCTTGTATTCTGGGTACAGACTTCCATGTGCTTGAGGGAGTAGTGTTACAGCATTCATTGCAGTATTGTTTAAAATAGAAAAGAAAAGAAGAAAGTAACAAAATAAAGGTTCAATCACATAGATACAGATAAGTAAACTGATATATCCCTACTACATAATATTATGCTATTAAAAAAAAAAACAAAACAAAACACCTGACAGCTTCCTATGTACCAGCATGCTTAGATATCCCAAATTCAAAGGTATGTGAGAGCACATTAAAAATGGATGCATGTAAACATAATAGTACATATGTGAAAAAGAAAAACAGAACATGAACAGAAAAAAATGTGTAAATATATGGTCAGGTGAATGTACAGAAATAGGTCTGTGAGCTTCTATAGCAAATGGATGACCCTGGTTACTGCTAGGTCAATGGTTCTCAACTAGGAATGATTTTGGCCCCAGGGGAGATTTGATAATGTCTAGAGGACCTTGGTGGTTCTCTAAACTGTTGAGAAGTGTGGTAGTGCCACAGGCATGAAGGGAGTGGAGGTCAGGGGTGCTGATGAATGCCCTGCAATGCATAGGACAGTCACCTCCAGTAAGGATTTATCTAGCCCCAAATGTCAGGAGTGATAACATTGAGAAACCCTGGTGCTCTAGGAAGATGAAAAGGATATAAGGATTAGATAGATATCAAAAAGAAGATTATCTTTAATGTTTTAGACCTTTCAAATAAAATGTCATTGTGCATCGCTTATGTAATTAAAATTAACTAAAAAAATAGCTTTCAGTAGATTTCCATTGTTACCATTGTTTCCATTGTAGAGGACCCTTTGTTACCCGGTCCCTGCCTCATCTTTCCCAGGTCCCTGTCACACATCCTACATTTTAGGCATGCCAAAACATATATAATCTTTTAAGGTTTCGTATATTTTATAATTACCTTCACCCCCACCATATGACCCTTCAGTTCAGAAAGCCTCTCTCCTCCTTCTTTCCCTACTGAAATCTTATTCATTATCCAGAACCCAGCTCTGCTCCTCCCAGGGGAAGCTTCCTTCCCCTTCCTCTCTGCCATCAATTCAGTGCCTGGACAGGTGGTGTTATAATTAGACCACAGCACTTTGTCATTAAGGAGAGCAAGCCCTAACCCAACTGGGCCATGGGAGAAATCCTGGCTTCCCATACACCCCTCAGTAGCATACTCAAGGGCATGACACATGTCACACAAACTTTAACATACTATCTCTTCCCTATAGAGGATCAGGACTTCTCTCAGTATCCAGCCTCACGTTAGTAGAAGGCATCCACTCAAACACACACTGGAGTGTTAGATATTGCAAATGCATGAAGTGGGTGTCAAGGGCCCTCTGCCAAATGAGAGCGCCTGGCTCCACCTAGAGGGTCCGACTTGCTCTCCTATTCACCGATTATTGCCATATAAGACCAGCTGCCAGATACTCAAAGATCAGTTGGAAGTTCAGAATTGTAGTGTACAGTTTCTCAGTTCTTAAAGTTTAATATCTAAATCAAAATTCCATAATTATTCTACAAGCAAAACAATAATGACCAAAAGATCAGATTTGTCTTAAGGGCTACTGATTTTTAAATCCTGAATTATAACTATTCATAAATGAAATCACTAAACTGGATAAATATATTTAAATTATAATCTAATATAGAAGACAAGCACCAAGACACATGAGAACTCAAGAGAAGTCACATGGCACACAGTCTCTAACACAGAGACCCACCCTATAGAGAAGTACAGACAAACAGAACTCAGATCCTTGTCAACATGAGACAAGGACACCCTCTCCTGTGGGGACAGGTAAGTGAAGGGGCTAGAAAAAAGAATCAGTTCTTTCCTCCTGAAAGTTCCCAGATGGAAGAGGTTCTTATTTTATGACCCAAGGTGGGTGGGAACAGAAGAGTAAGAGAGAGGATGTTTTCTCCTACAATAATGATATTAAATTGGATTCCCTTTAAATATAGTTCTGTGATCCCATGAACTGTTTGCAAACTCCCAATTCTCAGGCTTGTTAAATGACCAATAGACAGACATCGTAAAGGACAATTATTTCAGCCTCATGTGTGGAGTTCTCCTTGGTACCAGCTGTCTCACGAACCACACTCTTTCAAAAAGAATCACAATGGACAATGTCCAGATGATCTTTTCATCTTATGCCCCCTCAAATCCCAGCCAAGGCTGGGAGCCAAGTGAGAACAGGAAAGGGGAGGGGCCTCAATTTCTGATTTGCCACAATCATGCCAAGTGTCTTTAGAGCAGACTCCATTCTTCTGTGACTCCAGTGGGATCCGTGGTTTCGGGATCTTGGATTCTGGCCTTGGGCACTTCTCTGTCTGCATATCTCATGGAAAGAGGGGACTGACTCATGGTAGAGCCCATTCTGACAACTAGGAAAGGAAGTAACACATGATCAGATTTTCCTGACAAGGGGAGACTATAAGGTACAGCCCCTCCACATGTAACACACTGAAACATACACCTGTTGCCATGGAAACCCCATAATGCAGGGTGAGTAAATGCAGCTTGAATAGATCCCATCCAAAATGCTCGCTGAGCCCGCCGCTTTCAGTCCCTTTCATCACCCGAGTCGGAGTCCAGCTGGAGCCAGAATTAGTGATGGGTAAAGAGCTCAAAAGGCTGCTGGTCCCCTTCCAGGGCATCTCCAATTTATGTAAAGTCTCTTGGGTTTGGAAGACTTGAGTGGCCAAGCTGTCCCGTGAGAGTTGCGGCTCTTCTCTTTCTCTCATCCCAGGCCACATACTAGCATCTCACTCTGTGTTTGGAGGGGGAGTGGTGTGGAAGCTAATCAAAGCAGCTTTTTAAAGGCTTTCAGGGTTTGCAAAAAAGGGTGTTTTGGGAAGAGACCAGCACACAGTTTTGTTCCCAGCCGGTTTCCTCTTTCTTAAATACACACAGATTGAACTAGGCTCTACAGCAATAAGGTTGGAACAAGCAAAAACCATTTAAACCCAGATATTAAACATGATTTTTCTTCTCCAGAGAGAAGCAGTAGCTATGAGCTACACATAAATTCAGAATGCCCTTCTTTTCTGAAGACTTTACATTAGAGTAAATAAAAACAGTTTCCTCCTTCCCTTTCTATAGATGTGTCCAATCAAGTTGTATAAAGAAGGTATAGCTAGCCAGAGCCCACCAATCTAGCTGACCTATATTTCTAGGCTCCTAGGATAAAATAAATAAGTAACAGAAATATCAGAGGCCATTTAACACACACAAAAAATCTCTGGAATGATCCATCGCATGGGCACAGCTAACGTCTCAGATCAACCGGACTCAGAAAAATGAGTTTGCAAAACTTTATTTGCTTCAAAACTGTAATGCCTTCCCACATTCCCTCCCTCAAATGTCATTATGCTCCATATACAACCTTTACAGTGTTGGTCCATCTGGACAGGGGCAAGAAAGAGGCACCAAGTATCAGAAAGGCAACAACCATTTCCTTTCTCCTGAGGTGTCTTATCATTTCTAAATTTATATAACAGATAAGAGAAAGGAAATTCTTCACTTTTCCCATTCTGAGTCTTGGGGAAGGGAGTGTTAAGTTCTAGAGGTGTATTTGCTTAATGAGGCTCTCCAACTCAACTGGAGAATCAAATACAAAATAAAACCAGTGTGCAGGTGGATGGTTTTCCATAGTCGTCTGGCTTGACGAGTGCCATCATTTCCAGTGAGGAGAGGAAGTGGGTACTTCCTCATCCCCACTTCACAGACCAGGAGACTGAGGCTTGGAGATGGAAGGAAGTGCTTTTGTGAGAGTCAAGCAGCTTTATCAGCCCCTTCCCATGTGTGCTGAGGCATAGGGCAGCATCTATTAAAGGCTTGTCTCTCCTATTTCCAGGAAGATTCAGAGAAACAAGTTATCTGGCCAGTTTATATATTTGAACATTGGAGATGTGGATGAAACACTAAAATGTCTGCTTACACCATTGAATTTGTCAGCTAAGTTACCATGTATATTTAAATTCCTAAAATGATAAATATATTCTGTCATTTCTTTTGCTTCCAAGTCAGTTTTTGGGAACCTGTTTTACACAAACTCCTGCCATGGAGCCATCCGTCATAAGTCATCTAAAAGCTTTCCAGAGCCTGTCACCTTTGCATGTATCTGATACATCTGAGGTCTAGTCTTTTTTTTTCAGGTCTAGTCCTCTTTAAATACACAAGCCCAGAGGGCTGACTTGCCTAATAATAGAGCACTATTTATTTTCTTTGAAATTTGTTCTGAAGACATGTATACTCTTTAAAACCATAAACCATCCATCAGGAGAAATTGCAAAATGTAATAGATATCTTTGCCTCCTCTTTTACCATTTGGTCAAGTGCTCTCTATAAACATATATTCAAACTTTGCATTGATTTGAGTAGGTCAATGTGTTTTCCTTGAATAATATTTTTGTTATTAAAAATAAAGCAACGGAGAGATTTGTCCATAAATCTGCAAGACTTGTCAGACCTTGTTTATAAGATGATCTCTTTTTGCCAAGATAGAATTTTGGTAGACAAAAAGCCATTTACTTATATGTGGGCATACACAGCCCTGTGGCAGAGCCAGAGAGGGATGGCAATCCTTTGGCTTCTAGTTGGGAGTTAATGCTGCTGCTTAACACCATTGATGGGCTGCAAGCTTCTAGAGGGCTGGGCAGTGTCTTATTTATCTTATCCAGGTGCTAACGCAATACCTGATGGTGAACTGCTTCTCAGTAACTATTGAGTCAGTCTAGACTGAAGAGGCACATTGTTTCATTTCTTGTGACAATCCTCTGTCGTTTTATTTGGGCAGACCCATATTGTGACATCTGAGAGTTCAGACTCACCATCCCAGCTCTTGCCATTTTAAAAGTAAAATAGCAGAAGCAGCAGACCATTACCAATCCAACATTTAGTGGCCATAGTAAATGGTCAGAAAGGCTGATGCCAAGAATGTGGCTTGAGAGTTCCTGGTCTCATGGATGGGAGAACAAATCCTTTGTTCTGGTGTATTGTCACCTAGAGTCCTGTTTTCCAGCCCCCAAAGCACCCAAGAACCCAGTCATCTCTCCATGCTGGAGCTGGGACTGCTCATGTCAGAGCCTGCAACTATGGCCTTTCTTGGCTTTGCTCCGCTACGTAATGATGTAGGGTTTGGTGGGAAAGAGTTAACCTATATAGGAAGTAAAACAGGCAGAGAAGTTGTGGGCACAGCTTCCAGAAACAAAGCTTCTGATTGCTGATGTTGTTGAACTTTAGCATCCAAAAAGCCATTCTGGGATCATGGCGTTATTGAGATGTGAGAGGGAGGCACAGAGGAGAAAGTTGCAAATCTTGCTCTGGGCAGTTGTGAAACAGGCCAAGTTCATTAGAAATACGTTTTTCCTCTCCCTTCAGGGTTAGCTCCCACCTCCCACATGTGTCCTACTACCATCTGCTACCAAGAACAGAAAGCTCAGAGGACTCACCAAACCCACCATGCATATTGTTAGCTTCTCCTGCCTGCCCTCAGTTTCTATGCTGGTCCAGAGGAAATGCCCAATATAGTCTAGTTTCCTTGTTTCCTTTGTATAATTAGCTAATTAATACTTGGGTCAAAGCACACTTTCACAGACATTTTATTGAGAGATCTTCACCATAATCCTTTAGGGTAGGCTGGGCAGGGATAAGAATGCCCATTTTAAAAGACGGAAACATTTATCCTCAAAATTTTTAGGGTACTCTTCATTTTGGTAGGATAACCCGTTAACCACTTCCTTCTCTCGTCTCTGTCTCCCTTTGCAGCTTTTCTTTTTGCGACTCTGTCTCCTGTGCTGTATTAAAGTTATTCCCTACTACTTGTGGTTGCTTGATCCTATCACTGTTTCACACCATGACTTGAGTCATGCTTTCCTTGATCCCTGGGATGCCTTTCTATCATCCTCTCGTTGGTAGATACATCCTGTCAAATGCTTCGCATGCTTCAAGATTCTGACCAGATGTTGTCTCCTACAGGAAAGACTCCCAGGGCCCCTTTCCTCTCCCAGGCTGACTAAAAGTCCCTGGTGTTTCCCTGCATTATACCAACCATCTCTTTTCAGAGAATTTGCCTATTCACATGTCAGCTTTTCCCACACATGCTTGTTAGTTTCTAAAAATGCAGGAATATCTTGTTGCAAGTGAAAGTAAACTCAAATCGACTTGACCATAATTTGTAAAATTAACTAACTAACTAAGAGAGCGAATGTGTTAGCTCAGTACCTTAGTGCAATGCTAAGGGCTCATTGGGATTCAGCAGCTTAAACAATATCTCAAGAATTCTATCCTACTATTCAAGCTCCAGTTTTTCTCTGTAGATTTTATCCTTAAGAAACATTTGTCTCCACACAGAGGCTCTTAGAATGGAATAAGGTAGTGTGAAGAGGGCACAAATAAGTTTCTAGAGAAAGCCAAGAGCAAGATTAAGCAGAGCTTGGTGGTCATGTTAAGGGGTTTGGATGCCTCAGGAAGCCTTGGGTGTGGAGGTGGGGGATAAGCACAAGAAATGGACACATGATAAGACAGTCACTTTTTTTCTTCTATTGGAGAAGATGAATGGGAGAAACAAGAGTGGAAGAAGAGTCAGCAGCTGTAAGACTCTTATGGAAGACCAGGGAGGAATGGTGGTGGCCTACAACTAAGATGGTGGGCAATGAAAATGGAGAAAAGATGGATAGAGCCAGGACATGTTTTGGAAGTGATAATTGGAAGATTTTTACCATGGGTTGGATGGATAAAGTGTTATAGGAAGGTGAAAGCCAGGGATAACCTTTGTATTTCTGACTCAAGCAACTGGTGATGCTAATTTCTAGATAAAGAAAGAGATTGATGGGAAGGGGATAGTAAAAACAGGGGATGGCTGATTTGGAGGGCAGAGGCAACAGCTCCTTTTGGATGTGTTTGTGGTTCATGAGACATCCAGGTGGACTTCAGTTTTATTTACCCACAGATCTTTCCCAGATTTGTGTTCGAAATAGTGTATCTAGTTGCTGATGAGGGAAGAAAAGGATATGGAAAAAGTGGGTGAATATATATTCTGTGAGTGACAAATCGAGATTATCTTTTAAGTCTGGAAGCTTCCATTGTAGAGATTTGAACATAAAGATAATCAGATAACGAGATCTGGGTTCTGTTAGTAGTTCTGTTGCAGTCTAAGTATGTGATCATGGTCTATATACCTTCCTTATTGAATCTAAGCCTCAACTATATATGGGGATTATTCTTTGTCCCTCACTTTCAAGGCTTTTCGGAAGACCTGCATGTTAAAGGGATTGCAAACTGTACAGCAATAAATAACAATAAATTAGAATTGTGATCATTTTAATATACCAGACATCAAAACCAAGAGTTTTTCTTTTCCTTTTTTAAATAGTTTATTGTCAAGTTGGTTTCCATATAACACCCAGTGCTCATCCCCACAAGTGCCCTCCTCCATACCCACCACTCCCCTTTGCCTCCCCCCCCACCTCCATCAGTGCTGAGAACAAACTGAGGACTGATGGGGGCAAAGGAGTTTTTCAATGAAAGTGAGCCATGTAAGACAAATTGGGTACATTCTGTTTTCAAACCCTAAGCCTTTGAAACAGTCCCAAGAACAACCTCAGCCTTATGGTGTCAATGAAACACTTTGGTACTTTGCTTTTTAAACTCCTATCATCCTGTTAGTTGCTCACAGCTTGTCCCCTGTGGCTGATGCTGAAATGTATTTCTCTCCCTTTACATCCTAGTTTCTCAGGCAAAATCCATTCCATTTGGCCGAAGGAATGGGCCAGACAATATCTGACATGTCTTTCCTCCCCCCAGTCACCAGGGAGCTAAGAGATGATTTCCAGTATTTTGCCAACAAACGACTGAGGGCTGAAACAACCACCTGTGAACTGAACATTTTAGGTTTTACTTATTTATTTATTTATCTAATTTTTTTTTTAACAGCAAAGCCTGGGAATGCCCAGGAAGGGGATGAGATCATCTGTCTCGTCTGTGAGCAGCATGGTCTGCAAGTTTTCTCATTCCACATTACGTCATGCTGGAAAGAGAAGGCGTCTGGACATTCCTTACACAATCTGCAGGGGTGCTAAGTAAGGGAGACACAGGCTTGCTGGAGCATCCTGCTTCCCCAAGTTTGGTCACACATGCGTATCCCTGCTCACTAATTCTGCCAACACGTATAGGATGCCCATTCTGTGCCTGCGATTTTTGACATAAAAACATCTTGCACACTCATTAACTTATTCCTTCATTTACCAAATGCTTATTTTGAATGCTTACTATGTCACAGGAGTATAGGTGCTGGGGATAGAGAGGTGAACAAAACAGATAAAATCCCTGCCTTGATGAAGCTGATATTCTAGTGCAAGAGATGGCCAATTAACAAGTCAACATATAAATATATGATACAATGTCAGATAAATGTTGTGAAGTAAAACTTAACCAAGATAAGGAGATAGAGATGTCCATTTTTGGATATGATAATCAAGGGAGGTCTAAGGAGGGGGCATCTGAGCAGAGACCAGAATTAACTGAAGGATGCACCAAGAAACATCTCTGAAGGAAAGGAAGGGATCTCCAGGCAGGGAGGACAGGGCAAAGGTCCTTAGACTATCAAGTGTATTAGTAGAGTCACTACCATTTTTCACATCCATTATCTTGGAGCATTCCTGTGATCCCGTGCTAGCCCTAGAAGTGATTCTTCCCATCATACAGATGAGAAAACTGCATCCAAGAGTTGTCCTTTCACCTCCTCAGTAACCAAGTTTTCACTCTGCTCTGCTCTTATGTAATTCTCACATGTGCTTTCTATTAGGCGTTCTTTGTATAGACGGAAATTAAAGCAAGAGTAATGTGATTGAGGTTAAAAGCAAAGAAAAGGAAGAGGAAAGAATCCCCCCTCCACTTCCTTTCTGGTTTGCATAATATAAAATTCACTACGTTTGAAGAAAAAATTCTAGGACAGCCGATCTAGTTGTGTCCTTGGTCATGTTTAATGTGCCAGCCAATTGTGATTCCATTGTGGTGCCAAGGATATCATGAAACCACCATCCCTTCTGTGGACCAAAATGACAGGCCAGCTGCTGATAAGTACATATGCATTCAATTCAGAGTTTGCTCCAAGCAGACTTGTCTCAGCCTTTTGTTTCAGTCCTTCATGCTCAAGAATAGATACAATTACTCAAGCAGTTATTGAAAGCCACTTTCAGGAGGTACTTTTCCAGACAAACACTTGGGAAGCCTTCAAACACATCCACTTTGCTGATAATTAGGATCCAATTTCATGAAGCTTAGTGTATTGGGACTCTGGTTGGATCCACAGGAAAAAGTAGAAAGTGGTAACAGAAAGCAAATTTGAGTTAAGAATGAAGGAAATGGGAAAAAGAGTTAACATTAATTATGTACCAGCTACATTTACTCCTCAGAACCTTACAAGGTAGATATCTTTATACCTATTTAAAGACAGGCAAGGTGGAGTTTATGGAGATTCTGGAACCAGCTAACGATTGGATAGTGAATGCCTCAGTTGGGATTCAAACCCAGATTCAGCTTCTCGGTGTTAAGCTACTTGCCACTGCCTTCACTGTCTTTCTGAAAAGTCAGAGGGAGTAAAATAAAATCTCTGACAGCTCTGCTAATCTTTTCATTCATCAAGACTGACATTTTTGCTTGGTTTTCCCAAATATTTAGCTATTCCAAATTTAAACAGAGCATAGCATCCCTCTAGAGCAGTCTTTCCAAAAAGTTCTGATCCCAAGCTCCTGGCTCCCATTTGAGGTTGCTTAATGGGGATCCTAGAATAGATATAAATAGCATTGGGTAATCCGTGAGGCTCCTTGCTGAGTGACCACTACTGCAGACTGAGGTTTGGATGACACTATCACAGAAGTATTGAAACTGACTGGTCCTGTGCTGCTTGGAATGGTGGTTTCTTCACAGAGGAAATAAAACTATTCCCACTAACAGGATTTCACAAGATACTTTGATTAATCACATAACTTGCCTTCTGTGATTACTGGCTGACATGTCTGACTTCCCATTTGGAGTGTTGGCTGCTGCTTCAGAACAGGGACCATGGCTTAATCACCCCTGGGTCCCCATAGCATGCCACAATGTTGGCACTCTGTCATATTTTAAGAAATGTATGTCAGTTATCCGAGGCTGCAAAGAAAACCATTCCAAAATTCTGTGGCTTAAAGCAGCAACCATATATTTAGCTCACAATTCTGCTGGTCAGCAATTTAAGGCAGGCAGAGCTGGGTGGCTCTTCTGGTTTCTGCTGGCTTACTCACGAGAATGCGGTCAGCTGTGTTCAGCTAGGGAGTCCTGCTTCTGAGTGTGGCTGTCCACATGTGTCTCTCCTGCTACACTCTGACCCAGTTTTGTTCCCATGGCGTGACAGGGATGTAAGAGTAAGCAAGAGAAACTGAAACATGGGAAGCTTCTTACAGCCTAGACTCAGAACTGGTACATCACATCTTCTGTCACATTCTGTTAGATGAATCAAGACATGGGGGCAGCCCAAGATAAAAGCAGAGTAATAGATTATTCTCTTCATGAAAGAGCAGCTTTGTCACATAGCGATGGCTATGGGATGAGTAGAGAATGAGGGCCATTTTTTCAATCTTCCATAAAATCTCTGTGATGAATAAAATGCATGGCATATCAAAATATGACATAAAACCTATTTTTTCACCAGAATTAATGCCTCCTTATAAATAGCTTGCTTTCTAACCTGGAAGAAGGAGATAAAAGTCACCAACCAATAGCATGAGATGGCCCATGTTCTACAAGAAGCAAAGGCCAGAACATTGAACTTGAAAGGGTTGATGTTCCAAACTGGAATATTGAAGTTCATAGTTTTTGTTTTGTTTTGGTTTTCCTAAGGGAAAGAGGGTCTTCTGACCTAATTGTCTGCCTGCATTTAAATTAATAGTGCTCATTTTTGCTTTGCCATGAGAGGCAGTATAAGATGATTTGGTGAAAGAACACATTTTGTTTGTTTTTGTTTTTTATTTGGTTGACTTTTTTGGCAGAATTATATCTTATTTATGTATGCACCATATTTTCTTTATCCATTCATCTATCATCTATCAATGGACACTAAGTTGTTATTTATTTATTTATGAGTGATCAAGAAGGTGGAGGGGCAGAGGGAGAGGAAAAGAGAGGATTCCAAACAGGCTGCATGCTCAGGGCTTGAACTCTCAACTGTCAGATCATGATCTGAGCCGAAATCTTGATTTCAATGCTTAACAGACTGAGCCACCCAGGTGCCCCTAGGTTGTTTTCATATATTGGCTATTATGATAATGCTGTGGTGAACATGTGGGTAGGTGTTATCATTTCCTTCAGATAAATTGCCCAGAACTGGAATTGCTGGATCATATGGTGGTTCAAGTTTTTTTAGGAACTTCCACATTGTTTTCCCTAGTGGTTAAACCAATTTACATTCCCACTCACGGCACACAAGGTTCCCCCCCAACTTTTTTTTACATACTCTCAAATACTTATTATATCTTGTCTTTTTTACAATAGCCATTCCAGCAGGTTTGAGGTGATATCTCATTCTGGTTTTGATTTGCATGTTTCTGGAGTTAGTGCTTAAATTAACAATAATCATGCCTCCTGTAAACTCATTGACTATGATACGGCCCCTGCACAAAGCTTTTCTTTCATGTACATATTGACCATTGGTATATCTTCTTTACAAAAATGTCTTCTTCAGCGTGACCTCTTCTCTCCCTTTAGTTGGGGAGTTTGTTCTCTCTGTCTTCAGGTCGACTTCTTGTTTGATAGTTATCTAGTTGTGTTCATGGGATGAGGCAAGCCTAGGGTCCTCCTACTCTGCCACTCTCTTCCTCTCCTCAAAAGAACACATGCTTAAAAGTCAGACAGACTGAGCTTCAAATTCTGGCTCGTGCATGTTCTAGTCATGTGACCTGGCATGTATTTTTTTTTAATATTTTTGTTTTAATTGCAATAGTCAACATACAGTGTAATATAGTTTCAGGCATATGACCTAGTGATTCCACAGTTCCATATATTACTCAGTGCTTATCACAACCAGTGCCCTCTTTAATCCCCTTCACCTATTTCACCCATCCCCTCCATTGGTAACCATCTGTTTGTTCTCTATAGTTAAGAGTCTGTTTCTTGGTTTGTCTCTCTTCTTTCCTTTGCTTGTTTGTTTTGTTTCTTAAATTCCATATATGAATGAAATAATATGGTGTTTGTCTTTTTCTGACTGACTTACTTCACTCAGCATTTTATTCTCTAGCTCCATCCATATGGTTGCAAAGATTTCATTCCTTTTTATGACTGAATAATAATCCATGTACGTGTGTGTGTACATACATATATTTATATTTATATTTATACCACATCTCCTTTATCCATTTATCCTATCACTAGACACTTGGACTGCTTCCATAATTTAACTATAGTGAATATTGCTGCAATAAACATAGGGGTGTATGTATCCCTCTGAATTAGTGTTTTTGTATTTTGGGGATAAATACCCAGTAATGCAATTACTGGATTCTATTTTTAACTTTTTAAGGAAACTCCATTACTGTTTTCCATAGTGGCTTACCAGTTTGCATTCCTACCAACAGTGCACGAGGGTTTCTTTTTCTCCATGTCCTCCCCAGAACTTGTTTCTTGGTTTTTCCTTTAGCCATTCAGCCAAGTGTGAGGCGATATCTCATTGTAGTTTTGATTTGCACTTCCCTGACGATGGGTGATGTTGCACATCTTTTCATGTGTCTTTTGGCCATATATCTATTCATGTCTTCTGCCCATTTTTAGTTGGATTACTTGTTTTTTGGGGTGTTTTTGTATGAGTTGGTATAATTTAACTTTCTTACCTTTCTGGATTGGTTTCTTCATCTGTAAAGTGGGGATTAATAATACCAACTGTGCATATCTGTTGTGATTATTAAGTAAGATGGTATAGGTATAACATTTAACATAGTGCCCGACACAACATCGGTGACAAATAAATATTAGACTCCTTCAGACATTCTTCCCTTTGCCTCTGCATTGCTGGAAGATACCTTCCCATAAATCCAGGGTAGGAAGGTATTTCTTTAGCATTGATGTAAAACAGTTTTCTCAAAATTACTCACATCCAGTGATAAACATTAGGCATCATTTTAAATTAGAAATTAGAATAGGCTAAGAAATTTATTTTTTATTTATTTAAATTTTTTTTTTATTTGGGCATAGTTGTCTAAGTGTCCGTCAATAGATGAATGGATAAGGAAGATGTGGTACAGGGTTGCCTGTGTGGCTCAGTTGGTTGAGCGTCCAACGTCAGCTCAGGTCATGATCTCATGGTTCATGAGTTCGAACTCTGACAGCTCAGAGCCTGGAGCCTGTTTCAGATTCTGTGTCTCCTTCTCTTTCTTCCCCTCCCCCTCCCCCCCTCGCACCCGCCTTCTCTTGCGCGCAAGTGTGCTCTCTCTCTTTCTTTCTGTCAAAAATAAATAAACATTTAAAAAAGGAAGATGTGATACACATACACACACACACACACACACACACACACACACACACACACACAGGACTGTCACACAGCCATAAAGAAAGGATGAAATCTTGACATTTGTGACAACATGGATGGCCCTAGAGGGTATTATGTAAGTGAAATAAGTCAGACTGAGAAAGATAAATACCATAAATTAAGAAATTTAACTGAACAGGAATTTAAACAAGTATTTCATATTAAAACAAACATAAAAGTGAATTCACATTTGTAGGTATTTGATTAATAAAACATGTGGCTTCAGAGAAATTTCCAGTGTACAGCACTCCACTTTAGGCCTACTATATGTATGTCCTTATAGTTGCAGAAGTACTGGAAGAAAAAGTTTGAGAATCAAGCATTAAGTAAGACCTAATCTAGAGCTCTCCTTGCCACTGGGATTCCTCTTGATGCTGGTTTCTCTATTTCCATGCCTACAATTAAAGAAAAATCCCTCCATTTTGTCTACCATTCCTGGCCCTTTTTTTCGAAAAGAGAACTGATAGACACCACCTCTGCCTTTGTTCTAGTCAATAGTGTATCTTCCAACTGAACCTCCCTCACCTCCCCCCACACACTCAACACTTTCCCCCTTTTCCAACATTCCAGAAGAATACAGTATGATTTGCTCAGCCTTTAGATCTAAGCCTTAACCACAAGAACACTGCCCATAAAAGGGCCTGACAAAAGGGGAGCCACCATTCTGTGAGGATTCTTCCTGCCTAGCAGAGCTCCAGCTTTCTGACAGAGTCGGATATTACTTGCAGGTCACCTTCTTATGTCATTAAGTTGCAGCCCAAACTCCCAGACATCAGTGTAGACCATCTTAACTGCTTAACAATGATCACCATTGACAGGGCATGCATCCTGTCCTATCGACACAATGAGGTCACCAGAGACTAAAAGAACAGGATGAAAAATACAGCTTAAATCCACTCACATAGACACCTGTCCAGAATAAGAGGTTCTGAAATCAGTCAGTCAACTTGGAGGTGTGGTGAGAAGCTTGGAGCCAGGACCCAAGGCTGTATTGTTTCCGATTCAAGCCCCTCATTCCATAGACTAGTGTGTGGCTTTGAGTAGTCACTTCATTGCTGTGAGCCTCAGTTTCCCCACTTGTGCAATGTAGATGATAATGCTATCCACTTAGCAAGATTGTTACAAGGATTGAACGAGTTAACCATATGGAATGTTTCAAAGGTGCTGACATATACAAAGGTTTGCTTTTTATTAATATTTGCCATTCTGATGAGTTGATTCCTATGTGATGTGGACAGGTTAAAAAACTTTTTTGTATCTCAATTTGCACATCTCTAAAATGGAGATAATAATATTTGCCTCTAGAGATTATTGTAGAATATAAGGTATGTTAAGTGGTTACCATGACACCCAGAAAGTACCAGCAGCTATTATTAGTAATAGCAATAATCATCACCACCATGAAGTCAATAATCAGGGGAATAATTGCCTGAGGCAAATGAGGAGTTATTTTAAACATCAAATCATATTTGTAAATTATGTCTTAGGGATCTGTTACATAGAGAGACAGCTCTGGGAAGTGAAGACACTGGAGTTGACAAACAGGATTAGAGTTGGTAAATGTACCACCCAGCAGGAGCAAGACAATGAACATGTTATTTGACTTCTATGTGTTTCTCTTTCCTCATTGGAATGACTGGAAAAATACCACCTACCTTGCAAGACTGTTGTAGGATTAAATGGGATACTATGTAAAGAACTTGGCACATTGTTAGAGCTCCATAAATGGCACCTATTCTAAATCAAAGGTCTAAGGCAGAAAAATGACCCATAATTTTGATTAATATGAAGTGAATTAAAAAAAACAAGTCTGATTTATCCTTGTGAGCTTGGCTCTAAGTTAATGAAGATGGAGGAGAAAAAAGGAAGGGGGTTAGGAGGGACTGAGTACACAGAGTGTGTATGGAGTTTTGCTGAGGTTAGCTATAAGGAATTTGTGGTTTAATTCAAAAGACTTCAGTTTTATGAGGTTTGAGGGCCTTTTTCAAAAGGAAAACCAGATGTATCATTGGAAAGTTCATGCAATCAGTGCTATCTTCAGCAAATGCTGCTTTGAGTCGAATTCTGTTATACTGGCTGAAGGTACAGTGGAAAGAGACCCTGCAGTGTTTTGTAAAACTCATTTGGTTCTGTCTTGTGGCCCCTCAGTGATGCTCCCAAATGGGTCATGAGACGAAAACATTGTAAGCAAAAAGCCCCAGAACCACAAGCAGAGGAAGGCCTCCACTATAGCCCAGAGAGCAGTAGGTTTCCCATATCAGTCTTCTGCTTTGAATCTTTTTTTTTTTCAAATGCTCATAGCAGCTTTATTCATACTCACAAAAATCTAGAAAACCAGCATATCCATCAATGGGTGAATAGATACGTAGATTGTGGTATACCCAGTATAGTAAAATAATATTTAGCTTTAAAGTAGAACAAACTACTGATATATTCAACAACAGAAATGTTTCATAGAAGTATAATTCTAAGTGAAAAAACCCAGACAAAAAGACTACACATTTTGTGATTCTATGAATGTTTATAAAAGGCAAACTATGGCAATAGAAAGCAGATGAATGGTTACCTAGGGCCTGGGTTGACAGAGAGAATTGGCTGTAGATGGTTATGAAGGCTTCTTGTGGTGTAGGAATTGTTCTCGAACTCGATCATGGTGCTGGTTTCACAACCCTAGTCAACTGTCAAAACTCAGCAAACTATGCATTTAGAATTGTGAATTTTAAGTAAAGTACCTCAGCAAACCTGATTAAAAATAATCCCTGAAGGGTCAAGAGGTAACACTACTAGGAGAGGCCACAAGCCAGATAGTACTTCTGCTTTGAATCTTAAAGAAACCAAGTTTTCCTACAGCTCCAAGTAGTCCTACAGCTCCAGACCCGAGGCTCTCCTAGCACAGTCAACAAGGATGAGCTACTTCCCTAAGCGCCATACTCCCTTGACCCTAAGGATCTGGGAGGTAAAGGAGCCTCATGAGACCATAAATAGCATTAAATTTAAATAACTTTACCATCCTGACTGCAAAGACAGTACATTTTTCTAGTGGGTTTATCAGACTTGACTGGCAGACCTCATGAAAAGGCTTGGAATTATTTAAAACATACAAGGAAAAATCATCAGATGATCACGAAATAAATACACATTGCTTGGGTACCTACTATGAGGCACAGTTCCCCACATTTTCCACATACTATCTAACCAAATCATTATATGTTAGGCATTATCTCCTTTCATATATCAGGAAAGGAGTGTCCAGGGAGCTCTAGTGACTCATTCAAGCTTAGATTTCAATTTCTCAGTCTCTGTTCTGATCATTACACCAGTATTCGTCTACATGTGGCATGCTTAGCACTGATAACATGTGAGACAATTTTTGGTGGTGAGTGGAAAGATATATTCCCATTTCAGTGATTATGTATAAGTTGTATGTGTATCAAAATATGTAGGCATATCAGAGTTGTGGTTTCATGAAACTAATTGCTTTGGACAAGACAAGTTTTACCAGAGTCTATTTAAAGAATATTCAGAATTTGAAACAGATTTGGAAAAAGTTGTAAAGAATGAGCAGGGTGTGGGAAATGCCATTCTAGGCCAGGCTGTCCTCTGTGTTTTATAAAGAATGGAGCCTCAGGCTAGAGTAAGCAGGGTTTCTCAGAAAGCCCTGGTCAGTTTGTCAGTCACCTTCTCCACTTGTACCAGCTTCTAATGACACTACCATCCTCTCTGAACCTGAGCTAGAAATACAGAAGTCATCCCTTGTCGTAACCTCACAGTCAGTTTGGGATGTTATAGCAAATATCATAGACTGAGTGGCCTATAAGTAGCAGACATTTGTTTCTCACAGTTCTAAGGGTTAGAAGTCTGAGATCAGGTGCCAGCACAGTCAGGTTCTGATGGGAACCCTTTTTCAATATGCAGACTGCCCACTTCTCCCTGTATCCTCACATGGCAATAGGGACACTAATCCCATTCATGAGGCTCCACCGTCATGACCTAATGACTCTCAAAGGCTCCACCTCCTACTACCACCACATTGAGGGTTAGGAACTCCACATAAGAAGTTGGAAGGAAGATGCAAACATTCCATCCATAATACTAGCCAAGTCCTGGGGACACTGTTTCCTCATTACCCATTTTTCCTTAGCATCCCTACTCCCTCTAATGCTTATGTTCATTCATATCCCTTCTCTCCATCTTACAGTGGAATTTTTTTAAATATAGTTTATTGTCAAGTTGTTTTCCATATAACACCCAGTGCTCATCCCAACAAGTGCCCTCCTCCATGCCCATCAGCCATTTTCCCCTCTCCCCCACACTCATCAACCTTCAGTTTATTCTCAGTATTGTCTCTCTCCCTCTCCTTGACTGTTTTTTCCCCTTCCCGTCCCCTATGGTCCTCTGTTAAGATTCTCCTGTTTCACATAAGAGTGAAAACGTATAGTATCTGCCTTTCTCTGCCTGATTTATTTCACTTAGCATAATACCCTCGAGTTCCATCCATGTTGCAACAAATGGCCAGATTTCATTCTTTCTCATTGCCATGTAGTATTCCATCGTATAGATAAACCACATCTTCTTCATATATTCGTCAGTTGATGGACATTTAGGCAATTTCCATGATTTGGCTATTGTTGAAAGTGCTGCTATAAACGTTGGGGTACCTGTACCCCTATGCATCAGAACTCCTGTATCTCTTGGGTAAATTCCTAGCAGTGCTATTGCTGGGTCATAGGGGAGTTCTATTGTTAATTTTTTGAGGAAGCTCCACACTGTTTTCCAAAGGGACTGCACCAGTTTACATTCCCACCAACAGTGTAATAGGGTGCCCATTTCTTCACATCCTCTCCAGCATCTAGAGTCTCCTGATTTGTTCATTGTAGCCACTCTGGCTGGCGTGAGGTGGTGTCTCAGTGTAGTTTTGATTTGTATTTCCCTGATGATGAGTGATGTTGAGCATCGTTTCATGTGTCTGTTGGCCATCTGGATGTCCTCTTTGGAGAAGTGTCAGTTCATGTCTTCTGCCCATTTTTTCCACTGGATTATTTGGTTTTTTTTAGATTTACAGTGACATTTTAACTGGCTCTCCAACTCTGTTCTTACTAGAGTGATGCTGGAAAATCCCAAAATAACCATGTTACTCTCTATGGCAGGTTGAATAATGCTTCCCCCAAAGATGTCCACACCATAATCCCCAGAACCTACAAATGTGTTACATTACATGGCAAAATGAACTTTGCAGATATAATTAAATTAAGCATCTTGAGATGGGGGCCCCTGGGTGGCTCAGCTGGTTTAGCATCTGACTTCAGCTCAGGTCATGATCTCCTGGTTCACAGGTTCAAGCTCAGGGCCTGGAGCCTGCTCCAGATTCTGCATCCCCCTCTCTCTCTGCCCCTCCCCTGTTCATGCTCTCTCTCTCTCTCTCTCTTTCACAAGTAAATAAACATTAATTTTCTAAAAAAGAATCTTGATATGGGAAGATTTCCTGGGTTATCTGGATGATCCCACTGTAACCACAAAGATCCTTACAAGAGGGAAGCAGGATGGCCAGAGTCAGATAAGAAGATGAGGACTAGGAAAGCAGAGGTCATTCTGATGTGGAGCCATGAGTCAGAGAACATGGGCAGCTTCTGGAACCAGCAAAAGTGAGAGATAGGGTTCTTCCACAGAATCTCCAGCAGGAATACAGCCCTGCATATACATTTTAGACTTCTGACCTCCAGAACTTCAAGATACTAAATCCATGGTGTTTTAAGCCACAGAATTTGTTGGAATTCATTACAATAGCAATAGGAAATGAATACACTACCCTATCTTCCTCTTCCCTTTGGCCAAAATCTAGCTTCTTTGTCATAAAAGAACTCTTCATGATATAGACTCTCCAACTCCTCAACCTTAACTATTAATCCCCCAATCCCAAAATTAACATGAGAGGCTAATATTGCTTTTACACATACTGTATCCCAAACACTATACCAAATATTTACATATTATTTTATTTGATCCTGACAAGAGCATACACAATAAGGATTGTCATTATCCTCCTTCCTACAGTTAAGTAAACAGGGATAGTTATGCAATTTACCCAAGGTCCAGAATTAGTAGTTGTGAAGGAAATAAGCAAATACAGGCCAGTCTGGTCGCAGCATCTCTGCCATTAAACATGATGGTCTATCTCAACCTTGTAGTTCTCTTGGGGATTCAGTGTTTCATATATCCCTGTGAACACTATAGCCAAGAATCAAACCATGATGTAGGAGAAACTGAGTAAGCTAGAGACAACAAGATTCTGGAAGCAAGGAGCACAATGACATTAGGAGAATACATGAGAAGTAAAGAACCAGGTGGATTGAGGATGGTGAGGATGAGGTGAGCTAACACTGACCTGTGCTGTGCTTTTCCTTTTGTGGAGCACTAGACATACTTCTAGGATAGGAGTCAATTCCTCAAGGGACTACATGAATGTAGATAACCAAGTGAGTGCATTCAGGGCTCCAAGCTACATTCTGGTATCTTCAAGTCCACTGTTCTGCCACCACCTCTTAAGAACACTCATCAAAGCTTCTGTGACCACTTCTCTCACCTTACTTGAAGGCAAACAGCTTAGGGAAGAGACAAAAATGAACAAAGACTCAGAAAAAAAGCAATATGTCATGGTGATTGAGAAGTCTGACTCTGAAATCAGCCTGAGATGAGTACCATAGCTTTTTAATGCAAATGTTTTTGGTTCTGAAACACATGCTCTTAACCAATTAACTCTATGAATATCCATAAAACAAAGCATGTTGACACTGCTAACCTGAATAATATGAATGAAGAAACTTCCTCTTTCCTATTCTGGCTCTGTAAAGAATCAGAATAAGAAATCTGATATATCTATTTGAGGTCAAAAGTACAATGAGCAGCATTTTAAGTCAATGAAGGATACAATCCAAGCCACATCCATGTTATGGTCCATTCTGCATATTCAGGCAGGTTTGCCCAACCTTAAGTATGACTCATTCGCTGGAAGAGACATATTCAGCTCTGACTCAATAGTGGGGAAATGAAGGTAAGACAGCAATTTCCTTAATTGGGCAAAGCCTAAATGACTGGAAGGGGGAAGAGAGAGCATCTTTCCAATCCCATAGATGCCAGCAGCTGTAGTCTTGTATCTTCAGCCATATCCCTGTATCCTTGTCCATCTACTATAAGGATAATGGAGTGATCTTTACATTTCAGATCTACTTGTGGCATAGATTGCTAACTTTCCTAAATACCCATTCTCTGGTTTTAGTGGAGAAATACACAACCTTGTTTTTATGGCTGTCTATGTAGACCTTCTCCAATCTTCTTTGTAGCTGGATATGGACATGTGACTAATTTCTGGTGAATGGAATAAAATCACAAGTGTCTTATGCAAGCTTCTGAGACTCTTCTGGAATACAGTGATAAAGTCTTTCTGCTATAATCTGAACGTTTGTGTCCACCCAGAATTCATATGTTGCAATTTTAATGCCCAGTGTGATAATATTTGGAAGTGGGGTCTTTGGGAGTTCATGAGAGTGGAGCTTCATGATTGGAATCAGCGCTTCTATAAAACAGACCCCAAAAAGCTCTCCACCATGTGGGACACAGCAAGAAGTCAATTATCTACAACCTGGAAGGGGGCCTTTATCACAGCTTGACCATCTCAGCACCCTGATCTTGGACTTCCAGCCCTCAAAACTGTGAGAAATAAGTGTGTGTTGTCTATAGGTCATCAGTATACAGTATGTTGTTTCAGCAGTTCGAAAAGATTAAGACACTTCCCTTCCTCAATTATCACAGCTCCCATCTTGCGGCCTGAACTATGAGTTTTGAATATGAATTTGAAAACTACATATAGGGATGGTTGGAGAGACCAGGAATTCCCGAGAAGAGCCACTATCACAATTCTGGACTGCATTAACTCCAGACTTTTAACATGAAAAATAAACTTCTATTGCTTTTAAAACCAGTATTAATTTGGAGTTTTCCATTATTAGTGGTCAAGCCTAATCCTAAATGATATGGAAATTGTGACTTTCTTTGGCTTAAAACTTTTGCTTAAATCCATGGTTTCCAAAGCCTCAGGGGAAGAAATAAACACCCCTTTGGCAAAACATTCAAAGCTCTCATAACTTGTATATTTGATATCATATTTTAAGCTTCCTACTCATGTTTCTACAAGACAGCAATATTTAATGATATGTAGTTCCTTAAGTATTCACAATTTGTCCTGCCCATCTCTCTACACATATTGTCAACTTCTGCTTTGAATGTTAACCTCTTTGACAGAAAAGTGGCACTTGCTTTGAAAAAGCCATCCCCTGCCTTTTGGGCACATTTATGTGCAACTTCTATTCTATTCATATTTGTACTTCGTCCATCATCTGCCTAATACAACTTCAACACAAAGGAAGAGTTTGTGTGTTTGATTCCAACATTAGACTGTCTTCTCAGAGAGGTGGAATAGCATTATGGGTATCTTCAAAACCGCATATGCTGACAGGCACATAAGAGATTCTGAAAAATTTCCTTTCAAGTGAATGAATGTTGATCACCCAGCCATCTTCCACTGCTAATCAACTGAGTGCCTCAATACTAAGCTTTTGGAGCCACCTGCAAATTGCATGGGTGACTTTCTTTCCATTTCTGAGTACCCTTTTTTAATTCTGTTTAACATTTATTCAATTTTGAGAGACAAAGAGCCAGTGTGAGCAGGAGAGGGGCAAAGAGAGAGAGGAGCCACAGAATCCAAAGCAGGCTCCAGGCTCTGAACTGTCTGTGCAGCTCAGACACATGGCTTGAACTCAGAAACCTTGAGATCATGACCTGAGCTGATGTCTGCAGTTTAACTGACTGAGCCACCCAGGCGCCCCTGAGTATCCTTTAAAATAGGAGAGTAAAAGGCTTTTCATAGTATTTGAGGATTATTATGTACAATACAATACATGAAATATTTAGGCTGACCCAATATTAACCCCCATTAAATGCACTGTTCTCTAAGAAAGTTCATATAGTATAGATAAGTCACCCAAAAAGCCACCAGGAATCAAAACAGGAGAGACATGAAGACTGCATGCACAGAAGGCCACCAGAAAACTAATGGCATAGGTAGCCATACATAATGGAATGAATAGTAGGCTGGAATTTTGACCTGTGAAAAAGCCCTGACTGAGCCACTAGATTACTATCAGATGTTGAGGAAGTCACTTCCTTCCCCAAACCTTGGTGCCCTCATATGTATAGTATTGAAAGTGTTCAGATGATGTCACAGGACCAATTTGAGTATCCACCATAACCTTGGGCAGCACTTTCTTTGGCCCAATTTCACCATCCATATACCATCCAACCGCACAAGTTTTGCCCTTAGATGAACTGCTCTGGCCAGTTTCTGTAAACCCCCCACCCCTTACTCACCCACTGTTTTATGGGAAGCAGGATGAGTTGCTTGCACCTTCGGACTGACCTGATGATATATGTTTGTACAGAGTGGGTGATTGGTTTCTTATGACCACACGATCTGGCAGCTGGGGACATCTGCTTATACTTAGAACACAGACAAACTTTCCATAGTGAGGAGTCAGCATGCCCCTGGCTGAGCAGGGCTTGGCCCCTATGAGCTGCCTAAGTGGGGCACTTAGACTTGTGTCCTGTGCTCACACGTCAGGAAGAATAACTAGACATGGAGTAATT
This sequence comes from Proteles cristata cristata, assembly GCA_017311185.1. NCBI lineage: Eukaryota > Metazoa > Chordata > Mammalia > Carnivora > Hyaenidae > Proteles > Proteles cristata. The sequence goes on from JAESUZ010004618.1 coordinate 92,520, forward strand.
GGGGTCAGAATCAACACTCAGGCATCTCTGGGAGCATAAATTGCTGATGGAAATGGGGCAATTGGACAGGAAACAGCATATTACACTGATAGAGATGGTTAACAGAGACCCTGATGAATGCTTTCTTCCCAGAGGGAAGTCCAGGCCTCAGGGATATTGACCCACATAGAAAGGGACAAAAGTCAGAAATAGCTGCAGTGTGTGACCGATGCTCATCATGGGAAGGGAGTGTACACTTTGTATGATACTTACCACAGACCTGGATTTTTGCTCCAATGCAGTAGACAACATTCATAGGGGAAGGAGCACTGGCCTTGAAATTATTTGCACCAGGTCTGTTTTTCAAGCCTTCTATTCACTCTGTGTATCCTTGGGCAAATCATACTCTTTCTCTGAGCAGCAGCTACTTCATCTTCAAAAGGAGGTCACTTGGGATCAAATAAGATTCTTTGTGCAAGTGTTTTGTCTGATGTGAAACATTATCCAGGTCAGGAACTGTTGTTACTGTTACTATCCAAAGAATATCTTAATATTTTAGTGATGGAAGCATGTGTGTGTGTGTGTGTGTGTGTGTGTGTGGTATACATATGTGTGTGTGTGTGTGTGTGTGTATATATATAAAATAGAAATTATTCTATAGGTCATCTAAGAGATAATTGTTCACTTTTCACATCAGGGTTTCATCTTCAAGAATAGGGGAGAAAAGTCAGACTTGCAGAAAAGTCACTTCTGTTTTCTGAGAATCGTGGTAGTCATAAAATCCTGCCAAAACCCTCCTCCTTCCCATCGTGGAAGAAACCAGGTTCTGCTTTTGGTCCTCTGGAGCCAGGAAAACAAACATGTGTTTCCCCTTTCACAAGAAACACCTGGAAATATGTGGAAACAGCAATAGGCAAGAAAAGGCATAAACTTTACTGCCAAATAGACCTGAGTTCACATCCTACTTTTCTGTTCTTCACCTGTGAGATCTTGAGAGTGTTGGGTCACTGCAGTCAGCCTCAATGTCCTCATTTGTAAATGGAGTTGACAATAGTGAGCAGTGAGGGAATGGTGAGAAATAAGTCAGATGATGTATGAAGAGCCCTACACTATGCTTTAGCATTGAGTAGATATCCAGGAAATGATAACTATTAAGCTGTTATTATATTGCTGTTATTGACCTACTTTTGCTCTTATGACTGGTTTTCCTCATATTTAACACATGTGATGCACTAAATGTTCAAATGAGCCTTTTCACAGCCTGATTTGGGTCATTAACAAATCAACTCGTTGAGCATTAACTGAGTATCTTCTCTGTCCCAGGCACTAGGCCAGGTACTTCTGAAGATTCAGAACAAAAGCATTCCCTTCATGAATGAGAAGCAACATCACACCATGGCCATGTTTCCAGAGTAACTGATATATGACAGAAATTTACACATGGCTTAGAAGTATAATGGAGACCTTATAGTTTTTTAAAGTCCCCCCCCCCGCCCCCGCCTTTCCTTTCCAATTGTCTGCAGGATTTCATGTTGAAACTATTTGATCTAGGAAGGGTCCATAAAAGGACTACTCACCACTTGAGAAACAACAGGAAAAGAATTAAGTGACATCTTCAACTCCATAAAATGGAATAATTTACTCTGCCCCACTCTACAATGATAATCATTGCAAAAAAAAAAAAATGCCACTCAATAATAAGTATTCCCTAAGAACTCAATACAGCTTCAAAGATGTAGGCTAGATACTTATGATGTAAAAAATGGTCATGATATCTCATGGCTACCAGCATCAAATCCACTTCACTCTCTTTGTCCCCTGGCTTCTCATAACCTTGCCTTGAATACTCCTGAAGCTCCCTGCTGACCACTCTTTCCCCCTATATATTTTCTCTTACCGTTGACTAAATAATGCAGTCTGGATTCCAGCTATGACAATCTCCTGTGGTTCCCTGAATAAGTCTTGCTTTTCTATCCTTCTGTGCCTAGGCACAGGCTTATACAATTTCCTTTACTTGGAAAACTTTTTCTCACTTTCTCTACCTACAGAACGCCCACACTTTCTTCTTTAAGGATGATAATAATCATCAATATTTATAAGAAACTGTCCTCAAGCACCCCAATCCTATTTGAGATTCTTTACCTCAGCACTTTTAGGGAACAGAGATTATACCTCATTCATCTCTGTGTCATTTGCAATATTCCATAAATGGCTTTGGGATAGGAGGATGGAAGCATGGATAGATGCTTGAGCAGTTTCTAGAATAATAGGTCAAAAGCACATCATCTTTCTTCTCTGGATAATAATTGCATAATACCCAATAAATCATCTAGAACCCTCTGAAATGTCTTGGCCATAGACATAAGGAAGTTCAGAATGGTTGAAATTGACCTGTAGATTGCCAGTTTTAATCCTGAGGAGTTTATTCCACAAGAGCAGTAAAAAAGAAAAATTATGCCTTTTAATTTTTCATTTATGGCTAGACATTCCAAGGATTTAGCATGACAAATGGTCCTTTGCTTCTCCCCTTATATTGGAACAGTTCATTCTAACTATGTTCAGCATTCTACTATATTTTAAATCTTTTTAAGCAACAGAAAGTCTTTTGGAAAAAGAGAAATATATATATATATATATGGAGAATGAAATGGAGAAAGAGAGGAGTATGGCTTTATTTTCAATATTTTATGGCAATATGGTGCAGTTATCTAGACCCCTGGTAACCAACTCCAACATTTGGTCTTCCCCACAAACCTTTACTGGCTTTTCTAGGCTCACCAGTCTCTGCCACTCTTTTGTAGAAGTCTGCTCTTGAATGAGAAAAACTAAAATTAAAATCTACTGTCATAATAGTCTGTCCAGGTGTAACTGATGCCTGGTGTGTAGACACTAAAGCTAAGTTTCTTCATGTCTCAAACACACATGAGCTTCCATCCAGCTAGATCTTTTCCCTTCATGAACACTGCCTCCATGACCCTCCAAATCTAGCAAAAATATTTTTAATCTGAAGCCTCCAAATCATTCTTGCTTACACAGTCTAGGCTAAACTTTTCTTATCATCTCTGGCCTGGGAAAAGATTGACCAATAAAGATACACACACAAAGACACGCACACATGCACAATAGTCATAGTGTGTGTGTTTCAAGCTACCTCATGAAAACAATCATGTTTCCCTGAGCTTGAAAATGCTAAATACATAGCTCTCTCAAAGCAGAGCACAGACTTGATGGCTGCTTCCTCATTAATTCATACCTCTGCTCAAGAGGTATTCTCTGTTTAAAGCATCTTATCTAAAAGAGCCCCTCTTCACTCATTCTACATCCCTTGTTCCTGCATTAGTTTGCATTATTGCACTTACTGAAGGAGGATCCATGAGAGTGGACACTTTGACAGTTGTGTTTATTGTCATGTATCTTGAGCCTAGAATTTCTAACACATAGTAGCTCTTGGATATATATATATTTACATATATATGTATATATATATATATATATACATATTAATATATGTATATTAGATAGGTAAGAAGATATCTATTCCTATAATGGAAACAGATAAATGGAAAGGAAGGAAGGAAGGAAGGAAGGAAGGAAGGAAGGAAAGAGAAAGAAAGAAAGAAAGAAAGAAAGAAAGAAAGAAAGAAAGAAAGAAAGAAAGAAAGAAAGAAAAAGGAAGAATGAGAGGGAGGGGGGAGGACTCCCTATGTGGCTCTTTTGTGCCTTAGTTCTTATAAGCTCTGTATCTTGGAAAAAAGACTTAATGCCTCCGTGCCTCAGTTTCCTCATCTCAATTCCTCCCAGAACAAACAGGTCTCCATATTGGGTAACAGAAGGAAAGGAAGGGCTCAGAGAGGAGATCTGAGTGTCCCTGGTCAACCTGGTTCCTTCTGACCTCCTCAGCCTTGTCCCTTACTCTCTCCTCTGTCACCTAGTCACATAGGCCTTTCAGCCTCTGGAACATACCAACATCTTGCCCACCATAGAGGTTGGTCTGGGACAGTCATTACACCCTTTTTTTTTTCACCTGGCAAACTCACTTTGTAGAGAATCCTTCCCTCCATCTCCTCTCTGAAGATCTCCATTGTCTCATTATTCTCTTTCTCATCACTTTGTATCTTTTCAAACAGAACCATTTGGTAGTTAATATTTTCTCCCCACAAGACTGTAGGCACCAGCACAGAAGTCACTTATGTCTTCTCCAACTTTTTGGATCCCAAAGGCTTAGAGCCTTGCCTGAAATGTAATAGACATTCAATAAATACCTGCTGAATTAATAAATATACCTGAAGATGGTCATCACTATCTTATAAAATTCTTTGAAAATTTAAACAAAATCATTTAGAATTGAGGGACCCATGGAGTAGCACCCATGGCAAGGAAATTAATTTGGCTACATGGCTGGAAATAACACAGTATGTGCTTAAAGTGCTAGCTGTTACAAACACATTATTCTTACTATCATTATCACCTCTTCATAAATACATTTGGTTATATTTAGCTATTCAGCTCAGGTAATTATTCATATTTGAAATTTAAAATATACATTAAAATGTACTCTCTAAAGTTTTGCTATTATAGAGTTTGGCTGCTGCTGACAAAAGCCATTTTTCTTTTTCTTTCTTTTTTTTTTTTAAATTGTTTATTTATTTTTTATTTATTTTTACAAATAGTTTATTGTCAAGTTAGTTTCCACATAACACTCAGTGCTCATCCCCACAAGTGTCCTCCTCCATGCCCATCCCTCCTCCCCCCCCCACATCCATCAGTCCTCAGTTTTGGTCAGCATTCAAGAGTCTCTCATGGTTTTCCTCTCTCCCTTTCCCCCACCATTTCCCCTTCTTCTCCCCCTTGTTCCTCTGTCAAGTTCCTCCTAATCCTCCTATACGTGCAAACATATGATATTTGTGCTTCTCTGCCTGACTTATTTCACTCAGCATAACACCCTCAAGGTCCATCCATGTTGCTACACATGGCCAGATTTCATTGTTTCTCATTGCCATGTAGTATTCCATGGTATAGATAAACCACATCTTCTTGATCCATTCATCTGTTGATGGACACTTAGGCTCTTTCCATGTTTTAGCTATTGTTGAGAGTGCTGCTATGAACATTGGGGTATATGTGCTCCTATGCATCAGCATTTCTGTATCCCTTGGGTAAATTCCTAGCAGTGCTATTGCTGGGTCCTAGGGGAGTTCTATTGTTAGTTTCCTTAGGAACCTCTACACTGTTTTCCAGAGGGGCTGTACCAGTTTACATTCCCACCAGCAGTGTAGGAGGGTGCCCGTTTCTCCACATCCTTGCCAGCATCTAGAGTCTTCTGATTTGCTCATTTTAGCCACTCTGGCGTGAGGTGGTACCTCAGTGTGGTTTTGATTTGTATTTCCCTGATGAGGAGGGATGCTGAGCATCGTTTCATGTGTCTGTTGGCCATCTGGATGTCCTCTTTGGAGAAGTGTCTGTTCATATCTTTTGCCCATTCTGGGTTGTTTGTTTTTCGGGTGTGAAGTTTGGTGAGTTCCTTATAGATTCTGGATATTAACCCTTTATCTGATATGTCATTTGCAACTATCTTTTCCCATTCTGTTGGTTGCCTATTAGTTTTCTGGATTGTTTCCTTTGCTGTGCAGAAGAAAAAAGCCATTTTTCTTGATATAGGTGGTATAGTTGAGTGGTTGAGTAAGACCCATACTTTAGGATTTGGCTAGAATTTAGTTGTTTAACTCTTTACTCTGATTTATGTTGAAATAACTATGTATCAAGGAAAGTGTTACAATATTAGCTACCTTTTCTATCCCAATTCAGTGAGAACTAATACAAGTAATATATTGATCCATCCTCATACCCTGCCTCTCAACCTTCGACTAATTAAGCACTAGATCAAATAAGAAAGAATAGCAGAAACAGAAACAGCTAATGAAATGATGTCCCTGACTCTTCGTCTCTGATTTAGGTTCTGGGAGATATGTATTCATTTGAACATCACCATTTTAGGGTCTCCATGGTTCTGCGTGACTCCTACTCCCTGGCTGCTGATACAAGAGCCCCTACTTCTGCTCTCCTCTTAGAGGCTAACACAGTCTTAGCTCAGCCATTTTGCTTTGCTGACTCACTGGGTCTGACACTTGGCTTAGCAGATCCATGTGCTGACCCCAGAATGTAGTGAAGAGACTATTCTGCTGCCAGGAAGGAGAGGAGCAGAAGGGCTCAGAGAGAGCTCTAAATTTCCCTCATACTGTACGATTTAGCCTTTGACAGTTGGGCCAACTTATAGTTATATAAGCAAGTTGTAAAATGGATTCAAGTCTGAAACCTGAACCAAGTCCTTTATCAACAGGATTCTGCCTCCTTGGAATGTAATTGGTTTCTAGACTTGAGGGGAGGTAGATCAGTGGGGGTGATCCATTTAACAGTTTAAAACTAAGAAGAGAAGAAAAAGAAATCAAAATGTGCTTTCTCTGCAAACTGTGATGTCATTTATACAATCAACTAGTTCCCTGTCTGCTAATTACTCACTCATTAACATCTCTCGCACTATGCCTAGGGACCCTCTGTGGCTTGGTCTCTCCTTTAGTAGAACCTTTCAGTGCTTCGATCTTGTGCTCCAAGACCTGTAAAATGTCTCAGGAAAAAGCAATTAATTACTCGCTGTAGTGATCAGTGTTTAGATAGGACAAAGAACACAACTTAAAAAGCAGGCGTGTTTTTAGATCTAGAAATAGCTACCATGCTATTTCACCAAAACACTTTAATGTGTTTGCTTACCATCTGGTCTGACTGTTTTGTAACCCAATACTCATAAAAATTCTACTTGACTTGGCAGAGAACCACAGGACTCCATGCATTCCTGTACATCAACATATACTTTAGTCCTGGACAAATATAAGATGTATGAAGACTCAGAAGTACTTTTTTAAATAGAAATTGAAAAGCATCATACAACCAAGTTGAGACATAGGGGCTGGGGAGTTGCCCAAGGAGTTAAAGAGGCTGAGAGATGTATGTTCACTTGAATGCCACAGTTTAACATCTCTGTGGGGGCTGGCACATTATCTGGCATGCATTTTATATCACTGGGGTATTAGTGTATATGTGTATGTTTGTGTGTGCACATACCCAGTTATGTGTGTTCTTTCCTTTGTGAAGTGGCAACTGTGATCTCTGAGTTGTCATAGCCTTCAGGATGCTAATGCGTCTGATTCTCTACTCTGCTTTGTTCCTGCGAGCACTGTTGTCTTCTCAACACCTCAGATCCCTTAAAGTTCCTTACCTTACAACCATTTGATGGGCCTCCAGACCATCCCTTACCCTGCCATGCCACCCTTTCTTCGGGCTCCGATGGGCTATAGTTGTGTAAAGATCCACCTGGGGTGCAAACCCCACATGTGAAGACGCCAGGAAACTGATTCTGTATAGGCAGCATAAGGCATGAGGAGTCAGGAGATGCAGGTTCTAACCCCAGCCCTGCTGACTACTAGCTGAGAAGTGATGAATGCATTTCATCCCTGCTCAGGGCTTCAACTTCCTGAATTGACAATTCAGGGATGATGATCTTTGGATAGGCCTACTCTTTTGATTAGTACAGGAGCTCATTGAATAGGGGAAATCTTTTAAAATGGGATATCTTTTAATAACCAAAAAGCATTATAGTAGTCATAACACTTAAAAACTGGGGCAGGCTATTTTACAGGTCTTTATCATAAGTGATCTCACTTTATACAAACAGAAATTATGTGCTATCTTAGGATGTTTTGGAACTGGATAAAAGCATAGATCTTCTTATCCAATTTTCCTAGAAGAAAGGAAAAACCAACACCACTAACATTCTTTTGCAGGCCTTAAACATGTTTGGGGGGAAAGACAGAGGGGGCATTTTAATATCAAATCTCATGAGAAAGTTATTCCCTGCTCAGTTTCCTTTCAGTCTTGGTTTATTTCAAAGACACAGGCTTACTTTGCTGTCAGCTTGCCATTAACATCCCTTAAACTCTTGTTCATCTCCCTTGTTAACAAAGAAACAAGGTGCCTGAGGCTTGGAGCTTTCCTCAGGCAACATTATCTAGACAGAAGTTAGATCGAAATAAAATTTAATTTTGAGATTTTTCTTTAACTAGAGATATTTATTGTCTGTTTACAACATAAAAGCTTTTCCCTTTAAAATAAATATATGCAAATTAAGAGAATAAACCATGTTAAGAAATGTGTTCCTATATAATAAGCGTTTATCACAACGCACATAGACCTTGAGAGCATTACCCTAAATGTAATAAACCAGATAGGGAAAGACAAGTACTGCATGGTATCCCTTATATGCAGAGTATAAAAAAACAAACAAGCAAAAGTTAAACTCAAAGTAACAAAGAGTAGAAAGAGGGTTTCTAGAGGCTGAGGGGGTGGGGGAAATAAGGAGAAGTTGGTAGGGTACAAACTTCTAGCTATAAGATGAAAAGAGTCTGAGGATCTAATGTAACACTCAGTGACCCTGGATGACAACATTACGTAATTGAAATTTGGTAAGGGAGTGAAACCTAAGTGTTCACACACAACACACACACACACACAGATAAATATGTCAGATGATACTGTCATTAAACTAGGTAATGTGAATACTTTCACAATATAGACATATATCAAATCACCACGATGTACACTTTAAATTCTTATAATTTCATTAGTCCATTATAGCTCAATGAACCTGAAAAAAGATGTAATGGAATTGGTGGTAGGCAAGTATAGCAATAATCATGACTGTGTATTAGTTAATCTGTTGCCATGTAAAAAAAAATAATAATAATGCAGAACTCTGTGGCTTAAGCAATGATGTTTTTACCTCTCACTGTTTTGGTAAGTTAGGAATTTGGAGTACTTCTGGCTTAGGGTCTCTTGTGAGGTTGCATCAGGGTGTCTAGCAGAGCTATAATCATCTGAAGGGTCATGTGGGGCTGGAGAATCTGCTTCCCAGGTGGTTCGCTCACATGGCTGACAAGTTGGTGCTGGCCATTCCTCAGCACGTGGACCACTCCACAGTGCTGCTTGAGTGTCCTCATGGCATGTCTGCTTATGCACCCTCATAACAAGTGACCTGAAAGATCAAGGTGGAGCTATCCCTGTCTTCTATGAAGCTGGCCTCAGAATCACACTGTCACTTCTTCAATATCTCATTAGTCACATAAATCAGCCCTATTAAATATGGGAGGGGCCACACAAGGGGTGGATAAGAGGAGAAATGGTTCACCTAAGCCACTGGCTACCACACTGTATTACTGAAGTTTAAGAAACACTGATCTAACTTAAAGTTACAGTTTTACAGAGAGGGCAAAAAAATGAGTGCCAGAGAAAGGAGACAGTGTGGCCAAGCCCAGCCAAACATTTTTGGCAGAGTGAAGGTTAGGATCAAGAGGGTCTGGTTCCCAGCACAGTATATTTCCCACCATATTGCACAAGCATACACCACCTTTGACCATCCAAACTTTAGGAGCAATCCAACCCTCTCTCAGGGCAAGGCTTTGCCTCCCCAGTCTCCAACAGGAAGCTGATGCTGCAGCCAATTACCAGGCTCTCAGACTCCCCATCTGGGGCTGGTTGCAGGCATGTTAGCCAATTCTGAAGACACACAGTGAATCTGGGGTCAAAGATCTTCTACCCTCCACCCCCACCCAAGGTTGCGAACTAACTATCCACAGGCTGCATTCAGCCACAGATATGTCTGCTTGGAGTAAACAGGGTATTGCCAGTTTGTTTGTTTTTTTAATGAGTTGTTAATTAGATGTGAAATCAGGGTATTTCACATAAAAATCTAGATATGAGGTTTCCTTTGAAATAATCAGAAGTGCAAACAATGCCTGGTCTATTTGTCCCCACAGTAACCCTGTGCTAGAGTTATATTTTGGCTGCTCACGATCCCTTATTCACCGTGGCCCCTGCCACTCTTCTGCTTTTTTAAATTCCACACACCACTGACTAGCCTTGACTTAATCCAGCTCTCCCATTTACATGTGGTAAACTGAGCCTTGTCAGTTGATGGCCTTATGTCTATTAAATGACTTTCCCAAGGTCACATGGCTGGTAAGTGGTAGGGCAAAGATCACGACAAGTTACTTTCCTAACTATGCTGACACTCTTCCCAAAACACACCTCTGTGTCTCTCACAAGTAAGCTTCAAAATACCCACAGGATATTCTAGGTTACTCACCTAACATGACTCTCTTCCTCTCACTGAATGTATAGAGTCTGAAGAGGGTCTCATGTTGCACAGCAGAACAGGGGATATTTCAGGAAAAAGAAATCGTACAGGTCAATTCCAACCCATCCCACAGTATGAAAAAGAAAATCTGAGAGTTGACACATACCTTCATTCTAAAAGAAGGATAACAAAGAGAAGTAGATAGAGAAAATGCAAGGACAAAAGTGCTCAAAGTCCTGGGAGAAGATTGGCAGCAATCCCTAAACATCATAGATTTCCACTTATCCAACTACCAGGCCTTTCATCTTAAATCTTTCAATTTACCACTTATTATTACTAAAAATAAGTTACTTTAAATCTTTCAAGGAAGTTTCTTGCTTCCCCATTTCCTGACCTTTATGAAGTCACCATCTTGGCCTACACATGAAAGGCAAGTGTTTTAACTAAATTGCACATAAAAACAATGGAGGAGAGGGAATGAAGGAGATTTTGGCACACTGAAAGCTCTCTGTGAGAGATGATCTTGAAAGCCAGGCTCCACAGCTGCTCTGGTGATCAATACAGAGAACTCAGATTCCCCAGCACCAACTGGCTTCCGCCAAGGTCACGGGCTTGTATTCAAATGCACTGAACTGGGAGGGGTGATTTTGCTTCCCTTGGCGCCTAAGCTCAGATCAGCTTTCGTGTGTGAATCCTAAAGGATCAGTGAGTTCAAGAGGTGGGGGTACACTTTGACCGCCACCACAGAGCCAGGAGTCACGGCAGACCTGGAGAGTGCCTGTGCTGCTCCCCAGTGATGTGAGCCAGTGGCGAAGGGATGTCTTTGTCACGAAGCACTGGACATTCTGACTCACCTCTCTGGACCTCCACCCCCACTCCCACACTGGAATCCCACCACTTCCCCCTCCATCATTTCAGGAATCTCTGAATTTCCTTCATGGAATTCAAGGCTGAGCCCTGGGGACCCCTCAGCTAGTGGTGGTGCAGATAGAATGATTCTTAACCTCCATGATTCTTACCTCCATTTCATGTGCAAGTCAGGACTACCTCTGGACAGCAAGGAAGGAATGAAATGGAGAATTGCATCTCCTTTCATTTATTCCTTCTAATATTTGTTAGGTGTCTATGAGGTGTTCAGTGCAATGGTTAAGGGCTGAATGAGCATGAAGCTTCAATAGGGGAGAGAGACAATGAAAAAGTGGTTACGAGGAAATGAGATGAGCGTTATCATCTGGGAAGTGGGGTGGGGGAAGGGAGTATGCATAGAATGAGGAACAGAGAGGAAGGGACATTAGGGGGAGATGAGAAAGATCAGGAGGATTATGTACCAACCAGACAGAGGAGTAAAAGTATATCAGATGGAGGAATACCCTGTGGTGACTAGAATTAAGGTGTATAAGGAGTAGAAGCAGCCCCATATAAATAGGGGACAGAAGCCAGTTAAATAGAGGTCTTAAAATGTGTAGTAATGCATTTTCACTCAGTCTCTCAATGGTACATAGCAAAATGTTATCCCCAAAGGGGTGACATGCAGAGCTGGAGTTTAGGGGATACCATTAATCTTGCCAGGTAGAAAATGCAACATGTAGCTGGCCTCAAGCCCACAATAAACATTTCTGTGGATGAGAAATAGAATAAAAGCAAGATAAGGAATGGCTGAAGGTACAGGCTTCTGGGTCCTCAGTCCAGGGCAGGCAAAGGAGCTAATCTCAAAAGAAAGAAAGCCCAGGGGCACTTGGGTGGCTCAGTTGGTTAAGTGTCCAACTCTTGATTTCAACTCAGGTCATGATCTCATGGTTTGTGAGATCAAACCCTGCTTACGGCTCTGTGCTGATCCCTGCTTGGGATTCTCTCTCTCCATTCCTCTCTCCCTCTCTCTCTCTCTCTCTCAAAATAAATAAGAAATTTAAAAAAGTAATAATAATTAACAAAAGAAGGCCCCCCATTCAAACTATAAAACCAAAACTAAATATAAATTAAGAATAACATCAAACCATATAAAAATCAAGAATCAGAACAACAATCAAGAGGTAAATAAACCACAAAGGAAAATTTTCTAATCTAATAAAAGATTTTCATTAAGTAAGGTTGTAATACTTAAAGAGATAATAAAAAACAAAAAAAATCTGAACCAAAAGTAGGTAAATGATAGCAGGAATAGTGAACAGATAAAAGATTCTAATAGAAAATTTATAAGTAAAAAATAATAATTGAAATGATTTTTAAAAATTTAATATAGGATAAATCTATATCAGGCTGGTAGAGTAAGAAAAACAAGAGATAATAAAAAGTCAATTATGTCTTTTATAAGATCCAAGACACCATCAATTTTAAGATGCATCATTATTTCATATAGTATTAAACGAAGAAAAAAAATGCTGTAGTGATGAACTTTCAATGTGTCAACTTGGCTAGACCAAAATAGAGTCTCTAGGTAATCAAACACTGGCCTAGATGCTGTTGTGAATGGATTTTGCAGATGTGATTAAAGTGTCTAATCAGTGGACTGTGAATTTCTCTTAGGTGTGCCTGACATAATCGGGTGAGGACTTTAAAGAAGATCTTAGGAGTTCCTTGAGCTCAGACTCTAAACAGCTTGAGGTTCCAGCTTACTTGCAATATTCTGTGTCTGTGGACTGTAAACTTGCTTATCCAACCCCCACAATTGTGTGAGACAATTCCTTACAATAAATCAATCTTTCCATCTGTATCCATCATCTGTCTATCTGGACATGGAGATATATAGTCTGTAATCATCCATTTATCCATGTGGATATATATGGATACTATATTGACAATCAGAGTGAACTGTACACACCAATATTGATGAGTTTCACATCATAATGATGAGCCAAAGAAAACAGATACCAAAGAACCCATGCTGCACAAACAAGCACAGTTAGACAGTGGAGTTGGAAGTCAGGATAGCAGTGATCCCAGGATACTGGAGGGCTCGAGTTTGCTGTTAACATCCAATTGCTTTGTTTGGGAAGAAAGATCATGGCTACCTAGAATGCTCACTTTGAGAAAGTTTACTGATCTATACACTTATGATGTGTGTACTTTTCTGTGTGTATATTTTTCTTCAATAAAAGTGACTCTTTTAAAATGCTGCTGGTTGGGGCGCCTGGATGGCTCAGTTGGTTAAGCGTCCGACTTCGGCTCAGGTCATGATCTCACGGGTTCGTGAGTTCAAGCCCTGCATTGGGCTCTGTACTGACAGTTCAGAGCTTGGAGCCTGCTTCCCATTCTCTGTCTCCCTCTCTCTCTGCTCCTCCCCACTCATGTTCTATCTCTCTCTGTCTCTCAAAAATAAATACATGTTAAAAATGTTTTTAAAAAAGAAATATTTATCACTCAACCCAAGAAAATACAGGAGAAAAAAAAACAGTAAAAATTAGAAGAATGAAAAGAGACAAACATAAGATATTAATGGAGAAACAAATCAAAAGAGAAGACAAAACAAAACTCAAGTTTAGTTCATAAAATAAGACAAATAGAACTGCAGCAATAATGAACAAGGAAACAAAATGAGAGAGATCACAAATTTTAAAAATGCAGTGACAAAGTGCAGGCATAAATAAAAGCAAAGGAGAGAATATTTTTAAATCATAAGAAATTAATAGAAAGTTTATGATGCTTTTGTAGATTTTTCAATTTTGTGTATTTTTCACAAAATATAGTAGAAACAAAAGACTTTCTGGAGAATCTTATACATTATTAAAGTTGACTCACATACAAATCAAAATCCTGAACAAAGTTAGATATTGGATAAGTTTAATTGGTAATCGGTGTTTTCATACCAAAAATAAAAAACCCAAATGAATTCATGATCAATTTTTACTAATCTTCAAGGACCAAGTAACTCTTCTTTTGTTTAAAATATAAAAAGGAAATGCAATAATAAAATATGCAAAAATATACAACTCAATTTCACTATTAGATTGGGATGCAAAATTATAATTAAAATATTTTAACATCTGGTGTACCAACAGCAACATCAGCAGTTGATGTGACAGTAACAATGAAATATCTCATTCAGATTATGTTTATTGTTGGCCCAGGAATACAAAGATGTTTCAGTTGGCATAAAATCTATCTGTTTAATCCACCAATTTGGAATATTAATTACAAAAAACATATCATCTCTTATTAACTGGAGAAAAAGCCATTGATACAATTTGGCCTTCAACTACAAAGAGAACTTAAGGAAAACTATAAATGTAAAGAAATGTTCTCAAGCATATAAAGGCTTCTCAAAAATATGCAATAAACATTATCATTTTCATCATTATCAAAGACGTATTTTTTTTTTAAATATTTTATTTATTTCTAGGAGAGCGAGAGACAGCGTGAGCAGGGGAGGGCCAGAGAGAGAGGGAGTCACAGACCGAAACAGGCTCCAGGCTCTGAGCTGGCAGTCAGCACAGAGCCCGACGCGGGGCTCGAACCCACGAACCGCGAGATCATGACCTAAGCGAAAGTCGGACGCTTAACCGACTAAGCCACCCAGGCGCCCCTCAAAGACGTATTAAGTAATTTGTGATAGAGGTTGTTCTAAATATTATCTATCTGTCTATACACACACAGAGAGAAAGGAGAAAAAATATATATATATGCATCCCAAGTCATATGTGTGTGTGTGTATATACGTGTATATCCCTAGTCACACAACTTTTAAGTGACAGAGCCTAATTTCAAATCTACTTGACCCCAGAGTTGCCTTTTTAACCTCTATGCTACATGGCCTCTCTATGATGGAACACTAGAAACATTCCCTTTAAAATCTGGAGGAAGCCAAGGAGGCCTGGTGTCACCGCTACTATTCAACATTGTCTAAGAGATCCAGTCAATGCAATAAGAAAAATAAATGTGTCATTTAAAAAATAGATAACAAGAGATAAAATGGCCTTAAATTGCAGACAATATGATTAAAAATTTCAAGATAATTACAGATACAACTTTAGAAAAGAAAGAGAATTCTGCAAGTTGCAAGACCATTCACAAATCAGAAAACAGTTCTACCATTAACAAATGTAGTGGAAATTAAGGATTCTTTCATAATAGCAAGAAATACTTTAGGACTCTTAAAAAATAAATATATCTGACAAAAAAATGTAAATGAACTTCTGGAGAAAATTTTAAGGAATTTTTAAAGGATATAAATGAAAGCTTAAATAAATATTTAAGGAAGAGAAGATTTAGTATTAAAAAAGCCTCTGTTCTCCCATCAAAATATTCTATATAGTCATTCAAACTTCAGCAAAAATATCAAGTTAGAGTTTATACTCTGCATATGGAAGAATAGAGAAATAAAAATTTTTGAAGAAAAATAATTAAGAGTACCAAAACCAGGAGCGCCTGGTTGGCTCAGTTGGTTAAGCATCCAATGCTTGATTTTGGCTTAGGTCATGAACACACTCCATGCCAAACACTAAGTGTGGAACCTGCTTGGGATTCTCTCTCTCCCTCTCTCTCTCTGTTCCTCCCCTTGCTCGTGCTCTCTCCATCTCTCAAAAATAAATAAATAGCTTTAAAAAATAAAAGTATCAGAACCAGATATCAATCCTTATTCTAAAAATATAATGCTCAAGATAATCTGTTATTAATATAAGAGGGACAAACAAATCAATATAATGGAATCAAACTCCTTGAAACACACTCATGGAAACTTGACATTCTAAATAAATAGAAAAAGGATAGACTATTCAATAAATGGTGCAAGGACAATTGGCTTTTCACCTGGAAACAAAACAAAAATTAGAGCAAAATAAATTGCACTAGAGCAAAATAATGTAAGAAGCAAAAGTTTATAAGACAATGATTAAACTATACTCAAATTCAAGGATTTTCTGGGACACCTGGGTGGCTCAGTCAGTTAAGCCTCCGACTTCAGCTCAGGTCATGATCTCACAGCTTGTGGGTTCAAGACCCACGTTGGGCTCTGTGCTGATAGCTCAGAGCCTGGAGCCTGCTTCAGATTCTGTGTCTGCCTCTCTCTCTCTGCCCCTCTCCACTCACACTCTGTCTCTCAAAAATAAATAAACATTAAAAATTTTTTAAAAAGAAAAGGATTTACTAAACTAGACACAAAAGCCAAAACCATAAAAATGAAAAGGTTGATAGATTTGACTGCCATAAAGCTAAACCTCTTTTGCATGATAAAGATGCCACAAAAATTATAAACAGCATGCAGTAGACTTGGAGAAGTCATTTGCAAGTTCTGTTAGTTTTTAACTGACCAAATATTAATATGCAGACTGCACAGAGTAAAAATTTTCTACAAATCAATAAAATAAATACTAAGCATTAAAGACAGAAAATAGTCAAGGCATGAACGGGCAAGTTGTCAGAGAGAAAATCCCAGCAGCCAATAATACATGAAAAGAGAATTATTCTCACTAATAAATGTAAGTTAAACTATAATAAATAAATTTGAAATTTTTCTAACAAATGCAAATGTAGAAAATGAAACACTTTGTCAAACCCATAAGATTTCCACATATCTGACAATATCATTTATGGGTAAAGGATGTAAGAAAATGGAAATACTCCATAAAGTGCTGTTGAGAAAGGAAATTGGCACAACAATGTTGGAGAAGAATGTATTTGATATTATCTAGTAAATAGAAATATGAGCTTATTATGTGACCTGGAAATTCCATATCTGGGTATTAACTCTACAGAGACTTGAGCAAATATGTATACAAAGAGATGTGTTTAAGGATGCCTAGTGCAGTGTTGTTTGTGATTAGGAACATTTGAAACCAACCTAAATGTATGCCAGTAGGAATGTGGATATATTAAATGGTGGGATATCCACACAAGAGCACTCCATTGAGCAATTAAAAATGAATAAACTGAGGCGCCTGGGTGGCTTAGTCCGACTTTCGCTTAGGTCATGATCTCGTGGTTCGTGGGTTCGAGCCCCATGTCAGGCTCTGTGCTGACTGCCAGCTCAGAGCCTGGACCCTGTTTCAGTCTGTGACTCCCTCTCTCTCTGACCCTCCCCTGCTCACGCTGTCTCTGTCTCTCTCCTAGAAATAAATAAAACATTAAAAAAAAATTTTTTTTAAAAGAATAAACTTTATGTATATTTAACAACATAGCCAAGTCTCAAAACACAATATTGCATTGAAAAAGGGAAATTTACAAAAGGTTATATATAGTGTGATAGAATTTATGTCATTTCAATGCATGTAAAACAATACCATACATTCCTTTTCGGATGCATATATGTAATTTTTAAAATTGCTAATATTAAATGAGACAGCTATTCATTATACTATGTGATACTTTTCCATATACTTATATTATTTTATAATACAAAATATTTTTATAAACAAAATGAATTAGAGAGGGCAAGCCTCTAGGCAGGGAGAACAATTAGGTCATTCAACATTTTAGGCAAAATACAGTGGTCATTTGGATCATGATGGGTGGATGGTGGGTGGTGATGGTATAGGGGAGGGTGCCACTTCTGAAGGAATATCACAGACCAAGACGAAGGGCAGAAAACCCTTTCTCCAATCTTTGGGCCTGAAATCACTCTGGTAGCAATATTTAATGTAGAAGAACAGTTAGGAGCATTTCTTTTCCTTCCTCCATCAAAATCAGGGAAATAAAAGCTCAATATATATTGTTATCAATTAAATTTTTTTAATGTTTATTTATTTTTGAGAGAGAGAGAGAGAGAGGAAGTGGAGGAGAGGCAGAGAGAGAGAGAGGGAGACAGAATCTGAAGGAGGCTCCAGGCTGTGAGCTGTCAGCACAGAGCCCGATATGGGGATCAAACCCAGGAAATGATCATGACCTGAGCCAAAGTTGAATGTTTAACCAACTGAGCCACCCAGGTGCCCCAATACTGTTATCAGTTTAAAAACATGTCTTGGGTTGCATGTACTTAGAGTTTTGTAAGAATTTGATCTAAGAGGAAATTGACCTCAGTAAGCAGACAGTAACTTCTGAGTGGATATGATCAATGTCCTGTTTTCAAGGGGAGGCATTAGTCACAAGGAATCCATAGACCAAGATTGTAGAGCAGCAGAATGGAAGAACCCATGTAAATGTAAAAAGTCTTCAATTCAGAAAGAGGGAGTCTTGGATTACCAAATCTTAGATGCCCAAAAAGGCATTGGTCCATTGCTCAGCTTTTAAAGAAGACCAATGCTGAAGCATGCAATATTGGATGTTACATTGCCTGTAACAGTTTTAGAGTAGTAGTTCATCATCCAGTAGACCTGTATTCACTTTCAAGATTTGTAATTTATAAGCTCTATGACTCTGAGCAAGTTATATAAACTTTCCGAGCATCAATTTCCTCACCTGAAAATGGGAATAGTAATAGTACCTCCTTTAAGGTTTATTGTGAGATGTCAATTAAATACAGGCATAAAACCATCCAGTAAGTTCAATAAATGTTGATTGCCATTAGTTGTCATTGCCTATGTTCCAGATAAAAAGGATCTAAATCCAAAGCAAATCCGATCTGTCTTCTGTTCTTGGCAGCTCTTTGTGCAATATAGTCTCACTACTCTAAGCCTCCTGAATTTTTGGTTGTATCTGGATGAGCCAAGAGTTGAGCTAAGTCTACCACTATCTGATCTACTCTCAAGATTAGTCCAGGTCAGAAACCATAACTCATGGAGTGCCTATGTACCCTTTTCCTGAAATGCACACAGAAGCAGCCGCTCCATAATTTTTAAGTAGGCTAAATGCCAGAAATCTTGAATATATCTTGTAACACCATATGTCTCAGTCCTTAGTAGATCCTTTGAAGATTATAACAGCTTTCTGGGTTCATCCTTTTAGTTTTTTAACTTAAATGTTTAAGGTGCATTTAGGTGGCCAACTGTAAACCTCCTCTCTGCATTAATTATTTGCAGACATTGTTGCTATGAGTTAGAGGGTGGATGGTGCTAGAAAAATATGTGCCACTTGTTCTGCATCAGGACATAGTTTGGTACACATATTTATAAGTGTGTGAGCTCAATATGAAAGTTTAACTTTGTCCAAAATATTAAAATATGTTTCCTGACACCTCAGAAAATGGAAGTACATTCAGAGCATCCTAGAAATGCTAAAGAAGTCCATCACACAAGAAGAGGATAGCATCCAAAGGAAGTAAACACTTTCCATATACCAGGCACTCTGCTAAGGATTTTATATGTATTATACTATATTATTTATATATTTATATTTATATAAATATATATTTATACATATTATACTATAATCCTCATTCCCCCCATCACCACTAAGAATTTGCTATTATTGTTATCTTCATTTTTACAGAAAAAAAAATCCTGATGATCAGAGGATTTAAGCTGCCTGAGGACATCCAGCTGACCCAGTAGAACCCAGGAGAAAAATCAAGTTGTTCTGATTCTAGAGCCAAAGATCTTTTCTCTACTAGAGCCTCAAGAAGAATGGGTAGGGACGTATCAGATGAGTACATGTGCGTAGGAAAGAACCAGTTGCCAACCGTGTTCTAAACTGCTCTGCAATCCTCACAGCACTAGAAAGACAACACTATTATGATCATTATCCCCATTTTATAGACAGGGAAACTGAGGTTTGCCCAATAATTTCCAGCCAGTATGGGCAGAGCTGGAATTCTAATGGGGAGTCCAGGTTCTTGGCCTGTATTCTTGGCCTCTGCTGTATTGCCTGTTGAGAATGAGTGCAGCACATGACAAAGTTATCTCCAAATGTATGGTATGCAGAGTTTTTCGGATATTGTCTGCTCTGGTGAGAATGGTATCCTTTGACTCTGCAGTGATACTCTAAACTGTAAGAGAAGAAAAGGCCCAGGACTTCTAGTTCAGATAGAAACCACGACTCAGAGATGGGAGTGGCTTACTCAAAGTCAAAGGACCAGTCAGTGGTAATGCTGAAGAAAACCTTTCAGTCCCCTGGCCTGATGGCTTTATAGTCATGGGGAGGAGGATCAAAGGACAGAATTGCTGGTCTAGGCAGAAATACTGTAATGGAAACCATTTTACAGGCTGGGGTGGCACAAGCCTTCCCTCCTCATCACATTCTAGCTCTGGGCAGAGTCTATGACTCATCGGGGCATTTGAGTGTGTTTCTTCCACAAAGCCAGGGTATCTTGGGCAGAGTCCCAGAAAAAAGACAGAAGAGATCAGAGGTCTCCCCTACTCCAGGGAAACAGAAAGTGGCTGTCCATCCGGAAGTAATGAAAGGCCCCTCAAGTGTTCCCCTATTGTTACCAGGGGAGTATGGACATGAAATTTCATGCCATCTTTCATTTATAATTTCAAATGTGAGAAAATAATGGTTCTGGAGATGGAGTATTGAAGTTATAGGGAAAGAGTGAGTTTTTAAGGGAGAGTGATTTGCACTCAAACCCTATTTCCATCTCTCACAAAAGGAATGAGCAGCCCTCAGCTCCCTCATTTATGGGATGAGTATCATAAATGGCTCTCTTGCAGCATCACAGCGGGTTTCATTGAAATAAAGTATGAAATGTTTCTAGCAGAGGAAAGGTGTACAACAGGTGCTTAATAAAGGTTGAATTTGTCTCCTCTTAGTTACACCGAACTAAATCCAGGGAAAACTATTTGGAGGGTAGAGTAGGCTGAACATAGGGCAAAAGGAAGTTTGTATGTGTGGTTAAGGTAAGGATCTTGAGGTGGAGATATTTTCAAATGGGTCCCTATGGGTGCAAGAGTGACAGAGTCAAGGGAAAGAGAATGAAAGGTGCTACATAACTGTCTTTGATGATGAATGGAAGGCCATGCTCCAAGGAACATAGGTGATTGCCAGGATCTAGAAAATACAGGGAAATTGACTTTCAGAAGAATTGTAGCCTGTTGACACTTTGACTGTAGCCCTGTAAGACTCATTTTGGACTTCTGATCTCCCAAACTATGAAATGATAATTTTTAAGCAAAATTTGTGGTCATTTGTTATATCAGCAATAGAAAACCAATACATTAGAGTGTATCACAAGCATAACATTCACCCCAACACTGAGGGCAGACCTGCACCACAGGATGAGGCAGCTCATGCATAGTGAGAAAGGATTGAAAGCTCTGCACACCTAGTTCCTGGATCCAAAATCACCAAGTGAATAAGCCCCTCCATCCCCCTGTTCAGAATGAGTGTGGGTTCAGAGTCCATAAGCATTACGTCAATGGAATTCCCCCCACATAGAGTATTACTCCCACTGCAGCAGATTATGTTTTTGTCTAAATACCCACTGTCCCTCTCTACTGAACCCATCCCTATGAGAGTATTATCTTTCCTGTGTCCATGACACTTGCTTTGGTCAGCAAGATGTGAGTTGAAATGGCATTTCTCCCCAGATGCTTTGAGAGCCATTGCATGCCTCCACCATCTTTCCTTTTCTTTTGCCATGGAACGTCATGTCCCAGACTGAGTGTCTCCATTAACCTTGAAAAAAGAATAGAATAGTATTGTAGTCATCCCACAATAGACATGAGTTTGAGTTATAAATAAATATTTGTTGTTTGAAGCCAATAAAATTTTGGAATCAATTGCTACTTTAGCTTAACTGATCTTACATTTAGAGATATATGCAGGCTTCTCTCTGCCACACATAGACACAGTAGCTAGCAACTTTCCTTTCTATCTGGGTCTCTATTTTACATTCTTCCCACTCATCCATCCATCCATACATCTATCTATCTATCCATTCATCCATCCATCCATCCATCCATCCATCCATCCACTGAGTGTTAACTGGGCACCAAGCCTAGTGAGAAGCATTAGAGCCACAATAATAAATAAGACACATCTAGAGGGGGAGCTAATCATGTCAAAAGATAACTCGAGTGGAAAGTGGTAAGTGCAATGTGAGAGGAATGTATAAAGTGCCAAGGGGTCCCAGAGGATGAGCAATGATTCAGACCAGTGGAGGGGATCAGGAAAAGCCCCAGGCAAATTCTGCAGGAGCCCTTCACTCCAGGGCCCTCCCATAAAGTGTGGCTGACACACTTCATGTATATCTTGTTATTGCCCCTATTCTCTGGAACACTGACCCAGATGAAATGTCGACCAAGAAATTGAGTGAATTGCCCAACACTGCAGGATATATGTCAAATTCCAAGAAACATGCTAGGAATTCAGAGGAAGAACAGAATCTTTTTATCTTGGGTCTGCAAGACGGTTGTTGGAGAGGAGGCTGGATTTCAGCTAAGCAGTGAAACATGGGTTGAATTCTTCCCAGTGAGAGGATTCAGGCAGTTCTCTCCAATAGAAGAAAAAGAATTTTCAAAGAACCAAAGGTAAGAGAATCTCTATTTCAGAGACAGTGTGTGGAACAGGGAGGCAGCATTCATAAGATGAGCAAAGCAAAGTTAGACTAGATGGAGGCCTCAGAGACAGATCCTGAATGCAAGATGAAGGCCTGTCATCCTAAGGTGACACAAGCCACTGAAGTTTTCTAAACATGGAAACGGCATAATAGAAAAGGCATTTTAGAATAAGGGTCAAATGACTCTGGCATTGTGGAGGGTGATACGGAAGGGACAACTGGAGATGAGATAACTAATTAGGAGGCTGCTAAATGTTCTGGGCAGGAAGTGAGGAGTTCTGTGCTAGGAAGGAGGATGACCAGAAGGATCCATAATTAATGGTGTCGAGGTGCTAGGAAGAGTTTGGACAGTCATAGGCAATGGCTCCAAGGAGCCATTAAAGTTGAGTCCTGAACAATGAACAAAACTCAGATTAATGAAAGGGAGGAGAGCAATGTAAGGAAGTACAGAATTTCAAGGTGACATGACTAGTTTTGTTAGGTGGAAGTTTTCTGTAGTGTTATGACTAAAGATGGTCAGCAAGCTAAACACAACAGTTCTACTTAACATATTTGGCTCCTTTGCCTTCCTTCTTTTTGTCCTCTGAAGAGCCCTGTAAGTTTTGCTCTATTAGCCCATTTTACAGATGAGGAAATGGAAACTCAAAGAGATTTTATACAAACTGGCTAATAATTTGTGGAGCCTACTGAAAATGAAAATGTAGGACTTTTTCAAAAATTATTAAGAATGGGGGAGAGAACTATTAAGAAGGGGGTGATGGGCATGGAGGAGGGCACTTGTTGGGATGAGGGTGTTATATGGAATCCAACTTGACAATAAACTACGAATGGAAAAACAAACAAAAACAAACAAACAAACAACAGACTATTTTATGAAGGGATACCTTGACAGGAATTGCTTCATAAGCCACTTATCCATAAACGATGAATATCTGATTATGATATCAGGAGATGAGCCAAATTTAGATATTTATTAAGTTGTTATTTGAAACAAAGAAGAAGCTAATATTTGTTGATATCAAAACTTTGTTATGTTTTGTTTTCCTAGTGAGTCTATTATAAAGTTTCTGAACTTGTGGAAGTCTGGTTGATATAATTTCTGTGAATAAATGTTTTTGATGCAATTCGGCAAAAATAAAAATTCTTACCATTTCAAAAAAAAAAAGAATTTGAAGACAAGGGAACCTGGAGGGCTCAGTTGTTTGAGCCTCTGGCTCTTGATCTCATGGGTTTGTGGGATTGAGCCCCACATTGAGGCTCTACACTGATGGCACAGAGTCTGCTAGGGATCTCTCTTTCTCCCTCTCTCTCTGGGATTCTCCTGCTCTCTCTTTCTCTCCTGCTCTCTCTCTCTCTCTCCCAAAATAAATAAATAAGCATTACAAAATAATTTAAAGACAGTGATAGCAGAGCATTGAGCTAAGCACACTGTGCACTGGGCCCTGTGTGACTGTACAGTCACAGGCCACAGGCCACACATCCATGAGGTCAACTCTGCTGCTATGACTGTCCCAAACTCATACAATAAGATATTGTCATGGTTGGAAGTCATATTTTTTTTTCACAGCGAATGGAGAAGTAAGTTGACACAGAAGCTCTAGCAACCTGGGTCTCTATGTCACTATGATGAATAAAGCTCCAAGTGTTAATAAGAGTAAATCATCTTATTGCTTTGAGTCTGAAATGTTGGGGTGTTTATTATTGGAGCATAATGTGGACCATACTGACCGATACACCAAGGCTCAGAAGACCCTCACAGCACTTATGTAGAGAGCTAGGTCTTGAGCCTCGACCTTCAATACCCTATCTGGGGGGCTTTGCTCTACATGTGTATTTTCCAACTGCAAGTCACAACCTGAGGGTATCATGAAACCAACGTATTAGGCCACAAACAGATTTTTTACAAATGAAGTGACTTAGCAAATGAAATATAATAGAAACTGTCCCTGTGTATTGCACATTGTAGTGGTATTTCTCATGAAATTTTTTTCTGGGACCCATGTATGTTCAGAGTCACAATATAAAATTGACTTCTTGCTATGGATCATTGTCAAAAAATTGTAAAAGCCACTGTTCTACATCATGCTTTCAGAACAGGAAAGGAGAATAAGTCTACACACATCGATCACCTCAATGACTTGGAGACTCATAATTCCCTTTTAAAATTAGCTAAATGGAAGGAAATTTGGGTCCTAATTGCCAACATCGTTAATGCTTTGGATTTTACAGTTTTCCAGAGAGGAAGCATTCCAGATTCTATCCAAGGAGAAACCCAAACTTTGTAATGTGCCCCTTTAACTCCATTAATCCCCCACCTCCTCCATCCTAACTTATTCCGCCCTTAAAGAGCCATGAAGTCATCATTTCCGATACAGGAAACAAAACTTCATTGTCTTTTGACACAAGCCAACAAATCCGGGCACAGATGTGCCCACTGGGGCAACAAGTAAAAAGCAGGCAAGAAGCCATTATGTCACCAGCTTTGGGCCTGATGCCAGGCCCCTTTCTTTCTTCAAACCCATGATGGGCCTAAGCCCCTCAGAAGTGAGTCACTGATGAGTGCCAGCGTCTCCCCACAGAGGGAGACACATTTATTCAGGGAAAAACTCTGTGGGCAGTGTTTGTGCTTTGCTATGCCAGAAGCTGTCAAGTCTGCTTCTCACCACTGCAACTGTGAGACCAAACCCCCACTTCTGACAGAAAAGCTACAAAAGAACTGAAAATAGCTTATTTTCGATTACTTGCCGAAAACACCCAGATGTGAG
This sequence comes from Proteles cristata cristata, assembly GCA_017311185.1. NCBI lineage: Eukaryota > Metazoa > Chordata > Mammalia > Carnivora > Hyaenidae > Proteles > Proteles cristata. The sequence continues at coordinate 117,748 of JAESUZ010004618.1, forward strand.
TGGCAGTGGCTCTGTGGTACGCACATTTGAGTTGTGACTGTAGATATTCTCTCTAAATTCCTCCCAGTAAGTCCAGCAAGTTGAGGCAGGAAGGACGTTATTAATCATTTAAATGAAAGTTGGATTTCTGGCCCACCTTTCTTTCATAGGTCCTGACTTCAGGAAGTTAGAGGTTGGGGGACGTTGTCCATGATTTCTCTCTGGGCAGTAATCATCTTCCCTGGATGTAAGATGTAAGATGGCTGCATCCAGTTTGTCAAGTTCCTAACTCTAGAATGTGTTTTGAGCCTAACTTTCTCTCACTGTATTTCCAGACCACCCTCCTTTCTGGCCAGAATGTCTCCATTACCTCTGTAGTCTCCAGAATTTCACTCTTGCCCTGCACACTTCTCTTGTGGCAGAGAGGTTGTCTTAAATGCAAATCCAATCAGTCACTTTCTCCCTGAAGATCTTCCATTAGTTTCAGTGGCTTCATCAGGATAAAAACTAAGCCCTACCAAGGTCAACAGGACTCTGGGGGTCTGGTACCTCCCACTCTCAGGGCTCATCTTAGGATGAAAAAGATCCCTTGCCCTCTGAGGCTTACAGATGTTCATTCCTCCCTGCAAGTCTGTGGTGTTAAGATTCTAGTATTTGCTATGTGGCAGGCAGTGTGCCATGTTGAGAGTACAGCAAAGAAGAAACTGTTTCTCCAGAAACTTCTCTCAAGGAGCTCACAGCTAGTGAAACAATAGTCAAGTAAAGTGCCAGTAACATGACAGTGCGAGTAGAAAAGAGGGATGCAGGAGGCATGGACATGGGCATCAGGGAAGACCTTCTGGAGAAGGGGCACTTGAGCTAGCTCCCAGGGGTGTACAGTGGTTCCACATCACCAGGATTGGATGACCCTCCTTCTGGGATGCATCAGACAAGAGTCTACCTTAGAGCCTGCTATTCTTGCTGACTAGAATGAAGCTATACTTTTACATGCTCCATATTATTAAAAACTAGTCACCCTTTCCTTCTCAGCTAAAAAAAAACCACTTTTTCAAGAGATCTACCAGAATCCTCAAAATAAACCAAGTCATCCCATGTTCTCTCCCATCACCTTATCCTATTCTGCTGCTGCTCTTAGCATGATACATAAAAAATATGATTTTGGGGCGCCTGAGTGGCTCAGTTGCTTGAGCATCTGACTCTTGATTACAGCTCAGGTCATAATTTCGGGTTCATGTGTTTGAGCCCTGTGTCAGGCTCTGTGCTGGCAGTGTGGAGCCTGCTTGGGATTCTCTGTCTCCCTCTCTCTTTGCCCCTGCCCTGCTCTCTCATTCTACCTCTCAAAAATAGATAAATAAACCTTAAAAATATATATGATTTTGAATGTCTCTTTCCCACTAAACTAAACTTCACAGGAATAAGGGCAGTATTTGTTCCCCCTCTGTACCCGTATCCTAGCATGGTTCCTGGTACATAATAACTAGTAAATAAATATTTGTTGAATAAATACTAAAAGCCCTTGAGAAGACTTCTATGACATCAAAATGCTGGTGATGATTTATTTCACTAAGCAACTATTATCTTCCTAAGAACAAATGACTAAAGCTCTCTCCTTTTTTTCTTTGGATGCTTGGAAAGCCAAAGCCCCCAGTGAGGCTCAAATATACCAATTCTGTGGATATGTGAGGTATGCATATTTGTATTTTCTCTTCCCTTAGTCTTAATTTGCTATTTTCAATTACACTTTATCTTCTTCTGTGGTAAAGAATACTATGTAGTCCTACTATGGGATACCATTGCAAATCTTCATGGTAAAATTCAAGACATGAAGGCACGTTGAATTCTTTGAGGAAAGAAGCAAAGGCATATATTTATCTCTGGTGTCTAAAGAAATTTCAGATTGGAGGTATGAAAAGGAACTAGAGCAGCCGCCATAGGAGTCAGAAGGCTTGGAGCACATGTTGATGCTGTTAGCCTCAGCAATTCACTCCTCAAACCCTGGACTCCCCATTTATAAATGAAAGGAATTCTTATGTATAACGCACATGCTATTGAAACACTGTATGACAACACTGTGTAGTCTGAAAAGCAAACACATGCATGCACACACACAGCAGAATATATGGCTGTGATCAAGGGGGGGGGGGGAACTTTGATGAGATCACATTTGATTTCAGGACTGACTCGAGGACAAGTTTTCAAGTGAGTTAAGTTTTCCACTGTTACATTCCTTCTCTCCAGTCTCTCTTCTCCTTTTGGGTCTTACTCCTAAAGCTTCTCAGTGCTCTCTAGCTCAGAGACCCCCACTGGGGCACATTTTCCTTCTACTTCCTATTGTTCTCCATCAAGAACTGTCAGTCCTGTGAAAGATTTTTCTCATGTCTCCTGAGTCCTCTAGGTGACAAACTCATCTGGTAAATTAATTAAAGCTAAAGATGGCTGACATTGTAGAAATAAATTGAACAATTAATCTATAACATTAGCAGAGCCATGATGTGGGAGGCCAAAAAAGACTTCCCAAAGGAAAATCTGTGCTGAGTGCAAAAGGGCAGTCAAGTTATCAGAGTGGAAGAGGAGAAGAAGAAAGGGTGTGTGAACAAGAGGAAAGAGCATAGTCTGAAAAATGAAGATGGGTATTAACTTTGGCTTATATTTCTACCTGCTAGTTCTGAGCCACACTGAAGTCTGTATCTCTGATAACCCTAGAGATATTGCAGGATAAGGATAAGCAGGGAAATTTCTGGGGCAAGGAGCTGTCTGGCTATGCAGGGACATATCATCTAGGAAGCATGAAAAGGTGAGGGCATTGGTCCCAAGATCCGTGGCTGTAGGAGACAGGAGGAACTCATTATGACACAGAGTAGGGAAAGGTCAAGACTTGTTCATGACTCTTTCCTCTGGGATCCAGCCCTTGTCATCCCTCTACCAGAAGGCTGACTGGGAAATGTCTCCCTAAGATCATCAGCCTGGATGAGGGCAATCCAGCCAGCAAAGCAGATGTTTATTTCTCCCTACAAGTCTGTGAATAAGATTCTAGCATTTGTTATGTGCCAGGAAGTGTGCTATGGAAAGATTATAGCAAAGAAGAAACTGTTTCTCCAGCAACTGCTCTCAAGGAGATCACTGCTAGTGAAGAAACAGTCAAGTAAAATACCAGTAACAAGCAGTGCATGTGGAAAAGAGGGAGGCAGGAGGCATGGACTTAGGCATCAGGGAAGACCTTCTGGAGAAGGGGTACCTGAGCTGACTCCTGGGGCTTTACAGTGGCTCTACATCCCCAAGGATTGAGTGACCAAAACAGCAGCTCTCCTGACTCTCCCAGAATCTCCAACAAGCTCCTCAGCTGCTCTTGGAAGACGTTTTGACCACATGGTCAAGAAATAACTGTTAGCAACTGAATATGTTCCCCTCAAAGGGGAACTTTGAACGATTCATAGGTTGAAATACTAGCCTCCAATGTGATGATATCAGGAGGTGGGATTTTTTTTTTAATGTTTTATTTATTTCTAGGAGAGAGAGAGAGAGAGAGAGAGATAGCGTGAGCAGGGGAGGGTCAGAGAGAGAGGGAGTCACAGACTGAAACAGGCTCCAGGCTCTGAGCTGGCAGTCAGCACAGAGCCCGATGCGGGGCTCGAACCCACGAACTGCAAGATCATGACCCAAGCAAAAGTCGGACGCTTAACTGACTAAGCCACCCATGCACCCTTGGACGTGGGATTTTGAAGGTGATTATGTCATGATGGTGGGGCTCTCATGAACGAGATTAGTGCCCTTATAATAGAGACCCCAGAGTCTTCTCTTGCCACTTCCACCATATCAAGACACAGAGAGAACACAGCCACCTGTGAACCAGGAAATCAGCTCTCACCAGATAAAGAATCTGTGGCTCTTTGACATTGGACTTCCCAAGCTCCAGAGCTGCAAAAAATAAGTTTATTGTTTAAGTCACAGAGTCTATGGTATTTTTGTCACAGCAGCCTGAACTAAGACACTGTCTGTGATCCTGGGAATACCTAGGGTCCAAAGGCTTATGCGGTACTCAACACTTGCATCAATCTTCCTGTCTCACATCCTCAAATAAATAACAAATTGTGGCCAAGGTTCAAGCCATCTCCTTTTCTTTCTCTAACAACACTTGGCACATACTAGGTGCCTTACAAATATTTGCTGATATGAAATGAATTCATTCCATTTGATTAATCATTATCCTCAGTATTTGCCAAGGAAAGTAAAGTATTATCTCCCCAGTATCTTGTAGTAAGAAGATAATTGATAAACATTGGCATCGAAGAGGCGCCAGTTTAAATTCCAGCTCTGATGCTTACCCCCATGTGATTCTGAGTGGGTTACTTGACCTCTCTGTCATATTTTTCTCATATTTAACATCAGGATAATATCCCCTTTGCAGTGCTGTTGGATTGAGGATTGAATGTGATAATGTACTCAGACAACACTGACCATGGTAGATACTCAATATAAGTATTTCCAATAACAACTGTAGCAAAAGTGGATTGATAACTTTAGTGTGTAGCAGGTAGTTGACTAAAGCACTTTCCATACATGATCTCATTTAATTTTCACACTGGCTGTGGAGGACTGGACCAATTCTCATGCCTATTTAATAGGAGGAAAAACTGATACTCAGGAATGTCAAATAATGTGCTCAGTGTCACAGACTGAGCTGTGTGACACTGCACTGTAACCATGATTCTCTCCCACGTCAGAGACTGAGCACTAACTATGACCTTCAACTGCCTCACATATGGTGTCCATCTCTCTCCCCAGTGGGGAACGTCAAGATCACACAAAGTTATAGGACTTACGCAAGGTCACACCACAGATCACTGGCTGCTGTGCCATGTTGAGAAATGCATTCTGATAAAAGGACCTTCTCACCATGGTTAGGCAACAGGATACAACACCTCCAATCCTTTTTATAGCTGGAAATTATGTGTAATTGGAACCCATGGAAAGGCTCAACAATGCCTGGCACCACTGTTTTTTTGTTGCCAGTGACCTAGCTTTTTCATTAAAACCCACGAGGGAGGGAGAGCAATGAAATGCTAGCACCCAGCACAGAAAGCCCATCCCAGGAAGGTTCAGAGGTGACAGAAAACACATTTGGGTTCTGCAGTTGGCTTGAGAATAAAGTGATAAGTGGTCTGGTTCTTGTCTCACCACATTCTCTCAAAGGACCTAACTTACAGGCCATGCCCATGACTGTATCTTGACTCTGTGAACTGCCCCCAGGATCTATGCCAGTCTACACAAGCTGTCAAAGTTAAAAAGTCTCAGAATTAAAGTGCAGCTCAGCTGTCTAGATTGATGGGATGAAGATTGATAATACAACAGTATCATCACTAAAATTTACCGAGGCTTCCCCATGTGACAGTGCCATGGTAAAGGACTTGGCAGTCATTCTCTCAGTTGGTAGTCACAACAGTCTCACAGAAAATGAACTATCAATTTTATGTATGAAAATAATAAGCCTTAATAATTTCCCAATAATTCTAAGAATAATACGAAACTTTTCTTTAGCCCATGATTCTGACTCTTTATCTTCTCAGCAGATAATAGCCATTTATTGTGTTTTACAGTCACCCTTCACTATCTTTATAGTCTTACCCTGGCAGGGTAGATGTTGAGTGAAAGACACAGGCAACCACATATTTCATTCTTTACCATAGACTGTGTCAGGAGTTTATTACATAACTTCCAAATTATTCTTCACGAAACAACATGTTATCATTTCCTTTATGGATAAGGATAATGACACTCAGTGAGGGTAGATGATTTGCCCAAAGGACATATAGTGTAAGTAGGAGCACCACAGCCCCTCTGACTCTGGCTCATGCTTTTTCCACTACCCGCAAGAACAACCTAACAAGAAGATACAAAAAATGTCAAATAATACGCTAGATGAAGGGCCTGGGTGATTCACCAGTTAGATTGATATGTCCAAGAAAAATGTGGCAATCTGTTTCCACTAAGATGTCTCTGTATAAGAAAAAGAATTAACAATAGGACACAAAGAAATGGGAAGAAAAGGTGTAGATATTCCTGAGCCTCTAAATGGTCTTAGATGGGAAATAAAGCTAGTCTTGTTTGAACTGAACCTTTGATTCATTGGTTGCTTCATTCCATCATTCATAGTTTTTGCAGGCTTGCCTAAAGATGCGAGAATCTTCAGAATTCAGTGGCTGGCCCCAAGTAGGGACTCGTGCACCATCTGAGGAAAGAAAGGAGTGAGGAAAAAAAGGAAAAGATATGAGACTCTTTCCCTGTTCTCAGGAGCCCAAAGTCCAGTGTCAGTCTGGAAAGGAAACAGACAATGCATAGTAACCAATACAATTATTAGATGCCAGTTGTGATGAAGGCTATGAAGGAAGAAGGAAAAGACAAATATCATGCAAGGCTCCCTAGAGAAGTGATGTGACTTTCAAGCAGAGATCTAAAAGACACATTTGAGTAGAACCTAAGTCAGAAGTTATAGGAACAAAGATGTTCTAGACAGAAGTATGCCAAGGTCCAAGGTGCTGGGACCTCATCAGAGTTTCATGCATCTCAGAGAGATGGCAATGGAGATTGTAGGTTTATGTGTGGGAATGCCCAGGGCAGCATTGCTGGGGTTGGAAGAAATGGGTCAAGAGATGAACCGAACAGACTGACAGAGGCCAACATTTAATGAATGTTGAAAGAGAATCTGAAAACATGGGCTTTTTGGAAAAGCAGAAAGCCATGAAGATTTTCAGAAGTGAAATGCCTTTACACTCATCTGCTGCACAATAGATGAGACAGGGGTCAGACAGACGAGATAAAAAGCACCTGCCAAGTTAGGACTCTTGGCAAACTAAGTTAAGGCAATTTCAGTTTCAGAAGGTTCATGTCAGAGATATTTCAGAATATCCTGAAACCCTAAGCAGGAGCTCTAATACCAGAGTTAATGGTGGATCTTCCATAATTATATATGTTTGTGGACAAACCTCTAATTTTATAATAATAAAATAATAAAACATAACTATGATAACAAAAATTCCTTACACTTGTATAAATATTATAAACGACAATGTGTTCCCACTCATCTTACACCCGGATAAGTCAGCTATTCAGTAAGTATTCAACAAATTAAAGTCTTTCATTGGATCCCCTAAATGGTTCTTTGAGGCAAGCAACAGAGCTATGATCAGCATATCCATTTTAAAGATGGGAAAAGTGAGGCTCAGTGAAGTTCATGAGTGCCTGAGGGTTCAAGGAAATTGCAGACCCAGGAACAAAACTAAAATTCTACATGGTCTTAGCCACTTATTCTAGCTACCTCCACTCTGGAGTCCAAGGGCATAATCCTTGGGGCCTATAGAAAGGAATCTGAGTTTGTGAGCATACTAATGACAGTTAATCTTAAAACTTATTTTTTTTTAATATATTTTTTTTAATTTTATTATTTCTAGGAGAGAGAGAGAGACAGCGTGAGCAGAGGAGGGTCAGAGAGAGAGGGAATCACAGACTGAAACAGGCTCCAGGCTCTGAGCTGGCAGTCAGCACAGAGACTGACTCGGGGCTCAAACCCACGAATCGCGAGATCATGACCTAAGCGAAAGTCGGACGCTTAACCGACTAAGCCACCCAGGCGCCCCAAAACTTATTTTTAAGACACAGTTTTAAAGGAAGATTTGAGTACCAGGTACTCAAATATAGCTAGGAATCAGGAAGAAAGAGAGCTTGAAACACCTAAGGAGGCAAAAATTGAAGATGCTGTCTTCCCCAAGGCTCCAAATATTCAGGTCAAACTGAGTCTGAGCCTGGCTTTTTGAGTACTAAATCCATATTTGTGCACACTTAAAAATTTTTTTAAAGTCTTTATTTATTTTTGAGAGAGAGAGTGAGAGAGAAAGAGTATGAACAGGAGACAGGCATAGAGACAGGGGGAGACACAGAATATGAAGCAGACTGCAGGCTCTGAGCTGTCAGCACAGGGCTCAATGCAGGGCTTGAATTCATGAAATGCAAGTTTATGACCTGAGCCAAATTCAGATACTTAACCGACCAATGGCACCATATTTGTGCACATTTATTCCTACTGACAACAAGTAAGGGTCTGGTCATTGTCCCCGTCCTTGATTCATTATCCCTGGCTTCTGCAGACACGAAGCCTCACACATGTCATAAGTCCATCCTTACAACTGGAACCTGCTGAGCTAGTGCTGGCTGCCAACAAGAATCTCTCAGGGGTCTGGACCACAGGCTTCTCTGTCCTGGGAGAGCTCCTGTCCCTATAGCATTAGGAAAGACACAGATGGTAAAATTCACTTTTCTCCCTCCCAAAAGCCATATCCTGCCAGGATCCTCTTGATGCTCATATAGGCCTCTTCCCTCAGGCTCCCTTCCTGGGCCAGGTGGAGAGGAAGCCAGCCTTTTGGCTCCTCCCCTCCAAATCATCTCTGGCCATTTAACTGAGACCACAGCTGTCCCACACAAAGTGAGCTTGATGGCTAACCATTAGGAAAAGAAGTTTGGGGAGATAGACTGGAAGGAACAGAAGCACAGTTGGATGCTGTCCTGGACCCCTGTGGTAGACAGTATTACTGTTCATCCACCCTGTTCCTCTTGGATGGAGGATTATTCAGTCTCATCCTATTAATTTTGTCAGTTGTGTGACTCGCTTCTGGCCAAGAAAGCATGAACAGAAGTGACATGTGTCACTTCCACGAAGAAGAGTGTAAGAGTCCATGTGTGGTAGCTGTCTTCCCTGTTTACTCAGTTAATACTCCAGATAGAGACTGCTCCCTCAGCTTGATCCCAGCCTGAGGTTAAAATGGAGCAAAGCCACAGCTAAACCAAAGGCCACATAGCATGATAGAGAAATAAACTCTGTGGTTGCACAGTGAAACTTAGGGGTCATTTGTTACCTAAGCATAATCTAAACTATCCTGACTTTCTCTGACTTCCTTTTTGCTCTCCTCCAACCCACTAAAGTGGGTTGTACTTGCCCTGCCATTTCCCGGAAACAATTCCTGCTATGTGTACCTATATCCTAACATGTACCATAGCAATGGGGATGTTAAGTTGAGTAGCTATCCACCAGTCCCCAGGTTCTCTGTTGTTTGATCTATACCTACACAGTTCCTAGCATATGGGTCTTGTTTACTAAATCGCTATTGAAATGAACTGAATTTATTTATTCCTGAAATTCATGTTTTGTGTTACCCCTTCTTTGGGTATAACACTATGCTCTATACTTGTATCAATGGTACCTTTATAAAGCCCCAAGGTGAACAGGGATGATATAGAAGACACTGTTGGTTGACTAACTTACCGCACATTCCTGGTGGTATTCTCCCTTACTCATCCCCTCCAAAGAAGCTGGAAAAGCAACCAAGAGTGGTCATGGAATTTGGTTCTAGACAATTAAACATAAGTGGATATTTGCTAGGTATTGTAGGAAAACTCTTGCTTTCTGATAAAAGGTTTGAGTGTAGATAATATCACCCATATCTCCTTTCTCTTGACTTAAAGAGATACTTAGAACTGTTACCACCAGGGGCGCCCGGGTGGCTTAGTCGGTTAAGCGTCTGACTTTCGCTCAGGTCATGATCTCGCGGTTCGTGAGTTCGAGCCCCGCGTCGGGCTCTGTGCTGACTGCCAGCTCAGCCTGGAGCCTGCTTCAGTCTGTCACTCCCTCTCTCTCTGACCCTCCCCTGCTCACGCTGTCTCTCTCTCTCTCTCTCCTGTAAATAAATAAAAACATTTAAAAAAAAAAAAAAAAAGAACTGTTACCACCAACATGAGATTGTTACAGGGGGCAGAGGGTAGGGGAGGGAGGCAGACATCAGCTCTGACATTGTTAGGGTGAGATGTCCTGAATGAAAAATGTAAACAGAGTCCTTCCCGTTCTTGGGTTTTATGTCACTGTCACACTGTCAACCAACCGCATCCTAACTGGTAAAGGGCATGTGTTGTTTATTTTTGAAGCATCAACCTTTGCCTTCTTTGCCTAATGGCTACTGACCCTTCAAGACTCAGCTCAGTCACTATATCCCTCCTGAACCCTAGGTTGAAAATCAAAGCACAAAACTAGCTTCATTCTGCCTGAATCAGTGAAACAAGCCCTTTTCTTTTTTTCTTTTTTCTTTTCTTTTCTTTTTTTTTCCTTTTCTTTTCTTTTCTTTTCAATTTTAGAGAGAAAGAGAGCAGGAGAGAGGGGCAGAGGGAGAGGATCTTAAGCATGTCCAACATTCAGTGTGGAGCCCCACACAGGGCTCAATCGCATGACCATGAGATCATGACCTAAGCCAAAATCAAGAGTTGGACACTTAACCAACTGAGCCACCCAGGCACCCCAAAACAAGCCCATTTCTAAGTGAATCCTTTTGCCAATTATGAAGAGCCATTGTATTATCCTTACACTTCTTAGTGACAAATTCTGCTCAGATCGTTTTTTTTAAGTTTATTTATTTTGAGAGAGACAGAGACAGAGAGTGCAAGCAAGTTAGAGAGAAAAGGAGAGAGAAAGAATTCTGTCAGTGGAGCTGACAGGCTCCACACTGTGAGCACAGAGTCTGATGCCAGGCTCGATCCCACGAACTGTGAGATCATGCTGAGCCGAAACCAACAGTTGGATGCTCAACCAACTGAGCCACCCAAGTGCCCCGCGTTCTGCTCAGATCCTTGATGTCTGCTAGGACATCATTCTCTCTGGATTTCACAATTTAAGCTTTCCCTCAACAGAACTTTAGTGCCTCTTCTGTAAACTGCAAGGGGTTAGACTATAACCTGGGGCCAGCCTGGGACACCAGGCCAGCAGCAAGATCTTTTGCATCTATCACATACTCCAGGTTGCTGGTTATATTCAGACCCCAGAGATGTCTGTGAGGATGGGTCTTAGTTGTACACTGATATCAAATTCCTGATAGTTCCCCAAGAATCATCTCTCTTCAGTTCTTTTTCTTGGCATGACACTGGAACTAAATGTGCCCTCTGTTCAGCTTCTGCAAAGGCTGTCAATTACACTGCCCTCTACCCAGCAAACCCTCCCCCCGCTGAGTCATCCCAGTAAACCAACACACATCTCATTGTGTAAAATGGTCTGGGACAGGACCTAGGTTCAAATCTTACCACAGTAGATATAGAACAAAGAAAGGAGTGACACATCAAGGAGGGGGTAGGAGTGTGAAGACATCTTCCAGATCCTTGTGCACAGAGATGATGGTATAACCCAGGGCTAATGGGCAATCTGTGGACTGAAATAACCAGGGCTTAAATCTTGACTCCACCACTTAAAAGTTATGACCTTGGAGAAATTAACTTCACTGTGCCTCAGTTTCTGATCTAAAAAATGGGAATTACGGGGGAGCATAGGTGGCTCAATCAGTTAAGCATTTGACTTCAGCTCAGGTCATGATCTCACAGTCCATGAGTTTGAGCCCCTTGTCTGTCTCTGTGCTGACAGCTCAGAGCCTGGAGACTGCTTCAGATTATGTGTCTCCCTCTCTCTGCTCCTTCCTCTCTCTTTCTCTCTCTGTCTGTCTCTCTCCCCCTCAAAACTAAATAAACATTTAAAAAATTATAAAAAGTGGGGATTATCACAGTACCTACCTCATAGGTTGCAATAAGAGGATTGGTTAAGCCAGCACATGCAAAATGCTTAGAACACTGTCTGATGCGTAGTAATTGCTCAATAAATTCTAGTTGGTATTATTAAATTATAAAAGTAGAGGTAAATAGGTTGGTCTTCAGCATCAAGGCTCTGGCAGGTGCTGTCAAGCTTCTGGATATAAAAAATGTATGCAAATAGACAACCAATAAAAGGAATCAGGGAAGAAGAAAACATAATGCCAATAAAAAATAGATTTGTCAAAAGACAATTCTGAAAGCCAGATTGTTAACTCATAGGATATGTCTGCCAGGGGATCAAGTAACCCGATTTGGATAAATAATTAGACTTGGAAACAAAAATGACTAAAAGGAAAAGTGGGCGAGCTCAGTGTCGTAGTTGAGAGCACTTCCTCATTGCACAACGTGCTTTTCCTGGGATGAGCTCAGTTTGGGATTAAGAATTCAGTTCCCTCCTCAGAGATGCTGAACAGCTGCAATACATTTTCAATTCTTGTCAAAGAAATTGGATGCAAGAAGCTGGGGCAGGAATACAAGGATGTGACGCTGATAGAGGCCATATTCACTAGGGGGCCATGAAAATGAGGTAGATACAGAGGCATCCATGATTTCCAGACTGAAATGTAAATTAGGAAATCTTCAGTGTGGTAAGATGAACTGCTCCAAATATGCATTTCCTCTGTTCCAACTTGGAAATGGTTAAGGTGCATCATGGTTCTGTTGGATAGATGTGTGGGTCTCAGCCCAGGTCTGGGAACCTTCTACCTCCAGCTAATTCGCTAAGTAGCCTTGAGTAAATGCCTTTCCCTTTCTGAGCTGTTACCCCAGCTGTAAAGTGGGCGAGTTGGATCATTCCAAATCATCCCCCAGCTTTACATGGACATGATATGTAGCCACAAAGAAAGCAATAAGTAACTGACTATTGTTACAGTTTTAAGGACCCCAATATACAACACCCTATTCCTCTGTCCAAATTCAGCACCAACTGCATAATTGAAATTAGAGTCCTATTTAAAAATGAGAATCCAAATGTCAGCTTTATTAAAAGGTTTGGTTGGAGAACATGGTGTGAAATCATGGGCTTTCTAACAGTGCACTTGTAATTAGCATATGGGAATACCCAGTTATGGGCAAGTCTGCTTAACTACATATCCTCCCCAAGACTATTTAAAAAAAAAAAAAAAAAAAAAAAACATGGCACAAAGCAGACCAGAAGTCTGCAGACTTCTGCAAACAGGCAGCACCAAAGAGAGAAAGGAGAAATCAGCAAACCTGAGGTCCTCAAGCTTAAGGTGGGCATCACAATCATCTGATGGACAGTAAGCTTGTTAACAGATGGCTGGGCCCACCCCAGAGATTCTGATTCAGGAGTAGTGGGAGGAGGGGGGGTTGCTGAGAATTTGTATTTCTAATATGTTTCCTAATGATATTGATGCTGCTTGTCCTGGGACCACACTGAAAACACTGAGCTAAGTATGCCTAGCAACCTCTCCCCAGCTCATCAGTGTGATCAAGTAGCTTCTCCACTGGGAGTTACAGGAGACAAGAGTCTCCAGGAGGTCTAGTAGCTATTTCTCCAAGTGCAGTGAGAGATGAGTGTCCCCCCAATACTAACTGTTGAGTTTTTAGTGAGAGTTATTCATGGAGCACTTATTTATCTACTGAAAACATAAAGAAAAAGCAATGCTATTATAATTGTGCCTTATTATAGTAACTATAAGAATTGACAATCCATTAGAATACTGGTATAATGCCTAAGAATAATTATATTAACTTAAAAATTAAGTTAAATAATATAAAATAAAAATAAGGTTACATAATTTTCAGTGTGTTAGCTTCCAGTGGAACATAATAATAAACACGTGGACTGGGAGGAGAATTTTTATAATTCTTATCTTTGAAATTACAGCAGTGTTGAATTAGATATTGCCCTGGACCTTACACTTGTGGTATTGACTTAAGATTATAATATTTATTAAAGAAATATCAAGGAGGTTATTATTTTTCTGATATGGTGTGTGCAGGCAAAAATCATTGTACTCAAAATTACAAGATCAAGATTTATAGTGCCAGAGGGGCTGTTTTTTCAGTTGTGTGACCTTGGGTATGTCATATCCCCTTTCTGACCCTACTCTGTAAAAATCACAGATGATAATGTCTGTAGACAACTGAAAAGTTTGAACACTCTTACTTTATTCAAGCTTGAGTACTTTCTATTTTTATGTGACTTCAAATGTGTAACTTCATTTGGTGCTTGTTGATTAAGTGCACTTAAATTAAGCAACTCATATCATTCAATAAAGCAGGAAAAAATTATAGATGCTTAGAAAGGTAGCATGCTAACAAAATGCTAGCTGTCAAGTTGGTCTTTTTTTCAGCCTAAATTGATTTGATTAAAGAAGATAAGATTTCCTCTCGCCCCTAGTCTAAGGAAGAGCTCTTCATGCTAAACAAGCAGCTGGAAGGAGTTTAAACATTCCCCCAGCTTTGGAATTACTCTCAAAGTTGAAAAAGCTAAATTAAATCAAAATGTGTCATCATCAAACATTCAAGAGGAATAATTTCCGTCATGCAGTTATTTAGAGAGCATGGTTTCTCTGCCTTCTTAAGGAATATCTACTAGGAGGATTTGGAAACAGGTAAAGAGGAATCAGTAGATGAATCTACTTTTATCTAATGAGGCTAACATTAGGTTTCTCTTGTTTAATTATGACTCTAGTTTCAGTTATGCACCCGGTTCTGAATTTGGGGAAAGGGTTGGGGTGTTGTTTATTGGGCCTTGTAGAATCACAGTAGTCAGTTGTTTATTTGAGTGTGTGTGTGCGTGTGTGTGTGTGTGTGTGTGTTTATGTTTATATATCATGCCCATCTAAAGCTAGAGGGAAATTTGAAGTAGTTTAATTCACTCACTTTACAGGTGGGGGTACATGAAACCCAGAAAGGGAAAGGCATTTAATCACAGGTCAGTTAACAAATTCTCTGAAGGGAGAATTTTAATTCCTCCTCTCCTGGAATTAAAAAAAAGGTGGGGAGAGAGATGCATGAGGGTCACTTTGAAATCTCTTAATCAGATGAGAGAGTGGTTTGGCTGAGGCTTAGCATTCGATGCCCACAGATAGGAGCTGGCTATTAAGTCTGGGCAGAGCATAAAGGTGTAGAAGCTGTTCAAGCCAAAGCCCAGGCATGGATGACATTGATACCAAAGACACAATCCCTGGGAAGCTGAAAATTTAAGAGAAAGAGAAGGAATGGACAGTGTGGTTCAAGTAGAAGAATGGTGCAAACAGATGCCAAAAGGACATGTAAGCTTCAGGAAGGACCAATTAACATGATCCATTCAATGAAGAGGTCTAGAAAAATGAGAATCAGAAAGATGGCCCCCAGGCTTAGTAATATGAAGACTGGATTGACCTCAGTGGGAGCAGACTCAGGAAAGAGGAGGTGGAAAGAGAAGGCTGGTTAAAATGAATTGACAAGTGATTATAAGATGAGAAGTGGTAGTGGGTACAGACTCCACAGGAATAAGAGCCTGACACACAGTATGTGATCAGAAACATGGGAACAGAGAAGAAAGAGAAGGATACAAGAAAAATAAAGAGAAATATATACCCCAGGATGGGAAGAAAATACCATGCAGGGCACAGCAAAAAGACCAAGAGGCTAAGGTTTCTATGTAACTCTTTTAGGTAAATTGATAGTTATGTATTATTCAAAGACATGTATCCATGAGTTAAATTACAAGGCTGAAGAGAACAAAGAGAAGGTCTCTTCTCCCTCTGGACAGATTCTTTGCATCTTTGGCACATTTTCTATTCAGTCTAAATATTTATGGACACAGCTTTATTTGGACTTGTACCATCTCCTTTAAGTGATGTTAGCAACATGACAAAGAGCCAGAGAGAGAGAGAGAGATGATAAATGTAGAATGCAAGTTAAGTGGATGCAGTGGGTGTAGGTGCTGGGGCCAGGGGTTCTGATCACTACATTGTTCAGAAAGATGCTTTGATGGAATCTGACCTATGGCAGGAATGTATTAGTTATAATCATAGGATGGGTAATCAGAATGATTCATTTGCTTTTAGCTTTACCTTTCTCTGTGTTGATGTGATGGCATTGCCAATGATGCCTACCAAGAAGGAAAAGGCATCTTTTCCACTTGCCTGCCTGTCTGCTTACCTGTGACCTACACATCCTGTGATCTGGTCCTTTCTTGCATCTCTATCCCCATCCCCTCTAACAGTAACCTTCCCAAAGTCCACTCTCCCCACACTGGCTTTCACCATTACTCAAATACACCAAACTGGTGCTGACTCAAGACATCTGTCCTGTGTTTTCCCTCTGCCTGGGAAGCAGTAATCGAGGATAACTGGGATACATCTTCATTAGGTCTCTGACCAAAAAAAATCTTTTTTTTTTTTTTTAGTCTTCTGTTTTTTTAAATTAATGTATATTTTAAATAATGGTTATCTAAAACATATGTTTTAAAAGGTCAAAACTGTTTCTTTTTTTAAAAATAGTTTATTGTCAGGTTAGTTTCCATATAACACCCAGTGCTCATCCCCACAAGTGCCCTCCTCCATGCCCATCACCCCCCTTCCCCTCCCCCCCACACCCATCAGCCCTCAGTTTGTTCTCAGCATTCAAGAGTCTCTCATGGTTTGCCTCCCTCCCTCTCCCCAACTATTTTTCCCCTTCCCCTCCTCCATGGCCCTCCATTAAGTTCCTCCTAATCCACCTATACACGCAAACATATGGTACCTGTCCTTCTCTGCCTGACTTATTTCACTCAGCATAACACCCTCAAGGTCCATCCATGTTGCTACACATGGCCAGATTTCATTGTTTCTCATTGCCATGTAGTATTCCATGGTATAGATAAACCACATCTTCTTGATCTATTCGTCCGTTGTTGGACACTTGGGCTCTTTCCGTGTTCATCTCTTGAAGGGGCCTTCCCTGGCTCCTTTTTTTTTAAATAAACCCCCAACCCCATATCATTGTCTAGATCTTTGCCTTGTTATATGTTTCTTCATGACTACTACTTTGAATATTTTATCTATTTTAATGTCCCATCTCTCCCATTACATAGAAAAATATTTTGACTTTCTTAGTGCTGTACCCCCTAATATCTTAAAGAGTACCTGACACAGAAGAGGTACCAAAAGATATTTGGTGGATGGGTGAAATTGTTAAATAAATTTAATTCATTAATGCTCCAAGAAGACCCCTCTGTTTTCCCAGGCTGGGAAAGGTGCCCCTCATCTTTGCTTCTATAACCCCTAGGTGTTTATCCCATATGATTATATAAGGGATTCAAATAAAATATTCCCATGTCTGGCTCTCCCACTTGCTAGCAAGTTCCTAAAGCTCACAGCAGATCTTTCTTTCCCTCCCCAATGTGTTACACAGTGTTTTGTTCACTAGACTAAAGGAAAAAGGTTTTGTACATTACAAGCTGATAACTACCAGCCAGAAAAAGAAAATTGGGACAGAAGATGGAATCTTGGGATTTAGCAATGACTTGCCTAGGAGAAGGAGAGATTGTGCTGTCACGAATTACATTTATAAAAAAATCAACCAACAAAATACATTAAGTACCCATTCAGATTGATGCTCCTGTTTCAAAGGGAACATTTCTTAGCTGAGAGTCGGCCAAACTCTATTCTGCCCGTGGACTTTATGTGAGGATAAGCAAGGATGATACCTGTCCCTTCAGGCCCATTCTCGTCTTCATAATGAGAAGGTTAGACCATGGGATGTCTAAAGGTGCTTTTAATCTTGATGTTTCAAGATTCTACATACCTCGGGCAGTGAATATTGCAACCAAGTAAGAAAAATATGTAGAATGCATAACTCTGCCCCCAAGAAAGGTAACTGTGCACAATTTCAAGTCAAATACACTTGGGTTTGAACTCTGACTCTGAAACTTACAAACCTTGTGAACTTAGGCAATTTTAAAATCAGTCTAAATCTCTATAAAATGGAAACAGTAATTCCTAGCTTACACTCAGTAGACTGAAGCTTGCTTTGCACTTCTTCATATATCCCACAACTAGTCTTTTAAGTGGAGTTAATTGAAGAACCAGAAGGGTTTTTTTTGTTTGTTTGGTTTTTGGTTTTTAAAAACACCTTCCTAGCAGCTTGGGTAATTCAAGTGCTACTGCAGCTTCAGCTGATCCCGGAGTCAGAATAGACAACCTCCGTCACACGGTTCAAGTTTTCCAGGTCCCCTTTGGGGCCTCTGAGCAGACTCCATTTTTGTACCAGAGAAGTTTCTTGATCCATTTCTTTTGCTAGAATTCCATGGTAAACATTCTTACAGATGATTTACCGTCTGTCACAACACTCTGCAGCTCCCTTTCCAAAAGGAATTCCTACAGAATGAGGTCAATCACTTACTAACGACGACTTCCATTTTTTTTTTTTTCACTCCTTTTGGTCTTGCTTTTAGGATGCTGAGCAACTCCTCTGGCTACATTGATGGGTCTCCTTCAACAGCTGTGGGAGCAAAATGTTCTGGCGGTGTATGACAGGAGCCTGGAGGAACTGGGGAGATGAAGCACAGACTGGATCCACTGGGAAAATTCCAAGTGAGTAGATCCAGTAAGCGTGAAGTAGAGTTAATGAGAAGTTCATAGATATGCTGCTAGAGGATTTGGAAGTGGGTAACATGTGAAGGTATTTGTCTTTCCATAGACATACTTCATTCATCAATGGCCCCATAATGCCAGGAATGATGTTACTACCTATTATGCTTCCAAAATGTTGGAGACCCTTTAAACAATTGGGCTAAGGACGCAGTAGAGTGCATGGAACTCCTTACTTGGCACACTGCTGGCAGCTCCCTCTCCCCAGGCATGTGGGAGCACAGGCTAAGGACCCTCAAGTAAACATCTCCCACTGCTCTCTTCAAGAGGAGCATGAATGTCTCTGGAAACAGCAGAACGTGTGCACAGGCATCTGCTCACCCTCATGTGCTCATATTTCTGAATTATGAATAAATTTAATAAATCACTTTATCTTTCATCTCATATAGTTAATGCTTTTGTATAATGGGTGCAGAGGTAAGGGTTGAATAGATTGAAATGAAGATTCTTGGCCAGCCTAATTTAGGAAACTTCTATTTCTATCTCTAGCAGATAATAATTTACCTATGACTTCTGATTAAAATGACATTTCAGAAACAGCAACAGAGGAACTCAATTTCACTCAGTCAATCTTCCATTTAGTCATTCAACAGATCTTTGAAGACCCTCTAGAGAAATCTGGGCTCTGATTCTGTATTACCTGAATTCCAACCTCAGCCTCTTGAGCAAGTTACTTAATCTCTCTGAGCCTCAGTTTTGTAAATCATACAGTGGAGATAATAACAGAATCTATCTCCTTGTCCAGAAGATTGAATCCATGATGTAAAGTAGTGCCTGACCTTGAATAGGATCTCAACAGATATAAGCTATTATTTCTGGGAAAAGCGGTAGTAGTATAAGAGTAGTAGTTGTAAAAACACAAAGGCAGGTGAGAACACAAGGTATCAGGGGCTTTGGCTTTCTCATTTGGTTGGAGGAAAGTGGATCTGCATGAGTCTGAATGGGTAGATGGCACGGAAACTCGTAGATGAATTTCAAATGTCCCTATAGTCCATGGGAGTAAGAGGACTGGAATTCAAGTCCAAACTCTGACAGTTTTTCTTCAGGTGATCACATGTGGGTCACCTCACTTTTCCTGACCTCAGTTTTCTCACATTTCTAATGTGGGCTGTGCACCAGGTGGGGAATGAGATGAGAACAGTGATGCCAGGAGGAGAGAGCTGTCAAAGATGGACTCACAGGTAGGGGTGGCCGGCAGGGAATGTCCTGCAGTACTCACTTGGCTGGTATTATAGACCATGAGCTCCCAAGAAAGGGATTCTGTCTGGTTTACTATTATGTTTTTCATACTCAGCACCATGTCTAACGTGGAGTAAATACTTAAGGAGAATTTGTCAAATGGATGCTTGAATGGACAAACAATGAATAAAGAACAGAATGCCTTGGAGAAACCCCCTTTTATTTTTATTTTTTTGGAGGTTTTTTTATTTCAGATGGCCATTTCATCTCCAAATACATCAACTACCTCTTTGGGGCTGACTTTGTCAAAAACACAATCTGTAAGGCTTTTTCCTAAGGAGTTTTCCAAAGATTCTCAGTTTCATGGAGCCAGACTGGGGACATGTGTTTGGCATTTTATAGATGGGAGGGGGGAAAGGCAAATTCCAGAGAAGCACCAAGCTGAGCCCAAGTGATAAGAGAAATGGCTCGGGAAGGAACATTAAAAGAAACTTTTTGAAAATACTCATGAGTATATAAATCATCCCATAACCATGCTGTCCTGATTAGAAACCCAAAATAGAAAAAAAATCATTTTATTCTTTGCTAATATTTCATTATAACTGCCAGCTCAAAACCCCTGGGTGCCTGGAGTTTGTGGATCTTTGAGTTGGGAACTGGAAGGACTGATCTCAGAGCATTACCTTACAGCCAGTTCTCAGGGAAAAAACCACAGCACTGAGTGTGGGCTTCCATAACCCTTGTGGAGACCTCTCATTCTAGCACAGGATTTCAAGGAGGAGACAGGGCTCCCTCAGGGGGCTGGCCAACAAAAGAAACAGTTAAAGGATAAAGTCATACCAGGCTTGATGCCAAGCCCCAAGTAGCCCTAGGGATCACTGGCTGAGGACCAGACTGTTAGAGGTCTGCCAATCGGTCATTTATGTAGCACCCTTTGTGCCTATGACTGTACTTGGTCAACTGAGACCATAGTCCCTGTCCGATACTCAGTTGCATGGTGAGCAGAAAGAGAAGAGGCTCTATAGATATAAAACTATAGATTCAAGTGTTGATCCTACTATTAAGTATTACTTACCCAACCTAAATCTCCAAATTCTTCTCTAAAGAAAGAAGGAAAGAGGAAGAAGGAATGAATAGAAGGAAGGAAAGAAGGAAGGATGGAAGGAAGGAAGGAGAAAGGAGAGGAAAGGAGAGGAGAGGAGAGGAGAGGTGAGGAAAAAGCAAAGAAAAGAGAGAAATGCTGTTGTAGGAACTAAATGAAATCACATATTTAAAGCACGACTTCTTGCACATAGCATAACTCTAAAATATTGGTGTCCTTCATTATAGTCACTCACCATTAACATAAGGATCTTTTAGAGTGCCCTTGTTACTCAATTCAGAGGTCCAATATTTGTGCAAATTCATATAAATTAGCCCTACTGTTGTCCCCAAATGAATATAGCTTTAATAGACACTTAATGTGTTTGGAATTGCTCACCACGGTGAGGGCAATGAAGACTATCTGCTCTTTTTGAACACATCATGTTTACCTGGCAATGTCTTCAATGACCATATCCATTATTGCTTGCAAAAGCCTTTAATATTTTTTATTTTAAACTTTCAAAAGTCAGACTCCCACTGGCCTAGAAGATAGGTTTCAGGTCAGTCCGGACTAAATGAAAATCTCAGTTCTACCAATTACCAGCTGTGCATTTTTAGAAGTGTTATTTAGTCTCTGAGACCCCATTTCCTTAGCCACAAATGAAAATATTTATACCTTAAGTTTAAATATTAAATGACATCACATGCACAAAATTATGAAACACAGGACATATTCATTTGCTTTATTCATTCATTCAGCAAAGATGTATCAAGCATTTGCAATGGGCCAGGCAGTACTCTGGGGACTGATAATACAGTCATGAACTGAACAATGCCTTGCCCTCCTGGAGGCTTTACTCTAGTAAGGGAGGTAGTCGATAAAATGATAAACAAATGATTTCTCTCAGCTGGAACGAGCACTGTGGAAAAAAAGGCAGAAGAGTAATAGGATGAACAGTGATAAGATGGTGGTTGGTAGCTAGCAATAAACACTAGATTCTTTCCCCTGTTGCTCACATAGTTCTTCTCTTTTTGAATCCCAAAGTCTTCCACCCGTTGACCTCGGGCCTCCAGGAAGGATAAACAAGAGGTTACAGTCTGTTGAATTAAGTCATCTGACATCCTTTAAATAAAGTTGTGGACACCAATAGAAGAGTCCGTGGTCAACAGGATGGACAGTTTGGGTGTTGCTTTGGAGACCCTTGGAGACTCATAGCTATGTAGTCTTCAGGCTTGTCATGGTTGATACTACAGAGGCAATTCTTGGGGAATGACACTTCCCCCAAAGAAGGCAGTCTTCAATAATGCCATTTTTGTTGCAGCAAAACATCAGTGACCTTGTTCTGAGCTGGGTCCAAGCTGAAGGGAAAGAAGGGAACGGCCAGCTGTGAAAAGATCAATTTGTTTCCAATCCACTCTTTCTCACCGTCAGAGCGGCTTGCTCCCCACATTGGCTGGGTCTGTCAGGGACAGATGCCAAGTAGGGCACGGGCTGAAGAAACACCCCCTGTTCCCACTGAAGCAGGAGCATTCAGCCTTCTAAGCAGAGTCTATGGCATTCGCCATCACCCATCTGTATTGCTTTTGGGAGACAGAGGTTGGGGCAGCCAAGAGGGAGGCTTCAAGTCTAATTCAGAACTATTCAAATCCTCTTCTTCACATTGGAAAATACCTAGTGTTGTCTGGATGTGAGGGAGCCAGCACTCCTATATACCATAGTTTGGAGTATAAATTGGTATCACCTCTTAAGAGGTCCATGTGACAATATCAGTGGGAATTGAAAGCTTCGTTGCAGCCAGTCCACTTCTAGCAATTTATCCTTCAAGTGCATTCTCAGAAATGCACCAAGATGAAGTCACAGGGATTGTTTACTGCAGCATGTTTACACCGTCAAAAGTCTGGACTCAACTGAATGTGATGTTATAGCTAAAAAGAATGAGGCACGTGGAGATTTATGTGGAAAGAGGCCCAGATGAAAAAAGGAGTAAGGCAATACACAATTCAGTATGTATGGTAAAATCCATTTGTTATATATGAAGTTAATCCCCCCATCAGTGTATAAATCCTGTTGTACCTCTGCTTATACTTCTGTTGACTCCCACCTAATCCCCTGATTTGATAATACTCATGTGGTGAGAGGACTCATCTAGGGCACTGTGAGGGTGTGAGATGCAGGGGGTCAGTGGAAACTTTCAGTAGATGTAACAGTAAGAAGCTTTGCAAGCCTGTGTTAACCTCAGATCTGTGCCTCTGTTTTCCTGGGCCAGGGTGAGGTAGGGACAGTAGCCAGGAGAGTGGAGTGTAGCTGATATGGCTTTGATTTTTCCTGAGCTCCCTCTGGATGGGCAACTAAGACCACCCCATATTTTAAGCATCCTCATAATGGTTGACCTATTTCCTTCTCTCAGCAAATATTCATAGGGAATGAATGTGAAGGAACCTAAAAGCTCCCTAAAAGAAAGAATAGTTCATATTTACACAGAAAGATTTTCTCCCTTCCAGCTTTAAAATATCCACTTTCCAGCTGCAAATATGACTAAATTCACAGTGAGCACCAAATGATGAAGAAGAAATAATCCTTCCCATCTTGCCACTAATTGGCTGTGGGATTTTGATCGAGCTCCCTGCCTTCACTGGGCTTCGGCTCTCCCTGCATCCCTGTGCTATGTCAGGAGTGCCTTCTACAGAGCACCTGTTCTGCTTCTCTCTCTGCTTGCACTGTGACCAGTCAGTCACAGCATTCTCTCCTACAGATGATTCCTCTGAATCCTTCATGATATAGAATGCCAAGCAGTCACTAAGGATTAATCCAAGCCAATATAAAAGATAACACTTCATGGTGTGCCTAGGTGGCTCAGTCACTTAAACATCTGGCTCTTGATTTCGGCCCAGGTTATGATCTCACAGTTCATGAGTTTAAGCCTCACATCAGTTTCTGGACTGACAGCATGGAGCCTGCTTGGGATTATCTCTTCCTCTCTCTCTGCCCCTCCCCTGCTCTCTCTTTCAAAAATAAAAATAGATAAATAAACATTAAAAAGAAGATAATGCTTCATTGCCTTCTCCAGACTAGATGGTCTCTAAACTTTATTCCAGACTTAACCTTCTATTTCCATAATTCAAAGATTCATTTGAATCCAAGCTCATTCATGAAGTCAAGCCAGATTGCAGAAACACAAGTTAGTTCCTCCTACTTCTGAATTACAGAATCGGGTCCATTATAAGTCAATATGAACTTGACTTCTGATTGCTTTGCACTGTTGTCTTATTATTACCTGTAAAATCATGCTGCCTCTCTGGGAAGTCTTAATTTAATTACAGAAAGGATATCATTCATATCACAATGTTCAAACTCCAGTGCACTATACTCACAGAGGTAGCCCAGGATTTTCTAAGGACTCCAGTTGGCAGATAGATTTAAGGGAATTTTTAGGTTCTCAAGTTTCATTTGCAGTCTTTGTCAAGAATCTGAGGATAAAGAGTTTCTTTTCATAAATGCCTTTCACTCATTTTACAAAAGGAAGCCATACCTCTCACTCATCTTGAGTTGCCTTGGGGTATAAAAATCTCTAGGAGACCAAACAAAAGTACAATTCAAAGTTCTGTTGCATGACTGATGATCTAGTAGCAAATCATTTTAAAAGTCATATGACTTCCAATGCTTTGCTTACCATAAAACTAAAGGGGGACCGAGTTAAAATGTCAGTTGAAAAAATATTAAAAATGCTTTTTGATGATTATTCCTATGGGATTTTTGGCATACAACCTGGTAGAAGATTATAATGCTTCTATAAAAAAATAAGTTCTTCTTTTCTCATCTGTTTATTTCTGTGAATGGGTTTCTCAGTGCTTACAACCAAAACATGAAAACTAGGAATGGAATTTATATAATACCATCTGAGGTTAGCTGTAATGAATATTCCTTAACAGATATTCCTTAACAGATATGATCTAATTGAAGAAAACTCATCTCATTCAGAAAGCATTTCCAATAAAACTTTGTTTCATGTCATAAATATATATCAAAATTGTATGTTAAGATATTTTTAAGTCCTTATTAACTATATTATTGAGAGAAAGAGTGAGAGAGAGAGATGAGCAGGGGAAGGGCTGACAGAGGGAAAGAGAGAATCCTAAGCAGGCTCCCCATTGCCAGCACAGAGCCCGATGCAGGGCTCAAACTCACGAACCATGTGAAATGACCTGAGTCGAAATCAGGAGTCAGATGCTTAATCGACTGAGCCACCCATGTGCCCCTAGCAAAATTTTATTAAGTGTATAATGGATTTGCCAATTTAGTACTTCTAATAATTGTTATGATAATTCAATCCAGAAGAAATTGTCTAATAACTGTTAGGATAATTCAATCCAGAAGAAATTGTCTTCTGTTAGAAACTTATACTTACAGAACATTAAAGAAGTTTTAATATCAATTTATGTACATGTTTTGTTTTAGAGGAATAGGATAATATGATTAAGTGAAGACTTTTAAGTATAAGAATATACCACATTATGATAAACTGTGGAGGAAATTGAATGGAAATACACATTTAAGGAGAAAAGGGATCTATGTAAGTTTTCAGCTGTTAAAGAAAATCTTATTCATATGTTTCTTAATGATTAAATGGTATCAAATCACAATGGAATTTAGATTTTATCAAATATATATAAGAGTTTTATTTTTAAATTATGTATTTTAACATACTTGAAGTTCTGTCCTTTGCAACAATTTAAACATACAATAAAAGCTCTTGTCAACTTGGAAGGTACATGGTTTTCCAAGATTATTTTAGAAAGTAAAAAGCAAATTATTGAAAACTACTGTATTTTCCCACAGTAAATTCTCTTCAATAATTATTATAAGGCAGATCAAATGGTAGGTATTCAAAAGGTCACTATTTACTGATAAACTGATCTGTGTAAAAGAGGTAAGGATAGCACCTTTTCTAATTATAAATGTTGTCTGTCAAGTTGGGCTGAGATTGGAGTAGATCTGGGCTTCTTTGTCAACCCCAGTCTAGTGTTCCTACCTGTGAACCTATACTACCCTTTGTAACTGGGTGCCCTATCTTGCTTTAGGAAATTGAAAGATTTTTGAACACTGGTTTTTTGCTGAGAGGTTAAGAGGAAAACTAGTTGGGGAGAGGGAGGGAGGCAAACCATGAGAGACTCTTGAATACTGAGAGCAAACTGAGGGCTGATGGAGGGGGGGAGAAGGAAAGGGGGGTGATGGACATGGAGGAGGGCACTTGTTGGGATGAGCACTGGATGTTATATGGAATCCAACTTGACAACAAACTATGAAAGAAAAAAATCTCTTTAATTATGGAATATAATGCTAGTGCCTTGGAATCAATGCCTTATCTGGAGAACACAGCAAAATGATAAATATTTTAAAATTATTTTGTAGGGTGTCCTTCTTTGCTCAATTTCAGATGCTCTCCTTTCTGGGAAGATTGCTGAACTTGCGTGAAGGCAAGTTAAGGAGATGATGGGGAGGGGGGAATGCATGTTTTTAATCCACTGTTACTTCAGTTTTAAGCAGGTTTATTTATCTATTGACTCATCCAGTAAGCCTTACCTAAACATCCACTCTGCGCTAACTTCTGGGTTAGGATCTGGAACTTCCAAGGCTAAGAGGATTCAGATTCTACCTTGAAGAACTCAGAGTTTACTAAAGGAAAGATAAACTCATGGAAAATAATTAAGATATTCTGCAGTAAGCATTACATTAGATGAACCATGAAGGCGCTAGAGATCAGAGAAGGGTGGATAGAGTAATCCTGCAAGATGTGGTGATATTTGAGCAAGTTTTAAATAAGTGAAAAGTAAGGATAGTTCCATCAGGAGGCACAGTACATACTTTGACATGGAGTATAAACAATTATGACATTTGAACAATGGAAAACACTATGACTGAAGCAGTGAGTAGAATCAGCATTTAGGAGATGGGGACAGGACATAACGTTCAAGAAGGAAGTTGGGAACAGATCACACAGAGCCTTGAGAGCCATACTGAAGGTTGATCCTTTGAGCAATGGGAAGAAGCAAGACTAGATCAGGATTATAGGATGATGATTTTGGGTGTTCACAGGGTTCAGTGATGTAAAAGAATGCTTAGCCCAGCACTAGATGCAAACAGATTCTCCAAAACACCTTACTTGACCTCTAAATTCCATTTTCTCCCTCAAAAAAGAAGAAGGGCTCTTAATCTGTGGCATTTAGTACATCCAGTAAATGTTTTATACTGAGAGTAAATTTATCAGTATTTATCAGGTGCCTCCACCCTTACATATGGTTCTACACAATTTTTTTTTCTTTACAATAAATTTTTCAAGTGCGAACTATGACTTCTACCTTACTAATGTATACACCGAGTTACAGATGGGCTAAGTAACTTGCTGAAGGTGACACTGCAGTAAGAATTAGACTATTTGTAAACCCAGGCAGCCTGGCTTACATGCACTATGTTACTATTCTGGACTGTGAGAATAAAAGCATATCAAACCAATGAGGAGAGCCCCTCTAGAGATGATTTTGGCCTACTTTTGGCTCCTTTGCAAGTGAGAAAGTTCTACATATATGTGCTCATAGACAATGTCTATGAATGACGTGGGCATTATGTCCTGCTGAGGCCAGGGTGACAAAGGAGTCCTTTCACTGCTATTGTCTCTGTTCCCGAGCTGAAACTGCCAGGTTCAAATGGTCGTCATCCTCATTCTTCTCCTAGTTTCACTTCTGTAAACAGCATCTCATCCAATGGGCACCCCCTCCAGGATGTTGCTTCTCTCTACTTAATTCCCCACATCTACTCGATCACCAAATTCTGGCAACTTGTCTTTAATATCACTAAAACCTTCCACTTCCCTCATCCCCACAGCTCCAACCCTGGCCCAAGCCACCATCATCTCTTGCTTAAATGACTATGACAGCCACTCAGTGGTCTGCCTGACTCCATTTTTCCTTCTTCTTAACTCCACTTCACACTGTGACCAGGATGATATCTCTAAGGCATGAATCTATCCTTGTCCTGCCTTACTGACATCTCGGAATGGCCTCCCATCACCTAGCTGATGGAGAGGTCAAAACCCCTCTGCACGAGAACCTACCAACCTTGTCCTTCTCACAAGCCCACCCCCGGTGCTCTCTCTGCCACCCCACCAGCATTTCTAGAATTGCAGGACGCCATTTCTCATCTCCGTGTCCTGGAAGGGCACATGTGCCTCTCCAACTCCCTTCCTTCTCTCCTTCCCTCTCCTCTGTAACTCTAAATCATATCCAAGGCTCTGTTCAGGTGTAACCTTCTCTAGAAAGCTTCCTTCACCTCCACCCATGTAGATCTTCTGCTCACTCTACCAGGGCACTCACCACATTGAATTACAATTGTCACTTACTTGTCTCCTTCCTCCTCCTCCTCCTCTTCAAGGCAAGCCTTGCAGTTCATCTAAATTCCTCACTTTCCAGAACAATACTAAAGATAGAGCAAGTGATTATATCTCTATCTCTATCTATATCATCTATATCTATATCTATATCTATATCTATCTATATCTATATCTATATTCATCTATCTATCTTCATTATCATCTTCACCTTGTAATGGACACTATATGTTCTCATAATAGATGCTGTGTTTGCACACTGAGTGATCACAGAAGTTAAATGAGCTTGAACTTTGTCATTAACTCATTATGGCCACCCCCAGCCTTTCTCTTCTGGGGATAGTAAAGAGGGCTTTATCATCTTCGTGAGACCATGTTCCCTTAGCAGGGGAACCAACTCATCCAGTTAATTGAAAACAGAGGCTAACAAATGCTTTCTCCACAATTTTAAAAGTCTGAGCAGACCTTCTGACCGTGGATGAGAACATAATGGATTTTTCACACCTGCTTTTCCAAAAACAGAAAGGAATCCACTCCAAGCTCTGCGAAAGAAGAGCTCTCGTAACATTTCCTTTTTTGGGGAAATTTTCCAATACCGTGGGCTCCAGACCACTGAATGGAAACCACCTCCTCACTTTTCCCAACACACACACACACACACACACACACACACACACACATACACACACACACAGAAGCAGGTGTTTAAAGATTTCCTTTAATCAGAGATCGACCCAAAGAAAGGTATGTTTCATAAGCTCTTTCAAGGAAATGGTACACTGGGCTTGCTAAAGGTCAAGAAAGATGAAAAAGGTAGAACATAGGGTGGTTCAAATGCCCTAGCCCTTTCCACACAGTGACACATAACTACTTGGGAGAAGTTTTGCAAATCTGGCCCTAAAATATATCACAATGTCACTGAAAAGTCTTTGTATCATGATGAAGCACAGAACAATACATGTTCTATGGTAAATGCCTGTGGCAGAAGCCCAAGATTTAGTGCTCTGACTCCTTGGTTACACTGCTGTTAGCTTTCCTAGTATTTGGTTTCTAATATAAAACAAGCCTTGGATGGATATTGCATTACTTGGGAAGGGAAAAGAAGAATTCCAAAGATATTTGTTCCTACCACTTTCAGGAACTATTATGCCATAGTGGTAGAGCATGAGGAGTGAGATTAGACATACATTTGTTTGTATTTGTATTTGAGAGAGAGATAGGGAATGTGAGCAGGGGAGAGAGGCAGAAGGAGAGAGAGAGAGGGAGAGAGAGAGAGAGAGAAAAAGAGAGAGAACAGATCCTAAGAAGGCTCCATGCTCAGCATGGAGCCTGACACAGGGCTTGATCCCACAACAGTGAGATCATGACCTGAGCTGAAATCAAGAGTCAGACGTGCAACCAGCTGAGCCACCCAGACGCCCCTATTTTTAAACACTCCAGGGCTTAACATCCAGGAACTCCTATTTACTCACTTTTAATATGGAACTAGTAGCATCCACCCACAGTCAATTTGAAAAGATTCCATGAAAAAACAATGTGTAAAACAATTATCCCAGTGCCTGGCACAGGCAGGCTCATAATAAGTGTTACTTTATTTTATAATTTCATGAGAAAGACACATATGGAAGCAATTATTTAAGATCCTGGCAAAGTGAGTAATCAAGGAACAGAGATACAAGTAAAATACAGAGCAGTGCTCTGAGCAGAATGTCGAGGAATGACTTACAGAGCAGGTGGCATTTGAACTGAGCATTGGAAGATGAAATGGCATTTTAGATAAGATGAGAAAGCTGTTTTCCCAGAAGTCTGTGTAACTGAAGCACATCATTGGAGTGAGGAAAGAAACATTTCCTGGCTCAGCCAGTTACTATTGTGTCATTTGTTAACATTATCAAATCTTTTCCATGTGTGTCTGCTTCCTATCCAAGAATAGATTACAAATGAGAAACTGAGATTCTAGTTCCCAGTGCATCCTCACAATTTGTCTCTTTCATGAATACCAATGGCCACAGAGTGTTAAAGACACTGTAGAGTGATGATACAATGACTCAATCTTCTTCTCTAGGGACTGGAAACAGTTATCAGTCCCCTGGAGATGAAGGAAGGGAGGACATCATTTTTACTAGAGAACCTTTGGAAAACTCAAGAGTGGTACCCAAGTGGGCCGTGAATCAGTGCCCTCTCTGGCACATGTGATTCCTATAAGAGGCTAGAAAGTGTAGCAGAGATTGTATGTGGCAGATGCAAGGACACATGACTAGAGGGAGTCACTAGCCTAGTGGCATTTGGGTGTGCTGGTGGTGCCCAGGTCACTATGGATGAGCAGCAAGTTCTCACCAGGGCCAGCCATCATGATCTAGTCCAGCCATATCTCCCCCTTAGGGATCCTGTATGCACCCCTCCTGAACTACTCACTGCTCCTGAATGTTCTTCCATGCCTCCTTGCCTTTGCACATGCTATGTCTTCTGCCAAAACATCCTTTCCCAACTGCTTTGCTCTAAAGATGTTTTAAGACTCAGTGTAGGTATACATCAGCTAATCGTCTGTCAGCCTGGGTTAGATGATCCTCTGCCACAGGACTCATTCTGCTGGATTGTAACACCCCCATTCCTTGTCTTTTCCACACCTGAGTATAAGCTCCTCAAGAGTGGAGACTGTATATATAGGTCCCCACTGCCTAACATTGCACATAGTAGCTCAAAGGAATGTTTGTGGAATGAGTCAGTGAATTAATTACAATGCATAGATTCCCATGGAACAGAAATAAAAGGGCCCCACTTATCCTTCTTCTGAGAAAGTTCTATTTTCGTCCTATAAATTGCTCCGACCCCCACGGGAGGATTTCTCACTACCCAATCCCCATTACCACCTGGGAGGGAGGCCCATACGTAGAAAGAATGAATAATCAGTGGAAGGGTGAGACCTGAGGAGTGTGGCCAGATCGGTTACCTACCAAAATTTCTTCCATATCCTTGGCCGTCATTTCCAAATTCAAGAACAAGTTCATTGATCCCCACTGTGGCAGGGACTGTCTAGTTCTTCATAAAATTTGTTTCCCTCGCTGTACTTAGTGACTTTGTCACCTAGGAGCTCTGGTCTTGGGCCACCCAGCTTCACTCACCCTATAATAGCTCTCAAGTGGAGATGCTAATCTACGCTTCACTGCTTCAGAGTTAATATGAAATACTAGTTGTTAAACACGTAATATAGTATTTGGAATATTATAATCACTTAATATTAACACCCATTCTTACTCTTTCCTGTGAAATACAAACTCCTTCAAGATTTCTGTCATTTATGTGTTTCTTTTTTAAAAAATTACAGACTACTTACCACCTGGTGTGATAAGCGCAAGAAATACACACAAAGAAATACACAGTCCCTGCCTTCAAAAGAGGATTCCAGCATCCTTTGCCTTTTTTCTATTTCTCACCTTTCTTCCTTATGATAGATAGAACTGCAAACAGACCCCTCTCCTTGCCCATATTGGGATGCCTTTGGCTTTGGAAGGTCAAAGGCTAGCCCAGAGAGCACCAGGCAACTGTGGGTCTCTCAGAGCCAGAACTGCTATGGATGTAATCCGATCTGACCACAGAGAATGTGACTAAGTGAAACCCCATCTGCTGTGAGGTTTCCCATGTTCCCAGGAGGGACCAGAGCAGGATATGAGGCGGCGGCGACCGCGAGGTGAGGGGTCTGTGCGGAAATGGTGAGATCCCCCACGGGTAATGTGTCTCACTGCAGGCCTGTGTGGGTCTCCCCCAGCATGACATCATCCTGGAGCTCACTCAGGCTCAGGTCCCTCACACGCTGTTCCCTTCATGCAAGCAAGGGATTTGGGGTGAGTGTGAGCTTGTATGTGTGTAGTGTGTGTGTGTGTGTGCGCGCGCGCACGCGCTAAATGGTATATATACCTGAGTTCCTCAGTCTCAGCACTCCTGATATATATGTACTGCCTAAGTCTTTGTTTGGGAGGTAGGGAGACATCTCATGCCTTGCAGGATGTTCAACAGCACCCCTGGCCTCTAGCCACTAGCTTCCAGTAGCGCTCCCACCCAAGTTGTGACAGTCAAAAATATCTCCAGTCATTTCCAAATGCCCTTGGGGAGGAAAATGCCTTCCCACCAAGTTCAGAACCACTGGCCTAAACCAAAACGTGAAAGAAATCAGACCCCTTTTTATTAAAGGCAGGGGAAAGAATTCAGGTGGTAAATAAAATACAATAAGTCCCCAGCTGCTTATCTAGTTTTAGAAATGAAACAAAAGCTACTAAGGAAGTTTATTTGATAGTTAAGATGATATTTATTCAATAAAGAGAAAAATCTAGAAACAGCAATAATTGCTGACTAATTAACACTATGTCCTAAGTATGGTACTAAGTGCTTAACCTCACTGGCTTTTAATCACAGCCCCAAATGTCATTGTTCTTATCCCCATTTCATGAATGAAAACACTGAGGCCCAGGGAGGTGGCCGGTCTTGCTCAGGAGAATGAAGCTTGAAAGTCATAGAGCTGGGATTTGAACCCAGGTCTGCATGATTTAAAGTCCAAACTCAGAGTCATTGGCTGATCTTAGTGCATTATTTTGAAGTCTGTATGCAACATCATAAAAATTTCAAACTCAATGATTTAAACCAGTGAGTATTTTATGAGAACTTCTACATTCAGCATCAGCCTAGACAGAGGTGGGTGGATTTGAGTGGAAGAATCAGACTTCCTATGCTCTTACTTAAACAAGACTAAACAACCCATTTATATATCAGCATGAGATAGCACATAATTAACCCTTAAGTCAGTGGTACATGTTAAGGGCATATAAAGCAAATAGTATATTTCAATGACTGTGT
Source organism: Proteles cristata cristata (assembly GCA_017311185.1). Classification (NCBI taxonomy): domain Eukaryota; kingdom Metazoa; phylum Chordata; class Mammalia; order Carnivora; family Hyaenidae; genus Proteles; species Proteles cristata. Next base: position 150,473 of record JAESUZ010004618.1, read on the forward strand.
TTCTAATATTCTGTCCTTGGATGCAGTGGCCCATATACTATGAGGCTCCTCAGTGATGATGTGGAACTGAAAGCTTGGACTTGGCATTGGACAGTGCTGGGATCTAATTCCAGCTCTGACACTTACCAGCTGTGTGGCTTTGGGTAAAGCACTTTACAATGTGGAGCCTCAGTTAACTCCTTAGCAAAACAGAGATGAAAATACTCAGCTTTTGCACCAGTTAGATGAGCACATTTCAGAGTTCATTTGCCTTGGTAATTCCTCAAGGGGCAGCAGGATAGTGGTGATAAACAGGGGCTCTGGGGGCCACAGGAACTGGGTTCAATCCTGGCTCTGCCATTTATCAGCCCAACCTTAGACAAGTTATCTTGCCTCTCTGAGTTCCTGAGCTGTTTCCCTAACTGTAAAGTAGAAATAATGATGATAACACCTCTCTGACAGGTTATAAGGATTAAAGGAATTACCATCTGTAATGCACTTAAGTCCATAGCATAAAATAAATATTATAAAAATGTTTTATAAAAAATATTATAAAAATATATTTTTTAATATTTTTAATGTTTATTTTTGAGAGAGTGTGAGCAGAGGAGGGGCAGAGAGAGACACACACACACAGAATTAGAAGCAGGATCCAGGATCCCAGCTGTCAGCACAGAGCCTAACACGGGGCTCAAACTCAGGGACCAGGAGATTGTGACCTGAGCCAAAGTCAGACACCCAACCGAGCCACCCAGGTGCCCCTGTAAATATGTTTTAAATGAGTCAAGTAAAAATTTACATCTCCATTGTGCAAATTGCAAAGAAAGCCAGTGTCATTAATAAAGAAAAGTAGCTTATGTTATTTTTTTCTATAAATAGTAAGGCATTTTTAAATGTCTTAGTATTTTCTGCAGAAATTAGTTTTGTCTACAAAGAATAATTAGATTAATTTTTATAACTAAAAGTTTTAAAGAATACTCACCCCTCAGGACTGAACTAAGAATAGGAAATGAGAACCTCACAGCACAGAGTTCTGTTCTATCACACTCATCAACTGTTTTGTCTGTAATGATATATTTTTGTGTATTTATGTGTTGAATGATCATCTCGCCCATAAATCAGAAAGTTCAATGAGAGTGGACACTGCACCTTTTATTCACTGCCTGTCCAGCACCTGACTTAGTATGTGGCATATAATAGATACTCATTTAAAATATGTCAAGTACATAGAGAATGTTAATGCACTCTTTCTCCCTGCCTTTTCTTGTAAGATAATGAATCTCCTAATACTAGAAGCATTGAAGCAATGGAAAAATTAGGTTCTCTATACTTCTACATCCTTATCATAGCCCCTTACAGTGACTTTCACAATACATATTACATTCTTCTGCAATTACCTGTTTCTGTATCTGTCTTCTCCCATGGGGCTATAAATACATGCAGAACTGGGTGGGTCACCTTTTAATCCCTATGACAGAGTCCCATTACCTGTAACCAAGGTGTGTTACATGTCTGAGTTCAATAGACAAAATTTGTAAATAAAGATATTCACATCTTAGAGGGTGGGCATCATTGACCAAACTAGAACTCAGACAGAATAACCACTCTGATCTCTTCCTACTCAACTCATCAGTTTTAGGCTTCAGCAGTTCTAACTGCTACCAACTGTGTTCATTGAACATCCAACAATCAGGAACAAAAGATAGCAGTCATTATTTTTATTGCTACAGAAAATCATAAGCAATCAATAATTCTGTATTAAACTGGCTGCTTTTATAAGGAAAATATGTGAGCCAGATTTTTCACATCCAAGCTTGTGCTTCAAAGATAATTAGATTCAAGAATTCATAAAACAAATATCTATAGAGTGCTTACTACGTGCCGACCACCGGTCAGGGTGCTGGCTAAATCTCGTTGGGTCATTCAAGACCTAGAGAATGATTTTGCCATTGGGCATTTTTCTTAGCTACCCAAAGGAAACCAGATGTTCCTATTGCCATGTTGGGTTTAGAGAGCACAAAAGGACTCAGAAGTCTTGGAGACACACTCTCCATTCTCTTACCTCCACACTGTTGGAGAAGGGAACACCTGACACACAAAGCAAACAGTTAATTAAGCCACAGATACTTCATAGCTGGAAGGTTTAGCCTCCAAAGCAGGTGCCCGGGCATCGGAAAGTCTGGCAGACTTACAAGTCTCATCCCTCTGACCACCATACAACTCCCCTGAAAAACAACCTTCTTCATTACTTCTCTTTGATTGTTCTCCATGGGAAGGAGAAGGGGATTGGCATTTTCTGTGGCTGGTCCTGTAGTAGATACAATACTCTGCAACTTTGGAGCATAGGAAGCCTCTCATTTCCTTATTTCTCCTCATTTCTCTCAACTCAACCTTTTTGCTCTATGTCCACACCCCAGTACCTGGTAAAATTTTTTAAAATAATAATAATGAAATAAAAGTGATCAAGTGTTTAGTAAAATTCAATCTCAACTCTGGTGAGGAGTTGTTCCTGGTTTAATCAGCAGTCCAGAGTTCTTACATGTCCCAGAACATCTGGGAACCACTACATGCTTCATTCGGCTCTGGCCATGGCAGATACTGTTCAGCCTGCATTCCTACAAGTGAGTGGCTCTGCTCTTTGCATCCCCAACTGTGGTGCTGTGATCTTAGCAAGACTTAAGTTCACTAGTTGAACTAATATGTAAGTGCCATCTTTGTAGGTCAAATGTTGTCGAATACCAATAGTTTCACATAAATCATTTGTTAGATTATGCAAACAAGATTGCAACTTGCTCAAGAGCCAAAGTACTTCCACTTCCCTTAAAAGCATCCATTCACTACTGATTGGTGCTCATTAAACCAGCCTCCCAGAAGATCTCTCATTGGCAACACTATACTAGCATAGACGAGCTACTGTCAGAAGACACTTCAAAGTAATCACCCCTCCACTGGTCTTCTACAATGCAGCTGTCCCACTGATTCATTCTGACTCCCACCCCATCCTGCCCATAGGGATTATCAAGGCTACACCAGAACTTCCTTATAAAGTATTTGCAGAGAGGAAGTCTTCTGTCATCTGTCTCAAACAGTGAGTCATGTATCTATACTTATTGTAGAGCACTCCCTATGTCCCATCCTTCTGCAAGTCAGGTCCAATCCTGGCCTGGGCAGGTGTTCCAAAGAATTTAGAAAGCTTTGAACTTCCCCAACAGAGGCCATTCTCTTAGACTGAAATATTGGCTTGGCATCTCACTGTGGGGCTCCTGCAGTCCCCAGATACCATTGCTCCATCTGGTGAGGTCACTGAGTGAAATGGACACCTGGGGGAAGCAGATGAGGGAGGACTTGTAGATTGTTGTGCCTGGGGAGTGTCCACTTACTCTTTTTATTTTTTTTAATATTTTTATTTATTTCTAGGAGAGAGAGAGACAGCGTGAGCAGGGGAGGGTCAGAGAGAGAGGGAGTCACAGACTGAAACAGGCTCCAGGCTCTGAGCTGGCAGTCAGCACAGAGCCCGACGCAGGGCTCGAACCCACGAACCGCGAGATCATGACCTAAGCGAAAGTCGGACGCTTAACCGACTAAGCCACCCAGGCACCCCTCCACTTACTCTTTTCAGTCACCTTCTTATATCTGTTCTTTCTAAGTCTACTTAGAAGCTCTGTGTGAAGGATTTTCTGAGATACAAACTCCTCTGGTTTCTGTGAGTCTTATAAAAATCTAGACAAGGTGCTTCCTCCATGTGAAACATTGCTCCAAGAATAAGGAGAGTAGGATTTTAGCCTCAGCTGACCACAATTCACAATGTGTGGGCAAAGCAGGCCACTGCTCTGAGCCTCCTTTTCTTCTCTCTCCCTTCAGCACAATGATCTCTTAGCCCTTTCAACTTGACAAAGTATGCTGCGGATGGGTCCTCAGAGTTATAGATGAGCAGCTACCCAGATAAGCCTGACACTTATTAGGGTCAGGCTGACTCTGGAATGATAAGGATGTAATGTTTAATTACAGTTTTACCCCTGTCTCTGGGCTAAATCACTCAACACTGCGAAACTCCCACATTAAGAGGCCACTTCAAAACTGTCAGTCTAATGGGGGAGGTTGAGCTCCCTCCAATTTCCATTTCTTTCCCTATCTTCCAGACAGTACCTAAAAAGTCATATTAAAAGAGGTGCAATAAGAAGATACTTGAAAATCTAGTGGGATAGAACTACCATTTTTAAGGTTCTGCTGTGCACAAGGCAGAGACATCATCCCATTGACTCCTTGTATTAGTTTCCTGTGGCTGCTGTAACAAATCAGCACCAATATAGTGGCTTAAAAGAACAAAAATTTATTCTCTTACAGTTTTGGAGAGAAGAATCTAAAATGAGTTTTATTGGGCTACAATCAAGTTGTCCACATGGCTGGTTCTTTATGGAGGCTCCAAGGGAGACTCTTGTTCCTTGTTTCTTCCAACTTCTGGTAGTGGCCAGCATTCCTTGGCATGTGACCACATCACTTCAGTCTCTGCTCCCTAATCACACTGCCCTCTCCTCTTCTGCCATCAAAACTTCCTCTGCCTCCCTCTTAGAAGGTTACTTGTGATTGTATCCAAGATAATCTCCTTACGATACAACCCTTAATTTAATCACATCTGTGAAGCCCCTTTTGCCATATAAGGTAACATTTATAGGTTCTGGGGAATGAGGTCATAGCTATCTTGGAGGGCCATTAACCAGCCCACCATTGTCCTCCTGTCAACTCTATGAAGTGAGTATTCTCATCCCCATTTTACAGACAGTGACACAGATGGTGCTCGTAGCAGAGAAGGAATTTGAAACACTTCACACACTAATAAATGGCAGAACTGGGATTGAACCCACATGTGTCCATTTTCAAATGATGGGCATCTTCTGTTTTACCCCTGTACGTCATAAAACTGATAAAATAATACCCCATATAGATGGCTTCCAAAGTGAAAACCAAAGAGCCTGGTATTTCACTTGGAGAGACTTTCTGTCAAACCATGTACTGGTTATATTTTATAGTTTATTTTTATTTTTGAGACAGAGAGAGACAAAACATGAGTGAGGGAGGATCAGAGAGAGAGAGGGAGACACAGAATCTGAAACAGACTCCAGGCTCTGAGCTGGCTGTCAGCACAGAGCCTGACACGGGGCTCAAACGCACGAACCGCGAGATCATGACCTGAGCCAAAGTCGGACGGTTAACCGACTGAGCCACCAGGTGCCCCTGTACTGGTTATATTTTAATAAGCCTCTTGACCTCTTATTACCTCAGTTTCCCAAACTGTAATATGGCAGTAACCTACGTGTGAGAACAGAAGTAACGTTAATGCTTTGTAAGTAATTTTATATAGAAAATATAAATGGAGTGCACCCACAGGTGCTCCCCAAGGAAGAGAGTGATCTTGTACCTCTGTGATAGTAGTCTATCAACCTCTAGGTCCTGCTGAGGCAGCTTCCAGGTCTCAGGCAAGTGATAACCATTCATCCAACTCCAGGTAGGGGAGAATTTTACAGCATCACTGAGGAAACAAAATATGCAAAGACTCAGAAAGCAGTGGCAGAACAGGGGCCTTATTGCCCTCTACAGAAGGGGTAGGCAATGTAGTTCCACTTCTCAATGGAAGCTGACACTGTTTCTCTCAGATAAATAATCTCTCAAACCAACATCAAATATCCCTTCAGGAAAATACTCAGCGAGCGCGCGCCAATAATAGCCAACAACCACCATTTTGAGATTGCTTAGAGTGTAGCAAGCATAAACATTTGACTAAGTGTATTTTCTTAAATCTCAAGAACAATTCTGAGAAGTATCAAATATTATTATACCCATTTTACAAAGGAAAGACCTATGACACACGAGTTAAGTCATATGCCCAACATCCCACTTCTTTTCATAGCTAGTTAGTGGTTGAATTAGGATGGGAGCCAAACACATGCCAGATACTCTCACAATTCCATCATTAGCACAGAGAGGTGTGAATTTTCCCCTGCACCCTGCTGCTAGAGCACCCAGAGATGCTTAACCAAAGCCCTTTTTGCCTCATTAGATATTTTATACACAAACTCCATAAGTCAGGGTGGTCCACCTGAGTCCAAGCGTGTCTTCTTTGCCTTTGGTAATTGTTCTTAAATACATAAGGAAGAATCCCCAATAACAGGAAGTTGGGGATAGAGTTTACAGGCTGAGTTTGGATTTTTTTCTTGCTGCCATTTATTACTCCTATGTCTGGCATAACACACCTAACATCTCTGTACTTCCTAATCCCTATCTGCAAAAAGGGAATAACGGAAGTATCTACCCAATAGGTTCATAGTAAACACTATGGAACTAAATGCCTGCTAACTACTTACAAAGTGCCTACATAACAGAGACTATTTATTTATCTATTTATTTATTTGCTTATTTAGAACAAGTGGGAGATGGAGAGAGAATCCCAAGCAGGCTCTACACCCAATGCAGAGCCCAATGAGGGGCCTGATCTCATGATCGTGAGATCATGACCTGAACCAAAATCAAGAGTCATACACTTAACTGACTGAGTTCCCCTAACGGGGACTACTCAATAAATGTGAGCTACTGTTATCTATCATTGTCCACAAACAAAATCTAAGGAAAACCAAGGAGATAAATAAGGAAAAGGGACAAGTTACACTTCCTCACAAGTGTCTCACTCAGCTGTGGCAAATCAGACAAGATATTCAATCTGCATTAACTTCAAAGCTGTGTATTCCCTCTTTCACCTGCATTAAACCTCATGACGGTTTGGCTCACTTGTATCTGTCACTGCAGTCTAGGTTCAGACCTGTTAACAACATGCCCCAAATCACTTCCCCAGCCATCTGTAGGGAATCCACAACTCCAGACCTTCCAATGGGCCAATGCTAATCTTTTGAACCCTTCCTCTTCCCCTTGTGCCTCCAGCTAAGAAGCTGTTAGAAAGTGTTAGAAGACAAGACAGCACCAGGTGGCTTCAACTCCTTTCTCTCCCTTGGTAACCCTGAAAAAAATTTTAGATAGAACCTGGGACTCATGCTTTCATTAAGTACAATACAGGGATGCAAAGTGTAAGCTTTTGATGGGATTTTAGAAAAAAAAATCATTCATCATCCCCCAAATCTTCAGTCATCACAGTTTCTCTTTCATTCACCTCCCTAATCCTTAAACCAATGCTGGGAGGTACTCAGGGTAGGAATTTTTATCCATCTCACCAATGAGGAATCTGAGTTCCAAAGAAGGGACATCATTTCCTTGAGGTAATTCACCTTGTAAATGGTCATGAACAAATCCATTAATAAGCAGAGAAAAAGTATGGTGCCTACCCTTAAAGTGATTATGGTCTAATGGGGTAAAAATATCCAAAAATAAAAAATGAAAGCTTGGATTAGAAGAAAAGAGGTCATGTAAGGTCATGGAAATGTTCTTGGACATACGATGAAGTAAATCTTGAAAAATAACGTAAGAATTTGCCATGTGGACAAAGTGGGAAGAGGGTTGTTCTTAGGACAGGGAATTGAATGCGCAAAGTCTCAGAGCCCTCTAAATTATTTCTTTGATTTTTTTTTACTTAAAATTTTTTAGTTGCCAAGGTCCTTAGGGGTTGCTCATTTGGTAACCAGGGCACTGAGAGCCAAGGAAAGGAAGGGATTTGCCCAAAGTCGTACAATAAGTTGATGCACATCAGGACTTGAACCCACTCTAAGCCAATGCTCCACCCACTCTGCTATGCTGACCAGAAATTTTACATAGTGATTGATTATGCAGCTGATTTGCTCTATTCATTCGAGCAGGAAAACTCTCCTCTAGGTTGCAACTCATTAAATGATGACTTTGGGCTTTGTGTCCTTTGTCATCTAAGGAAAATCAGAAGATATGGAGAAGAGCACTGAACAAAGACTTGCAGACAGCAAGCTGGGGAACCTTGACTCTAAACAAATGCATGTAATTGAATGACCAGCTCATTGTGTTGGATCAGAGCTCCTTCGTTGCTTTGGGAGAGATTTTTTTGCAATTGTAGAGTCGCATGGGATTTTTGGATGGGAATTAGCACACTAAATGAATCCCAAGAAGAGAAGGAGGTTGGGATCAATGGAGTGGCTAAGCAGGAAGCAAGTGATCCTATGGGAAGTAGGTGACACACTTCTCAAGGACATGGATGCTTGCCTGCCTCAGATAGCTCTAGTCCTGGCCAACATACCATTCACTGGCTGATCTATCTGGGAAAACAAAAAAGCATTACATTTGACAGACCTTCAAGGAAATGAGAATGATCTCACCTGAGGCAAACCCTCATGCTCCCTCCAAACCACAGCCTCCACCAGCACCCTGTGAGGGGGCGTTATACACAAGCAACAACATCAGTCTTTGGCCGAAAACTGCATGCAGAGGTGGTGTTTACAAGTACTCATTCCACCCTCTCACGTGGATAAAAGCACTGACAGTACCAAGAAGAGAAGGCCATGAGAGATTTGATGCCAAGAGGTGTGGCCTCTGCCAAACAGCAGGATGAATGGTTATTAATTCTATAAACATCCTCTGCTGTAATGTCTGGGGTGGAAAGCAGCCATGGTAGCCTTGGGCAAGTCATTTCTCTGTGGGCCCCCTTTCCTCAATTATGCAATGGATGTATTAGACACAACAATCTAGCTTTCCTCTCATGCTCTAGGAGTGAAAAAGGAAGAATTAATGATAAAGCACAATATATCAAACATTCAGTTGTTCCTCCATTATGTCATGTATTCAATAAACATTTACTGAGTTTCTGCAATACCCAAGGCTCTGTGCTAGGCATAGAAAAATCAGATGTGACCCCTGTCTTCTGGAAGCCTAGAGTGTAAGAGGAAAAACTAGACATACAAATACCTCGTACAAATAATGAATGGCCTTACAGAGTTCCCAAATGCTATCGTGCATGGAAGCACTTCTTATGGAAGAAATCTAGGAAGTTCCATCATGAAGTTGGGTCAGAACTAGATGATAAGCCTATGTGAGAAGGTGGAGGTAAGGATTCTAGGTAAAGTACAGCATTGGCCAAGGTTCAGGTATTAGGGAGCACATGCAGACCCATTTGCCTGAAATGGAGGCTGTGAAAGTTCTAGGGAGTGATGGAAACAATTCCTTGTCTGGGCCCCTCTTACACAAATGCCAAGGTGTGCCTCAAGATGCCACATAAGTTTTGGAGAAAATTCCTAAAATTCCTATCTCTTTTAAATATATCTAAATAAAGCTAGTTATGTTTTTTCTATGTTATCAGAATATACTCCTATTATAGTAACTTAATGCCTAGTAATATTCTTGCTTGTTTGCTCCAGTAGCCTAGCACTGCCTTGAGGGCCAGCCTGGTGATATTTGGCTGTGTTTTCCCTGTGATTGGCTAAGACACCATAGTAGACCCTGGTCAATGGCTGTGGAATAGTACAAGGGTTGGCAGGGTGGGGGAGTGGTCAGGTTTGGGACTTTCCCAGCAGTCATATCTATTATCTAGTTTTCTAGCATGCTTTCTTATCTCAATTAAATACACACATAATTGCAAATCTATATTGATTACATATTATATGTATAACCTATATGCCATATGCCATGTATTCTATACTATTCTAATGTTTTAGCCCCTAACCTGGAACATAAACTTGGTAGAATCTGGAACACTGAGAATCATGGAAGCAGTCAATACTTGTTAAAAGACACGGCCTTGTGCTACTGCAACATACTTTGGCTAAGATACAGAATTAAAAGCTTCCAAAACAACCAACATTTGAATCAGTCCAAAATGTTCAAAAGTTCACATGGGCTGTTTTATGACATGACTATTTATGGGCTTTCTTGCCATCGGGGAAGGCCACTTAAGCAGAGAATCCTAGAATCCCAGAGCCATAAGGATCATAGGGATGACCTAACCTTGTCACACTTTTTCCAGATGGAGAAACTGAGGCCCACAGCAATAATAACAACAGGGAATTGTATCATTCATTATGAAAAATAGATAAATGAAACCTTCATTATTAGTGACTAATTTAAAAAAATCCCAAGGATCTCCTATTTAGCTTGTACGGAACGAAGAAATATATTTTCCATATTTAGATAGTGACTGTTACACAAGCAGTGTTATAATTCAATAGGATATAAAACATTTAAATATCATCTACAATGTTCCTAGGAAGTGATGTGTAATAGGAAGAACTATGGAGCCCCGTGTGGTCATCTAATGTTTCCTGGGTGTATTGCCTAAGTAAAGTTACTTCTCTGAACCTCAGTTTCTCTATCTGTCAAAAGGGGATGACACCACTACCTATTGGACATGGTGCCTGTGAGCATGTAATGAAATAATATCCATAAAGTACCTTGCAGATCATCTAATACAGACTTCCTACAGGTAGGTCCAACGATAGCCACAGGTTACATTCCCTCCACTATCACAAAACCACCATGTGTTGTGACAAGCTCAAGCGTGGGCGCCTTGCCCTAGCTGCTTCCCCACTGCCTCAAATGCCTGTGTGTGCCCTGCGGATACTCAGTGCATGCTAACAGCAAACGAATGAATGACTCAGAGCTTGGAAAGAGTCCACAGCAGGCTGGAGAGCAAAGGCACAGCTTATGTCTCAAAGATTAAGTTGTTACCTGCCCCTCCCCCGCGGGCTGGACACCTTTCCACATTGAGAAGAAACTTCAGAGACCTTTCCCCAGGTGCCCCCTAGAAGACAGGCCCACTGGCAGGGCTCGGCACGGGTATTGTCAAAAAGCTGCCCCTTGGTAGGGCAGTGGGGCCTCAGAGCAGCTGGGCAGGACTCCCTCCCGCACAAGGGAAGCAGGCAGCTCTGCGCTCCCAGCGCTGCCCCACCTGCTAAGAACTAATCCTGGGTTATCTCGCGGCTGGCCCAGAGAAACCCAAACGCCCCATGCTTCTAGAGGGCTTTATCTCCTCTTTCCAGGAACTGGGCTCAGCCCCTTTCTTTCCGAGGTGCCACCGAGCAGCTGCCGCCCAGAGCCCGGGCGAGCTCCGGGCGGCGGTTTCAGCCTACCCAAGCAGCAGCGCCAGAGCCGCGGATCCTCCTCCCTCTCCCTTCCTGGGCTTCTGTCTCACAATTAGAAAATCCGTTTGGGGAGCATAGCAAAAATCACACCTAGCTAACAGCTGCTCCGGGTCGGGGGTGGGGAAGGGGAGGAGGTGGGGGAAGCTGGAATTCCTACTTTCGCCATAAATTGTATGCAAATGGGTTCCTTTCCTGGCAGGGAGCAGGGAGTGAGTGCGTCTTTCATGAGCTAACCCCGTTCCGCTGGGAGGGCTGTTCCTTTAATTCACCAACTGAAAAAGTAGGAAAGGATGTCTGGAGGCGAGGCGTCCCATTACAGAGGAAGGAGCTGCTATATAAGCCAGCCAAAGCTGGCTGCGCTGGCCACAGCCTGCCTACTGTCACACGCTCTCCCGCGCGCAGACACGCCGGCCTCTCTTCCGCACAAAGACTGTGCGGCCGGGGGTGACAGTGGGGGCAGCGCACGTGGGAGCCCCGCTGCTCACAGCCAGGTACTTATTCCATGGAGCTGGTACATTTACGGATCTAGGTCTTTTCCCAACTCCGGAAAGGTAAGTGTGTTTCACCCCCGTCACCAAAGATCATTATGGTACACTGTTTGCATTCCCGGTACCAAAGATGTTGTGGATTCATAATTATAACACTTTTGCTGTATCTTCGCTGCTAACAAAATCGAGGTCTTTGTTATGATCCGATACACCTTGACTGTCTTCTCCTTGTGACTGTCTGGTAGATTTTTGTATGTGTGTGTCTGTGGGTTTGTTTTAGTTCTAGGAGAAACAGCACGTGGAAGGAACTTCTGGTAAAGTTTTTAATCTCCGCGTTCTTCAGAAGAAAAGTAAGAATCTTCTCTTAGCTCCCTGCCTGGATGATTTCACCTGTGAATATTTTTGGTTGAGAGTTAGAGAGGTAGAAGCTGAAGGTGGAGATCATTCATGGCCTCACTCTGGGATGCGTTAAGGGCGGGTCCATAGAGGATTGTAGAGAGAACAATAAACAATTGTATTTCAAACGGCTTTCACTTTATAGTTTACAAAAGTTTTGTATCCATCCCTCATATCACAGCATCCTGCCTGTGGTTAAGGCACAGAAAGAGGTGATGGTCAGAGGACAGAGGGAGGAGGTGACTCCTAGGGCCACATGAACAACCGTGGACTTAAAGGTGGGAGTGGTGGACACCAGCTTCTATCCTGAAGGACAGGGGGACTCTCCGTGGATACCTCCTGTGTCACTGATCCTTGGGCTGGGTACATGTGTGTGTCCGGGGTGCTTAGAGCCAGCAGTATCCTGAATCTTTCTAGAACCACCTCCCCCACCTCACCCTATCACGGAAAGCCCTGAGAAACACCTTGCCCCAGGGTAGGGAAGCCCTACCTGGAGGGGTGTGAGAAGAGCCCTGGGGCTCCTCTCTGTCAGAGGTGTTGTAAGGGGATTAAGAGCTGGGATTTTGAAGCCAGGGGTCAATCACTTTGGTATCCCCACCGCCACCATCAAAGATGTTACCCCAATGACAATATGAAACCTCTATGACCCTCAGTGCCCACCTATCAAAAATGGAGACAGCAACTGCTGTTGTCATTATGAGGAGGAAACGAGACAGAAGCATTTGGGAGAGTGAGTGCTTAGTAACTGGAGGTTTGGATAATCATTGTCATTATCAAAAACAGCCATCACCTTGGAAGTTAAAAGAGGCATTTAGGAAATCTTGGATTGTTTTTTCATGTGTTCCTCGCCCCCTTACCCCTACCCCCCCCTTTTTTTCAATCTCACCAGTCCGAGGGTGTCTCACCAGGCCGGCAGTTCGGAGACTTGGCTGTATTTAACAAGTAGGACGTTGTTTTGGCGCAGGTCAGGGAAAAGGAGCAGCCTGGGGGCTGGATGTACATGTTGAGCTCTGACTCCAGAATGCACAACGTTTTGAGTCTGGGCGTTTGCAGATTCTAAAGCTGTCAGCTATAAAGTACGATGCTGCCCGGGGACTTTTTGGAAATGCTTTCTATCCAGAGCGAGAGCGGAACAGGGGAGCCCCACTTGAAGAATGAATGCCTCTTTTTCATGTTTTGTGGACCTTTCCCCCCCTTTTTTTATGAAGCTTTCCCATATGTGCTTTAGAAATAAAACCTGCTGCCCACCCCAGCCAGCTTTCTGCCTTGTCCTTCAATATGGTAAGCCCAATTGAGGACTGGGGGAGGTTTGTTCAGTGCTAAAGAAACCTGTGGAAAGTTTGCTGGCATTGTATGCATCTGAGCCCATTGCAGTTGATGTAATTGTGCTTTGACCACATGTGTTTTGGGCAGGTGATGGCGTCTGGGGGAAAAAAAAGGGGTGCATCATGCAATATGAATGTTCTCTGGTTTGCTCGGAACACTGTGAATCAGATAAGGATGGCAAAGGAGTATTATCAGCTTTACAGTCTTTAAAGTTTTCTTTTCTATGCTTTGTTTGAAAAAACCTGGCTTCTCTCTCTCATCTTCCACTGAACTGCCTTTATCCTCCTCCCAAAAGGTTACTGATCTTCCAGCCCTCAGTGATGGTGCCCATATAAACCCATATAAAGAGGATGACGATCTCCATCTCTCGGGGCTCTTGTGACATCCAAATGGGATAATATATGTCAGACTCAGTATTTGGCACATGGTAAGGGGTCAATACATAGAGGGCTTTCTTTGGTTTGGTTTGGTTTGGTTTTGGTTTTCTTGCTTATCCACTTAAAAGTTCTTATCTGAAATTAATGTCCTAAGACAGTGGTTTTCAAACTTTTAGTTAGCCGTGGAAATTTTCATTAAAGGACACTGACGGCAGAACTCCAATAGGAGAGATAAATGTGGGGCTACTTTGGTTGGAGTGGGGGTGGCGGGTCCAAAACTCGTTCCATTGTTCTCAGCCTCTGGGACATTTCCACAGAATCTTGAATGACACGAAACACAGTTTGAAATCCTAGAGCCGGGCAGTGCACATTCAGGCTGTGATTCCACACGTCAACAGGGATGTTTGCCTCTCCGGATCCTCACCGGTAACGGGAACCAGTGCAGTTCCCCAAGTAGAACAGTACACAAGAACATAGGAAGTTTCAAATGCTTAACAAAGCATGGTTATTTTAATTAGTCTTAATGATAACAATAGCCAAACGTATGGGAAGCTTACTCTATCCTTAAGATCCCTCGTATATATCATCTCACTAAATATCCACAGTATGAACCATGCCTGTTGGACAAAGACATAGCTTGAAGAGGAGCGAGAGCAAATAATTTTTCCAGAGTCCTAGAACACAGAGTGATGGAGCCGGTTTTCGGACCCAGGTCCCAGTGGTCCCCAAATCAGAAGCACATTCCACCATGTTCCTTCTGAATACTGCTGCTTCATGTACTGCCTTTAGAAGGAAAAAAAAAAAAAAAAGCTTCCTTTCTGACTAAATCTACCCCTCCAGCCAGACTGTGGCCACCCTTAAATACAGCAGTAGCCTGATCATATAACCAGAATGGAATTTGGAAAGGGAATACAAGCTGACTGAATGAAAAACATGTCCCTTTTAACCTGCCCTTTCTAATGCTCACAATGAACCAAAACACCTAGTCCCTCCTTCCCCTGGATTTCTGTGGACATAGAGCCCTGTTTTCTTACAGGAAAAGAATACCTAGCTGATGTAAAGCACAAGTCCCTCCAGACTGAAGTCACTTTAGTTTGAAAAGTAGAAACAAACATTTAGTTCATTCCAAATACCCAAATCCTTTGTGATGGTAAAACACACAATAATTAAGACTGAGGGCTAACTGTGTATCGCATATGTGAGAGGAGGGTTTGTCTCTGGTTTTTCATCTAATTCTCACCCTAACACTGCAAGTTATAAATCACTTGCTCCAATTTATGGACAGAGAACCGAAGCCCAAAGAAGTTCAGTGGCTGACATGAGAGTTTTCCGTAAGTGAGGAGCATGGTTGGCTATGAACCCAAACCTTCTGACTAAAACTCTACTATTCTTTCCAGTGTGCTGCACTGTTTCCGGAAGTCAGGCAGGGCTGACCTCATAGAACCTTGAATGATGTCTTTCGGTGATTGGCCAGAAGGTAGAAAAGCCCCCCACTAGCATTGGTGTCTATTGACTTTACAGAATAGCTCTCCCTATATCATTTTTCATGGTGCTCAGGAAAGGTCAGCTCTTGGTGGTGTACTTCTCTGCCTAGAAACAGAAAAGTTCAAATTTCAGCTGAGAGAGAGAGTGTTGGGGGAGGGATGAGAATGACACTAAAAGTAGCAATCCGGTCATTACTGTTCGTTTTCATCCCAGGAAAGTAGGCATATACTTTGCTATGTTCTGCGAGCTGGAACTCACAGGGAAGGCAAGGCTATACCTGTCCCTGCACCCTCTTTGAGAGCCAGGTGAACAGAGCACCTGGTTTAAAAGTCCCAACTGGGGGCCCAGAGTGAGATCCATGTGCCCAGCCTTGGGGCAGTGAATTTCAGGATGATCAGGAAATGGTGTAGGCTCCAAGCCACAAATTTCCCTGAAGTCTCAGAGATGAGGGTTATGGTTTAATCACTTCTCACTTTGAGAAGATCATAGGGAATTCCCATGAATCTAAACCCACCAGTTTGAATACCTTCAACATGTTGGGAAATATGAGATGAAGGCTTCCTTCCACAGGGGAAAACCCCCCTCAGAATCCTGTAATTTCCAGGCAATAATTCCATCCAAACAAAATATAGTAGTGGTCTTACTACCATAAAGGGGCCATATACACCTTATGGCTTCTTGGTAGAGGAGAAAAGTCTGTGTGCCTACCTGATTTTAACACTGCTGACCAGACTTTTATTTCAGTAATATTCTTAAGTCTAGAATTTTTTTTTCTGTTTCCTTCTGCCTTGTCTCACATTTCTGGCCTCTATTTAGTAACAACCTGATTCAATACCATCATTGCATCCTTTGACCCTCCATCATGGAAAAGAGCAAAATGCCCACCCTGAACACCCCGAAAGCACATTGTGAGAGGAAAATCCCTTCCATACACATTTCTAGTGTATCTGCAAATGGAAGTGAAAAAAAAATCATGTCACGTTGTCTCAGATTTTTAAAATTTCCTGAAATTCACAGGTTCTTAATTATACAGCCATAATAACTCAAATAGTTTTGGTTGGTCCTTTAACACCTCCCCCTGCCCAACACCCTGTGTCAAGAGCCAGAGAGATTTTTGTAAGCTCTGAAAATAGACAGCTTTGCTTCAAAACTAACCACTGGTTAACTCTTACCCTGGAGGAGATGAGTTGCCTGCTACTAATTTCTGCATGAATGGGTCCAAAAAGTTCTTTCAACCAGGGCACAGGTGGTGATTATAATAGCTGACATTTCCTGACAGGCAGTATGCCATTTATTCATCAACCATCCAGCAAGTGTAATTGCCTCCCATTCAAACACAGGGAGCCTGAGACTGAAAAAGTTTAAGTAGCTTCCCCAACACCACACAGATAGTAAATGTCTGAGCCAGAACTCAGACCCAGCTCCCTGTCCTGAACATGTGGCTATAACCATGAGGATATGCAAGCCATACTCAGCACCTTAATTCTATTCATCTCCTGACAACAAAGAGGGCTGGACACCACAAAACTAAGAAAGAATCAAAAGCTGACCTTTCAGACCTTCATGTTCTCTTCAGCAGGGCGGCCACTGTTATTAACCCAACCTCCTCCTTCTGGTTTCACTCCCTGTGGAAACTGTAATCAAATTATTAGCCTACAATTCCTAATGTAATGTATTTCCTCTACTGGGCTCTAAGCTGCCTGAGGGTGAAGCCTGACCCACTCCCTGTGCCCATGGCCAGCCTGAGATCTGAAGCATGAACACACATAAGCAATGAAGCCACCCTTGCCCGGCAGGCTGCCTGAAATACCCCTTTTCCGGGTCCCCGCAGAGTTCTCTCTTCCCCCACTGACATCTGTGTATCGCTATCATGTATACTTCTATATTCATCCTCCCTGCCCCACCTGACTGCACATCCCAGAGGTCAAGATCATCAGCGAAGCAGAAACTGTGTCTTGCTGGTGCTTTTTCCCCAAAGCCTAGCCACCCGCTGACGGGTACCAGGACCTCAGTAAGTTGTTGCTGAAGAAACTTTCTGCTGTCCCAAAGCAATAGAACAACAGCACAACACTGTCTTGCTTCTGAAACTGTGTTCTATGGTTTATGCTGGATAAATTCTAAACAAAGTAGGACATACAAGAATTTATAAGCATATGAAATAACTTTCCCATGCCTTGCTTTTAGATGGTCCCAGAAACTATACACAACCTTACAGATAGGTAAAGTGAGACCTAGAAAAGTTGTCATCCACACAGAGTTGAAAGTGGTGGCACTGTTGTTCCGCCCCATGCCTAACACCCACGACTGTGTCTCTTCCACCATGCCACTTAGCACTCAGGTGTTATTCCCATTTTTCAGATAAGAAAGAGGTTAGGGACAACAGGCTACTTTCCAGAGGAATATTTAGACCTTTAAAGGGTAGTTCGGTAGAGAGGGTAATGCTTAACAAATAAGAGAATTACTAGTGGTGGACTTCAGGCAAGGGGATGCTTTGGAGGAACAGGAGAACTCAAATTTTATCACCCAGGGACCCAGGGATGTGTTTCATGGGTGAGACCATACTGGGTGAATTTAAGAAAGATGGCAGAGACTCAAAGTTGAGTGTAAGCCAGTATATTTTTGTTCAGAACTCAAAGCCTCGAAAGGCAGTGTAGGGAAGTCCTGGATAATAGCAGTGCCCTGGGGAACTTTGCTAGGCATGCAGTGCAACGTGAGCATGGGTAGCCCTGCTGCAGAAGTGACTCACCACAGCCAGAAGGAGAGGGCCTGGAGCGACACTGGACACTCTGCCAGCCAGAGACTCTTAGGAACACTGCATCCAGCGTAGGCACCAAGGTACAAAATAACAACAACAACAGCAATGATGATAAAGCCTGTGAGTGCATCCGTCCATGACTTTCCACGTTGGGAAGAAACAGTCTGGGAGAGGCAAATACCTTGGGAACCTAGATGCAAAGGAGGTAACCCACCTGTTGGGGAGCTCAGGGAAGAAACATTCAGCTCGTGCTGGGTACATTCACCTTTAGTGCTGCCCTCAAGGGAAGTGGTCTGCTCTCCGGGAAACTTAGCCCCTGGATCCTGGGATGGTCACACAGGGGTAGCTTGATGTAGAGATGTCACAGTAGAGTGTTGCAACTTACAGGAAGGTTGTTAAAAAAATGTTTTCCTTAGAACCTACAGAATGTTGAAATTAGAAGGGCTCATTGGCAGCCTCTAAACCAGGGGGCTTGAAGATTGGATTTAAAAGACTCTTCCAGGCTGGTTTGGAGGCTGCCAAAGAGAGATGGAGAGGTCAAGCAAGGACTCCCATTCAATCTTATTTTAACTTAAACCCCTCCACTTTTATCTGTTTTGTACATGGAGCTTCCTTATGAAATGTTATTTGGTGAAAGAGTTTTGTGGCAAATAATAATAATAATAATAATGATGATGATGATGATGATGATGTTTTTTGTAAATTGCTGGCCTAGTTTAACTCTCCTCATTTGGAAGACGGGGAAACAGACTCAGAGGAGAGAAAAGTCCTTCTAAGATCTCACGCCAGTTGGCAACAGGCTCAGGATTCAGTCCAAGGTCTTCTGACTCTTGCTCTTGGGAGCCAGGGACAATATATAAAAAAAGTCAGAGTTAATATATTATTTTAAAAGGAAAAATCAGCAGAGTCTTATTCTCTGAACAGCTTTAGTGTACACGGAGTGAGGCAAGAGTCCATTGTATTTGTTATCTCTCACTGCATAACAAATTGGTGTGGAACTTGGTTGTTTAAAACAACACCCATTTGTTGTCTTATAATTTCTGTAGGTCAGGAATCTGAGCAAACCTTAGCAGGACATTCTACTTTCATGGTCTCTCATGAGACTCAATCATAGTGTTGGCCAGAATTGGGGTCTCATCTTAAGGTTCAAATGAGGAATTATTACCTTCTAAGCTCACTTACGTGGTTGTTGGCTGCATTTGGTTTCTTGAGGTCTGTTTGCCCAAGGCCACCCTCAGTTCTCTACAGAGATCCACATGGATCTCTCCAGCATGGACATTTGTTTCATAAAAGCCAACAAGAGAGAGAGCCTACAAGCAAACAGACATCACTATAGTGTGCAGCTTAATAGTGGAACTGATACACAATACCTTAGCCATATTTTGTTTTGGTTAGAAACAAGCCACTAGGCCATCCCACTCTGAAGGGAAGGGAATTGCACAAAGATGTGAAGAGCAGGGGCAGTATCATTGGAGTCCATCTTAGAGCTTCTCTGCCACTCCAACACTCCAATGTTACCTATTTCTGACAACTTTTTACCAACAACAAGTTCACCTAACCCACCTGCACTTCTGTTGATGAGCAATCAATTATTATGGCACTAGAGGGACTGCATATTAATTAAGCTCTCCATCTATTTATAAAGTAGAGTCAGGTGTTTTACATTAGATGTCCTAGTTCACTTGGGAGCCAAATTAATCTTGACTATCCCAGGACAGGATCTTTCAGGGCAATGACATTAAATGTGTTTCATTCAAAGATGAGACATTCGAAGTGACAAAAACTGAAACTCATCCATTGTCTTCCCTCCCTGATCTATTCTTCTGTTAGCAGATATAATGAAGACTAAAATTTGAGATTGATTCTTTCTCCCTTTCCACTTTTTCCTTACTATGCCACCATATTCCGTCTCTTGTGGGTTATATCGCCTTAACAAGTGAATCAGCTCACTGCCTCCCCGCCCAGTCCCTCATCATCCTAGTTCAGGTCATGCATCTCACACATGGATCGCAACAATGATTTCCCCATTGGGCCCCAACCCACCAGATTTTCCTTTCAATCTATCCCTCAACCTGGGTTGTAGGTCAACATTCCAATACTTAAAGATTTCCAAATGGCTCTCTTCTGGCCACAGGAAAAATTCAGATCTCTAACCTGGCATTCAGTTTCTTTCATGGTCTGGTTTCCGGCCTCCTAAAAGACCTGGTACTTCAGCTATAATCCGTGCTTTCAACACCAACTATGCCCTGGCAAATGTCACTTACTCTTTCCTAGAATATCTTTCCCTATGTTTTTCACCTACTCATAATCTCCTTTTAAAACTCAGTTCATGAACCACCTCCCTCCTCTGGGTCGATGAGATGTCCCTTTATTGTTATCCCCTTCCACCCCATATTTGTTTCTGTCATCACCCTTATCATTCTGGAATTGCCTGTCTGCTCATAGATCAACTCTTCCTGTCAACTCTTGAAAGGAGAATTTGTATATGGTTCATCTGAAATTGAGCACAATTGGAATAAAATTAATCTTCAACCACAGACAAGAGTCCTTGCTGTGTCCCAGATTTGGACTTCCGCTACCTCAACTGAGTTTATTCAGAAAGCCCAGACCTGGAAGTTGTTTTCAAGCCTTGCCCTCTAGGCTCTCAACTGTGCAGAATGATGTCATAACATGTGACAGGAGGAAGCCAGCCCAGTTCTGGGACAGGAAACCGTCTCAGGACACAAAATTCAAGGAATGCCCTTGCTTTCGGAGGAGGCCTCTGGGATCAAAGCATGCCATGCCTGGGTTTTGGAAAAACCAGTACCAAGGACAGAGGAGGTCTGTCTGGGGATTTGAGGCTGAGTCACAAGAGATACAAGTATCTGGAGGTTATAACAAGGATCAGTCTACAACCAGTGGGAGGAAGGAAAGGACTCAAGGGAGGGATGGAGACAAAGAGCCCTCTATCTTAGGACATGAAGAAATTAACAGCTCAACAGCCAGGGGAGTATTGGCTAATGGTTAAGAGTATGGCTTTGGCATTAGTTCTGAATTCAAGAACTTGATATTTTCTGGTTAATGTAATCTTGACCAGATCTTAAACTTCTCTAACCCTCATTTTCATCCATATTAAAGGCATAATAGTAGCACCTACTTCATAAGGTTATTATGATGATTAAAATATGTGAGAGTGCATTGCTTAACACAGCACTGGTACTCTGGCATAAATGTTTTATTGTCATTGTTATCTGTTGTCACAATGGTTGTTGGTAATAAGGCTCCATTAGACAAGCAGTTCCCCAGACTGTGGCCTGTGGAGCACCATGCTCATGTGATGCACCTGTAAAGGTGTTTGTTCTGTGGATGCAAGGGTTTAGGGAACACATGGCACTATGTCCTGTTCTTGGGAATTTTTAGCTCTTATTCAATACATGGTTCTAAGGTTGGAGATGTAGTAATAAGGGAACATGCAAGATCCTTTTAAGCTCTTCATAGAGCCTACATTACAGTGGGAGACGGTAGATGATAACAAGGAATCAAACTTATAAGTACAATTTAAGGCAGGTATTTGCTAAGAAGAACCAGAAAACACAGTAAAAGAACAGGCAATGACTGCTGGGAGTGGGATACTCTTTTAAATAGGGTGAGATATGGGGATGACATTTAAGCAGAGACTGAATGAACTAGGGAAGTGAGCTCTATAGATAGTGGCAAGGAGTTTAGATTTTATTCTGTGATTAAAAGAGTATATGATCTGAATAATCCTATAGCAGTTAAACTAGTCAGCTTTGTTGAACTCAATACCCCCCAAGTTACTTGACCACAAATGCCCTTTTCCACAGGACATGTACCTAAAAACATCTTGGAATATAACCTGGTAAATTCTGCACTAGAGCACAAGGCTTCATAGAATTTTTTTAAAGGACTATAAATTTGCTCTCACTCATCTAGACCTGTAGTAAAAATCCCAACAAACCACTTGGGCTGAAACAGGCATGTCCAGAGCAAGAAAACCTAGCTCTAGAGGTGAAGACATGCAGGGTGTCACCCTAATTAGCAACTCTTTTTGGCTGAGATGATCGATGAGCACAGCCAGGCTTCAGCAGACTCTGGAATCCCATTTCGGGCCAAAGGAAACTTGCCAACATCTGCCTAAAAGCTAATAAGTGTTTGCAAACAGTACACCTTGGCTTAAGCATTCTCCAGAGGGGAAGTGTACAAAAATTGAGGTCCAGCCAGAGGCTCTGGGAGAAAGAGGTCAAATATTTCACTGCTTACACACAGACAGCCACCAGATTCTGCTAAAGACCTAGGAAATGGAAGGTGAAGGTGTCTGATTGGGCTCTGATCTGTCTATTGAGCAGTACTAATGTAAATTTTCACCTGATATGAACTGCAAGAATTTGCCTGATGGATCAGCCCAGCCCAGCATAGTAGTTGAGAGCACACATTTTAGAGTCACAAATTAGGATCCAAAAGCTGACTCTCACTATGTCTGGGTTGATTTAACTTCCAGATTTGCATAATAATACCTATCTCGCCAGGTTGTCACGACTAATGACAAGACAAATGATGGCTTGTTGGGGCGCCTGGGTGGCTTAGTCGGTTAAGCGACCGACTTTCGCTTAGGTCATGATCTCACTGTTCGTGGGTTCGAGCCCCGCGTCGGGCTCTGTGCTGACTGCCAGCTCAGAGCCTGGAGCCTGTTCAGAGTCTGTGTCTCCCTCTCTCTCTGACCCTCCCCTGCTCACGCTGTCTCTCTCTCTCTCCTAGAAATAAATAAAAAATTAAAACAAAAAAACAAAAAAACAAATGATGGCATGTATAAAAATCATCCAATATAAGGCATGGCCCCAAACAGGTATATAGTAGGCTCTCAACAAAATGTTAGTTTCCTTCCCTGCCCAGTTCAATCTGTATTTGGTTTTATATTAAGAGCTATCATTTTTTAACAAACTATTGTGTTCTAGCAAGAGTCAGGAAACCTCCAGGTGGTGGCCTATTTTTGTAAATAAAGTTTTATTGGAACACAGCCATGCTATGGCTACTTTCTCTGCAATAGTGGTCATTGTAACATAGAACATCTAGCTGCAAAGCCTAAAATATTTCCTTTCTGGTCACTTAGAAGTTAATTTACTGACTCCTGCCAGTGTGCTAAATTTAGATATATAATTTCCAATCACCAAAACCTACCAAGGTATATATTATTATACTTATACATATAAAGGGATTGGAGCAGAAATAAAGGCTCATCTAGTTAAGTCCCACTCCAAAACCATAAATGCTGAAGGGAGCTTCAAAGAATGACAAAAGAGTGATTCACTTGTATGATTCATCCTTGATTTTCCCCCAGACCACCTCTGCCTTTTATTTCTCTCAGGCTAAATTTCTTGACTTTCCTGCCATATACTGAGTTAAATGTTGCTGTCCAGAAGGAATCCCCCACCCCTTTTCCTTATTTGTTTTACTTGTTAATATAACTCCATTCTTTCAAAAATGAAAGTTGTAATTTCTAGACCCTCTGGAAGACTCTCATGCCTTGACTGATTTCTTAGAAACAATACTCTTCTTTTAGTTGTACATAGCATGAGGGCCAGTTTTCCAGAAAGGAGAGATTTGTTAAGCTCTCTGTCTGCTACTTCTCACTTTATCTTCCCCTCACTTACTCACTTTCTTTCCAGGCCAGACTCAAAGAGAGTAGGCTGTTTCCAGGGGCTTTAAAGATTTGCCTGAGACATAGTTATTATAGTGCATTTGGCTCTGTGCCTCCCCTCAAGTTCAAAACTGTACATAAAATGACTATGTGCACTCCAACACCCCAGACCCACCCTCCCAAAGGGCCCCATTTTAGGAATCCAACAACGCTACTTGTATCAGTGATATTGGATGTCCCTCTGATATTTATTGCATAAACATTAATTCTTTAAACTGAAAAAAAAAAAAAAAGAATCTTGTTTAAAAAGATAACTTGATGTAACAGAAAGAGTATAGGATTTGGAATTCTAGGACCAAGTTCTTAATTCTGAATCAAATAATTACTGCCTGGGCAGGTTATTTCATGTTCTGAAGCCCTCAGCTTTCATAACAGTAAAATACAAACAGTGCTTCCTAACTTATAAGGTTGCCGTCATGATTAACTGGTATCTGTAACGTTCCAGGCACAGGATACATATGAAACCATTGTCTCACTCATGGTTTACATTGGTAGAAAGTCTCCATCCAGAAGCTTAATTCACACTCAGTGACTGGCCATAGTTAATCATCACTCCCATCTAATGTGTAAAGAAATTGAAGGAGAGGGTCTAGATTTGTTCCAAATCTGCACTTACCTTATTGTGTGCCATCAAACCAAATCCTGTGATGTATTTCAAACACAAATAATCAAATAGGTTTGGAAAACACTATAAACTTTCCCCCTCTTGGAGATTTCCAGTGAACACAAACACATTAAAGACTCTGGAAAACCCTGAAGTAAACAAAGCTGTATAATTTGTTTGGTTTAAAATAGCATTTGGTTTAAAATAGAATTTTCCAAACATGTTTTTCCGTTGCACTAATATTTGCCAACATGTTGTAGATTACACTTTAGAAAATGCTGCCTATGGTTATGTAGCTAATTAAATCCAAGTCAGGGGTTAGATATATCTCCATTTTTCAAGCTCATGTAGAGCTTCCCCAACATTATCTGGAAGTCATCAAGGCCCTACATTGTTACTCTGGACCCTGACCACTGGTTTTTTGGGAAGTTTGCCTTTTTACTTTGGTTGTGCAAACCACACTTTGACATCAACCAAGAATGACAGCAAAGCTGAGGGTTAGGAATGGGGTCTCTGACATGTGAGCCAGTCTATCTGAACTAAATCCTTGCTCCCCCTTTCTACCTATATGAGCTGGAGCTATGTGAGCCTCAGTTTCCTCATCCCTAAGCTGAAAAAATAAAGGTAGCTACCTCATAGCTCATGGAGAGAATTCAGTGGAATAACCTACATAAGATATACATAAAGCAATTCTTGGCACGGATGTGTTTAATAAACGTTAGCTATTATTGAAGCATTTAAAAGGCCTCATTTGAGTAAGAGAAAGCAATGAAAGTATGCTTCCTTGCATGGTATCACACAAATAAATTGCTGAAGCAGTGTTAGCTTTTCCTGAGAGTCCAGTTTCTTACTTCCAATCTTAGAGGCTACTATCAAACCTTATTGCGCTTGACTCATACAAGCTTTTACAATTGTCAGAGAATCCATCTGGCTCCCTCTGACTGAGGTCTCAAACAGCATTCCATGGATTTAAATAAATATCAGCACATTGGCTTGAAAAAGATTGCCAAAGCTATCAGTCTTGCTATGCCAAATATTTGACACACATATCAACACTCCCTCACTTTGGTACCCATGGCATTCATTGCTAAGTCATCATAGCACTGTTTCCCCTTGAGTCCAAAGGAGGCCATAGAGTCTTTCTCAACACAGTGCTGGGTAGCCATGTCAGCTCACTGAGGTTGACACGTAAACTGAAACTTAATTGCTTTTCCAAATCAATTCAACCTCTCTGTCAATGCTTGAACCACCTCTACAATATTACTTTTTTTTTTTTGTCATATGTCTGATGTTGTGGAGCTCCCCTATCAAGAGAAGCCATAGAGGAAGAGATACTAACATTTGGATAGCATTCATAATCCTTTCATTCCATTCACTGTCTCCAGCAGCCCTGGAAAGATCTTTATTTTACAGCTCAAGAAGCCACAATTCAGAAAAGTTATAGGACTTTGTCTAAGGCTCCCCAGCAGGTAAGCAGAATTTGATCTCCTATATTTCTGCTCATCACAATGCCTCCTTTAAGAATTTTCAAAATCTTTCAAGGCTACATCTCTGGCATTGGTTAGCTAACAACAGCTTCACAGAGGTCATGATGTCACAGAGCCCTTTTCAGAAGGTCTCTTATTTAATGTTGAGGTATGATTCAGTCTGTAAACCTGTCCTTCCTAGGTAAATCTCTAATCTCTCCACCTTGGCTCAAGAGCTCAAGAACCTACTTCTAGTACTTTTGAAAGAGTCAACTAGATTTCCTAGAATTCTGGATAAAGGCCAGAGGAGGTCATTGTTCCATTAGGAAATGAACTGAAATTTATGTTTGAAACAATTTTTCCAGAATTTTACAGGAACCTATATTGTTGCCACTTGGTCAGACCCACTTTTTATTTTCCTTTCTGTCTAGGCAAGAAATAGGAAAGAGAAAGCAAGTGCTCTGCAGAATTTTTATTTCAGAAATTGAAACCAGACCACACCAAGGCAGTCTGTGGTCTGAATGTATGAATGGATCTAGTCATGTTTCATCTGAGCTTTTCTTAGGTATACTAAACCACAAATATGAATCTCATTATTGTGTCTGGATGGAAATATTTTATGGATGAAGATTTGTGAGCTTAATTTGGTTGGTAATGAAACTTCTGTTTGGGGGATGGGAAGAAAGAAGCCACAAAGCACCACCGGTGCTTAAGCCAAACAACTAAAGAAAGACATAGTATTTGGGAGGGAAGAGGGGTGTACTGAATATTGGCTACTTGACATGGGTCCAAAATGAAATCCAAATTTAAGTTCAGCAGAAATATTGCCAAATTAGCAATGGGACACAGGTCCCTAGAATGAAAGAGTCAGGGGCTGGAGACACACAATCTTGTTTATTTGACAGGAGAGAGACTGTGACCTGCCCAAGGTCTCACAGCAAGAGGTTGACAGAACTGAGCTGCAGAGTTCATCCTCTAGCCCTTTAATCTGCTGCACTCCCTGCTACATGGTCCCAGAAGAGCCTCAAATTTCTGGAAGCTGAGAAATAAAAGTCAAAATTCAAAAGGAGAGAGAGTGATCTAAATTTAACCAACAATGAATATGTTAGCAAAATTGGAAGAATTGCTAATAACCCAGGATGCTTCATTCACATTGAAGTGAATTTTACACTGAGTATATCAAAGGCCTGGTCAAGTTCACCTCCTGCCAAAGGTCTAGTTGAGTTTACTTTGATCATAGAGAAGGTTTATCTCAAAGCAAATAGTACTGGGCTCTCAAGAACCCTTGAGGTATTGCCTGGAATCTCATGGGAAAGGAGCCCAAAGTGTCTTGGCCACTTTTGTAACTTCTGTGCTTAGTGTGATAGCTGTCACAGAGTATATACTCACTGAATATCTGAATGAATAAAAATGAAGTAATTCTGGGAGTGCAGCTATTATGAATTCCTTGATACATCTTGTCTTAGAAGAGCTCATAGGAGAACTAATTCCATTAGGGCTATCAGGAAAATAAGAGTATTTATTCATTCATTAATTCCATGAATATGAGCCTCTGCTATATGTAATTTCAAATCAAGAAATATATTCAGCTTTATTCATGCAAATATAATCATATCATGCCTTCACTATGCTATAGACACTGAACTTGGTATTGGGTATTAGGAGGAGAAAGACTTATAGTTCCTTCCTTCTTGGAGCTTAAAGATTATATACAATTTATTTCCTTACAGTCTGACATAAGTACAAGATAGAATTAGCTTATGCTTTAAAGAGGAAGATACACATACATAATAAAGTCACCTAAAGTCAATTTTAGAATGACACATGATTGAAATAATATCAAATTAAGTACTCAGAGAATTCAGAAAGAAACAATTACCCAAGAAAGCTTCGAATGATAGGAGATTTTTTGAGCTCTGTCCTGAGGGACAAATAGATTTGTCCACTCAGAGATCGCAGAGGGGTTCTTGAGCAGCCTTCAAGGGATCTGTACCCTCTCTCATTGATTACTGACATATGATGGTGTCTCCAAAGATTTTTCCCTTTTGAGCCAGGTGTTTGAAAGTTATGGAGGCAATGCTTGGGACTGATCTTGAGCCATAACTTTTTCCCTTGGCCCCCCAGCACAAAACACTAAGATCATGGTTCAGAGCACTTACTTTGGATTCAGATGGAATTGTGTTCAAATCCTGACTCTACTTAATGAATATCTGAACTTACACAAGCCACTTAACTACCTTCTGTCTCCATTTCCTCACCTTCAAACTGAGAATAAAGATACTGCCTCATTTCATTTTGTAATATGAAACACATTTCATTTCATTCTCACATATCATTTTGTGAGAATTTAAGTTGGACATATAAAATGCTTACTGGCAAAATAAGCACACAGAGAATGGTAGTTGATGATGTTTTTATTACTTTTATTATCATTGTTATGATTTCAGCCTCTTCTTTATCTTCTCATCAGTATTTGGTGGTTCTAAGCATTTCCTCATCCAGGAAGTCCTCTAGGAACTTCCAAGCTCAGAGTGACACTTCTTTCTTCAATTCCTTCATTCATACCAGCACTGCTACTGAACGCTGCTTTGTATTTTCTTGTCTCTGAGATTTCTGGAAACAGAGAGTCAATCCTTACCCTGCCTAGTCTCCCTAGCACTCAGTACACTGTGCAGCCCATAGTAAGCAAACAGCAAAAATGGTGGGTTTTGGTTTTTTTTTTTTTTGTACTACAAATAGTGGCTCTTAACAGAATCTTAACACTTATACTCTTGCTATCAGCTTGAGAGTATGTGCCATGTTCCCAATTTGCAGTGACACTTAAGAATAGCACAAATATTAAGTCCAGAGTACATGGATTTAAAATCAACTGCATTTGGGCACCTGGGTGGCTTAGTCGGTTAAGCGTCCGACTTTCGCTTAGGTCATGATCTCGCGGTTCGTGGGTTCGAGCCCCGCGTCGGGCTCTGTGCTGACTGCCAGCTCAGAGCCTGGAGCCTATTTCAGAGTCTGTATCTCCCTCTCTCTCTGACCCACCCCTGCTCACACTATCTTTCTCTCTCTCTCTCCTAGAAATAAATAAAAATAAAAAAATAAATAAAATCAACTGCATTTGTGAGCTTTTAGGAAGAAATTGTAATCTTTATGATTAGAACATGCTGATCTTCTTCATTGTCATATCCTTCATGGTTAACTCAGGGCTTGGCAGATGGTAGGTCTTTATCCAATATGTACTGAAAAGATGTATAGTTGGATAGATGAATGGGTGGATGGAAGGAAGGATCAGTGGATGGATGGATAGAAAATTGAAGAAACCTTACAGGGCCAAGAAACCTGGAAATCTCTTAACAGAGTCTCTCCAAAATCCTATTGCTGATATATTGCTCTGGGGACCTTTACAATGACCTCAAACTGAGAATTACTAGAAGCTTTTCATGTGCACTTATTTTTGAAGGGCTCTCAGCAGCCTGGGGGAACCAATAAACCTCAATCAAATTCATTGACCAAGACAGAGGATCTATGGGTTTTAATATCAACTTTACCACTAGTTAGCTGCTGACTTCCTCTGGTGCTTCTGTTCAGTCATTCCCTTTCATGACATGTACTACTCTGTATATTCGGATGCGGCTGCCTAGAGTGATGTATTCGTAACCATTCTGAAGTAAGGCTCTGTGGAAATGTATACGTGTTGATCCGCAATGCCTGCCACGTATACCAGAAGGATGTGTGTTGGTGCCACAGATTTGCCACCCCAGGACTCAGTGATGCTCTATAGTTGCTTCTAAGCCCTGCTCAACTCTGATTTTGACTCTATAATCTGATGTCCGTCTGTGTCTATGGAAAATGCCAAAAACTGGAGCCAACCACTTCCCGTCAGGAGTGATGTCCTAAAAGACTAAACCACAAGCTGCCTGTTCTGGAGAAATCCCTGGCAGAGCATCATGGACAGCCATCCCAGTAGCAGCACTGCCTCTTGGCCAGGGTTATTGACCTCCCAGAAAAAGAGCTCCACCCTAGATTCACAGAATTGCTTTTCTTGCTCCTGAATGAGGATAGATAGATCAGGAGGAAATCCTGGGCTATAGCCTCAGCCTCCTCCCCTAAGGATTTCAGAATATCCCTGTCATTTGACAAACTGAAGCACTAAAAGTGAAACAATTGCAAGAAAAAAGCAATAGTGGGCAAAAGGGGGCTCCTCCACATTCCTTTATGAATCTTCTGTCCTTCAGAATCTAACCTTTCACTAACTGCCTTCTCTAAACAAAAGGCTCAAATCATCACACAATAACAACATGCATTAGTTACCGAGATCTCTTTCCTGTTAGACACTATCCTAAGTATTTTCGTAGATTATCTCCTTTAATCCCATTTTCTCCCACTTATAATTGAAAAACAACTTTATTATAGGGTTGGTATTTGTGTTACTGTTTTACAAACAAGAAGGTTGGGGCTCAGAGAGGCAGTGCTACATATCCAAGGTCATAGTTACTAGATGCAGCCATGTGAAGTTGCCTCTATCCAACCATTTGTGACCTAAAAAATATGGCAATTCCATATGTGTCAAATTGATACCAAGTGGCAGAACCTGGGTTCAGTAGTATCTTATTCTAGAAAAGATATTCTCAAACATAGCACAGACTGTCCTTGAATAATTGTCAATTTTAGCATTTATCATTTTTCCCTGTAACTATCTATTTACATGTCTGTTTCCTTTACTGGACCACAAACTCAATGAGAGCAAGAATCATTGCCATGGGTCTCTGAAACACCTCACTACCCTTTGGGCTATCTTAGCACTCTTTCAGTTCATCTCTGTTGAATGCAAGAATGAGTAAGTTTTTAAATGCATTAACTCTCAGGCCTCTGGGATGATTGCTGGCTTCAATAGCGTCCGCATTGGGCACTAGTTAAGCCACTGTGGTACCTGAATGGATAAATGCTTTTCAGTGCTGGAATTCAAATACCTAGGGCTTGGAGGTGCTTTGGTTTGGCAGTTAGAGCTCTCTTTATTCTTTTAAGACAGGTTGTGCTGGCCTCACACAACTGTAAGGATCAGATGTCCTCGGAAAAAATCCACACTTAAGGCTATTTCCTGGCTCCTCTCTCTTCCTGACACATTCCAAGAAGGAATTTATGGATGTTGGGAAGAACAAGGGGTGAAGAATTTCTAGAACCTTTAAGAACACCCATGTAAGCAGCTCCATGCTTAACTGACTCCACAATAAAACTCTCTTGCCTGTAAGCAAGAAGAAAAATTTGGTGTGAGCTGCCGCATATGTTGCCAAAATGATGTGGAAAGAGATTCATCTGCATTTTTAAACAGTAGGAATTCTCCTCATTGCCCCCAACGTCAGTATTTCATGTACGTGCCTAAGTCAACAAGATAGATAGAGTCTGTGAGCCACTAAAAATGAAGTCATAAGTAATGAATTCTGAAATGTGATTCCAGCCAGTTGGAAGTTTAATCTTTATCTAAAAATGAAATTGTTTATTCTCCAGCTGTGACCAGGAAAGAATTCAAAGATTGTTGATTCCTTCATCTAACAATGGCCTTTGTCCCATGGTGAGGTGCCTAAAAATAACTGATAGTTTATGTCATGCTGCTTCCCAAAGGTTACCTACTGAACAGCTCTACTTGGGGCTGGGTAGGGTCAGATCTAATAAATAGACAAAAGGCACCGTAAAGTATAAAATTATTGACCAAAAAAGTTCTTGGGATATAGCTCCCATGATACTGACCATACTTTCCCTGTCTATTAAATGAAGTGTTACATCAGAGTAATGTTCTGAATAAAAATCTGTAATGCCAAGCTTCGGAAAATGACACTACACTGGCAACATCTAATACCAAAGAAGTAGAACCAGGAAACCAAGAACTAATTTTTAATTTTCAACGGTAATGAAGTCCTAATAGTTTAATGCCCTCCTCACTTAAAAAAAAAAAAAAAAAAAGGCTTCAGGACCATTTTTGTCTTTTTAAATTTTAAGGGGGAGGGTCAGGTACCATAAATATGCCATGTATTTGGAGGCCAAGGAACTGAAGACAGAAGCCCATGTTCTACCTTGTCCTTTCAGCAGAGGGCAATGAGCAATCAGACATCTATTCTTAGAGAGGGACAGCACTGCTTCCTGGGCTTAGTGCCAACTCTTCACATTGACCTTTCATGTACTACTTACTATGGTTCTACCAACCCCATGTGCTTACTCCTTTCTGCTCCCCTGAAGTCGTTGACACCTCTAGGAGAACTAACCTTCAGTATGCCATACCCATTACCCCACCTTTGCCTCTATCAGGGAGCCACAAAGGGAAGCCTCTGTTATTACTGTCATCTTCTTTTTTTTTTTTTAATGTTTATTTATTTACTTAAAACATTTTTAAGGTGTTTATTTCTTTTGGGAGAGAGCAAGCAAGTAGGAGAGGAACAGAGAGAAAGGAAGAGAGAGAATCCCAAGCAGGCTCTGGGACATCAGCACAGAGCCCAACGTGGGGCTCAACCCCACAAATGTGAAATCATGACCTGAGCTGAAATCAAGAGTCAGACACTTAACTGACTGACCCACCCAGGTGCTCCTATTTATTTATATTTAAAGAGAGAGAGAAAGAGAGAGACAGAGAGAGATTGGGAGAGGGGCAGAGAGAGAGGAGAGAAAGGATCCCAGGCAGGCTCTAGGCTGTCAGTGCAGAGCCTGATGCAGGGCTCAGTCCCACAGACCCTGAGATCCTACTCTGAGCCAAAATCAAGAGTCAGACACTTAACCAACCCAGCCACCCAGACACCCCTGCTGTTCTCTTCTTTATTCTCCTTATCAACCATGCATTCCAAGTCCTTTGCCTTTTCTCTGTCCTCTTTCTAAACTTCCATAGGCTTCAAATTCTAACCACCTCTTACAGTTATATTCCATCCACTTTTCAAAATGCCACCCATCCTTCAGGTCCATCTCAGGTGGCATCTCTTTAAAGGTGTTTTACTTAAGCACCTCAAAAGAATGCAGCCTCCATCCACTTTCGACATGAATAGAGTTAGGCCAGCCAATCTCTGTTACCTATTATATTATGATTATAATCATGATGTATCTCCCTGATTCTCTCATCCTTTCTAGGTGCAAAGTTTTCTTTCTGATCCATTCTCTATTTGACCAGTGTTATTATTGCTCTATTAATATTAGCCACTATATATAAAGTACCTACTATATGCCAGACACTATGCTAATAGCTTAATATACATCTAATTTCATCCCATTCTCCCCAAACAGTATGAAATAGATGTACATATAGGAATGTAAGGATGAGGCAAATGAGACTCAGGAGAAAGTGAATGGCTACAGTAGTAGCTACTAAGTGGAAAGCCTGGATTTTAATGTAGGTCTATTTCCAAAGACCAGGAAATAGGTCTCACACCCACATGCTTCATCAACAGAATAATTTATATTGCTGAAGTAAAGGGACTGAGTCTCGTCAAAAACTTTGGAACAGAGTGGTGTAGGGTCAATAGAAGACCCATAAGTTATCTTTGTTTGACAAGTTCTACCAGCTTCCAAGGAAAGCGTGAGGCAGAGCAGGACAAGATGCTGGGCATGGCCAAAGTGGTCCCTAGAGTAGCTAATCTTTGTTTTGACTTGAGAAGAAGAAACTCATGGAGAACTTGGGGCTCTAAGAGATACAGAAAGAGGAAGAAGAAAAAACTTCTTATCCCAAAGGGTAGAATGAGGGGGACTGGGAGGGAAGGATGCTAACCTGAGGAAATGTGGATGTCCCTTCAGATTTGAGGACAATAGCCATTAAGACCACATGTACTTGGATATTTTGAACGTGGGAGGTCCAAAAATGTAATGGAAATTATAATCACATACATATTTGCTTATGTTTAGCTGAGGGACCACAAAGACACCATCTTTTCTCACTAGTCTCCTGCCTGACATACTCACCTGTCTTCATGAGACAGGACACTTATCAACATCGTATAGTCTCTCTTTGACCTTGCTGAGCTTGTTTTCTCATTTGTACCATGGACTTACTACCACTAAGCACCCCTCTAAGTCAATGCTACTCAATAGAGCTTCCTGCAACAATGGAAGTGTTAACCGCACCGGTATTACAATCACTAGCCACAGGCCATTGTAAAACACTTGAAATGTGAGCATTACAACTGAGGATGGAAATTTTAATTATATTTCATTTTACTTAATTTTACTTTTAATAACCACTGGAGACTAGTGGCTACGATATTGGACACCACAGCTCTAGACCAGTGAATTCAAAATTTCCTACTTCTTCTCGAACCTTCTATCTTATGGAGAAATGT
The DNA here is from genome assembly GCA_017311185.1 of Proteles cristata cristata. Lineage (NCBI taxonomy): Eukaryota > Metazoa > Chordata > Mammalia > Carnivora > Hyaenidae > Proteles > Proteles cristata. Next base: position 184,383 of record JAESUZ010004618.1, read on the forward strand.
TTATGGTAGTTTTTTTCCCCCCTCAAGATTAATTATGTTTTGAGAAATTAACAGGAATGAAGGGACCTAAGGAATCTCGTAAAAATAATGTGCAGGAGTTCATTTGGCTCTAAAAATTGTTTTTGATAAAAATAGCACAGTGAAGTCTGTTCTGTGCATGTACTTTTCTGTACCCAGAATATATGCTGAGACAGGATAAAGATCTGGGCAACATGCAAAGCTTGGAAATAGCCCATTTGTCCTAAATGTGTGACCACAACAATCTGTAGTTTAGCCAATACAAACACTGTTTCTTTCTGCTGCTCTCCTTTGAAAATATTGATACTAATGATATTCTTTAATCTTAAAATAGAAGATAAACAGACCCATATGTATATCTATACCTGTATCTCCCAAAGTATATTTGTCTGGGATCTCTGAGAAATCTCCACTTCCCTGCAGAATTTTTATCCCTGCTTAAAAAACCAGATTGATTGACGCCAATGTAGGCATTTCAAAAGTTGAGAGAAAGCAAAATCTAGGCAAAATATTAATTGAAGTCCATACCTTTCAGTATAGAAGCTTCCCTTTGATGAGGTCGTGCTGCTGACAAAGACTGTGGCATCCCCACTGCCCGCATTATCTCATGCACTTTTCACAACAGTCCTCTGAGGACACCTGTATCCCATTTTAATGATGAAGTGACTCAGGCTTAAGATACTAGATAACACTTTGCCCAAGAAAGAGAAAGATAAACAGTGGCTCAAACCCAAGACAATTTGTCTACAAAACCTGTGTTCTTCAACAGTAGTCTACATCCCAGTGCCTTGGAGTGTGCTATATTCTCAAAGAAGCCCTTTCTGTTGGAGAGTTCCAAGTAGAAAAATAGTTCTCCTGGTGCTGAAATTTGCCTTCTTGTAACCAGCCCTCCTCCCCACCCCCAACATAAACACACATTGGCTCTTGTTCTGCCATTGAGGGCACAAGGGACTAGCCAACTCCTGCTTCCCTAGGATTTATGCATGTTCATCCTGTCTTTCTCAACCCTGGCTTTTTCAACTACAAGATAAACACACACAGGTCTGCACTCATTCCTCCTACAAGATCCTTTGCAGACTTTCCATTGCCTGATCACTTCCTATAAAGATAACAATCTGCTTGTGCCTTTTAAAGAGTCTCTATAGAGTTTGTTGTTCATTCTGAAATTTTAAAAGCCCCACTCTCAGAGCATGATCCTTCATGTCTAACCTAAATGTCACCAACTACAATCTAAAGTAATTATCCCTAGGTCCACTCTCAAAGGAGACATTAGCCAGCCAGTTGTCTGCATGAGCATATTTTACATTTTTAAAGGTTATTCTTTGCTCCCTATTTTTTTCCTCTCTGGTATAAATATTTCCAGTTCTAGAAAATTTATCTTCATAAGGTTTACCTCCTCACTCCCCTCCACCCCAGCAATTTCTGCAGTTCCTCTTTCATCTAGATCCAGGTGGCTGCAGAGTTTAAGACAGGATTCAATGTGGAGGTCAAGCTCAAGCTTAAGCAAAGGGAATCAAGTGCCCTGAACTCAGCTAGGTTTTGTTCCTAGGAGAGCAAGAAATAGCTGCTACTTTTTAATGTGTGCTTACTATGGACCTGACACCATGCTGAGTACTTTCTGTACAGATTTCTAATCCATAACTCCCTCTGGAAAGACTTTGACTCCCATTTTACCAATAACATCACGGTTTAGAGAGGATAAATAGCTTGGCAAAGTCACACAGCTAGTAAGCGACATTGAACCCAGGTGTATCTAATTCCAAAGCCTGGGCATTTTCCTCCACACTGGAAATGTAAAGGGGTCTTTTGCAAAGCTCAAATAAAATATCCACCTGTCCTCAGACCACCATGAGCCAGTGGGAAATACACAACCCTTAAGAATCACATTTCCTTCCTCCAAACAATGTGGCGTTTGGCTGTGCCACTACACAGCTCTTACATACACAGTGAAAAATCCTCACTCAACCCATACTTTGGTCATTATTACCCTAGACTCATTGCCTCAGAGTCTCAACCAGCAATTCTAATGGCCTTTTAGATGGAAATTTAAGTCATTTAGCAACACACAAAAAAGTGTTGGATAAAAGTCCAAAAGCATTTCAAACTTGGCCCATGGCCCTTCCTCATTTAAAAAAAAAAAAAAAGAAAAGAAAGAAAGACAAGAAAAGCTAAGAATTGATGGGAAGAGGGTGGAAGGAAGGACTTTGTGGAAGGCAAAGAGAGTTAAAGCGATTGCAATAGAGTGTGCAATTAATGAATATTTGTCCAGTAAACAAATAAAATGGGCTATGCTGGTTTAAAAGAAAAGAACTTGCCAACTTTCTCTTCTTCATAATAATTTTTATTCAGTGAGCTGGCCTACACCACAGAGCCACAAATTCTTATTTAGGAAACTAATTTGAATAAGAAAGCATACTCAAAAGAAGTGTTTGTTTCCCTTTTCTGTTGTTGTTGTTTTGTTTTTTGTTTGGTTTTGCCTAACCAGGGAGTAGATGCCCTAAGTAGATGTTACATGGATAGTTGGTAAAATATCAAGCATGAACATAATTAGGCTGTGGTGGGGATGTGTGGATAGGAAGTTCTTGATTAAATGCATAGCCAATGAGGTGCCTGGATGGCTCAGTCAGTGGGGCATCCGATTCTTGATTTCAGCACAGGTCACCATCTCACCATTGGCGAGATCATCCTTCCTGACAGGGCAAAGCCCACTTGGGATTCTGTCTCTCTCCCTTTCTCTCTGCCCCTCCCCTGCTCACACTCTCTCCCAAAATAAATAAATAAACTTTAAAAATAAATAGATAAATAATAAAATGCATCGCCAGTGTCTTTTAGCTCCCTGGACCCCTGCTCAGTCCTACAAAACATTTCTCAAGTTCCATTTTCCCTGCCATCATCCCTCTCCAGAGTTTTGCAAAGACTTTCTGTTGTCACACAGGAGGCAATCATGTGGTATCCTGTTAATTCATTCTATCATGGGGTTAAAATCTTTCTGGAAAGAAAAGTTAGAAAACCTCTGTAGGGTAAGCATTCCAAATACTGCATCTAATTGACATAAATAGCTAACTCAGAATGAGCAAGTATAAGACTAGCACAGGTAATTGAAAAATGCCAATCTGTGAGATGATTGATTGAAAGCCAAATAGCTCTCAACTACTTTCTTGAACTACATTCGAGTGTATTTCCTAATTAAAGAGGAGTGTGAATGACTTGATCCCCTCTAGATATCATTCCCACATGCATCCGTAGCATATTTCAGCCAATATTATAACCACTTAAAGTTTATCCATATCTTCCTATCTATTCAATAATTTCTCAGGGCACCTGCATGGCTCAGTTGGTTAAGCATCCAACTCTTGATCTCAGCTCAGGTCATGATCTCACAGTTTGTGAGTTTGGGCTTCATATCAGGCTCTGTACTAACAGCACAGAGCCTGCTTGGGGTTCTCTCTCTCCCTCTCTGCCCCTCCTCCACTCTCTCTCTATATTATTAAAAAAAAATAATTTCTCAATGACCTTTGACAATAACCCTTTCCTCTGCTTATTTGATTGTCCTTACTAGTAAATAGTCATAGGACAGATGGATAAGACAATTTAGCAAGGTATGAGCTGCCTCACAATAGCATACTCTCATCCATAATCTGTTGGCATCCCTTTGGTAATGCTTTTCACTCCCTAAGGCTCAGTTTAAATTCTATCCTTTCCAACCACCACTCTTTTGACAATTCTTTTTATTTTTTTCAAATTCCATAAGCAGCTGTAGTCTATATCACAATATCAGTAATTTGCATTCCTTCTTGCTTTGTTCCTTAAGTACTGAATGAGTGATTCCATTTATTTATAATCTATTGTTAACGCCTCTGAGGGTAGGCACTCAGTCTTAGGTTTCTTTCTACCTCCACAGAACTCTGATTGTTATAGAAAACTCAGTGTATTAGTCTGCTCAGGCTATTATAACAACATACCACAGACTGTTATTTTGGCTTAAGCAACAAAAATTTATTTTTTTATATGTTTGAGAGGACGGATGTCCCAATTCAAGGTGCTGGAAAGTTCAGTTCTGGGGAAGCCTCTCCTCTTGGCTTGCAGATTGCTGCCTTCTCACTGTGTCCTCATGTGACCTTTCTTCTGTGCACAAGCAGAGAGAAAGAAAGAGAGAGAGGGAGACAGAGAGGGAGAGATCTGTCATCTGGTTTCTCTCCCTCTTCTATAAGGACAAGAGCACTAACAGGTTAGGGACCTACTCTGATGCCCTTATTTAAACCTAGCCAAAACATGGAAAGAGCCTAAGTGTCCATCAAAGGACGAATGGATCAAGAAGATGTGGTTTATCTATACAATGGAATACTACATGGCAATGAGAAAGAATGAAATCTGGCCATTTGTAATAACATGGATGGACCCTGAGGGTGTTATGCTGAGTGAAATAAGTCAGGCAGAGAAGGACAGATACCATATGTTTGCATGTATAGGTGGATTAGGAGGAACTTAATGGAGGACCATGGGGGAGGAGAAGGGGAAAAATAGTTGGGGAGAGAGAGGGAGGCAACCCACGAAAGACTCTTGAATTCCAAGAACAAACTGAGGACTAATGGGGATGGTGTAGAGGGGAAGGGGGGTGATGGGCATGGAGGAGGGCACTTGTTGGGATGAGCATTGGGTGTTATATGGAAACCAACTTGACAATAAACTATTTAAGAAAACATATATTAAAAATAATTTTTAAAAAACCTTCATTACCTCGCTAAAGCCTGTCACCAAATATAGTCTCACGGAGGTTAGGGCTTCAGTATATTAATTTGCGGGGGGGAGAGGAGGACAAGATTTAGTCTATAACACTCAGACTAGTACAAGTACTTATAGATTGGATAAGATATCAGAGCCTCGTGGACATTCTTTCTGAGCCGTCTCCTGTCCTCAGTCCTGGTTTGGACAACTGGTTTAGAAACATTGGGTCCGATTCTTCAAAGGAAACACTGACTTTTTAAGTTTTTAGAAATAAGTCAAGGAAAAGAGAAACTGAGGCTCAAAGAGGTAGAGTATACTCTTCCTATAGCCACATAACTAGTAAGAAGCTAGGCTGGAATTAAAACTCACCTTGCCTTCAAGCATCCATTGTTTGAACCTCTGCCTCCCAGAGCAGAGAGAACCAGAGGGTGCTGCTAAATTCAGATTGGAGGGTCAATAATAAGAAACAGGAGTTGGTAAACATTTACTGGGACCATGGCCTTCCTATCACTACAAGGACGCACTCAGTGGGCTCATCTAGTAAATATGGAAGGGATTCATAAATCAGTGAAAGATTTCCACTTAATATTTTTACTGATATATTTGAACCCTGACTTTAGCCAGTCACTGTATAAAACGTGAAATGGAACAAAGAAAAGTTACATGACTTACCCAGAAGCACAGAGGTAGAGCTGAGATCAAAACCCAGGTCTGTCTATAATATTTCAAAGTTTTGGCCTTTTCTCTATTCTCTGCTGTCCCCCTGTATTTCTAGAAGTTGAAAAGTGAATGAATCATGTCTTCAAGATTGCAATATTCTTTTATCTTTTTATAAAAATATTTTTAATGTTTGTTTATTTTTGAGAGAGAGAGACAGAGTGCAAGCGGGAAGGGCAGAGAGAGAGGGAGACTCACAGAATTCGAAGCAGGCTCCAGGCTCTGAGCTGTGAACACAGAGCCCAACGCAGGGCTCGAACCCACAAACCGTGAAATCATGACCCGAACCTAAGTCAGACACTTAACCGACTGAGCCATCCAGGCGCCCCTGCAATATTCTTTTAGAGACCAGTTTGTATCAGCACTACAGTGAATACTGAAGGTATATCGGGAGAACTTCAAACACAGGAGACAGAAAATCAAAATTCACTTGGAATGAAGATATTCAATAGATTCAACTATAATAGGCACTAACAAGCTTGTTGTTTTCCCTCATTTACTTGTAGAAGAGAATTCCTTCAAGAAGATCAGGAACAAACGGATCCAGATTCTACTCTGTGCTTCCACATCCCCACTTCTGCCTGAGAGTGAGACACCCTAGGATCCAAGAACACAGAAACACCCAGCCAAACCCACCTCCACCATGGGGGCCGTGGTGATGTTGGCGGGTATCTTCTTAGCTTTGCTCACCCTCACCACCGAGGGCGGGGTCCTCAAGAAAGTCATCCGGCACAAGCGACAGAGTGGGGTGAACGTCACTCTGCCCGAGGAACACCAGCCGGTGGTGTTTAACCACGTCTACAACATCAAGCTGCCTGTAGGTTCCCAGTGCTCGGTGGATCTAGAATCAGCTAACGGGGAGAAAGACCTGGCCCCGCCGCCATCAGAGCCCAGCGAAAGCTTCCAGGAGCACACAGTAGACGGGGACAACCAGATCGTCTTCACACACCGCATCAACATCCCCCGGCGGGCCTGTGGCTGTGCCGCGGCTCCTGATGTCAAGGAGCTTCTGAGCAGACTGGAAGAGCTGGAGAATACGGTGTCTTCCCTGCGGGAGCAGTGCACCGCTGGAGCCGGCTGCTGCCTCCTGCCAGCCGAAGGTAGGCCCCGCCCCTCCCTGCCCAGGCCGGGGAGACGATGGGCGTGGCCAGATCCGTCACTGGTTTCCAAAGCAGGTTCCCTGGGGGACCCAGCCTCACGAAGGGTCCATTGGAAAGAGATTTTATGGTCAAATAAATGTGGAGAATGTAACTATCTCTCTTCTGCTCTTGGGGAGTCTTAATGATAAATGTTTCTCAGAGGAGTCTCTAGGCTTCTGAGAAGTCTTGCTTGGGAAAATCTTGTTTCATTTTAATGGCCAGTTTCTAACACTTATTTGACCACAGGATCTACACATTCTCTAACCCAAAAGCTATGAGCATATTTATGAAATTTCTGTCCCAAGATCACTCCCTGAAGGGCGCTGATATGGCCCCCATCACCTTGTACAGGCATGGAGAGTAAGGTCCAGAAGGAGGATGGGATTCCTCAGGGCCCTGCCACCCGTGGCTGAGGTAGGACTTGAGCCACAGTATCCCACACCTTGGTGTTCTTACAAAGACACAGTGCTGCCTATGGTGGTACAAAGTCTGGGAATTGTAAAATAATCTTTCAGTTTAATGGCAACAACAATGATGATCACAATATGCATTGAGTCCCCTTTATGTATCAGGCATTGTAACTCATTATCTCATTGAACCCTCCCAACAACCCTTTGAGGTGAGGTTTCATACTCCCATTCTACAGCTCTGACAACTAAGATTCAAAGAAGTTAAACAACTGACACAAAAAGGGCACCAAGAGTAATAAGAGAGAGAAGCTTGAGTGTGCCTGTATGCTCCAGAACTCACACTACCCCCGTGATACCTAGTCTCCAGGGTATCCCCTTTTTCAGGAAATTTGCCACTTCGAAACTGTCTTCATCTCTACTCCCTAGAGCTGACAGAGCAACAGGACTTTTGGTAGCTTCAAATCAGAGCTGAACCTCTTTATTTCTGCCACTCAGAAGAAATTACCAGAAAGCACTTTTTTTTTAATAGTTTATTGTCAAGTTGGTTTCCATATAGCACCCAGTGCTCATCCCAAGTGCCCTCCTCCATGCCCATCACCCTCCTTCCCCTCTCCCCCACCCCCCCTCAGCCCTCAGTTTGTTCTACTTTGATAAGTTATTTCAAGAGTAGACCTAATTGAAGTGTCTGAATGGCTCAGTCAGTTAAGCATCTGACTCTTGATTTTGGCTCAGGTCATGATCTCACAGTTCATGGGTTTGAACCCCATGTTGGGCTCTGCACTGACAGCATGAATCCTGCTTGGGATTTTCTCTCTCTTTGCCCCTCCACCACTCATGAGCATACTCTCTTTCTCTCTCTCTGTATCTCAAAATAAATGAATAAAACATTTTTAAAAAGTGTAGGCCTGGGGCGCCTGGGTGGCTTAGTCGGTTAAGCGTCCGACTTTCGCTTAGGTCATGATCTCACGGTTCGTGGGTTCGAGCCCCGTGTCGGGCTCTGTGCTGACTGCCAGCTCAGAGCCTGGAGCCTGTTTCAGTCTGAGACTCCCTCTCTCTCTGACCCTCCCCTGCTCACGCTGTCTCTCTCTCTCCTAGAAATAAATAAAAAAACATTAAAAAAAAAAAGTGTAGGCCTAATCACCGTAAGTGGAGGGCACTATAGGACATGCTCTAGGTTTCTAAGGCAAAAAAAATATTTCTTTATACACAAATTATTTTATATTCAATTTCTATCAACTCCCTGGCAAATGCAAATGTGAGTTACACAATAGGATTAATGCTAAAGACTGGGTTGAAATAATTATTTGGTCCAGTGCTGCCCACGAGAAATATAACATGAGCCAGGTATGTATTCTTAACTCTGCCAGTCATCACACGAACGATATGAAAAAGGAACAGGTAAAAATAATTTTAATCAACTATTTTATTTAACTTGGTGTAACCAGATTATCCATTTTCAGCCTGGAATCAACACAAAAATTATTAATACCAAAAAAAGATATTTTATATTCCTTTCTTTAAGCTGTCTTTGAAATCCCATATATATTTAAGTTTTATGGCAAATCTCAATTCAGACTAGCCACCATTCAGTTGTTTAATACCCACACGTGTCTGGTGGCTACCATATATGAACACATATATTTAATTCCCACTTTTCAAACCATTTTATTAATTGCCTTGCTCCCTGCTGTTGGAAAGGAGATACAACGTAGCAATAAACTGTATTTGGGTGCAGAGAAAGGGGAGTGAGTTTGTTTCTTCTCTTTGGCTCCATGGAGACCTCACCAGCCACTCCTACCAGCTGAGCCAGGACATTATGTAGACTTCAAAGAGCTGGAGTCATGTCAGCCCTGACCATGTATTCCTGAGATCCATTCACCACTGCAGGCTTCAGGATGGAGAGGGCAAAAGACAGAGGCACAAGAATGTTCTGGGGGCAGAGTCTGTCCATTCTATTGACAGAATTAAAAAGCCACTCCTGAGCCACCTCATTTCAGTTATGCAAAATTAGAACGTAAACCCACATACAAAAATCACGAGAACAACAGTAGGTTTGTAATGGCCTCCCTTAATGCCGGTAAACCCCAGGGAAGTGGGTTATTATCCCGCTTGACCAATGAAGAAACTAATCTTCAGATCATCTGACTCTCCTTCCAAATGCGGCACAGCAATTGAGCCAGAAGCAGAATTGAGTTCAGTTCAACAAATATTTCTTGTGTGAAACAATTATTCCCTTATGTGCCTGACCTTGGCTAGGTGCGGGAAAATACCATAGCCCAGCATAACTCATTCCACAAGGCACTGGTTTGTACTCACTGGGATGATGGGAATACTTGAAAATTCGATACAAACTACAGATCCTCTCCCTGGGAGGGCAGAAACACAAACACACACATACACACACACAGCTACACACAGTAACACAATCTTGCATATGAGTCTACAATTTCAGGGAGTACAGGTTAAGAATTTGTACCTACTCTAACTGGATGTCGGTCCCCTCCGATTTCACACACTAAGCAACTAGATTTCAAGCCAGGTGGAGCTGAGAGTGCCAACCCTCTTCTGGCTGAATTTGAGGCTGGGTTTGGGCAGGTGGTGCCCGGGACACCAGGCCATTACGCTCAGCGGCCTGCCTCTTCTCCTTTGCTGTAGGCCGCCTGGACACCAGGCCCTTCTGCAGTGGCCACGGGAACTTCAGCACCGAAGGATGCGGCTGTGTTTGTGAGCCCGGCTGGAAAGGCCCCAACTGCTCTGAGCCTGAATGTCCAGGCCACTGTCACCTGCGGGGCCAGTGCATTGACGGGCAGTGCGTCTGCGAGGAGGGCTTCACGGGAGAGGACTGCAGCCAGCTGGCCTGTCCCAGTGACTGCAACGACCAGGGCAAGTGCGTCAGCGGCGTGTGTGTGTGCTTCGAAGGCTACACGGGGGCCGACTGCAGTCAGGAGGTGTGCCCGGTGCCGTGCAGCGAGGAGCACGGCCGGTGCGTGGACGGCCGGTGCGTGTGCCACGACGGCTTTGCGGGCGACGACTGCAACGAGCCGCTGTGCCTCAACAACTGCTACAACCGCGGCCGGTGCGTGGAGAACGAGTGCGTCTGCGACGAGGGCTTCACGGGCGAGGACTGCGGCGAGCTCATCTGCCCCAACGACTGCTTCGACCGGGGCCGCTGTGTCAACGGCACCTGCTACTGCGAGCAGGGCTTCTCGGGCGAGGACTGCGGCCAGCTCAGCTGCCCCAACGCCTGCACCGGCCGGGGCCGCTGCGAGCAGGGCCAGTGCGTGTGCGAGCCGGGCTTCGCCGGGGCCGACTGCAGCGAGAAGAGGTGTCCCGCCGATTGTCACCACCGCGGCCGCTGCGTCGACGGGCGGTGTGAGTGTGATGACGGCTACACGGGCGCCGACTGCGGCGAGCTCAGGTGTCCCAACGGCTGCAGCGGCCACGGCCGCTGTGTTAACGGGCAGTGTGTGTGCGACGAGGGCCACACGGGGGAGGACTGCGGCCAGCGGCGGTGCCCCAACGACTGTCACAGCCGGGGCCGCTGCGTGCAGGGCGAGTGTGTGTGTGAGCACGGCTTCCAGGGCTCCGACTGCAGTGAGATGAGCTGTCCCAACGACTGCCACCGGCGCGGCCGCTGCGTGAACGGCATGTGCGTCTGTGACGACGGCTACATGGGCGAAGACTGCCGCGAGCTGCGCTGCCCCAGGGACTGCAGCCACCGGGGCCGCTGCGTGGACGGACGGTGCGAGTGCGAGCACGGCTTCACGGGCCCCGACTGCGCGGAGCTCGCGTGCCCGGGCGACTGCCACGGCCAAGGCCGCTGCGTCAACGGGCAGTGCGTGTGCCACGAAGGCTTCATGGGCACGGCCTGCAAGGAGCGGAGGTGTCCCGAAGACTGTCACGGCCGGGGCCGCTGCGAGGACGGGCAGTGCGTGTGCCAGGAGGGCTTCGAGGGCCCGGACTGCGGGCAGCGCTCCTGCCCCAACGACTGCAGCGGCTGGGGGCAGTGCGTGGAGGGTCGCTGCATCTGCAGCGACGGCCATGCCGGGGAGGACTGCTCCGAGGGTGAGTCCGGGTCTGAACCGGCGTGGCGTCGAGGGTGCGGCTGCGGCGCGTTGGAGAGCTACCTGTTGTATTACGCATGCGCGCGCGCACAGCCACACGCATGCGCACAGCCACACGCCTGCGCACAGCCACACGCATGCGCACGCGCACACACAGCTTTGCAGAGGCCCCGATGATTCTTCCGTCACGGGGCTACCTATTTGAAGGCTCAGAGGCTCAGGGAGGTCATAGAATTGTCCTAAGGACACCTTCTTCATACACGGTAGAGGTGTTGGGTTTACCTAACTCATCTACCCCAAGTTTAACACCCAGTGCCCATGGTGAGATAGACAAAATGATTTTAACTGCCCTTTTGCTAAATATGAGCCTTCTCTCCTACTGCCCCACTGATGCCTAACCAGAAATAAACTAAATCCCTCTATTTGTTTGGAAGCAAAAGTTCAGCTCAATTGAATGGACAGTGAGATTACATAAAACTGTTTTAAATGCACCCTCAGCTAGAGAGTAAGTGCTAATCACTTTTGAGGCAGACCAGCATCTCTTGAATCATTATTCCATAACAATCTTTGATCCTAAGGATTATGAGCTCCTTAAAGGAACACTGTCCTAACAGCACAAGGCAAAGTATACAGTAAGTGCTCAAGAAACTATGAGTGAAAATATGACAAAGAATGACAATGCTCATATTCAATGAGGGGGCTCTTTGTACCCCTCTCCTGCACCCATTCTATACCTGTCATAATAGAAATTTTCTGCTCTGATTAGAGGTATTGTTGATATTAATAAATAAATATGTTTAATGTGCCCAAGGCAGGGAACCCTGGTTGAAAAGTACAGCAGGCTGGCAAAGACAAGGTGTTAGTCTCAAGTCTGGTGAGATAAGCAAATTTGAGCAAGTCCCTCTGCCTCACTCACATCTAGAAAATGAAAGAATTGGACCAAATGAGCCCCAGATCCCCTTCCAGCGCTAACAGCATATGACCTCAAGTTCAGAGCAGGGAGCCAAGCTCAGGCTGCACGTCTCCATGCAGCTGGCCTGAATCTGAACTAACATCCAGAGAACAGAGAATTCAGAGGGGCCAGGTCACAGAAAAACCAGAAGGCCACGTTGCAGGCCCAGAACTTTAGCCTGAAGGCCTACAAAGGTTTTAAAGTTGGTTCACAGCAGGGAGTCCTAGAGGACCTTTTTCCGTTTAGAAAGCAGAAGCTGGATTTTAGGCCTCTGTGATTGGCCGTGGGATTCCAGGGAAACAAACCTAGAGAGAATTTACAGAGCACCTCACTGACAAAACCCGACCCAAGCTGTCTTTTCTTATTCCTGCCAGTGTCCCCTCCCAAAGACCTGGTTGTGACAGAAGTGACAGAGGAGACCGTGAACCTGGCTTGGGACAATGAGATGCGGGTCACCGAGTACCTCGTCGTGTACACACCCACCCACGAGGATGGCCTGGAAATGCAGTTCCGCGTGCCCGGGGACCAGACATCCACCACCATTCGGGAGTTGGAGCCTGGCGTGGAGTACTTTATCCGTGTGTTCGCCATCCTGGAAAACAAGAAGAGCATTCCCGTCAGCGCCAGGGTGGCCACTTGTGAGTGAGCAGAGCCCACCCTGCCTGCGACAGCCTCTGCTACTGTCTGCTCACCCAGCGCCTAAGCACCACACCCATGAGTTCCGGCTCTGCCTTTGTGCCCATAGCTGTAGAGCTGGCCTGTCAGTGTTACACCAGTTAAGACCCTGGGATCCAGTTAGGCCCACTGAATATTTTTTAAAGAAACCCTTCATATACTAAATCACTTCACTCACAATAATTCTATAAGATGGGGGCAACTATTAACCCATTTTACAGATGAGGAAACTGAGACTGAATGGCTAAGCGTCTCATCCCAAATCAGACAGTTCCTAAGTGGTAGGGATTTAAACCCTGAGGTCTGGGGCGCCTGGGTGGCTTAGTCGGTTAAGCGTCCGACTTTCGCTTAGGTCATGATCTCATGGTTCGTGGGTTCGAGCCCCACGTCGGGCTCCATGCTGACTGCTGGCTCAGAGCCTGGAGCCTGTTTCAGTCTGTGACTCCCTCTGTCTCTGACCCTCCCCTGCTCACACACACACACACTCTCTCTCTCTCTCTCCTAGAAATAAATAAAAACATTTTAAAAAAAATTAAAAAAAAAAAAAATAAACCCTGAGGTCTGGTTGAAGGTTAATACTATTAACCATTCTATTCTACTACAACCCTTCTATGGAGCTCACTCTTCTTATATATATTTTTTTTATTTTTATAGTTTATTTTTGAGACAGAGAGAGACAGAGCATGAGTGGGGGAGGGGCAGAGAGAGAGAGGGAGACACAGAATCCTAAACAGGCTCCAGGCTCTGAGTTTTCAGCACAGAGCCCGATGCGGAGCTGGAACCCACAAACCGTGAGATCTGACCTAAGCCAAAGTTGGACGCCCAACCGACTGAGCAACCCAGGTGCCCCTCTCCTTATGTGTCTTTAAAAAGTGGAAACTTTACAGTTCGGGTTGTTTTTTTTAATAATCCAATATCAGTATAATTACCTTCATACCTTAAAAGCAAGTTGTGGCTAGAAATTGGTCCTTTTCTTCACTCAGTAATAATAACATTGGCTGCCACATATTAAACATGTGCCCTGTGCCAGGAGCCATGCCCAGCAGTCCACATGATGCAGTATATCACTCAGTCCTCACTTAGTTCCCCGAAAGGAACAGGCCTACTTGCCTCCCCCTCTTGAGTAGAGAAGCTGGGGCATGAGGCTCATCGTGCAACTTGCTCACACACACAAAACTTATAATAGTGAGGCTTGGGTTTGAGCCCTTGTTTGTCTGATTCCAAACCCTGGTACAAAAGAGCTTTACCCATATGAAATTGCCAAGGTTTAATCATACGGTGGGTCCCAACATTAATTTTCATGCCACCTCCTCAGTAGACAGCATCCCTGAAGCAGTTAGAGGTAGACTCCAGCCCTAAAGGGGTGGGACATCGGCCAGTGGGGTGCAGGGGAATCATGCAGCATCACTCCACACATACACACACATGCAGCCCTCCTTCTTCTGCTCTTCCTGACAGACTTGCCTGCACCTGAAGGCCTAAAGTTCAAGTCCATCAAGGAGACATCTGTGGAGGTGGAGTGGGATCCTCTGGACATCGCTTTTGAGACATGGGAGATCATCTTCCGGAATATGGTAAGGCACCCAGAGCAGTGGGCATATGTGACCTCAGGGATCTGAAAGATGATCTGAGGGCTCTACAGACTTTTATATCAACTTTATTCTCTTCGCTGCTGGTGAGGGGCAAGGCTGTGCTTAGTCCCTGCATGTTTGTATGTGTATTTTAAGTTATTTTAACAAGTCAGTAAGCTGACATTTTAAAATAGGGCTGTGAGCTCGGAGAGGTGCTAAGCCATCTTTAGGTCCCCTTTGCTCCTCATGGTCTGGAAAATCTCAGAGGCAAAGAAGAGAAGAAATGGCTCTGTCTCCAAATGTCCTCAGGCATATCTGAGGTTGAGTATCCCTTCTCTCTGGGCCTAAAAGCACGTACGAGGCAGGGAAGTGGGTTCCTGAGTCCAAGCCCAGGCTCTGCCACTAACTAACCACATGACTATGGGATAGCCACCCAACTTCTGTGACGCTGGTTTCTTGGTCTATCAAAGGAAGGATTGAGTTTGTGGCTCTAGAACTGCCCTGGCTCTCACATTTTATCACTCGACTTTGTGTCAGTGGAGTGAGCAGATTGGTTTACAAGAGGGAGAAGCAAACTTAAGGAATGTCCTCATCACTTCTGTGTCCTCAGCACCCACCAAGCTGGTCTAATGCATAGTGAGTGCTTAGTGAGGGAACGGATGCAGAGGAGCAGATCACAAAATAGAAGAGGCTGGTGCTTCTTTTAGTTCTTTTTTTTTTTTTTAATGTTTATTTATTTTTTAGAGAAACAGAGTGCAAGCAAGGGAGGGGCAGAGATAGAGGGAGTCACAGAATCCAAAGCAGACTCCAGGCTCCGAGCTGAGCTGTCAGCCTAGAGCCCAACATGGGGTTCAAACACAGGAACAGTGAGATCGTGACCTGAGCCAAAGTCAGACACTTGAACCCACTGAGCCACCCAGGCGCCCCCCTCCTTTAGTTCTTACCAAGGTGCTCCTTTCTTTCAGAATAAAGAAGACGAGGGAGAGATCACCAAAAGCCTGAGGAGACCAGAGACCACATACCAGCAAACTGGCCTTGCTCCTGGGCAAGAGTATGAGATCTCTCTGCACATCGTGAAAAACAATACCCGGGGCCCAGGCCTGAAGAGGGTAACCACTACCCGTGAGTATCACCTTTATAGCACTGACATCTTGGCAAGGCTGACTGTACCCCGTAGCGCCTCTGGCTGATAACATTTCCCCTTACACAGCATCTGCATTAACTAGATTTTGCTACATAAAGAACAGACCCCAAACTTGGTGGTGTGGAACAATGATTCTGCACCAATCATTCACCAATGATTCTGGGTGACTTGGGGTTGGGCTCAGGTGAGCAATTCTGTTCTTGAGCGGGCACAGTTATGCATCTGTGCGGGCTGGGGGCTGGTTGGCCTATGTTGGTCTTAGCCAGGGTGGTGCCTTTCTGCTTCACTTGGTCTCTAGCCTCAGTCTGCTAACCTGGGCCTGCTCCCCTGGTGGCCGGGCTGGCTCAAGAGTGGCTCTATATCAGGGCGCCTGGGTGGCTTAGTTGGTTAAGCATCCGACTTTCGCTTAGGTCATGATCTCGCGGTTCGTGGGTTCGAGCCCCGTGTCGGGCTCTGTGCTGACTGCCAGCTCAGAGCCTGGAGCCTGCTTCGGATTCTGTGTCTCCCTCTCTCTGACCCTCCCCTGCTCACGCTGTCTCTCTCTCTCTCTCCTAGTAAATAAAATAATAAATAATATTAAAAAAAAAAAAAAGAGTGGCTCTATATCACTCTGCCCAAGCAAATCTCAAGGCCAGTCCAGATTTAAAGGGTGGGGAAACAAATCTATCTCTTGATGAAATGGGGCTCAAAGTGACATTTCAAAGGGGGCACAGGTCCAAGATAGACAAGACCATTGTAGATGATCTACCATGTCATCTCATCTGTATACCAGTCTTGTAAGAGATGTGGGTCAAATATTATTGTGACTAGTAGAAACTGAGGCTTAGCGAATCTAAATCAATTTGACAAACTCCACATGGTGAACAATATCAGTGTCACAACCCTAAGGAGGGTCCAGTTTTGTAATCTTAGTCCCCTTACCACTAGCATGGACTAGGCTCTGGTTAATATAGAATGCTGATCCCATATCTCCAACAGGAATAGAAATTAAATGTCACTCAGTAATAAACATGTCAGAGCTTCTTGGGGATTGAATAGAATTTGGCACTGGTAGATCCTCTGGTGAGCGGGAAATAAATCTGAATCTGGAGTTGTTCTACCGAGGAGCAAATTTTTTAAACATCAATAAATAAACAAATAAAATTATTTTGCTTTGCCATTTGAGAAAACCTCTTGATCTTCTTCAAGATAGCATACGTGCCAACTGTTTCAGGAATTGATTCTTTTTGGCAGGAGATTGTTGGAAAAGTTAAATCTGTTGACTAATGACAAGAAAGAACATCTTGCATTTAAATATTTGCACATTCTGCCTAGCTCCGAGCCAACTTCTAGATTGTCTCCTCTGTAAGCAAGTGTTTTCCATCATTCTGACACCATCCCTCTGTGGTAGGTAGAAAGCAGGTATCAACAGGAAAAAATCATTAGATCACCACAAAGGCATAGAAGAGATCAAGCAAATGCTCACTTGCTATAGAGAAGGCACACAGAAACTACAAAAAAGAAAAATTTCTTTTATCTGCCCCTTTCTTTTTAATTTAATTCTGCAGATTGGCTTCTTTATTCTTCTAAGCAGGGCAAACATCCCAATGCCTGAAGTTCCTTAATCACATAAATATCAACATTGAGAGGCCAACGTTTATGTGTTCATTTTGCTAATACCCAAACTTTATCCAGGCTTAAAGGACATTAAAGTTTGGGTGACAAAACATTTTTGGCTCCTTCCCTCTGATATCTGTATAAGGCTGTATGACAACCATTTCTGGCATCTGTATGCTTTTGAGAGGCGTTCGCATTTAAAGGAGAAAGAGCATGGGCTTTGGACCCACACACACCCAAGTGTGAATTCCAGCTTCACAGCTCACCTTCACCTTCTGCAAATCTGCTTCTTTAATGACCTTACCATTGGGAAAATGGGTTCCCAGTGTCCTTACAGCATTGTCACGAAAGTGAATATGTACATGATAAAGCACTCTCCTTGCTGTGTTTAAGCGCTAGTGTCTTCTGTTCACAGGACCCAGATCTGGGGGTCGATCAGTGAGCTTGACTCAATCCCACCTTTATGAAAGGGCTGCTACGGACGGTAGCAGGTGTGGTGTGGGTGATTGCTGCCACCTGTAAGAACACAGGACAGGTAGCTTCAGGGTTCAATTGTAGCTTCATTATGGTACGTTCTATGGGTTCATCAGCCAGAAACTGAGACTGATAGACCAATACTTCAAATTCAAGCAATGGACTCTGCAGTTTTCTCACAATCAGCTATGACTTACTCCTCCTTCTCATTCCTATATAAAACTAATGTTCCTTTCATTCAATACTGTTTCCTCAACCAATGCTGAAAACGCAAACTTAGCTGTTTTTAAGTTGAAGAAATAAACACTAACTAAATGCTCCAATATCTTAATTTTAGGCATTTACCGAATGCCCAGTCTGCTTTACTGTTTGCATTAAAATGGTTTACATAATGAGAAAAAGAAAAGAATGAAGACATAAATGACAAAGCCTGCCGCTATGCTGGGGATTAAAAGGGTTCAAAGTCTCACTCTTTAAATGAATGAATTTAGATCCTATCTAAATTGAATAACACAGTTTGAATAAACTGTAGAGAAACGTGTTACAGAACAATGAAAAAAGTGCATTAGGAGACTCCAATTTTTAATTGCACTAAGAGTGCTTAGAATGAGGTCTACCCTCTTCATGAGTTGTACTTCATAAGTATATGTACTTCATGTACTTCGTAAGTCAAGTGCACAATACAGTATTGTCACGTAGAGGCACTGTGTTGTCCAGCACATCTCTTGGACTTACTCATCTTGTATTACTCAAACTTTATACTCGTTGGGAAGGGTATATGTGCTTACTTGATTACAGCAGGGTCAAAGAGGGCTCTCATTGGGAAGGGACATATAAGTGAGGTTTTGAAGGCTGATAGGAGATTTTTTAGAAGAGAAGGGCAATGTCAGGAAAAGATAGAAAGTAACAGCAAATGCAGAGGCCAGGAGGCGAGAAATAGCATGTCATGCCTGCTGCTGCCACAGAACAACACAACACACACAGCACAGCACGACACAGAGTGGGTGGGGTGGGAGGAGGGCTGGGACAGAGGCACAAAGATGGCAAGGCTTGGGATGGCTGTGACTTTCTGCCTGAAGTTTTGCATCACAAGTGACACTCCATACCTGGCCAATCTAGGAGTGGCTTCACTTTTCAGCTCCATAACTCTAATGGAGAAGCTATCAACCAACCAGGCAGTTTTGCCTAATTAAAAAGCCAGAGAAACTAAATCAATGTCTTTTTTTTTTTTCTAATGAAATAGGCCCCAAGCATCTTTCTTCAACTTATGAGAACCGTATGATGATAATAACAGGGCAACGACCATTTATCACATAACTGCCATGTTCCAGGCTCTATGCTAGATGCTTTGCGAGCATTATCTCCTTTAATGTGGGGGGGACCCAATACACGCTTCAAGGTAGCTAGCATCATCCCTATTTATGGCTTGTCAAATAGGAAATAAAGACTCAGAAACACAAAAAAGGTCAGATGGTCAGTATACACCTAACCGTTCAGGAATGGATCTGGATGCCTCCAAGCCCCTCTCTGCTCAGCCCCTAGCCCTGGCCCTAGTCTCTGAAACTGCTCCATCATCTGCCTGTCACAGGTTTGGATGCCCCCAGCCAGATCGAGGTGAAAGATGTCACAGACACCACTGCTCTGATCACGTGGTTCAAGCCCCTGGCCGAGATTGACGGCATCGAGCTCTCCTACGGAATCAAAGATGTGCCGGGCGACCGCACCACCATTGACCTCACACATGATGAGAACCAATATTCCATCGGGAACCTGAAACCAGACACGGAGTATGAGGTGTCCCTCATCTCCCGCAGGGGTGACATGTCCAGCAACCCTGCCAAAGAGACCTTCACAACAGGTAACGGGCCCTCACCTGTGAACAACCAGGAAGGGCTTGTGACTCCATGCTAGGGTGGCTTCCAGGCTCCTTTTACAGTAGGATAATGGAAAGGGAAATTTGATTCCTTTAAGTGTTTATTCTAAAATATTATAGAGAGTAATTTTTTAAAGAAAAAAACTACCTAAATAACCTCCCCCCACCCAGAAAATAAAAAGAAAGAAAGAAAGCATACGTAGAAGATGCTGCTTGTCTGACAATCTCAGAAAAAGAAGCTGTGGTTCAAATAAAATTCAAGTAAACATTTTCATAATAAAGTACAGTTTATGGAAAGCATGAAAAACAAAGAGGCCTGTAACCTCTTAGCCTATGGCAGTCTTTTAAAAGCCCCAAGGTATCAATCGATCACTGATTCAATAAATACTGTTTTCGGACCACAGTAAGCTCCGTATATGTTACTAGAAATACAGAGATGGGCACAACACACCAGTTCTTACACTCACAGACCTTATTTGTAAGTTTCCATTTTGTTTTGTTTTTCAAAGCACAAAATCTGAGGAACACATGCCTGACTACAGTCTCACATGCATCAATAAAGGGGAAAGGTGCCCAATATGCAGTATTTGTTTAGACCTGTGCATCAGCAATAGAGGTGGGTGTGGGGCAGATATTGTTGTTTTTTTCTCCAAGGACAGATGCCTTTCAAGTCTCAGCCTGAATCATCAGACACCCACTCTCCTGGTGCCTGGTGTTTGCAACATAAATGTCCCTTCCTCCTCCAAACAGGCCTGGATGCTCCCAGGAATCTCCGTCGCGTCTCCCAGACAGACAACAGCATCACCCTGGAATGGAGGAACGGCAAGGCAGCCGTTGACAGTTACAGAATTAAGTATGCACCCATCTCTGGAGGTGATCATGCCGAGGTCGAAGTGCCAAGGAGCCCGCAAACCACAACCAAAACCACGCTCACGGGTGAGCCGCGCATCCCAGACCCAGCAGGCCCACGGGGCACATGTCCCCAGTTTGCAGCCCTCCCTCCTCGTGGAGAAAACAGTGTGGTTCCCAGCTACCCCTCTCACTCAGAATTCAGTGAGGAAGTCTGTAGAACATACCAGACACTGCCAGACAATGAGAAATCACAGCCTCCAGCAACAGGCCGCTCGGGGCCATTTTTACGATCCTCTGAAAGTCTTTCCAGTTTGGGGCTAAGTATCGACCTGCACGTTCTCTCTTAGGTCTGAGGCCGGGAACTGAATATGGGATTGGAGTGTCTGCTGTGAAGGATGACAAGGAGAGCGACCCGGCCACCATCAATGCAGCCACAGGTGAGATGCCCCTAGGTCCCCACCACCGTTGGGCTGGTGCAGACAGACACGCTGGGGCCCAGGAGACAGAAAACCTACTTTGAAAAAAACAGTAGACGTGCAGAGGAGAAAGAGGCCCCTAGGATCATCTAGCCCAGATGTGTAATTCTAAAGTAACATAAGGGCACCACATCTAAATGATACTGAGGGGAAACAAGAAATTTTTAGGAGAAATTGGAACCAGATTTTATAAGAAGCCTGCAAACCTTTTTAAGTTGGTAATCAGTTCCTTTTTTTTTTTTTCTTTTTTGGTAAACCACGGACGAATCCAAACACATCTGGGGGGTTTTCTCTTAGGAGACACCTGAGTTTTATTATATACCCTCGTCCGACAGATGAGAAGTGGCAGGAACATGGTTTCAGACAGAATTTGCTCTTATCCATTCTGTCCTGAAGCTCCAGCCTCTGGACGAGGGTGGTGAGGAGCGATATGATGTGAACCCATTGGTTCCTGCCCCAAGTTTCTCCCGACCCTGGAAAATTTGTCTAAGAAAGAAAGAGAGAGAGAGAGAGAGAGAGAGAGAGAAGAAAGAGAGAGAGAGAGAGAAGGAAGGAAGGAAGGAAGGAAGGAAGGAAAGAAAGAAAGAAAGAAAGAAAGAAAGAAAGAAAGAAAGAAAGAAAGAAAGAAAGAAAGAAAGAAAAAAGAGAGAGAAGAAAGAAAAACGAAAACTCTTTCCTCTACTTCTCCACCAGCCTCCTTCTTCCTTCCCCCAGACGCCGTGAAGAAAAAGGGTCTGGTGCACATAGAGAACATAGATGGTGCCTCAAGGAGCTTCCTCCTTATGCAGGACCCAGTGCTAAGCACTTGCACACATGCTCTTTTTTATCTGTTTTATTTCGAGGTAATTGTCAATTCATGATCCCCAATGGTTAACAGCTGGGACATCCTAGAACAGTATCACAATCAGGAAACTAACATTGATACAAGCTATCAACTTTATCAACGGCGCATTTCATCAGTTTTACATGCACTCACTTTTGTATGTGTGTGTAGTTAGTTCTACGTAATTTTATCAGCAGCTTTTTTTAATCTGGTGTCTTCAGACACAAAATAGTTCCATCACTAGGATCGCTTCTGTCCCCTCTTTTATAGCCACAGGCACCCCTGTTCTTTCCTTCATCTCTGTAGTGTTATTTCAAGAATGCTACATATCACCCAGTAGGCAGCCTCCAGAGACTGTTATTTAAAAGTTACTCCAGTTATTTAAAAGTCAGTTCTTTTTAGATGCTTTTAATTGAGTAGTACTTCAGGGTATGGATATACCACTATATTCTTTTTAATCTTCTAAAACTCCAACGAGGCAACACTCCATGGCAGTTTAGAGGTGAAAACCCAGGCTCAGAGGGGAAAGTCGCCTGCAGCCAGCCAGCCCTGTGTGCAGAGCTGGGATTGGAGCCCAGAGCTGCCTTCCAGCCCCAGAAGCAGCCCAGCCTCCCAGCCTGAGGCATGTTCATCTCTCTGTGCTTTCCTCGCAGACATGGATGCACCCAAGGACCTCCGGGTCTCTGAAACCACGGAGACCAACCTGACCCTGCTCTGGAGGAAGCCTTCGGCCAAGTTTGACCACTACCGCCTCAACTACAGCCTTCCCTCGGGGCAGCCGGTGCAGGTACAGCTTCCGAGAGACACCACGTCCCACGTCCTGAGAGGCCTGGTGCCCGGGCAGGAGTACACCATCCTCCTCACGGCGGAGAAAGGCAGGCACAAGAGCAAGCCCACGCGGGTGAAGGCATCCACAGGTGAGGTCAGCCTCTGAGCTCCTTCCAGAGCCTCTGGTGATCCTGAGGTTTGCAGACCCACAAGTCGGGCTGTCTGCGTAAGGGAAGCCAAGTGAGAAAACACACAACTTTCTCTACTTGTGCATCCTCGATGTGACCCCGTGAAGGAGCAAGGAGCTCCTTCCTCCTTTCTTTTCTCTGTCAGCTGATTCAGCAAAGTCTTCCTGCTGGGAAATCACTAGTGCTTGTTAAACAGTTCTTCCCGGGAGAACTTAAAGCCTCAGGGTTTGTGTTTGTCTTAGTTCTTTTTTTTTTTCCCTAATTAATTTGGTGCATTTTACAGACTCTTTAAATTGTTTCTGGTCTTTTTGTCTCCCTCTTCTTTAGCCTAATGATAACTTACTTTGCACTTTATTTTTTTTTCAAGATGGCCCTGACGCTGGTAATAATTCTTTAGTTATTTCTCACTAAATTTTTTAAACGTATTTATCATTATTGTTTTTAGTAATCTCTACACCCAACGTGGGGCTCGAACTCATGAAGTCGATAGTTCCACGCTCCACTGACTGAGCCAGCCAGCCGCCCCTCCCACTAAATGTTTTCATTCCAGGTTTTTTGCTTCCCTGTAAGGTTACCTGGAAATTTGTGTGTGGTCCTGTGAGCAGCCTTTCACAGCGCCCTTCCCATTTTCTCTTTTCTCCTAGTCTTTGAGAGGCAAACTTGGTTTGCTAAATCCTGACCTCCAGTGTCCCTTCTAGCCCAGTTGTGCTTTTCTTTGTACCTGCTGCCACATTTCCTCAGGGGCCAAGTTGAAAAACCAATCAGAGGAAAAAAAAAACCATTCTTCTTGTATGAAAAATATGTGCCTGTAATTTTGGCCCCAAACGTTTCAAGAGGAATAGGCGGAAATGTTAATTCTACAGGGCTTGAAAGTAATATTTGTTAGTCTTGATTTAAATAGTATTTATCTAGAACCCACTGAATACACAGTATTGTGCTGATGTTGAGGGACAAATGGGTCACATACTTACCATTGTTATTTTCACTTACGGGCTCCTGCTCACTGTCTGTGGGGAAGACTAGGTAGAATGTTAGATGGAACGCAGTCAAGGAAATGGGATGGATGGGAGAACCAGGGGTATTCAGAGAAAATTTTAGGGCAGAAATATTATTCCAACTCAATCTCGAAAAGCAGAAAAGGGATTGTAATGATGGGCAAACTTGGAAATGCCTTGAAGAGTCTTTGTCATTTATGAATGAATAGCTTTACCTGCGTAAACAGAGAACTCAAACAGCCGTCCCTTAAGTGAAACAGAAATTGATTTCTTCTCTTATAAGATAAATCTGAGGCTAGGTGGTTCAGGTATAGCATAGCAGGTCTAAGTTATCAGGGACTTGGGTTTCTTCTCCATTTTTGCTCCACCCTTCTTAGTACTTGGCTCCATTACTAGAGTCACTTTCATGCCACATTATGGCTGCTGCAGTACAGCCTTCACATCTGTGTTCTGGACAGTATGAAGGAGGAAGAATGAAAACCAAAAGGGAGTGCCTCCTAGATGAAGCTTTCTGGAAACCTTACTGTTGACTTCTCTTATTTCATGGGCCACTCCTAGGTATAAGCAAGTCTAGAAGAGCTAGTCTTTTGTCTCAGCATGTTGTGGCCCACATAAAACTGTGGGAGAGAGAAAGGATATTTGGTAGACAAAGATCAGCCTCCTCATAGAGTCAAAAGTGAGCTCAGGTGGTCAATACTGTTGACTCTGTGCATGTACTACTTCCCACCCAGGTTTGTGATGATCATTAAGGATGCCCTGGGGAGACAGTTTAATCCTAGAGAAGGGAAGGGCAAAATAGAATCCAAAAGAAATAATTCTATGGTAGAGATTTGAATGTTTCAGATTTATAGACATGAACTTGTCATGAGGTGCCAAGAGACAGCAAGTGAATCAGAAAAACAGGAGAGAAGGCATTTCTTTCTCTCCTTTTTTCTTCCTCCTCTCTTTCTCCTCTTTTCTTCTTCTTCTTCTTCTTCGTCTTCTTCTTCATCTTCTTCTTCTTCGTCATCGTCTTCTTCTTCTTCTTCTTCTTCTTCTTCTTCTTCTTCTTCTTCTTCTTCTTCTTCTCTCTCTCTCTCCTTCCCCTCACTTTTTGCCTTTCCTTGGTTTGACAAATGCTATATCAAAAAGCTTCCCATCTCCACTCAATTATTACCCCCTGGCTGGGGCTAGGTTATCTCCTGTCTCCAATGGGGAAGCCCCAGGCCTCAGCACCTCAGGAAGATGAAAGCTTTTACATGAACCACAGGCTGGAATTACTTTGTCTCTGACTAAGAGCCCTGTTTTGGCATTCCAAAGGCCCATTGGTTTCATTTCCCCAGCCATGCATCCTTAACACAGTTTCCAAAAAATCATGTTGTCTATTTAAAGACGTCCTTCATTTTAGGAAAAGTGGGCAAAGTTCCCTTTATTGGCTCTTCCTCCACAATCTCCAGAATATTGTTCCCTATAGCTTTCTCTATAGAACAGTTTTATTTTGTTAAAAGTGAGGTGGGTCTTTCTTTCCATCTCTTGAAGTCTATCTTTCAAGTCTCCTACATTTACTCAATCAATAAGGTACTGCCACTGAGCTCCATGAGTTATGTTCTGTGGTCACTGGATCAGTTAGGATATATGTGTGCTTCCAAGGAACTTGCTGATAAACAAATTGACAGACAACGACACGACACCCCACTTGCTAGTGTTGGGGATAAGGAGGTTGTAGCAGAAGCACACAGTGACTCCTGGGCATCAGGAAAGGCTTAACATGGGGAGAAGCTTTTGCACAGACCCATAAAGGCCAACAGGACTGGGCTGTGGAGTACGTGTAAGTCCGAGTATATGCCCTTGGCCTTGTCCATATGGGAAGAAAATATATATGGAAAGAAAAAAGAAACAGATAAAGTGGGTGCATTCGGGCAAGTGTTCCATGTGGCTGTGAGTCTCAAAATGTCAAAAGGATTTCAGACTCAAATCTCAGAAGAAAGGAACTCCCAGTTCTGCATCATAGACTTTTGAAGAGTGAAAGTCTGAAGTGCCGTTCATTACCTGTGCATTTTATGGGGACATGGAATTGGCTGCCCCGAAAGCACTTTCTCCCAGGGAATTCCAGAGCTCTAGTCATGGAATTGATGCAGCACCAAATTAAAAGTGTGCAAAAGCTCGCGGCCCATCCAAGGACCCAACCACAGCCCACAGGGCCCTACAGAATCTGGCCCTTCCAGTCTCTCCAACCTCATTCCCACCATTTCTCCCCTTATTTATTTCACCATGGTCACCCCGGCCTTCCCTCTATTCTTTGAGTATCCCAAGTCTGCTCCTACCTTAGGGCATTTGCACAGGCTATTTCTGTTGCCTGAATGCATTCCTCTCCCTGTTATTCATGGGCATCTCCCTCATTTTATTCAGCCCAAGTGTCATCTCAGTAGACTTCTCTGAAATCATGTTCACATCCTGATTTGCCCCTTCATGCTGCCCAGGATTCCTCATGGCACTTGCCTGGCCTGATATTATTCAGTAGTTCATTTATTTGCCTATGACCTGCCTCCTGCTACCTACCAGAATGTAAAGACTCTGTTTCCTTTTATCCGGTGCTACGTCCTCAGTGCCTTAGACACAGCCAAGCACATGGCATTCACTTCATGAGCATTTAGGGACCCCAGCTACTCCAAAGGGGTAGTGTTTCCATTGAACCTCTTGGTCTTTTCCTTCCATCTCTGCATTAACAGCCCAAAAGCCATCTCTTTAGGATTAAGGGAAAGGAAGCTATTCTGTTGTCTTCAATTAAGCTTACTCTGGATAGAAAAGGAAAGAAAGAAAAAGAGAGAGAAAGGGAAGGGATGATAAAGGAAAGGAGGGAGGGGGAGAGAGAGAAAGAGAAAGAAAGGATAAAAAGAGAGAGAGGGAGGAAGGAAAGAAGGTTGGAAGGAAGGAAGGAAGGACAGAAGAGAGGGAGGGAAGAAGGAAGGAAGACAGAGAGAGAGGGAGAGAATGAGGGAGAGGGAGAGAGGAATGTAGGAAGGAAGAGAGAGAGGAAGAGAAAGCTACTATCCCTGTTAGGGTTGAAGAAAATTAGTGTGTTCAAGGCCTCTCCTCCCTGCCCCACCCCACATTTATATTCTTATAAACTCAGAGTATAATCTGATTAATCTCAGAACAAGAATCCTGCTTCAACTGGAGGCTGTGAATTTGCTGTAAGCAGTAAAAGACATAAAGCAGACAGAATATGTAAAACACAAGGTTAGTAAAGCATCTTTCCATACCAGCATAAGACTCAACAATGATACTGCAGTAATTCTCAAGGGTTTGGGAAGCAGAAAGGTGGAATTTCCTAATAGTCACAGCTACAAGTAACAGAGCATATTCCGCTGTGATGCTATTTTTATTTTTTCATGGAGCAAACCAAGTTTATTCAAATATTTAACCATCCAACAAATATTTATTACCTGACGGCTATGGGACAGGCAGTGCTGGTATAAAGAACAAGAAGACACAACCCCTCTGCTCAAGAAATGATGCACGTTGCAATGAGAGAGAACCCAAACCCAAATTATAAGAATATAGCTGGTCTGCTTGAGAGGCAAGTGTGGGAAGCCATGGGAGCAAAGGCAACTACCCATTCGAGATGCGAGAAAAAGGGAGGAAGGGTATCAGAGAAGGCTCTTTGGAAGATGTGATACTTGACCAAGTCCTCAAAAAGGGAAAGGAGAAGGAAGTGCAGAAGGGGCTAATGACATTTCCAGCAGGAGGACCAGCACGTGAGAAGCTCAAAGGCATGAGCAACTTCACCTTAGTGAACCACAAGCTGTCCAGTCCTGCTGTGTGATAGGGGGAGACCTGCAAGGTATGGCGTTGGAGACACCACCAGAGACTGTCTGTAAAGGGCAGTGAATATCGTGCTGAGGGGCTCAGGCTTCATTCTTGACAGTGATAAAGAGTCACAGAAAAGTTTGAAGGCAGTCAAGGTTTTTGACTGTAATTATCTTGTCTTTTCAAGATGAGATCAAAGCAATTACATCTACCATTTGGGGTCCTCAGGATTGAATTTGATTTGCCCCCGCTGTGGGAAAATCACTGTCTCCCATTAGTGAGCACCAAAAGTGGATTCCTGATCAGCTAGCACTTGATAATTACTGTCTTCAAGATGGTGGAAGATTTAGAGCTGGCACATCTAAAGGTTTGAAGTTGGCACAGCCAGAAATTCCTCCAGGCCAGCTGGTCAACCCACCATGAGCGTAGAAATGGTATTTTGAAATTCTGATTTCCCAGGCCCACTGACATTGTTCAGAGGGTAGATGCCAGCGCACAGCTGTAAGAAGAAGACAACAGCCTTTTCATAAAGAAATGCCAAGAAATCCAGCATGCAACTCCACAACGGAAACAGCCGGCTTCTGGGGCAGTCAGCCCACCAGTGTGTTGTTGGCTACTGAAATGTCGAGTTTGCATTTATGTGAAACCTCTTGGCCCCCATCTCAACTGTTGTTTGCTATATTTTTATTCATATTTCTTCCTCCAATTTCATAATTGTTATCTCTCTCCCTTTAATTTCTCTATCAAGTTCATTCAGTGAAAGCTACAGCTTTTACTTATCTTACTGGCATTGATTTAATGAGAGGATGGGGGCACACGGATAGCACCCATTACAGAAGCAGCCACAACACTGCTCCCTAAAAATAAACTGATACTCTTTCATGATTTGCTTAGCAAAAATGAAAAAAAAAAATAGTGGAAGAACAGCCAAACATTTTCGTGGAAGTATTATCTGTGTGATTATTACTATTTACTGAGCAACATGACATTATGTGAAAATTACTGTCAACTGTATGAAAAGATAAAGCAGGATGCGAGGGGCATTGTAGAATAGTATCAGTGGCATATAAAAAGCCAATCCAAAGGGAAGAGATGGTTTCTTCAGGAAGAGACATTCCCCACTGTGGATCTCCTCCTGTGCTCTCTCCATCCCTCTTGACTGCAAGAGCTCTCACAGACAAACCAAACTCGCCTCCTGCCTGCCTCAGTTAGGGAACTCTCCTCACGTCTCCTGCAACCTGGTTCCTAATATTGTCTTTGTGGAAAAAAAAAAGTTTTATGTCAGGATTAGAGAGACCATTTAAAAAGCAGTTACCTGAAAAGGAAAGAGAGTGATTTAGTTCACATAAAGGGGAAATTGTCAATGTCAGCTAAGTTTCTGACAAGCAGTTTTGACAGAAGGAGGAGAAAAAAGAGGGAAGTAAGATAAGAGGGGGGCATTTATGGGCTCTAGGATTAATTTCCTTAACCTTAAAGTGTTGCTGAGATTGTTTTTTTATGCATGAGGACTGCTGGAATATTTGAAAAGCACACACACTTCTGATTTTAGTTGTGCTTCAATCCCAAGGCCAAGGAGACAAGTGTTTTATCTGTGGAGCACTGCTCCTGGCCTCCCAAGGGCCAGTGGGTTTAAGGATGGGCGACTCTCCCTTTCTTTCCCCAAAACTAGATATATCACTTTGAGTTTTAGGTCCTCTCAATCTCATCAAGATCACATTTTGATCTTTGGTTAAGGACTGCTACAGGGCTCTGGGTGAGCTTCAGGGCATGAATTTGGGTTAAATGAGGAGCCCAGAGAATGTAGTTCAATATCAGGTATGGCGAACATTTTCTGTAAGTACCAGATAGTAAATATTTTAGACTTTTCAGGCCATAAGGTTTCTGTCACAGCTATTCAAGAGGGCCTTTGTAGCACAAAAGCAGCCATCAACAATATGTGAATGAACAAGCATGGCTGTGTTCCAATAAAACTTTATGACACCAAAATTTGAATTTCATTTGTATTTCCATATGTCACGAAATATTCTTTTTGGATTTTCCCCCCAACCATTAAAAAATATAAAAACTATTGTTAGCAGCTTGTTACCAAAATAGGTAGCAGGCAAGATTTGACCCTCAGATCATGGTTTGCAGACCCTTGTTCTAGATCAAACAATATTCGAAGGAGGATAAGCTTTGTCAATATTGAACTTAGGAAGAACTTTCCCCAGAACTTGGAAAAGTCTGAATTAAATAGATTCTTGAAAAGAAACATTTTTCCCTCAGAAAGGATAGCTTCAATCCAATTTCAAGCTAGAATTTTTAGGTTAGAAGTGTGCTTTAACGGACATATAGAGTTCATCGGAAACTAGCAGCCAATGTGAGGCATAAATACAGAAACAATTTGTTCTTTTAAATGAGTTCAAGGCAGTCCTTGCTCTGTTGTTTACAAGATGCATTTCCAGAGAAAACCCTTTCTTCCTAGGTCATGCAAAGGCCATTTAAGCTCAGCCCTGGGCAGATTATCACCTTGAGGGCATACTCAGACAGGTGCATTGTTACTATACTTTTTGTGTTCCAGGGATGAATGAAGACGGCACCTTTGATTTTAATTGAGTTTAATAAGCTCTGTTCCTCCCTGGCCTCAGTCTTTCTATCTAGTAAGGGACGGTTTTGCAAAGTCTACTCGCCTTCCTTAGGATGGCTTTACTTGTACTGTGCTTAATTTATCTCTGATCTTTCTGAAGTAAATTATGTAAACTGATTTGAGCTGCAGAAACAGACAAAAATTCCAATGTAGAGACTGTAAAACAGACCTTCCAGAGGAGATGGAGGAAGCATGAAGAGGAAGGGAATCTAAGAGGAGCCAATTTTCTCAAACTACAGAAGGCTGAGCAGCCCAGACCAAGAATCCTGAGAATAGCAGAGGGCTGTTCCTTATGATCTCATCCTTAGGATGAGAGACACTTTCCAAAATGGAAACCGAAGCCTAGAGCACTACTAACGTGGATGTGTAGAGCTTTCTATATTCACAGGACACTGGTCAGTAGGAAAATGCCATTTCTACAAGACACACCCAAGTATGCTACAAGGCAAAATAAGTATTACACTGATTTTTCTGTTGATGTATTGATGGTAACATCACCACTCAGGGATGCACAAACGCAGCACTTGGCCCTGCCCCGGCCCCCACCACAGGACTTTCAGCATTGGCAATGGCTTTGCCATTTCTGGGTTCCCAGAAGGAAAGGGTTTTGAGGAATGGTGTAACTGACCCATCTCTGTCATTATTCAGACCATGCCCCTGAACTGGAAAACCTTACCGTGAGCGAGGTTGGCTGGAATGGCCTCAGACTCAACTGGACCGCAGCTGACCAGGCCTATGAGCACTTTGTCATTCAGGTGCAGGAGGCCAGCAACATGGAGGCAGCTCAGAACCTCACCGTGCCCGGCAGCCTGCGGGCTGTGGATGTCCCGGGCCTCAAGGCTGCCACCCCTTATAAAGTCACCATCTACGGGGTGATCGGGGGCTATAGAACACCAGTGCTCTCTGCTGAGGCCTCCACAGGTACCTCTTATCCTTCTATCTCTAGCTTCTGTTTTTCCTAACAGGAAACTACCCATAGATAATCAGACACAATGGATAATCAGACACAACTTGCTTAAAAAAAAATCAAGTTTATTTATTTTGAAAGAGAGTGTGAGTGGGGGAGGGGCAGAGAAAAAGAGAGAGAGAGAGAGGGAGAGGGAAGATCCCAAGCAGGTTCTGCAGTGTCAGTGCAGATGAACTGAGCTGAAATCAAGAGTTGGACACTTAACCGACTGAACCACCCAGGCGCCCCAGATACAACTTGCTTTTGAATGGACTTGTTCTGCCCCAAGCTATGGTGCTATGGTGTCTACCACACCCCATGTGAACAACACTCTTTGGAGCTGTACACAGCCCTGCCCAGGAACCATAGACACAGCCCCAAAGGCGAAGATCTTTATTTTCACAAACAGGCTCCCTCCTGGTAAGGGATGTTAAGGCATTATATTTAAAAGGAAAGAAAAATGACAAAATTAATCTCCTTGTCCACTGAAGGTTGGGGCAGTTCTTCAGTAAAATAAGATGACAGATATTTTTCTATACTTCATGCTCTTTGTTCTAGTCTTCAAATTTAGGGAGCTGCATGATGCATGTTTATTAAAGACAATCATCTATTTTTAAGTAATATAAATCCTGTTCTTGTGTTCAAGATTCCCTGGATCTTGCTGTGTGATTTGATCATTAAACTAGTTCTTTGTCCTTCTCCAGGGGAAACTCCCCATTTGGGAGAGATCATGGTGTCCGAGGTGGGCTGGGACGCCCTCAAACTCAGCTGGACTGCTCCAGAAGGAGCCTATGAACAGTTTTTCGTTCAGGTGCAGGAGACGGACACAGTAGAGGCAGCTCAGAACTTCACAGTCCCAGGAGGACTGAGGTCCGTGGACCTGCCCGGGCTCAAAGCAGCCACTCATTACAGCATCACCATCCGTGGGGTCACGCAGGACTTCAGCACGACTCCTCTCTCTGCTGAAGTCTTGACAGGTATTAAAGACTGGTTCATTAATTTGCTTCCTCCTCTTTCTCTGCTCAGGAGGGATCAAAGCTCTTCCTGCCATAAGCTGGGCTCAGCTCCTGCCATACTGGGGAACACCGGCGAATAATCCCTGCTCCCACCTGAATGTCATATCCCTTATTTGGCCAAGTCCTAGTCTAGCATATTAGCCAATTCCATGGAAAATTCCACCTCCTCTTCCCTTACAAAAGTGAGAGGTGACTTTTCTTTCAAAGCAAGTTTTCAGTCATAATAGCTAAGAAGTTGGAAAGCAGTTTGCAAGTGGAAAGAAAATATTCGTCTGAGCTCATTTTAAGAACGCACTAAAAGATTCCCCCAAAGCCCCATTTATATGTAAGAATGGAAGTTATGAACAATTCCTAGAACTATCTTTCATTCCCGGAGGCTGAACAGAAAACCCCTGGCTTTAATGCCAACAGAGTGTGCTCAACACCTGCTGTAAATCGTGCATCTGTAATCAACACTAACCAGATGACCCATCCTAGCCTCAGCCAAAACGTCATCTCACCTGAATCCCAGCATGCAATTAATTACCTTTTTTAGTAACTCTGCAACTCTGTGTCCTTACGCAGAGGAGGTTCCAGATCTGGGAAACCTCACAGTGACCGAGGTTCGCTGGGATGGCCTCAGCCTGGACTGGACGGCACCCGAGGGGACCTATGAGCAGTTTGTCGTTGCCGTCCAGGAGTCTGGCCAGGCTGAGGAAGCTCACAGTCTCACGGTTCCTGGCAGCCTGCGCTCCGTGGAGGTCCCAGGCCTCCGGGCCAGTACCCCTTACACGGTCACCCTGCGTGGCAAGGTCAGGGGCCGCAGCACTCGACCCGTTGTTGTGGAGGCCATCACAGGTATAGGACCCGCCCCCCATACCAGGGACATGATTGAGCCCACCTTTCTTTGGAAGAGAGAGAACATTCCCCCACGTGTCGGAGTGTGGTCTCTGTTCGGACAGGCAGCGTAAAGGGAGGCTTTAACTCAGGAAGGGCTGGGTTGGAATTCCACCTTGCTAGATGCTCTTGGGTCTAGCATTTTACATTTCTGAGCTTTCTTTTCTCACCTTCAAAGCAGATAATAGCCTACCTCAGAACATTGTCCTGAGCAGTAGAGGAAATAATGACTGAAAATGCTTAGCAAAGCTCTCACCCTGTAGTAAATATTGAACAGCAAATAGCTAAATATTTCAGATAGCCTTATACCTAATAAATATAGCCTAAACAGTAGGACCATGGTGGCACAAGAATAAGGTCAGAACTTTCCAGAAAAATCTTATCATTAGAGGCCTCAGAGGCTCTAACGTTGTCCAACTTGTAGTCAACATCTCTATGGAATAACCTTTGAAATGATCTTCTGCCAAAACTGTACCAGTCTCTCTTTCTCTCTCCTTAACAGACACTCAGGGCAGGCATATTTCCAAGAAAGAACATCCACATTTGACTTCAATGTTTTTCATTCAGTTTAAGGAGGAAAAACAATTTATCTCAATTTGTCCCCTGGAAATATGCTCCTCCATCTGTTATTGGAAACTCTGCTGTTCATGAATTTTTAGACACTGCTTTATAAAGGGGGCAAATGGGCCAAATTTTTGGTAATTGGGTTCTTATGCTGGGCCCTTAGTCCATTCCCTTCTCTATCTATCCTGTGTTTTGATACTACCACCCAAATAGCCTAGTTCAAATAAATTTTTCTCCTTGTTCACATATACCAAGTAAAGTTGGTCCTTGTGAGAAACTATACACAATTCCAAAAATAAGAAGGGCAATGTTGCAATCCAGCTCTCCTGGCCGGGTTAGTGTTGTCTGGTGCTGCCTGGAATGTCTTCAGACCCAGTGAGCCAATGGGGCTTGTGAGGCACCTGTGATCTAATTATAGATGCTAACGGTCTCTATCTGTAACAACATAATTACTTCTGCACATGAAACATTACCAGAAGCTCCACTATGTGACAGATAAATGAACAGCTCTTCTTGGCGAGCTAGGAGGGCAGAGAGGACTGCCTTCGCCAGTACCCCCACAGGGAGCACCGAGGCTACACGGTCATTTGAATACAGCCCCTCTAAAAAGCTGAGTTCCCCTCCCCTGCTCATGCTGTCTCTCTCTCTCTCTCCTAGAAAGAAATAAAACATTAAAAAAAAAAGCTGAGTTTGCTGAGACTCACGGGCACCGAGAACAAATGTCTCAGGTGCATCTTTTTTGGCTGGAATCCTTACAGATATTTTCTTTTTCTAACTTCAAATCCATGGCCATGTCAGCCTTTACAAAGAGTCTGCGAAGTTGCATTTAAGCCTGAGAGATGTTCCACTAAGCAGTGGGTTTTCCCGTATTCAGAATCGAGACTTTCTAAAATCAGCAATAAGAAAAACATTGAATCTCCTTGCTACATGGTAGAAAGATCAGTAGTGGGCCCTGCTCTGCACCATTGACTGAGCAAAACATAAACACTTTTAATTAAAAGCGGGCACTCATTTTGCATAAATGGCTTTGCTTCATGATGCAGCAATTCTTTGTTCAGGCACAAAGTACTAGCAGAAGGTGGGAGGAAAAGAACCAAGCCAAGAACCAAGCCAAGAATCAACGCAGATCCCTAAAAGCCAAGTAGAGTCCAGAGACAAAACATCAGACACGTCAGTCTGCGACAACATACTCTTTATTTATTTTTTTTTTTTATAAATTTTTTTTTTAATGTTTTATTTATTTCTAGGAGAGAGAGAGACAGCATGAGCAGGGGAGGGTCAAAGAGAAAGGAAGTCACAGACTGAAACAGGCTCCAGGCTCTGAGCTGGCAGTCAGCACAGAGCCCGATGCGGGGCTCGAACCCACAAACCGCGAGATCATGACCTAAGCGAAAGTCGGACGCTTAACCGACTAAGCCACCCAGGCGCCCCGACAACATACTCTTTATAAAGCCTGTCTGATAGCAGGTGACCTGGCAATAAGAAAGACAGTGTCTCCAATGTGAAGTCTTTTTATATATATATATATA
The DNA here is from genome assembly GCA_017311185.1 of Proteles cristata cristata. Classification (NCBI taxonomy): domain Eukaryota; kingdom Metazoa; phylum Chordata; class Mammalia; order Carnivora; family Hyaenidae; genus Proteles; species Proteles cristata. The sequence continues at coordinate 219,189 of JAESUZ010004618.1, forward strand.
TATATTTTTATTTATTTCTAGGGGAGAGAGAGAGAGAGAGAGCATGAGCAGGGGAGAGTCAGAGAGAGAGGGAGACACAGACTCCGAAATAGGCTCCAGGCTCTGAGCTAGAAGTCAGCACAGAGCCCGACGTGGGGCTCGAACCAATGAACCACGAGATCATGACCTAAGCAAAAGTCAGACGCTTAACTGACTAAGCCACCCAGGCGCCCCTCCAACGTGAAGTCTTGAAATGAGGCAGATAATTCTCTCTAGTATGGCTAACAAGTTCCAAGGGGAAACATCTAAACAATGATGTATTTCTTGGACAGCCACTTACTAGGCACTCATGACGGGTCAGGTATGATACTCAGGGGTTTATAAATGGTATCTAACCATCACACCATCCAATGATATTGTACTGTCAGCTCCCGCTATGGGTGAGGAGAGTGAGACTCAGAGATGAGCTGGGTGATAGGCCCAAGATGACCTGGCTAATAAAGATCATTGTTGGAATTCCAACCTAGACCTAGATGCCTCCAAAGCCCTTGCTTTTAACATCCCTTACCTCCCTTACCCTGACCCACAGTCCTTCTTTTCCAACTGTTCTTTCGTTTCTGGCCATGCATATGCAGAGACTCCCTGGTGGGATGGGCAGTGACCTGGACAGCATTGTCATCTCAAGGATGAACAACGCAGATTTTCCCTTTTCTGACCATTTTCAACTACTGACAAAGGTCTGTGGCCAGAATGCCACAGTTCAAGTTGGAAATAAATGCCCAGAGACCAAGAATGACCATGCTGGCATGCAAAAATTCTCTTGCCTCTTTCTCTCTTCCCTAGAGCTGGACTGTGGGATGTTGGGTTTCCTCCTTTTTTTGGTTTGCAGAACTGACAAATAACGTCTCTGTCCTTCTTCAGAGGAGCTCCCCCAGGTGGGGTACATAGCTGTGACCGAGGTTGGCTGGAATGGCCTCAGACTCAACTGGACCACAACTGACCAGGCCTATGAGCACTTTGTCATTCAGGTGCAGGAGGCGAACTGGGTGGAGACAGCTCAGAACCTCACCGTGCCCGGCAGCCTGCGGGCTGTGGACGTCCCAGGCCTCAAGGCTGCCACCCCTTATAGAGTCACCATCTATGGGGTGATTGGGGGCTATAGAACACCAGTGCTCTCTGCTGAGGCCTCCACAGGTACCTTCCTCCCCACTGTTGATGTCCCTCCTCAAGCCACCCTGCTTTCTCTCCAAGAAACTTTATAGATATTCAGCTTCTCTCCATGCCCAAGTCCTTCTCTTCTGCTCCTTGGTGGCTGGCCATGCATGCCTAGAGACCTGCCTGTAAGCTGTGCCTTGGTCTAGATGCCTCTGCCATTTAGAAGATGAATGATAAAGAGATTGCCTTTTCTGACCTCCAGCCTCTAGCCTCCCCCAGACTTCCTACCACTACCTCTCTTTTGAATGATGACCTTCCATTTCAGGAGACAGCCTGATGGTTTTAATTCTCTTTTCCAGTGCTGAGCTATAACTAAAAGCCGTCCCTTGCCATGTGTAAGTTCTGGGAGAGCACAGATTATTTACTTTACAGAGCCTCTTTGCTAGTTGGAAAAGGCGCTTTAGTATCCCAAATCCCTCAAGGGTATGGGCACTGCGGTTCTTGCATTTAAAAGAAATGTTTTAATTTAAGTGTTTCTTTAAAATGCACACAGTATAATAAGAACTGAATTACCCTCCTCCAAGCAATTCTCTCAGATACTGAGTCATTGTTAGAACACCAAATTAGCAAATAGCTAGACCAAAAAGAAAAAAAAAATCACACAATTATGACTGGAGACGTACCAAAGAAAAAGCCATTCATTCAGAGAAGTACACACAGCAGCATTTGAAGCAAGGAATGTCCCAGGCAATGAATGTCAAAGATCCAATGCCTTTTTTGCTCTTTTAATCAAGAGTTGCTCCCTGGAGTGCTGGCTTTTGCATATGACTCACTCCCAGCACTGAGCCAGGACTGTGTGCTGCACCTTACTCACCTTCCACTCCGGTGAGGAGGCAGTCAGTGTTTCCCCAGGGGCCTGCCTCAGTGAGCAGCCTCCCCCAGCACTGTTCTCCACTGCGCATCTTCCTGTATGCCTCCATTGGTTTGAAGCGCAGTAGAGGCTGTCTTGCTTGGTTTTGCAGATGCTGCCCCATTTTTAGATAATTATTGCAACCAAACCTTCGTGCCTAAATGACCTCATTGATTCTAGCCAAAGCATAGATATGCATTTTAGCCTCCATCGTTTCAATAACCCTTGCTGAAATCAACAGAATACAGACAGCCACTTTATGAGCGGTGACCTTGAAAGGCCTAGAAATTGCAACTGGCAATGTTATCGGACTTCCATAGATCATCCCTTCCCAGAAGGCAAGAGAAATCACTTGCCACTTCTGATCTTTCCCACAGACCTTGTGGTTGGGTGCCCTTCATATTTTTTCGTGTTTTTTTTTTCTTTTTAATGATAGCAACATTCCTGTTTCTGATGAAATGGTTTGAGCGGAGGAAAGGCTGTGATCCCATCCGATCTGTGTCTCACCAAATCTGATGGGATGGGAAGGCCTTCCCCTTCCCTACTAGAGAGGCACTGCTTGCTTCTCACACCTTGCTTCCTCTTTCTGCATATTTTAGTCCAGTTGCACAGAAAAGCACTGGTAGGACCATCTCCAAGACAAAATGTTATTTCTTGGCCAAACGGGTTGCCTGACTGCCTTGCCTCAGCTCAGCTCTCTTGGTTGGCAATACGAGTAGTAGCTTTCTTGGCCCACGTAGAGGCAGTTAAGAGAGGACGAGCTATTCTAGCAAAATATGAAAGCAGCTGGCCCTTGTCAGAAGTATGATGAAAATACCAAGAATCACACTGACACATTGCCAGTTCCCTTTAAGTAACAAAATCAGAAGCCTCAGGGTACCACCTTGGGGAGGTGATGGCATCAGAATTATTTAGCCTTTATTTAAAGAGAAGGGAGCTCCCTCAAAGCAAAGGACGCCTGCAGGAGGGAGCCGAGTCTGCCAGCACTCATATCTCTTGACCAATGGCCAACATCCCTGCGGTGGGTCTCCCGGGAGCATCTGAGCTTAGGCACTGAGGTTGCTGCTGACATCATTCAGAAGTCTTCTCACACATGGGATCTTAGCCAGCCTGATCATATATGGCTGTTCCAGAGCAGGGAAATCCCACTGGCCAGACCTTCCTCTTTTCTTCTCTTAACAAATCCCCATTTTCTCTCCTGCTGGCACTGCCTGGTAACACTGCTTCATTTCCCCTTAACCCTGAACTAGCAGGTCTTTCTACCCAGCCACGGTTCTCTTAACAGCCTCAATCTTAAAACACAAGCCAAATAATCAACCCAAATTCATTTATGTTTTTCCTCTCTCCTACCCCTCGTTTTTCAGCCGCAGAACCTGAAATTGGAAACCTAACTGTTTCTGACATAACTGCTGAGAGCTTCAATCTCTCCTGGACAGCCACCGATGGGGCCTTTGAGACCTTTACCATTGAAATTGTTGATTCCAATAGGTTTTTTGAGACGATGGCATATAATATCTCTGGTGCTGAACGAACTGCCCACATCTCAGGGCTACACCCTAATAATCATTTTATTGTCTACCTCTCGGGACTCACTCCCAGCCTCTGGACCAAAACCATCAGTGCCACAGCCACCACAGGTACATCTGCTTTCTCCCATGTCTGACACCCTCTCTCCAAAGTCTTATTTGCAGGGTGAAGCCGCTCCTTCACTCCTTCTTTGCAGGGTGAAGCCACAGTGCATTAACTGTTCCACAGTGCTAGGCTGGAGCAATACTTAACGTAACTCTCTTCCAACAGCAGCCCAAATGGTGGATTTCCATTAAGCCCTTTACCTGATCTATTACTGACCAAGATGTTTGCAGCATAAAATGTAGTTTGGTCCAGATGGCCATATGGAATCTGGAGAAAAGAATTCTGCCTTTCCATACCTAAAATGCAAGAGTTGTCCTTGATTTGGAAAGATGTCTGCCTCAAAAAAGCCTAAAATTATATTTTGTATTATCCTAATATCTTTGGCCTCCAAATACCCAAATGTTCCAATGATTTAATGAAATTGTGTTGGTGCTGTTATTTTTTTTTTTCAACTTGGAAAGTGATTAAAAAAAAGGAGATTACTAACCGGATGGGTGCACAAGGAGATGGTGCCATCCAGACCATCCCAAGGCCAATGCAGCCTGTAGGAGAAAAGACCTGAACAGGCTGTCTTGCCACCAGAAGAGTGAGTGGTTGATGGCAAAAATAGAAGTAGTCATGTTTATACAAGGACTCGGTCCATCGGAGTGTAAGCCCCTCTCACTTAAATGTAGCATCTGTTGTATACATCCTATGTGAAGCCCTCTCTGGCATGCCGCAAAAGAGAATTCTCTATTTGAACTTGAAAGGAGAAGCCTAGCCATTCAAAATAGCATTCTTAGCACATTTTGGACAATGAATCCAAGAAAAAGGCTGACATTGTAGCATCAAAATCATCTAACACTTAAGTCACCCATGGCTGAGGGAGGCTCTGTCCTCATTCTACGTGAGACTACAGCTTGTCAGCAGGGTGGTCTAGCTGTCGTTTTCGCCATATTCAAGCACACAAAAACCTAATGGAGAAAATTATTCATCTCTGTATGTTTGTTTCTCATGGCTCAAACCGGGCTTCAGCAAAGGCAAGTTCCTTTACCGAAGGGTGAAGACTAAAACTTTATGGATTTAGTCTTACATGTTTTGGTTTTTGACTCTATTGTTTTAAATTGACACACTTTCTTTTTTCTTTTTTTTAATTTTTCTTAATGCTTTATATCTGAGAGAGAGAGAGAGAGAGAGACAGTGTGAGCAGGAGAGGGTCAGAGAGAGAGGGAGACACAGAATCCAAAACAGGCTCCAGGCTCTGAGCTGGCTGTCAGCACAGAGCCCTATGTGGGGCTCGAACCCACTAACTGTGAGATCGTGACCTGAGCTGAAGTCGGAAGCTTAACCGACTGAGCCACCCAGGCTCCCCGAAATTGACATGCTTTCATATTTTTGTCTGCTTGCTTTAGTGGCCGAACCTCTCCTGAGCCACCTCACGGTCTCAAATGTGACCTAGGCCAGTGTGACCCTCTCGTTGAAAGCCCAAGAGGCTGCCTTTGATAGCTTTCTTATCGAAGTTAGGAATTCTGACCACAGCCAGGAGACGGAGGTGCTTTCTACACCTGCAGCATCTCGCAGCTCTATCATCACCAACCTCAAAGCGTCTTCTAATTACACTACCCACCTTCATGGGCTGATTGGCGGGCACTGTGCTCGGACTCTGATGGTCCAGGCAACCACAGGTATTTCCCATCATGGCTTCTTCACTCTCCATTGAACTTCGTCTGGGGAACATTGCCCCCAAAAATCACTTGCTACCCATTTTTCATCCTCCTGGTTCCTCCAGATCTTTCTCAAATTTGACAGGGCCACCCAAGTCAGAGCTTTAAAACTTAAAAAAAAAAAATCATCCCAAAGCCAACCTCTTTCTCCTAAATGTGCGCTCACATCGGGAGGTACTCTTTTTGTTTGTATAGACTTAACCTGACTTGCTTTGGTTGAATTTCTACATCATCCTTCTCATCTGATCTTGAATAATCATTTCCAGTTCCACCCATTATCCATCTGCCTGTGGTCTAATCAGAGTTTGCCTATGACATCTTCAAAGAGGTGTATGCATGCCAGTTTGGGTTCCCTGGTCAGAATGATCTACATACTCTTTCTCTCCCCCAAGACTCTAAAACATGGTCCCAGTAGCATGCAAAGACCCTAACACACACTTGCAAAGCCAGAGGACCCAGTGGTCGCTTCCTGTTCTTGACACGTTTATTTGCTTGCATTCCCTACAAATGGACTGTTCTCTTTTGACATTTACCCCACCAAGCATGTTTTGTCATCTACTGACACCTGTCACAGAAGGTCAGTCTTCTTTCATCTGTCACCTTGTCCAGATCTTGGTGCATGTGGTGAACATTCAGAACATTACATTTTTGAAAATATCTGTGTTTCTTGAAAGCAGGTGGCATGTCCGAGAATTTTTTCAAAGCGTTGTAAGTGGTGAGAGGAAGAAATCCCAGCTTGCATGGAACACTGGTCATTACCTTATCTCTCACTCTCTCTTCGAGGTTTTCCTTGCACCTCACTCCTGAGCTTGGTTGCACCCTTTGGGAGGCAGCATTTCTCAAGCTGGCCATGAGAAGCTAGGTCTTACTCTGCATGGTGAATGTGTTCACACTGCCAGTCTCTGTCTGGTGGCATGAGAAGGATCCTAACACGCATCCTTAATCTGAGAGATTGCTGTCACAGCAAAACACAGGGAAAGAGCAAACAGAGGCCCATTTGGAGGTTCCACCTTTAGTGTAGGTTGAAGTAATTTATGCCAATGGCTAAAAATTGTAGCATCATTATCTTCTCAAACTAATTGCTAAGTTGGAAATCCTGTGCCATTACTTACGGCTATCTTTTGCTTTAGGACCAGATTCTTTTTGCCCTTAGAGACTTTATGGCATCAAATTATACTGTGCAACTGTCCAGTTAAAGTTTATCCAGATGAGCCCCTTCTTTCCTCCTAATACTGGAGCTACAGCAAAACCACTACCAAGTCCTTGGAAGAAATAGTCTGCTTCTTCCCAACCTTTGATGCTGACCCTGGTACCTCACCCCTGCAGGACTGTTGCCTCTTTATAAAGTAAAGTTTGAGTTGAACTTACTTTAAAGTTAGTACTGCTTGATAAATGTGCATTGAGGAGGCCAAATTATATACATCTCAGTGGACACCAGCAGTACAGGACCCCTACATTACAAAATGAGTTGCCTTGATCACTGATATCTTAGTCCTTAAGGGACAAGAGAATAATAACCTCCAGGGGAACAACTTATCTTTCCAAATTATCCAGTAAGTGAATTTTCTAGTAATATCTAACTTTAAATTTTCTTTTAACTTTTGCATACACCAAGAAATTTTTAATGAAAGCCATTTCTACCTTTACACTATTTAGGATAAGATGCAGATTTTATTATGGTGTATAGAAAACCTTTGGATTTCTAAATACTATGGAGAATTTCTCTTGTATGGACCTTAGCCTTTAATTTGTACAATCCAACTAGATCAAAAGAAAACTAAATAAGGAAACTTCAAAGTAGCATTTCCTAAGAGGTGCTCAAGAAGCTTGTGCTCCTTGAGAGGTTCAAAGAATATCCCTTGAAAGGGTATCCATTGATCAATAAGTTCATGAAATTCTGGGCTGCACAAAATTAAGTAGTTTTTTTTTTTTTCACAGAACCAGCATTTCAGAGGCTATAAAACGCTCTCATGCTTTGTGAATCTCTAGGGTGAGCTAGAATACCCATACGTACTTTACTATAAAGCTACTTTTCTTAGAACATATTACAGAGCTAGTGCCCCACTGCAAACCTTAGAAATGCATCCTAAATATTCTCTGTTGCTCCCGTCTACCATTCTAATGCCTTGTTCACTTGTCTTCATAAGGCCAGCAAGTGGTTGTGTCTATACTTCTAAAGAATGCACATCCATACCTGCAGAGAAAGTATATTCTCTAGCATCAGTCAATGCAAGTGTAGCCACAACCTAATATACTACCTTTCTGCAAATATTTGGAGGGATTGGCACTTTTATGTCCTATGTCTCTATTTTGGAAAAATCAACTGCTTCTGCTAATAATGTCTCTCCTTTCTCTTTTGCCCATGTTCCTCTCCCTTCAGAGCCAGAGCCACAGTTGGGCATGCTAATCCTTAGCAATGTTACTCCTGACAGCTTCAACGTGTCCTGGACCACTCGAGCTGGGCCTTTTGCAAAGATTGTTGTCAATGTTAGCGATTCTGAGTTGCTGTATAATCCCCAGCAATTCACGGTCTCAGGAGACACACAGCATGCTCACATCACAGGCTTGGTGGAGAGCACTGGCTATGACATTAGTGTGGCAGGGACCACCTGGGCTGGGAACCCCACCAGACCCCTCACTGCTTTTGTCATGACAGGTACTCATTCAAAGGTTCTCACTTGTCTATTTAGGATTTTGAGATGGAAAACAGTGGAGAGGAAAGGTGATAGGCATTCTAAAGGAAAGGTCAACCCCAGGAGAGTCTTCATTCCAGATGTAAATGTATAAGTGAGGAGAGAACAGATCCTATTGCAAAGAAGGATATTTTTCAGCTCTTCATGGGACATGGAGACCGTGTCCTCAACAGTTGCATAAAGCTTCCAAGGATTTCCCTGTCTTGGATCAGCTTTATAGGCTGATCCATATTTTAGCAATTCTGGCTGAAGAGTGAGTGCTGTTACCAATAGCCTAGAGCAGGAATTTTGGCCATAAATCATACTAGGTAAGGCAGTTTATAAACCACTTGCCCCAGAAATATAATAATTTATCTTTTTCTTTAAAAAAAAAAAACCACTTTGTCTTAAGTCAGCATCCACAAGAAATTACTGGAGGTTTGACCTAGGGTAGCAGATAAATCCAAACTAAATTGAAGCTTACCCATTTATTGAACTTGACCTCCAACCTCTCTTTGAATTATTGAAGAATTACATAAAAAAGACATGGCTTTCCATTTTCTTTCCTGAGATTATCCAAATCAATGGTAAAGGCTGCATATGGCATCAGTTTACCAAATCTCTAGCGTGACAGACCTCAGAAAATATTTAGAAGTTTCTTGCCTTCCACTAGTGATAATTTTCAGGAGACTGACTTTGCCTGCTGATTCTCACATTAAACCAGGCCTCTCCCAGCATTGAAATTGCCACCAATAAGATATGTTAATAAGTTCAATTAAATATTTAATTGGAAGCAGCCATGATGATCTAGAAGTATGAGGGTTTTGATATCAGGCCTGAGTGTTTCTGAACTTCCCCCACATCTTCTTAGCTGCATAACCTGCTCTGAATTCCAATTGCCTTATATTTGAAGAAGGGCCCCCTACAGCCGTTTCTGTCAGCCTTGTCTCAGGAATTAAATGGATATGATAAAGTTTAACAGCCTGGCATCCAGTAGGCATCTTACAGATGCTGGGTTCTTTCTGCTGTTTCCTAGCAGTAGGAGGGAAGTAGCACTCTTAAAAGTAAACAAGTATAGATAGAAACTTAGCAGCTATTGTTATGAAATCATGACTTATTATTTTCAGGAAAACACTGGACATGTTTTAATGTGAGATCAAAACGTGGTTATATTTTCTGTCCTGTTGCCTACTGTGAATTCAGACATTCAGACAAGTCTTCAAATGCAAAACATGGTCATTTCTTAGTGAGACATGAGAGGGAGTCAAGGGGGCTCCCATTCTCTTGTCTTCTGATGCACAGGAGGGGAGGAATGGCCAGCCACACACCCTATCAGGCCATCACTTGTAGCCTCCCACAGGACCTCCCGCAGAATGGGGAGAAGAAAGGCAGTCTGGGAGGGCTGGTCTTGGGAATCCTAGATCTAGTTACAGCATTGTCTCAGCTAATCCTTGAAGTGAAAAGACCCAGAGTTTAAAAGAAGCATATTTTAAAAAAGAAAAAAGAAAAAAAAGCTGAACATGAATGACTGTAAATAACAAGCCTTTGATTGACTAATTAGCCTGAATGCCCCGCTTTTCACAGGAATTCACTGCTTTGATGGTGTGGAGGTGCACAGAGCCTAGCTATCCAAAGAGGCGCCACTTACCTAAATAAACTCAGCAACAGAACTTGAGCCATTGTCCTGCAGACAAAGAAGTCTGTTTGCGCAGTATAAGTGTTTTCATCTTTCCCTTCAATAGAGTTATGATTTTCGGGAGATCCTTACCTGGAAAAAAAAGTCTCAAAACAAACACCAAGTGTGTTAAATCAATACAGGAAGTCCAAGCAAAAACAAAATTTAAATCTCTGCTTTGGGGATGAGGAAATTCATTCACTTGTTCATTCAGTCACCAATGATTTCTTTGTAAAATATTTTTCTTTGCATCCTGTGGATTAGACTCTGGGCATTAGTGTAAGGTCAGTTATCTCTTTGAAAGTTTCCATTTAGAAGCAATGGAAAAGAAGGCTGTAAACTAGGTGTAGCTAAAGCAGCTTGGGCATGGAATTCCCAGCCCCATGCCCCCTCCCATAAAAAAAACATTCGCTATTACTGTGTTTTGTTTTGCTAAAGGGGGAAGTCCTGGACCTTCTATACCAATCCTATTTATGCCTCTGGACTTTCCAGCCCTGAAGGGGTTGACTAATTAGACATTGGCTTAGGGTGTGGAAAGAGCATTGAACTTGAAATCAGATGGCCTGGGTGGGAGCCCAGCATAGCCATCCAGTAGATTTGGAATCCTGCATATAAGTCATTGACCTCTGTTTCCTTAGACGTCATGGGGGAAAAGGGGTAGGTAGCAGTAGCTATTTCACAGTGTCATTGTGAAGATTAAATGGGAGAATAGACATGAAGCCTTGTCAATTGGGACTTAGAACTTAGCACTTAGAAACTTGGCTGATATAACCTCACTCTCTTCGGAAATCCCTGTGTGTAAAAAGGCCCCTTGGTGCCTAAGAAATAAGGGTGCCTGGGACACGGATGTTTGGTGAATGAATGAACAGATGACAACAGAACTTATTAAAGATCTAGACATGTCCTTATCTCCTACTTTATCCAGGAAAACAAACTGCAAAAGAATTAGTGAATCCTAGTATTCCTTACTGGACTGTAACCCTAATTTTTAAATTCTGCCACATGAAAAGAATCGTACCCCCTCCTCCTATTTCAGCTTAGAAGAAGTATGTCACTCATGGGCCTCATTAACTTTATTCAAAATGTGAACTAGAAGTGAAATGGAAACATATGAAGTATACCTAAAATGAAATATATCAATTTGGGGGGGTGGGGGAGCTGATTTCCTTCAAGACCAGAAGACAGTGAGAAATAGAGAAAGAGGTCCAAACGTAACACAAGATATCCAGTTTTATAGGGGAAAATGTATGGCCTTTGGAGTGAGACCCAGCTAAAAACCTTGATCTATCACATATTAGCTCTGTGACTTTGGCCAAGCCAATCAACCTCTTTGGAACTCGAGCTTTTTTGCCTGTATAATGGGAATAATATCTATCTCATAGGCCTGTTGAGAGATTTATACAAGATAACATTATCTGGCATCGAGTAAGCTCTTACTAAATATTTGTTTTCTCAGAATTTAACACGGTGTTTGCTTGGGTATCTCTCAGTATCCGTGGATACTTGTGCTATCCCTGCAGGGTCAGTGCCGCTAACCTGAGTTGTTTTCACTCCTCCCTTCTTTCAGAGGCCCTGCCCCTTCTGGAAAACCTAACAATTTCCGACATTAATCCCTACGGGTTCACAATTTCCTGGATGGCATCGGAGAATGCCTTTGACAGCTTCCTAGTAACGGTGGTGGATTCTGGGAAGCTGCTGGACCCCCAGGAATTCACACTTTCAGGAACCCAGAGGAAGTTGGAGCTTAGAGGCCTCATAACTGGAATTGGTTATGAGGTTATGGTCTCTGGCTTCACACAAGGGCACCAAACCAAGCCCTTGAGGGCTGAGATTGTTACAGGTATTTGGATTCAAGTGAGCCATTTTCTCCTCTCCTTGGTTCCCTTCCATGTAATCCATCTACCACATCACCATGGTTTTAACATCCTTGTCCATGTTTCTCTGCTGAATCCATAGATGTGGCCTGTTCTTTTGTGTTTCCCCCACCACACTCTCCCTTGTCTGATGTCTCTACCAAACATTCCTCATCTCCCTCTCCAGAAATGAGAAGGTCAAAATGTTTTCCACTTGGCATCTCAAGTCCTTATTTAGACCATGTCTTGTCCATAGTTCTTGTGTGCTTATTCCACATCACCCTCTTTTGTGTACATCCTGACTGGTCCTCACTTATGCTTCAGCCTTCTCAAAAGAAATATACTGATGAGTATATTTCGAAAACTTACTTACAGCATTTGCCATCTCAAAAATGTCAACTGTGATCTGATAAACTTACCAGGTGGGCTAGTTATTGAAAACCCAAGTGCAGACCTATTATACTGGTAAACCCTAATGTCATAGATATTTTTCAACACAGACTAAATCCATAATTTTCTCAAGATGAATAATAATTCCTAGAGACATATAGCATTAACAACATTAACAGTCAAAAATCTGTGTTTCCCAAAGTCTTTCTCCATTTTACTAGTTCCACAGAATATTCAAAGCTCCTACTTGGTGAGGAAGTTCCATGTTCAAATAAGTTTGGAACCACTGAGTTAAATATAGTTTAATAGGATCCTTGACAACAAGGCTTTACAGAATATCTCAATGTGCATGTGTTTCTCCAAGAGGGACTTACCCAGGCAGTATTTGACACTGGGTGCCTTTTAAGGAAGAAGAACAAACGAGAATAGTTTGCTCTGAGTACACTTTGGGAAACTCAGCTCTAAATTTATCTTGACATTGAGTTTTGTCTGGTTAAGGCCATCAGAGACAATACCTTGAGTCCAAAGTATGGGGCACAAGAGGTTTCAAGCCTCAATTCTACCCTCTGAACATTTATTTAATGGTTAAAAAAGCACGCAAAAAATTCAAGAGTGGGAGCATTCTTTAGTACCACAGTTCTGAGAAAAAAGCAGAAAGACCATAACATTTATAACATTTTAAAAGACATTTTGCTCAGGATCAAGGGAAATATAATCAGCAGTATCATCATGGGCAACTCTACAGATCGTTAATACTGGTTTATTTGTCTTTTCAAAGAAAAGAAAAAGGTCTCACAGAGGATGGGCACTCAGCCATTGGAAGACAGAGCAAATGTAAACAAGTTATTGGCTTTGAACTTGTTTAATAACACATGGGAGGGGCCAAAGCAGAGTCCAGATGTGGATTTATAGAATTGCTTTTAGACAAAACTCACATATGCAAGCATCCACTTGGCCTGTATTGAATGTGTGAACTCCATCTTTCCCTTCTCCTAGATCTACTTTGTTTGTGTTGAATAATTTTATTTTTGGTATCTCAGGACACTTCTATCTCTGAGAGCCAGGGCCACTGAATACTGACACCCCCACTGGAAAAGAAGATTGCATGGGCTGGTAAATGATGTTCTCTCTCCTCCTCCCACCATTTTCTCCTGTCTAGAAGCCGAGCCAGAAGTTGACAACCTTCTGGTTTCAGATGCCACCCCAGACGGTTTCCGTCTGTCCTGGACAGCTGATGAAGGGGTCTTCGACAGTTTTGTTCTCAAAATCAGAGATACCAAAAAGCAGTCTGAGCCAATGGAAATAACCCTACTTGCCCCCGAACGAACCAGGGACATAACTGGCCTCAAAGAGGCCACTGAGTACGAAATTGAACTCTATGGAATAAGCAGTGGAAGGCGGTCCCAACCAGTCAGTGCTATGGCAACAACAGGTACCGTACATAAACAGGAGGTAATGAGAAGAGTCATGACTTGGGGATCTTCTTTCACAGGGCTGGGAAATTACAAGATCTTTGAATACAGCCAAGCTCTTTCAATTATAGACAGTGTGACTATGGACAATTTGGCTAAGCCTTAATTCAAGAAGAGTGTGATGCTATTTATTGAATGGGGTTTTGAGGATTGAATGAAGTAATTCACAGAAAGCCCATAGTGGAGGATCTGGTGCATAGCAAGAGCTCAGTAAATTAAAGCGATTTAGATTTTCATTGTTTTCATTAATACATCATCATCATAATGATTGCATTTTTTTTTAATTCCAAAGACCCTTCTTTAAGGCTATTACCCCATCTTTTTCTTATGCAGAGGTATAATTCCTTATTCTTTGGTCAAATGTTTGACCTTAGAGCATGCAGGGCATAATGGAAAAGTGGTACCTCCACCTATAAAAATGAATATTTAACAGATGCTCTGTGTGAATAATCAGTACCGTGATCAGGAAGGATCAAAGGAGGGAGCTGGCAAGGTCAACAGGCTGCTCTTCATGAAGCTCACTGATTTGATGTGATACTCATAACAACTCTAAAAGGCACTAGAGGGGGAAATGCAAACCCTTTTCCATGTGATTTGTTTCAAGGAGAAAAAAAGGAAGTCAATTGATAATGGACTGTTTAGAGGGAAAGACCGATAACATGTAGAGTGAATTCCTTTCTGAAATTGAGGGAGAAGGAGAGACACAGCACTCCCTAGAGACAGGATGCTTCAAAGAGGGATCAGAAGAAAGAATCACAAAAACACAAGGATGGCTAAAAGGGACCAGAGGATGGGTATAGCCCACCCTCTTCTGTTTGTACATGAAAAATCTGTGGCCCAGAAAGCTGATGTGATTTGCCTAATGTCACATGGCCAGGTTTGGGGTAGAACCCAAATGCCAATTTATTTTAATTACTACTAAATAAATATAAGCAGGCTGGATGACAGCTAACCAACGAATGTACATACTTGCCCTCTCTGACAGGCATTGAGCACATTAGCCAAAACCCTCTCTTTGTCCAGAGGTGGGTATTTTATTATGTCAAGTTTCAGGACCTAGTGAGCTAGGAGACACAACCTACAGAAACCATAATCAGTATTTGTAGGCGTGGAGGAAATGCTGAAATGCAGACAGCAGTTCAGTCAGAGGAAAACTCCTGTTTCTTATTAACTTGGACACTCAACTCCTGGGATGCGGGTCTTTGTCTCCTCCCTTGCTGTGGCTGCCCAGAAAACAGCTTGAGATCAGAGATGGGGCCTGATTTTGACCCTGCTTTATAAACATTGCCTTTCAAAGTTTACTTCTGATCACTGATTTTGTTTTGCTGATCTTTTTTTCTAGAGGCCTTATAGTGCTAAAACAAAAAGAGAGAGAGAGAGAGAAACAATGAATAAGCAAGAGCTTTTTTTTTTTTTTTTTTTAAGAACAAAAGAAAAAAAAAGCAGACCCTGTGCTTTGGAAAGTTCTTTCTTTGGGCTTTGTATTTCATAGCCAACGTTTGTGTGTGCATGTGCACATGTGTGCCTGAATCCCCTGCCTCTGTACTTAGAGAGGACAGGAGAGGTGACCCCATTAGAAAGCACACGTCTGATTCCACAATCACCTCATGAGCTTTAGAAAGTTTCCCTTCTGTTTTTCTGTCCTTCCTCCTCTTTCCTTCCCTGCACAGTAATAAACCCTTCTCTGAGATGTTCTGTTCCTTTTTATCCTCATAAATGCTGCTTCAGGGTCCCCTCTGGCTCCCTGCGCACAAGCTGCTACAGCACCAAGTGCCCAGCAGCAGGGAGGGCTGTCAGGGGCAGCGTGCTGACTGGTGTGGCCTGGAGCCTCTGGGCAGATTCCCTGGAGTCTAATCCTTGCTCTACCAGCCATGTGATCTCAGGCAAGTCCTTTCTTCTCTGAGTGTCAGTCCCCTCATCTGGCAAGTAGAATTGAACTCAGAATTCAGTCATGAGGTTTAAATAAGACCATGAATGTTGAATATTTCGTTGCCTTGCCCATTGTAGAAATATTAGCTATTCTTATGTCTGGATGATTTTATGTAAGTGTTAGTTTTTAATGGGCCACTTGGCTCAAAATTCAAAAATTAAAAAAAGATATCTAGCAAAGTCTCTATTCAGCTATGTCCCTACTACCCAGTTGCTCTATATGGAGGCAGCCAATATTGCCACTTTCTTGTCTGCACAAATAAACAAAATTGACATAAATCTAAGCTCTCCTTTTTAAATTTTGTTGGGGGAACACTCTTGCGCACACTGGAGTATGTGTGTTTCTGGCTTATTAGCTCTGAGAGACAATCCCATGAGCCTTATTTACTTAACTATTCCCCTACTGGTGGACACTTAGGTCATAAGTTTTTGTTGAGTCTGGTCATCCGTGCATTTGCAATGGCTCCTCTTCCCCTCTGTGGTTTGAGCCACATCTTCACTGCAGCCATGGCCCTCTTTGGAAAGCCCAGTTACCAGAAGCATCCTTGCCACTGGGGAGTTAAACACCAGTGTGCCCAAATAGAGGGTCCCCAGAATAAATAGAAAATAGTTAAAAATCCAACAACGAGCATGATGGCTTTATCCTTCTCCTCTGGAGTTTCTAGTGCTCAGTGAGGAGCCTGAAATGCTTCCTTAGCCTGTCCCCATCACTGCATCCAGACACACGCACACCCCCAGTACTCCCTTCCTCCCTGGAGGCCATTGAGGGAGAGTCAGTGTCCCTTCTCCCAACTCCCAGAATGTGCCCCCCATTCCTCCCTAACATCTCTTTCCCGGCCAGGCAGCCTGCAAATCCTCCGCTCACCTCGGGCTCAGAGGCACTGGAAACCACACACCAGAGTTGCAACAGCCTTGTGCCTGGGGGCCTGACTCAGCAGGTCTGCAGATACCCTTGCTTAGCAATCTTTCCTTCTATACGAACCAGGCTCTTTACACTTGATGCCTCTGGTTCTGACTCCCATGAAGCATAAAGATAGTGACCACCCATTATAGAGCATGCTCTCCATGCCACATGCAGCCTGGCAATGGACACACTGAATCACCATGGTCCAGCCAGACTGGGAGGGCCATAGTCATTTCCACTTCACAGAAGGGAAACTGAGATCTCAGGGGGTAAGGTGTTTTTAGCAGGTAAGGCCAGAAGGGATTTCAAACCCAGGATAGTCTAACTTGAAAATCCTTGCTCTTAAACCATACTGGCTACAGTAGCTGTCCCCTTAGCTTAATATAGGACCTCGGACATATGAAGTGTTCAAAAAAAAAGTATGTTGAAGGGAGAATACATTTTCGAAGCTGATTATCAAGGGCCATGCAATTAAAGCAATGGACAATTGCTCCCGATTTGAGGAGACAACTTTTTATGCAAATTGAAGATAAAAGCCCTCTTCAACCTCCTTGTCAGTTTTTAACAATTCCAGATGTTTCTGTAATGGCATTTTTATTGAAAAGCAAGCATCCACTTGGGAAGAGAGACAGAGGCATTGCCTTGCTTGGGTCTTCACAACTTTTCAATAGTATGATTTAGTTGCTGTGTGAGGCTCTGTCTTCAGCTTCCCATTGACCATCTCCTTTGCTGTGGTCCTGGACACTTCTGGGCACTATTTACAGCAGAAGGAGATATGCTAAAATGACAAATAGTCCTCCACACCTGGAAAGGCCTATTGTCCCAAACTATCACCCCGCTGGAATTCCATCACTACCATGTCATTCCTTCAGGTTATAATACATGGCTGTTTTCCTGCCACTTTACTCAGGCACATCCCTCAGATGGGCACAATGTAGGAGGCTGCTAATTCTTATGGTTTCTAAGACATGGCAGATAATATTGTGTTTTGTAGCTGAGAAAACCTAGGATCTGGAGAAACAAAAGCCATGGCCACAAAGATACATCTAAAATGTGCTAGGTCTTGCACCAGTGAGGTCTGCAGTCAGAATGAAAGGCAGTGTGGACCCAGGTGAGCTGCTGGAGAGCCACAGTGCCTGCGTCTACACACCTCACTGGGGTTTGTTGGTTTGGCTTCAGCCAACCTCATCTAGATCTTTCTTGGAAGTTACTTCAAAGTCCAGGGTAGCCCATGGTAAAAAAAGAGTTACATGGGAAAGAAAGAGAGAACAATCACATTTACCGAATTCTTACTTCATGCCAGATTCTGTTAGGGGTTTTATGTCTTTTAGCTCTGCTAATCCTAAAAATATTCTTATAGGTGGGCATCATTTTTCCCACTGGACAGATGGAGCAGCTGGGGCTCACAGAAGTGAAGGGACTTGCCTCCAGGTTGCCCAGGCCCTCTGTGGTATTTGGACAATCAAGATCTTCTGGGTTCCAGACAGAGCCCTTGTGGTTTCCAAAGCTTTCCAAGGAGAGGGCAAAACCCCAGTCAACCCCTCCAGAGTGTGGAGGTGCTACCAGGTCACAGGAGAAAGCCAAAAGAGGAGAGAAGAAGTAATGGAGAGGGAAGAAAAACATTTCCCCACAGTGGGCTGTGGGTTTTAAAACTTAATGATCAACGTGGGTTGGAGACGGGAGAGATGAAAAACAAGCTCCCTGGGGGCCTGAAAATTGTTCCCTGAACTCTCTGGTTAAACATGGTCAGCTAAAGAGGCACAGAGCCAAGCCAAGAAATACACAGAGCAAAGCCAACGGAAACTGGGTTTGGGGAGGAGGTACTTATGTAGCAAAAACTGTCCCCGGGTACAGCTTTCCCCCAAGGTAGACCCAGTGTGCCGGAGGTGTTTGCTTTGTCTATTCTCCTGGTTCTGGACCTCCATCCAGTTCTGCAAATGGGTTTGTCAAGGTCAGTTTCCATGTGAACATTATTTCCAGGATTCCAGCCCGCTCTGCTGCCCAGTCCTGAGACCCATAAAGGTCACACCACAACAATGTGCATTGGAGAACCACGCCTCAATTTACTCCTCTGTAAAATGGCTACAACCACACCTTCTTCTCAGGGGTTTTTAAATGAGGGTTAATTCCAATCAATTGCAAAGAACCGTACCACTGTCAAGGCTTAGGATTGTTTAATAAAAGGAGCTACAAAGCAAAGATTTGGGGAAAAAAAATGCTAAAACTGAATAAATAATAGGATGGCATATTCCAAGCTGCAAAACCAGCCACCCTCACTTCTTTAAGATGTCAGCTGTGGTGTTAACAATCTACTGAAGTGAAACCTAATGGCTGCTTTACAGCCCTGGGCCCATGTTGTTTCTATCAAGTCACCACTTGACCCCAGACCATCACATTCTCCATCCTAAAGACTTGGCTCAGCCACAAACTCTAGGGGCTGTGTTTTCCTGGATAAGGAATCCAAGAAGACTCACTGATGAGCAAGATGGTTGACTGTTTCTGGGTTTCTCCTGTGCTTTTTCCTTGACAGCCATGGGCTCTCCGAAGGAAATCAGTTTCTCAGACATCACTGAAAACTCAGCCACTGTCAGCTGGATGGCACCCTCTGCCCAGGTGGAGAGCTTCCGGATCACCTATGTCCCTGTTGGAGGAGGTAAGGAGAAGGAGAGAAGGAGATGGGAGGAGCAGCCTGGAGAGTTTGAGTGGGATAGTGAAGAGACCCTGATAATTCCCATCTTCCCCAAATATGACCAAAGAAATTTATTTCCTTCTATTTGAAACCACCTCTGTAAATTTGATTTGTGTAGTGCTCTAAGATCCTTACAAGAATTACCTTATGAAGGGTCATTTTATTAAGACCTTATCCAGCCTTGAAATTCTGAACTTCTGTAAGAAATGGACCCTGGGCACCTGGATAGCTCAGTCGGTTAAGCGTCCGACTTCTGTTCAGGTCATAATCTCATAGTTTGTGAGTTCAAGCCCCGCATTGGGTTCAGTGCTGACAGCTTGGAGCCTGGAGCCTGCCTCAGATTCTGTGTCTCCCCCACCCTCTCTACCCCTCCTCTGCTTGTGCTCTGTCTCTCTCTCTCTCTCTCTCTGTGTATCTCAAACACAAACATTTAAAAAAAATTTAAAAAGAAATGGACCCCAATGTTGTTTTCTCACAATGGTAGAGACTAAATACACTGGCCTTTTTCTCTTTGAGCACACTTATCTGAAAAGTTAATCTTGACCTGGATACATGTGAGGTTTTACCCCTTGATTTCCAAATCTTCCTGTCTCAGTAGAGATGGGGAGTTGTGACTTAGCAGAGCTGAGAGTTTTAGTCCAGCACACAGGAGTCACACCAAAGACCATGCTTGGTGTGGGGGCAGAAGGGGATGCACAGTCAAATCTGCTTAAAGATATTCTGGCAAGTGAAAGTGTATACTTAAAGGATGGTTGATACTTCTTCAAAAGAATGATGTAGCAGCCCAATGGAAGTTTGGCCAGCCAGTATACAAGGTCCTCACCAGCCCTGAAAGTCTAAGAAGTATACATTTTGGCCTTTTGAATAAATATAAGAGTATGAACTTGACTATGACCATCTTCTTTTCTTAAAGAGTAGGATCTCTGCTAGTAAGGGAGTCTATGTATTCCAAAGCTAAGACAATGAATTAAATATACCAGATATACATTACAGAGTGAGCTTTTCATATTCTTTGTGGGAAAAATAAATAAATAAAATGTGCACAGCATGCCAACTCTCTACTGAACGGAAACTTGCCATTTTTAGCACATTCTGATTTCGTGTTTTTTTCCTCTCCTGGCTTGGTTTTTGGCGTCTGCACGGATGGGAAAAAAGCATTATACAAAAAGTAAGACCTCTTTTCCTATGCCAGAGGGTAGGAGCAAATGAGAGGAAATCAAGAAAGTGGTACTGGATAAAGGCAGTTTCATTTCCAAATTGAACACACCATTCTTGGGGCAATGGTGTATCTCAGTGCAGTTCACCCTTCCCGATCCTGCTTTTGCCATGTTCCAGGGACACCCTCAGTGGTAACTGTGGATGGAACCAAGACTCAGACCAGGCTGATGAAGCTCTTGCCCGGAGCGGAGTACCTCGTCAGCATCATCGCCATGAAGGGCTTCGAGGAAAGCGAACCGATCTCAGGATCCTTCACCACAGGTGTTTTTCCCACCTTCCGTATTATTGCTCATGACTCAGCAGCTGGAAACTTTTCTTTTACTTGAGACATCCTGGTGGAAAATGGACTGAATTTGGAGCTCAGGAGACCTCATTTCTGGCCCTTCCCCAGCCATTTATGGGCAGGGTAAACTTGATGTCATTCTTACCCTCCCGGGGCCTCCATTTCTTGGGTTAGTGTGGGGGAAAGAGCACAAGTTTGGGGTCATACTGACCTGGATTGAAATCCCAAGTCTACCACTTCTAGATACATGAACTGTCGGTTAATTTTTCTAGGATCTAGTTTCCTTCACTGTAAAATGGGTACAGTGCTGCTTCCTTTGCAGGATGCGGTAAGGATCACATGAAATGTTACCTGTAAGGCATTCGTAAAATGTAAATGACTGTGCACATTAATCCTCCTCCTTCCCCCCTTGCCTATCGAGAGGGTCCTTCCAAGCAGGTGCTTCACACTGATGTGTAATGGTGACAGCCATGAAATAACAACTCTTGGTTGAGCAGTTACTGTATTCCAGGCACTGTTACTAAACCCTTTGCAGTTAAATCATTAAAATGGCTGTTATCATTCCCATTTTGCAGAGGACACAACTAAGATCAGGGAAATTAAATACCTTGGCCAAGGCCACAGAACTAGTGATGGCTGAAGCAAACTTGAACTTGGGTCAGCCTCACTCCAAGCCCTGTGTTCTTCTAAAATAGATGATTATTGTTCTATTATAACCTGATTTGTGCAGCATGCTGTAAGGAGGGGGGGAATAATGAATTGCACTGAAGGAGAGTGAAGTGGAAAATTTCTTTTCAGAGAGCCATGTCTCTGAACAATTTATCCTTTGATAGACAAGCAATTATCCAGAGTAATCCATTAAGGGATCCAAAGAATGGGCCTCATAGGAAATTTTAAAAATATCCTAATAGTCTAAAAAAGTTGATAATATGCAATTAAAACATCCCGTCTGAACCCAGAGTCCTGTCTGCCCTGCCACACAGGCCCTATTTCCCCCATAGAAATCTTTGATTCATGGAATCTCCGCGGCAACAGATTGCAAAAGCTGGATGCACTTCCTCCTGAGGCCCATTGTCCTTGGCATTTAAAGGAGATTCTGTACAGGCAGGCGGAAACAGGAAGGAACTTGGAGCAGACCGTGTGGGCTTCCAAAATTACTCTGCCTCCTCTTGCTTCTCAGGCCAGTCATCACATCCCTCAGAATTCAGGAGTCTCGTCTTTGAAATAAACTAATAATCACTGCCCTCCACCCTTCCAGGGCCATTGTCCTGGAATAACTGAGTAATAAATGGAAATGCAATGGGGCAACAGTCATATTTAGGTTAGTTTCTGAGAAAGGGATGTTGGGTAGTAGTAGTGGTCAGTTAAACAGGCCAAGGCCCTCAGAATATGCATCCTTCGTCAGTACAGGTTACTTGGGAATCATATCTAAGATATGATTATGTCTAAGAATCATATCCAATAACTTTAATAGTCATGTTAATAAAAGAAGCTATAGGGACACCTGGGTGGTTCAGTTGGTTAAGCATCCAACTCTTGATTTCAGTTCAGGTCATGATCACATGGGTCATGAGATCAAATCCCACATCAGGCTCTGCACTGGGTGTGGAGCCTGCTTGGAATTCTCTCTCTTTCTCCCTCTGCCCCTTCTCCTCCCTCAAAAGTAAAAAAGTAATAATAGCAGCTTCAGTGAGCTAGTGCTACCCCAGCACATTTCACATACATCTTCTAGTCCATCCTTACAGCAGCTGCCCTCTGACACCTAAAGAAAGTGAGGTTGGAGAAGGGCACACAGATACTAGGCAGGGAAGCTGTGGCAGAACCGGGATCGCAGCCTCTGGGGCCCGGCTCTGTGTTGCCTACAAGCCACCCACTGGTGCTATCATTCAAAGCCCAGAAGAGCCTCTGGTAGCCTATGCCCCCTATTTTTGTAACAAGTGATATGAACTATAACGGTAACCCTCATCATGTGCCCAGCCCTTTACAGTTTATATAGCTCCTTTCCACCTCTAATAGCATGTGAGCATCAAAACAACACTGAGGATAAAGCCAGAAAGAGTCAATATCCCCATTTTACAAGTAGGGGAGTAGAGATCCAAGATAACCTAACCAGCAAGGGAAGGAATCATGACTCCAACCAAGGTGGTCCTGACTCCAGACTCAACTTGGAACTGTTCACACAATGAGCACTATGTCCCAACCCCAACACCAAGAGTCCAGGAGCAGGGAGATCGCAGAGCAGCTGTGTCTGATGTCCTACCCCATGACTACCTGTCTCTCCAACACATCATCACCTTTCTTTGCAGCCCTGGATGGCCCATCTGGCCTGGTGACAGCCAACATCACCGACTCGGAAGCCTTGGCCATGTGGCAGCCAGCCATTGCCCCGGTGGACAGTTACGTCATCTCCTACACAGGGGAGAGAGGTAAGGTCGTGTCTAGGACCCTCCCCACCAGGAGGAGTGTCTGTCCTCCTGTTCTCCCTCCTCCCTGCCATGTTTGGGCTTGGATGGCAAAAATACATGGGTAGATTGGAAGGCCAGTGACGTCCTTGTGGCTCTCGACGTCAGAATAGACTCATGGGCTGATGGCTGAGGCTGGATGGGTGGGTGTGGAGGGCCTGGCCAGGCTGGGGGCAAGGGAGGCCTTGCCCATCCTCCTCTGCTTGTTGACGAGTAAAGAGCATCAGTGTTGTGGCTACACCAAGGAAAGCTGGGAGGTCATTTCAAGGAAAACAAAGAAAGAGCACATCTCCAGGCTGCATGTGTTTCCCCAGCCTGTCCCTCCTCCCCTGTTAGTCTAGGCTGTCACCGTGAGACTCTCTCTCTAGGCAGCAGCTCTCATCTCTTACAAAGAATAAGTTCAAAATCTTGAGTCTTAAACAGGCCATTCCAGGGGCACATCCAACTTCAGCTCAGGTCATGATCTCACAGCTCGTGAGTTCGAGCCCCATGTCATCCTCTGTGCTTACAGCTCAGAGCCTGGAGCCTGCTTCAGATTCTGTGTCTCCCTCTCTCTGTGTGCCCTGCCCTTGCTCATGCTCTGTCTCTGTCTCTCTCTCTCTCTCTGTCTCTCTCTCTCTCTCTCTTTAATGTTTTATTTATTTCTAGGAGAGAGAGAGAGACAGCGTGAGCAGGGGAGGGTCAGAGAGAGAGGGAGTCATAGACTCCGAAACAAGCTCCAGGCTCCTAGCTGGCAGTCAGCACAGAGCCCAACATGGGGCTCAAACCCACAAACCGTGAGGTCATGACCTGAGCCAAAGTTGGACGCTTAACCGACTAAGACACCCAGGCGCTCCTCTGTCTCTTTCTTAAAAATAAATAAACATTAAAAAAGTTTTAATGGTTAGATTATTATAAAAAATAAAATAAACAGGCCATTTCATGAGGTGTTGGGAGCCTGGGATTCTTAGAGGCCACAGAGGGGGCCAGTTATAACAGGTGTGACTAAGAAATCAGAAATGATTTCTCCTTGTCGTTGCAGACATATGTGCTAATTCATTTACTCAGTTGTAAGACTAAACACTTGTTTGGGGCACCAGCACACCATGGCCACTGAAATGTAAGATCAAAAGCAAATAAGAGAGAGGAGAAAGAGATTTATTTTCAGTGAATGAATTCGTGCTTTTGTAATGAGCTTCCCTAGAAAAACGCTTTCCCATCTTAATCCCCAAGCATATAGAAGTTTCATATTTTATGGTTCAGTATTGTTTTACTTGCAGTGACAATATGAGAGGCGTCTTAACTGTGCCTGGGGCCTCTGAAAATCTTAATTCACCCTTGGCCATTACCTAAGAGAGTTCTTTATAAGCATAAAGCAAGTTGGGGGGTAAGGGAAGAGAGATTCTGGGGTTTATTCTTTTTACTCTTCTATTCATTAGATGAATTCATTAATTCATTTATCTCTTCAGTTCTTAAATATCCCCTAAGAGCAAACCCCTCCGAGTCAGGGAAGCTGCTGTTATTGTGCCTACAGTAAATCAGAGTAGATTCACAGCCATTATGGAACTAGTAGAGGAAGGCCTGGAAAAGGGGGTTTCATGGATGACAGACAGGATGACCAATTCATCCCAGTTTACCCAGAACTTTCACAGTTTTCAGCACTAACAGCCCCACACGCTGAGAAACCTCTCAGTCCCTGGCAAGCCAGAATGGTCAGCCACCTATGATTTGAAAATAAACACAAACACCTGGCACCACAGTTCAGAATCCAACCCTGGCCTTGACCCGAAGGGGTCTGGGAGGCAATAACCAGGCTCTGGAGTGTCTGCAGCTGCCCAATTTTGGGGCTGCCCCAGCCTCGTGATTTGATATCTGTCAAATTATAAAAGAACATGACAGTAAATGAAAAGGAGGTGAGAGCAAGCAATGGGACACATTAAATCAGGGCAGCTGAGGCTCGAGGATGTTAGCTACAGCTCTCTTCTAGCCAGTTCCCACACCTCAGCTGCAAAGCTGCCCCAGCCAGCACCACGTGGAAAAACTTGCTTCCCTGCCCCCCTTCCTTCCGGATTTGGTGCCCAGAAAAATCCAGTCTCTGTGTGATAAATCCTTTGTATATGAGGTGAGTGCTCAAGAGAGAGAAAAGGGTGTGTCATTTCAGAAAGCAAACCTGCCTTTCTGCAGGGTCGTGGAAAATTTTTGCTAGAAGTAGCTGTGTGTGCCATGTGCCAGGTATACTGATGGCTCACACGGGGAGAGGTAACCACCTCGGTGTGTGTGTTTTATATTTAGTGCCAGAAATTACACGCACGGTGTCCGGTAACACAGTGGAGTATGGTCTGACTGACCTCGAGCCTGCCACAGAATACGTGCTGAGGATCTTTGCAGAGAAAGGACCTCAGAAGAGCTCAGTCATCACAACCAGGTTCACGACAGGTACAAAGACTCCGGGAGCAGGAAGACATCCACCCACCCACAGCCATGCTCAGTGGTCATGCTCTCCAACCTTCTTTCTGAAGTCCGATCCTTGCAATGTGATGACGTCAGCATCAGCTAAACTCACCAGTGCCCACTCAATCAGGACCTTAAGAAACACCAGTCCCTTTTGAACTGAAATGACCTTGTTCTCCCCATGGACTAGGAAATAGTTTTAAAAGGAGGGCTTTTTAAGTGGAAAGCCAGTCCCCACTGGCCCCAAACCCAGTATTTAATGATCCATGTTCTAGGCAGGGAAGTATTTTTAAGAGAAAGATTTTTCAGGCATGTTTTCCTAGATGCCCATTGGGTTTTTATACATTGAGATCTTCTTACAAACTATGACAAGCAGGGAAATAGAAGAAGCATCCTCTCAGTAGAGGTGAATGCCAATATCAGCATTCATCTGTCCTGTTACTGAAGAGCAAGAGAGGTTGGTAATTATGTTCACAGCTGTGTCTTTCTCCCTAAATCCACCCAAGGCCAATCAAGAGAACGTCGGGGTCAGGAAAATCTGGCCCTTAGGATGAAATGAACCACAGAGAATTATGTTTAGAGATCACATGACTCAGCCACCTCATCTACTTATGGGGAAGGTTCTGCCCAAGGTCATACAGGTCAGTGTCAGGGAAAGGACTTGAACACAGGCTTCCTGATAACCCAGCCAGGGATTTTTGTCCTATAGTTGCTGATGTATTTGATAATAAATGACTTATCTTCCACAGACCTTGATTCTCCAAGAGACTTGACTGCTACTGACGTTCAGTCGGAAACTGCTCTCCTCACCTGGAGGCCCCCCAGAGCATCTGTCACCGGTTACCAATTGCTGTATGAATCCGTGGATGGTACAGTCAAGGTACTTAAAGTATATAAACTCCTCACTGCTGTTTGAAACATGTACATGATCCTCAGAAGAGAAAAGAATTACCCTGGGGCTGTTTCTCCCCCGCGCAGCTAGGGAGCTGAGAAAAAAAAACAAATTAATAGAGACTAAATGTCATGCCAGACCTTCTGAATCATATGCTCCAGCCTCCATGTCTCATTTTAACCAGACTTCAGTTTTGATAGCCCGCCAAGATCAAAAACCACTGCTCACAAGACTTGAGGACATTTTTGGAGCTGGATTCATGGTCCTTTAATGTTTTTTAAGCCAAAGCCAAGGACTTCTTTGGCACATTTGCCATATTTACAATGTCACAGACAGCATCATTCCATTAGATATTGAGCATACATCATCATGTTCTTATGCCATCAACATTAATACTATTTATAGCAATTGTTATTTATATTCTCTATTCTTTTACTTTCCAAGTTGAAGTAACTTTAGCCGTTCCTTTCACACAAGTGAGCTTTATCTCTAAACTTTATTTTCTAAACTTGTTACAGAATTTTTAATTTTGGTCATCATACTTTACGTTTCCAAGATCTTTTACTTATTCCCTGTTCATTTACCATTTTCTAGCGTATTATTTATATTCCATGTGTAATCTTCTCTTCATCTCTAAGAATATATGTTACTGGTATATTATTCTACAACCTGAATAGTGTCTCTTCCAAGGTTTTTTTTCCTTGCTTGCTTGTTTTGTTTGGGTCTTCTTTCATGTTTGAGACTCCCACCCAATGCCTGATGGTCCTTTTTGTGCTTGAGCCAAGAGTGAAACAGTTTATTGGGAGTTCCACATGCATGCATAGGTCTGGTCAACTATGGGTAGAGTGGGTAAGCAAGTACCCAGTCATTTTGTTGGGGGGCTCACAAATAGTGGTACCATAAGCCTTTTCTCTTGAGCTAATTCATCTCCCTAGAAGATCCTCCAGCCCCTTCAAACCAAGCTTCCAGGAGCATAGCTGGAGGAAGAGCCTGGGCTCCTATGTGAACAAACCTTCATTTCTGTTTCCACTATAGCACCACTGAGCCTGGTGGATTTCAATCCAGAGTCTTCTCTCTGGCTCAGTCTCTCCAGAAAGTAAACCTCAGCCTTTCATCCGGACTGGGAAGGGCAATCCTCTAGATTTTTGGAGGATGGGGAAAGCTTGGAATCTGTTCCTTATTTAAGCTTTTAAACACACTTTTCTTAAGCCATGCCCCCACACTAGCCTTCAAAGGCGCCTTTGCTTTTGTACACATTCCATTCCTGAACTTGCTGGGCTCTGTGGTGTTCGTCAGCCCGCTTCTGACTGGCCCCACCCCCTTAGCCGGTTATGCCTCAGCTCTCTCGACTCTGCCCCCTCACCTGTCACTCCACGGCACCCCTTCCCAACTGTCAAGACCCTGTTGACATTGTGTGCCTGTCTGTCTCCTCTGTTCTCCACCTCCTCCTCGTGGGCTTATACTTTATATCCCTTTACCCTCACTGTAGTGGGTTTCAGAAGAAGATAGAGCTAAACTGGCTCTGCCATGTTTAACTAGCAGGGGACACACATTTCTAGTCACCGCCATGGTCCTTCTTTGAGTTGAAATAATAACTAACTTCCTGTGTGTGTGAAGGCAAGTCCCTTACACAAGTCACTTTTGTCAGTGTTCACATATGTAAAATGAATGCATTGGATTCACCAATCTTGAATGTCCCTTCCCAGCCAGGCATTCTAGGACTTTGTTTGCCTGAAGTCCTGAACCTCATTTTGGTCTACCCTGATTGCATAGAAAGCAACTTTGCACAGCAGCCAAGAGAGCTGTGAGGTAACTGAATCCCCCAAGTAATTCAATGAACCCAGCTTCATACTTGACCCTTCCCTAGAGACCAGACCTGGGGACCACACACAGGTCACTGGGTCACTAGTGTCAGCTTACTGACTTTCCTGCATGTCCAATCCCTAACTTTCTATGTTTCACCCAAGAAAATCAACCTGGTGAAGGAGGAAACAGTCCTGGACAGGGTGTTAGGAGACAGGATGCATCTTCTGCCACCAACAAGTCTCTCAGCAACTCTGAAATTCAGCCCCCGCCCTCCATTTGGAAGAATTGGGGTAACCTCACCTGCCCAGTGTGACAATGTGTGAGAACCTTCCAGGCACCTCCACACTGACTCATTATGTCCTACACCTCGTTGGCTGTGTTTGCAGGCTGTAGGCACCACTGCTGAGTTTGGTTTGCTAGAAGCATAGGTTGAATTTCAATTCCAGACACCAAGGTCATCTGCTAAAATGTGAATTCTCAGGCACTGGAAGCTCGAAAGAGCATTTGAAAAGGAAGAAGATCTCCTGAAAGCTGAAACCAGTGTCCTGTGGACAGCAGCCCAGTGAGCAAAGTCACAAAATACAGGTGTAGGTAGGAGAGGTCTGGGAGTAGAGGCAAACATACACCTCTCCTGGACAGTTCTGTTCTAGAAAAGAGACATGCGGGCTCAGCTCAGACTTCCACTATGCCCTACCTACTGAGGTACTGCAATCGTCCCCTGGCTCAGGACATCCCCGGACTAACTGTATCAGAATCATCTGACAAGCTACCTAAATATGCACCTGGCAGAGCTCCACTTCGGGCTCTTACGATGCAGTCAGTCTGCAGTGGAGCCCAGATGTTATATTATTTTATAGTTTCCCAGAGGACTATGAAAAAGAGCCATATTAGGGACCTCTAGTATAACTGGTCAAAGTCTAAACCTTTTGCTCTTTGCGCGATTCATCTTGCCACCAAGTTAAGCTGGGTTCATATTATTCACTTGTTCAAAAACCCTGTTGGGAATATGCATTCCTTATCATGATGAAATTCAATTTTCATAGCTTGGCATTTAAGTCTCTTTGTCATTTGGTCTTTTCCCACTTCTTCTACCACTCTATCACCTAAAACCAAGTGTGGTTGAGATCAATCAGTACCTCCTCATATTATTTTAATTTGCTTACCCCCTCTGGCCTTAGGACCTTTGCTTATGCTACACTCTCCCCACCTCTGATGTCCCAGGAGTAAGCATGGAGCCTGACACAGAGTGAGACTCAGTGGAGTCTTCTGAATGAAGAAATGAATGGATGGGTGAATGAATGAGTGTATCATCTGTACCCTGATGATTTATGTGGTCAAAAGCTATTATATTCTTTCTTCTGCCCTTAGGAAGTCATTGTGGGCCCAGAAACCACCTCCTATAGCCTGGCGGAACTGAGCCCATCTACCCACTACACAGCCAAGATCCAGGCATTGAATGGACCCCTGAGGAGCAAGCTGGTCCAGACCATCTTTACCACAAGTAAGGGCCTCAGGGTATAGCTGCGCTCTGAGATCAAACTTTGTGAGACTAGACCAACCCTCCACTTCTCTGACTCCGGCTACATTTTTCCATCAACCTCCTTAAACGGATCAATGTCTTGCTACTACCTGAAAGCCTGATGAACGTGGGTACAGGAGGTTAAGGACCTCATGATAAAAGGGAAAGAGGGTCAGTAGTGAGACATCTGGATTCAATCCCTAGCTCCACCACTTGCTCTTGTGTGATTTAGGAAAGTTGCTGTCATTCTACAAGCCTCAGTTTCTTCATCTGTACAATGGGATCAGTAAGCATCCCTTCCTCACAAGGACCTTGAACTCCTAGCCCAGGGTATGGTTCATGGTCAGGGCTCATCATAAGCTATGTCCCTTCTTTTCTCTTTCATCATGTCAGCATTTACAAAGCCTGTCCAATTCAAAATCAAAAGCAGTGCTCCCACTAAGCTGGTGGGATTATCATGCCCAGTTTTCTGTCGGGGTGGCAGAGGCTCCCAGACATGAAAGTGACCTGCTGAAGGCTATATAGCATGAGTTAGAGTCTGATCTGGGCTCAGATGTTCCAGGCCCAGGGAACCACCCCTGCACCCTGGACACTGGCTGTCTTTGGCAGATGGAGAACGTGCAAGGCATTTCACTGGTGAATTAAGAGGAAGCATGCCTTCCTGAGGGAGGGGGGAGTCAGCCTTTGGAAAGGCCTGAACGTGGGGTACACAGAGTGCATTCCTGTGCTGCCTCCAGCCCCTCACACTCCCCTCAAGTAACTCTGCACACACCTGCTGAGGGAGTTGAAAAATCAGAAGTTATCACTTTGCCAGATCTCATACCGGGTGCTGGGAGCACAGAAATTTGAATGTGCTTTAAAGGTGCTCCCAGACCAGAGTCAGAAAAGAAACAAGGAAACAGCTAAGGATACAACCTCCAGGGAAGGTGCAGTACAGGGAGGTCAGATCAGAAAAAAGAACTGCTGTGACCATCAGGTCTCTGTCCTACCTGCTTAGCATAGTCCCAAGATCGTCTGTGTCTCTCAAGTTCTATACTTTTTGCATCACACTGTTGCATTTGGAAATTCCCCAGGAATTCCCTCTAAGACTCCCAGGCTCAGAGCAGTTAAGTGACTTCTCCAGTGTCTCAAGGCAAGGAAGTATAAGTGTAGGACTAGAATCCTTGTCTCTGGCTTCCAAACCCTCTGAAGAGATTGAGATGCATCATTATTAGATGGCCAGCAGAGTGTCCTGACCCACAGCGAGCCACCTGTTGGTGCTGAAGACCCAGCCATCTGGCCGGGACCTGGGTCTTCATCAGGTGCTGGCTGGCTGCTCGAGGTAGATCAAGGTCAGCTTGAATCATGCCCCTCACAGGGGCTCAGCTCTCCTCCCACTGATGTCAGCGGTGGTTTCCAAGAATATAAGAGACTGAGTTAGGTCCCTTATATCCATAACCTCCAAAGCCTCATTGTAACCCCCACAAAATGGGTTTTATGCTCATCTTGCACATAAGAGAGCAGAGCCACCGAGAAGTTAAGTTGTCTGCTCATAGACATCCAGCCAATGCACAGTAGAGCTGCCATTTGAAAGCCCTCACCCAACCCCCTGTCTCTAAGAGGGTCCTGCTGCCGTCTTCTCCCACAGCCGGACTCCTGTACCCATTCCCCAAGGACTGCTCCCAAGCAATGCTGAATGGAGACACGACCTCTGGCCTCTACACCATTTATCTGAATGGCGATAAGGCGCAGGCTCTGGAAGTCTTCTGTGACATGACCTCTGACGGGGGTGGATGGATTGTGAGTATCTCCGAGACAGGCTCCAGAGCTCTTGGGCAGGGAGCGTGGGTGCAGAGGATGCAGCAGGGGTGTGGAGGGGGGCGGGGGAGGTCCTCCCCGTGCACTCAGACACCAGCATGCATGAGGTTTTGCCACACAGTGCCTGTCACGCAGGGACACTCAGGAATTACCTCTTAAAGAAAGAAACTGGGGATAAAAAAAAAAAAAAAAGCAGGAGAAAATAATTTTCTTGTAATTTATCTCATCTGATCCTCAAGCAGCTCTGTGATCCATTAAAATGATGGTGGTCGTGGAGCCTATCCTGTGGATTAATTATTATTTGCTAACTGCCAGGCACTATGCTAAGAGTTTTGCAACCCCATTACTGTTCGAGCTGGGTAGTATTTTTTTTTTTCAATTAATAAACTTAATTTTTCAGATCAGCTTTAGGATCACAGCCAAAGTAAGCAGAAAGTGAAGAGAGTGCCCATATACCCCCGTCCTCATGTGCATGGCCTCCCTTCCTGCCCTCCCCCCACCCAGCAACACCCTCCACCAGAAGGGGCATTTAGAACCTCTGCCTTGACGCCTCGTAATCGCCCGAAGCTGGGTGGTATTTTTAATCCTTGCATTTCAGGTGGAGGTGGCCTGCCCAGAGTTACCCAGCAAATTAGCTTCAGACAGAGCTGGGGACAGGTGTTTTTCCCACAGTCTAGTGTTCTTCCTCTCAGAAAGATGCCTTCCCTTTCTTTCAATAGCTAAAGCGCACCTGACTCCTTGCTTATGTCATAGGTGTTCCTGAGACGCAAGAATGGACGTGAGGATTTCTATCGCAACTGGAAGGCCTATGCCGCTGGGTTTGGGGACCGCAGAGAAGAATTCTGGCTTGGTAATGCAGCCCTGCATGTTTGCAGCCCAGCTACCCACTTCTGCTCTCCTCATTTGTCCTAACTCACAGCAACCCATGGGTGAGAAGAAACTAGGCGGGAACAATGTCTGTGAGAGTGGATACAGGATAGCAAATCTTCAGTGGAAAAGACGTTCAGTTCTCTAGGTCATTAAAAATAAAACTCTGGGGGCACCTGGGTGGCTTAGTCGGTTAAGCGTCCGATTTTCGCTTAGGTCATGATCTCGCGGTTCGTGGGTTCGAGCCCTGCATCGGAGTCTGTGCTGACAGCCAGCTCAGAGGCTGGAGCCTGCTTCAGATTCTGTATCTCCCTCTCTCTCTGACCCTCCTCTGCTCATGCTGTCTCTCTTTGTGTGTCAGAAATAATTTTTTAAAAACATTTTTAAAAAAAATAAAAAATAAGATAAAATAAAATAAATTAAAATTAAATAAAACTTGGGTCTAACCTTGAGTCTCATGGCACTTGTGCAAGGTTCAAAACCCCCACCTTGCACATGGGCCAAGGAGACGAAGCTGCATGCCCACAGAATCTAGCCAATAAGCAGTTGAGCTGCCACTTGAAATTCCCCCAAACCAACACAACAATGCCATCACCCATCCATCCATCCATCCACGCACACAGCTTGCCCTCTCACGCAAGAAGCTTGAGAGTTGAAAAGGTGCTTTCTCCACCATACCTCCTGATCCTTTTTTAAAATATGTATTTATTTATTTATTTAGAGAGAGGGAAGGAGGGAGAAAGAGGGGGATGAGGGGCAGAAGGAGAGGGAGAGATAGAATCCCAAGCAGACATCATGCTGTCAGCCCAGAGCCGGCCGCAGGACTCAATCTCACAAGCCATGAACCAAATCAAGAGTCCCACACTTAACCACTGAGCCACCCAGGCGCCCCCACTGTGATCTTCACAGTGCCCTAGGAAGTTGGCAGGGCAAAGATGTCAACCCAATTCTCCCGGAGGCTCAGAATCATCCTGTATTTTGCCTGGTATTGCGCCCATGAGGAGTGGACCAAACCACGAGCCCAGATCTATATGACCCCAGTCTCTTTCGAGAGCCTAACCGCTGCTCCTGCAGGGGGGATGGAGTAGAAGTAATGGCCTCCCTCACTGTGCCGCCTCTGTAACCCTTGCCTGTCGTCCACAGGGCTGGACAATCTACACAAAATCACAGCCCAAGGGCAGTACGAGCTCCGGGTGGACCTGCGCGACCACGGGAAGACCGCCTACGCCGTCTACGACAGGTTCAGCGTGGGAGATGCCAAGACCCGCTACAAGCTGAAGGTGGAGGGGTACAGCGGGACCGCAGGTAGGCGCCGGGGGCCACACTTCCGGCTTCCGGCCCCACAGAACGCCTTCCTAGTGTTTTTAGTGCATTCCCTCATCACTCCTTCCTTCATTAATGCATCGACTTCTCAGATCCACCAAGTACCTGAATCCTTATTAGGTGCTAATCCAGAACTGCAGCTGAACAGAGCAGGCTAGATAGTTTGGTCAGCAGAACACAGAGTAGGTTGGGAATCAAAAAAATATGTCTTTTTCTTACCCATTTTTAGATATCAGTTTTAGATGGATTGAAAAACAGTCTCTTGGGGGCTTTAATGGTCATCTAATCCAGTGCACATATGACCCCCGGGGACCCGGAGCTGACACCCCAAGATTCTGCATGTCTTACAGGTTCCCTGGGGATCCTGCTGGTCTGTGGACCACACTTTGAGTAGCCAACACTCCACAGCACCAATTGCTTGAATCTTTTCTAAGACAACCCTGCCATATGTCATCCAGCCTCAGCCCACACGTGACCTCAGCCCACACATGACCAGAAGCTCATGGCTTGTTTGTTTCTAATGTTTATTTATTCATTTTAAGAGAGACAGAGAACACAAGCAGGGGAGGGGCAAAGAGAGAGGGAGAGAGAATGCCAAGCAGGCTCTGCGCTGTCAGCATGGAGCCCAATGTGAAGCTTGAACTCACGAACCGTGAGATCATGGCCTGAGCCGAAATCAAGAGTCAGTCGCCTAACCAACTGAGCTACCCAGGTGCCCCAGCTCACTGCCTTTCAAGCAGCCCTTTCATTCCCTATCTGGTACATAACCTAGCTCAGATTTTGAAGATTTCATCGACTTGAAATGGCCCTGGTGTGGTTTTTCTGGCTCAACAGTAGAGGAGAAATTAAAATAAAGAAGCAACATGCATTCAGGCCTACTAGGTAGCATCTTCTGCAGATATTCGGCCTGCATCATTTCTCACAGAAACTCTTCCAGGAAGATGTTGCTGTTATACAGATGAGGAAACTGAGGCCCAGAAAAGGTGGGTGATTTGCCCCGGGGTGAAGCAGCTTGCAGAAGGTGGACCAGGGGGCAGGTCTGGCTGTGGACAAGTGTGGATCGGGTCTGACGGCAGGACCACCCAGTAGCACTCTTACCTGCTTTGGGGTGGCGTCCAGTTATGTCCATGAAAAGAAGCTAGGGTACATTTCCAACCTCCCCGAGCCCCACAAGGAAACATCCGTAATGCAGAGTCTCCAGGTTAAGATTTGCTAAGAGCCAGTCAGGGTCTAAGGAGAGACCGAGCTCTTTTGAGATCAGTCTGGTGATAGTCAAGAGGGAGAGGCTTATGGGGCAACAAGGGCCACAGTTGTTTTCTGAACCGCTTGAAGAATCCTGGCCTTTTATTACCTGGCAATAAATACCTCTTTGAGTGAAGTAGCTTCAGGCAAGAAGGATATCATCACTGGACAAAGCCAAGCCACGGGGCAGCAGGATTGTGGCCTCCACCCGTCTTTCTCTGCATTTCCAGAGCCCCTTCACTAAGGTGACCCTGGTAACGCTGCATCTGGTGGCAGCCGGCCCTCCCCAGGAGGGCATCTTGTGTCATCCATACCCACCTGCTCGTGGTAGCTTCCTTGTTAAAAAGGCCTCCGAGATCCTTTGGACTTTGATTCAAGATATCAGGGCAAAATGTTTCAGTGTCTTAAAATGTTTGCACGCTACATCAGCCAGAGCTGGGAGTGTGGGGACACAGAAAGAAATGGCACTTAAATGTCCCTAAAATGCAATACATTAAATGTCAAACTGGATCCCTAGATAGTGCTACATACAGATGGGCATCTTGTCTAAGGATCAGAGATCACTGGCCCCATAAACAGTGAAAACTAACTGTATGATGCACATGCTATTTGGTGGCATCTGATATCTAAAGGGTTTGATTACTAGTGTGGCACTAAATACTTGTATTTGCTGGGGAAGGCTCACCATTATTAAATACAGGTTTCTCATCTTCCTCTCTGAGCTCCGTTATGTAAAGGAATGTGAAAAAATGATAAAAGTCACAACAGTCACAACTATTGTACATATTATCCTACCCATTCAGCATATACCTTCAAATCCATTGTCCAAACAGCACCCGGAGGTGAATAGAATCGGTGTGCTGGCTCCATTTTCTAGAAGAAAACACTGGGGCTCAGCAAGACGCTTGACGTGTGCACAGTCACATTAGGGAATGAAAGGGACAGGACTTGAAGCTGGACCCTCCAAAGCCACCCACAACCTTCTTTCTACCACCTTATGCTCCTTCTAGAAGTGAGCCCCCAGGGTAACTCTCAGGTCCCCTCCAGCCCCATGTTTGACCCTAATTCCGGGTTCAGTGTTTAAGGCCAGCCCACCCCAGGCCCTTTGAGTGGCCACCCTGGCTCTGCCCTTCGGAGCCCACAAGGACACTCTAGCCGGGATTCCTCAGATCCACTGTTTTCTCTCTGCAGGTGACTCCATGGCTTACCACAACGGCAGGTCCTTCTCTACCTACGACAAGGACACGGACTCAGCCATCACCAACTGTGCCCTGTCCTACAAGGGGGCTTTCTGGTATAAGAACTGTCACCGTGTCAACCTGATGGGAAGATACGGGGACAACAACCACAGTCAGGTAAGCAAACCGTGAGGGTCTGGGGCAGGCCTTGGGAAGCCAGTTGGGGGTGATCGGCAGGCACTCCTGCCCCTCGGTTCTGGCTGAGACTGGAGGGCTGGGGGACAGCAACCTCCAGGAGATGGTGGCACCTCTGTCCCCAGCAAGAAGAATCCTCAGGGACACTGCAGGTCAGGTAAAATCCTAGACACGGCCCACGTTAACCCATGAAGAGCCTGGGGAGGATCACCAGTCACATGGATTCCAAACACAGAAAGGTCTCCTCAGACAGAGCCCTGGTCTGCAGCCTGGAAGGAACACAGATAAAATGGAGGCTGTCTAGGTGAAGCAGGGGTGAAAGCGGGGTGTTCTTTCCTCCTTCTTATGTTGCCTCAAGGATACTCCACGGTAACTTTCTTCCACCACCTTTATTTCCTTGTCTCTGACCACCTGGGCAATACAGAATCCTTCTGGGGGTGGGGGGCACCAACCAAAAGCTGCCTGCCCAAAAGGAAACTTTTCTTTCCACCTCCCTCCCACCCAATGTTAGAAGAAGAACAAGCTGATGGAAAGGGGCCACAAGGCGTTAGGCGAGTCCCACCCTAGCTATGGCTGTGCTCTGGCCGCTGCGTGGACTCTGGGACATCAGTCTCCCTCTCTGGCCTCTGTCTCCCACATAGGACGTGGAAGGCTTACTTCTGGCCTCCGTCTGAGGGAAGCAGGAGGGCAGAGGAAGGGCAGTGCAAAGCCCAAGCCATCGGGTGGCAGTACTTTACGGGCACCGAGGAGTCACAGCCGCGTTTGCCCAAGAGAAGAGCCAGGCTTTCTCAAATCTCACCTCCCTGTCAGATTCAGACACTGCCTGATGTCAGTGAGTGCCAAAACCTTAGAATCAAATAGTGTCTCTTTTTTTTTTTTTTAGTTCATCGTACCAGCCATGCACCTCTCCATGTCCCCTCACAGCCCCTCACAGCTCAAAGAGAAGAGGGGTCATCTGTTACGTTTCTCAAATTCCACATATGAGTGAAATCATATGATACCTGTCTTCCTCTGATTGACTTAAGGGAAGAAAAATAAGATAAAAACAGAGAGGGAGGCAAACCGTAAGAGACTCTTCAATACAGAGAACAAGCCTGAGGGTAGATGGGGGGTGGTCTTAAATGGGGGAATGGGCATTAAGGAGGGCACTCTCGGGATGAGCACTGGGTGTCCCACACATCAGAGGTGAATCACTGGGTTTTACTCCTGAAGCCAAGACTACACTGTATGTTAACTAACTTGAGAATAAAATAAAAATAAAAACAAACTGAAAAAATTGTTAAAAAAAAAAAAGAGAGAGAGAGAATAGGGGTCAGAGAATGTGTTGGTGGCCTCACAGCAGCACGCCTGAGAGCGGACACCCCTCCCCCAGTGGAGCAAAGGCAAGCTCTACCATGTGCAGACTGTGTGGAAGAGTCAACCATGGCATTAGGAGGCCCAGGCACAAATATAATCTTTTCTTGAGAAAAATAAATCTTTGGCCAACTTTCCAAGGATATTTCTCCCTATCTGCGATCAAGGAGGTGATATTTACTTCACACCTGCAATGTGCCTGGTACTCCAACTGTTCCTTTACAAATTCATTTAATTTTCATGGCACCTTTTCAAGGTTGGCACTACCAGACCCTAAGGGCGCGGGTGGGGGAGAAAGATAGTGAAACTGCGGTCCAGAAAATTTTGACGACTGTGTACAGCCATTTATGCCTCAAGTAAGAACATTAAGATTGAACTCTGCATGTCAGGTTGTACAAACCCTCATTAAAACACTCCATGAGACTCCCGTGAATTAGAGACCCCCCCCCCCCCTGCATATAGCTACTCAATTCTGTAACCTCCAGCCATGACCTGAATTCCTTCAGCACCTGTTCCTACCCATGGCAAGTCTCATCAGCCACCATTTTGTTTCACAATGGCAGTTCAAAGCTCAATGCAAATGCAGGTGACTCCTGACTAAAATTTTAAAAATTGAGTCAGATTCAGCCAGCTCCTTTGAAAGTTTTCACCACACAGACCAACAGACAGATAGATAAGAGACAGCTGTGAACTACCAAATGGTCAGGTTGAAACAGACCTTTTATTCCGACAACTAAGCAGCAATGATCAGTGACCACCTTGCCTGTTGGAAACCCACCTGGAGATCTCCTCTTTTTTACAGGGCGTTAACTGGTTCCACTGGAAGGGCCACGAATATTCAATCCAGTTTGCTGAGATGAAGTTGAGACCCAGCAACTTCCGAAACCTCGAAGGCAGGCGCAAACGGGCGTAAGTTCCAGGGACAACTGGGTGAGAGAGGAGTAGGGCCCAGAGAAAGAAGCAAACTTTACCAAAGTATCAGCACAATCAGTCCAACCATCAAACCACGCCCAGGTATTTGGCAGGAGTTACAGTTGACCGTGGATCACTGAGGCCAATGGCGGAAGCACCCGCCTCACCTACTCTGCGAGTATTTCCTTCGCACCAAAGACAACGATCTCCACAGGTTTCTGTTTTGTTGTTTGAATCAGAAAAAAAAAAAAAAAAAACTTCCAGTGACAGCATCACAATGGTTGTCCTTCTCTTGGGTGGCTCTGGGAATGGGCGAGGGGTAGGCTGTACAGTGGTAGTCGGTGTTAGAACCAGCTGTATTTTACACAAAGCTGTATAATTATCGTTATTTCTGTCCGCAACGATTCAGTGTGTGTCATTGGAGGCCGTCCCCCCCTTTTTTTTTTACATTTCATACAGCAAAAACCAGAAAAGCAATACAGTTTCGATTTTAAGGATATGATTAATATGATTAATATAATAATAATGATGAGGAAAACTAAGAATTTTTAAAGAGATCTTCCTTTCCAAAACACATCTGGACAGTACCTGATTGTATTTTTTTTTTTTAATAAAAGCACAAGTACTTTTAAATTTGGCTGTTGCTTTGCTCTTCGTTGTTGAGTCTGAATTCCACCAAAGCCAACGTATTTGAACAGAGGGAGGAAAGGTGAGGACGGATGGTGGTCAAGTCAGAGAAGAAGAAGGAAGGGTGGTGGGGGATGGGCTGGGAGAGAAGAAAGCACCGTTTTGAACAAAGTTGAACGAGGTTGGAAAAAAGGTTACCACTTAAGATTCAGCCTCTTGCCCAACATTTTCAAGACTAATGGTTTGTGGCTTCAGAGGTGTTTTTATACCCACCTTCTAAGGTAACCTCCTAAAAATTCCATGATACAGATGAGGTAACAACTGTCATCTAGCAAGGATTAAAGTGCCCAGAGGCAGACAGACAGCCTGCGTTCAAACCTTGGCTCCACCATACCCTCGTTCCCTTGCCTCTTTGTGTCTCACTTTCCTAATGAGTAAAGTAGGGACGCTCACACTTCCTCATGGCATTTCTGCAAAAAAAATAAATGATATCATCCAGATGAAGAAGCCCCTGACATGGTGCCTGGTGTATATTAAGTGCCACTAAGTGTTAGCTGTCACTGCTATTACTTTATATATGACAGATGGGGGTTCACAGAAGTTCAACGACTTGCCCGCGGCTACCTACCCACTTAATCATAGAACTAGGATTTCAACTCTGGTCTCAAAGTTCTTGTCCTCACTCGCTGAGGAAATCCCTCCCTTCCCCAGGAAATGCGTGCCATAGGCACACATTACAGAATGACTGAGGGTGGGAAAGTTCAGGTGGATCCTTCCTACAACCCTGAGGCCTTAGAACTAGAAAGAAAACTGGGCGCCTGGGTGGCTCAGTCAGTTAAGCAGCCAACTTCAGCTCCGGTCATAATCTCATGGTTCGTGAGTTTGAGCACCACGTCGGGCTCTGTGCTGACAGCTCAGAGCCTGGAACCTGCTTCAGATTCTGTGCCTCCTCTCTCTCTGCCCCTCCCTGCTCACACTCTGTCTCTCAGTCTCTCAAAAATAAATGTTAAAAAATTAAAAATAAAAAAAAGAACTAGAAAGAATGTCTGTTACGAATATCCCCTTCTCCCTGACTCAGAGCCCCATGGCCCCCAGCCCTGGCCTGAATGCACTGAGGGGTGGAGGTAATTCACTGCCCAGCACAGCAGATCTGTTTGTACTTGGCAACTGTCCAGTCAGACCCACACATTACACGGTTGTCTTTTAAAACATGGTGACTTGGGGGCTGGGGAGCAATTCTCAGATGATTCGCTCAGAGATTTTCAGCAAATGGACTTATTTAATGAAAACGTTTGGGCTGATAGGCCTCATTCAAATGGAATGTAATGGCTCAGAGGCGAGGATGAGAAGAATTTGTGGCTCAGCCAGACCCTTTGCTGCTGAGTTTATCTTGCTTTAATAAATGCTGTCATGTTATATACACAACTGGCGGTTCCAGATCATAAGACTCGTTGCCTGCAATTTGGCCATAGCAACGCTTGCCTTGCCGTGTAAACCCCAACAAACGGGCTCCCTACAACAGTCCAGCCTTACGTGGGAGGCTTAACCCTCTGTGCACTGCTCCCTTGGGAGGCTCTGAGCCCCAGCCCTAGCCCCTCCCCCGCCAAATGCAGATGTAACTAAGCTGGTGAGGTACTTCCCAGAAACCACACCAGAATCAGATGCCAGTTGGTGAAGAATCCCCATCAAATGTGAGTCCTTGACCTCGGCCCTGGGAAGGGGGGCAGATACCCCCATATGGGGGTGGGTAGGGAGAAGGGCCAGAGCCAAGATACTGAATGCTGCATAGTCAGTTTCAAACTGCCCACATACCGGTCAACGCATGAGCTCACCATGCCTCAGACATGTCCTTCAGTGACTGACTCTAGCTTTGTTCAAGCAACCTCTCCCATCTCAAAAGGTCTCCTGGAATTCTAGTCCACCCTCAAAGTACAAGCCCACTTCTGCTTCCTGTGAAGCTCCCCACTGAGAATGAATTTCCAAGGAGTCTGCCCTTCCCTTTACCCTTCATCCATCTGCCCCCTTCCCTTTCCCCAGCTTGTAGCCTTCAAAGCCACCCCGCATGAATGATATCTCAGGTTTTGGGTAAGATATCCAAACGGGAAGTGCTGAGACACTGAAGGCAGGAGACTGGGCAGTTAGGGGGTCAGGGTACTACTTTTCCAGCCCGATCCCTATAGCATCACAGGGCGGATAACTGTTTCCATTCCAACAGAGCAACAGTGCTGGTCCATTGGCCGTCTCCACTCATCTCCCCAGGTTTAGGATAACTGCTCCCTCCACAGGCCCCTTCGGACCTCAGGATGGTCTGTGTACCTCAGCTGCTCTAGACCTGTGAACTGTGTTAGCTCTAGTGGCTCCCCTCCACACTGCCCACACCTTTGGAGACAATCCCTCAGCTTCTGCCTCTCCCAAGGACCCTGACAGACATGGCCACACTCCGAGATGCTGGGCACCACTGTTACATCTGCCTGCTCGCCTGGTACCATTATTTCTACTCACACCTCCCACCATGGAAGCCACAGGGGAAAATACTCTTTCCTCCTCCCCATGGGAGCCAGGACACATAACGTGAGCTTTGCCCACTGGATATCTGCAGAGGGACTTTTAATCTTGAGCAAGGAATGCCAATCAAAGAGCCCATGCGGCTGGCTTCCCCAATGCCAGCACAGTGTTCGTCCACATATCGCCATCCTTTGGGACAATCGATCCCACCTTCTCCCTTTCTCAGCTTGGCCCTTCCACGCCTTTCTTCTTCCCACCATTCCTTGCCAGCTCCAAGGATGGGGGTCCTTGTGGGCTGCGCTGATTGGGTCTCTTCTCCCAAGATT
This sequence comes from Proteles cristata cristata, assembly GCA_017311185.1. NCBI lineage: Eukaryota > Metazoa > Chordata > Mammalia > Carnivora > Hyaenidae > Proteles > Proteles cristata. The sequence continues at coordinate 261,087 of JAESUZ010004618.1, forward strand.
TCTCTCTTCCCTTTTCATTTAAAAGTCAGTACTGAATACGGCCCATGTGCGCAGCACTAAGTGACCAAAATAACCATGGGCCCTTGTGCAGCTGGGGCTGCACGGGCCCGTGCTGGGGGGAGACTGGCAGCAGCCACCACATCAGACAAGTGTATAACTGCAAATTGAGTGAATCTGTACTTGCATGTTTTGGAAGTAAATCCAAGACACTATGAGAACGTCTATGAAGACCTGACCAGGAAGGCTTCCCAGAGGAAGGGCATCTGAATCATCACCTAAATGACAGGTAGGAGTTAACCAGTGAAGAAGGCAGGGGAGGCGGAGGGGAGGGTACCCCTAGAGGCAGCCAGGCTGTGCAGGAAAAAAGCCAGAGGCAGCAGCAATAACCTGGTTCCGCAAGTTCTTTTGGTCCAGCTTTTTCCTAAGTGCAATAGGAAGTCGCTAAGGAATTTTAAGCAGGGAAAGATGATGATCATATCTTTTCTTTAAACCATCTTTTTGCTGCACTTTCTTTTTTTTTTTTAAATATTTTTTTATTTCTAGGAGAGAGAGAGAGAGAGAGAGAGACAGCGTGAGCCGGGGAGGATCAGAGAGAGAGGGAGACACAGACTCTGAAACAGGCTCCAGGCTCTGAGCTGGCAGTCAGCACAGAGCCCGACGCGGGGCTCGAACCCACGAACCGTGAGATCATGACCCAAGCGAAAGTCGGACGCTTAACCGACTGAGCCACCCAGGCGCCCCGCTGCACTTTCAACCTGGGCTGGGAGGTGTGAGATGGGAGGTGCTGCAGGGGCGCAGGTGAAAGGTGATGGAGTCTGGGTAGGTGTGGTGTTGTGGAGATGGAGCATATGGTTCTGAGAGACATTCAGAAGGTAAAACCCGCAGGGACGTGGGGGCCCAGAGAGCCGCTCCACGTCCACACCCCAGTTTCTGAAGGGCTCTCAGTTCCTGCAGGTCTCTTCCAGATGCGACTCCATTGTCTTCTTAGGGTGTGCAGAGCTGGAGTCAAGGCCCCATTAACCTCAGGAACCAGGAAGGCTGCAGGGTCCCGGAGCACTAGGCATCTCTCCTCGGACTTTGGTTGGCATGGGGAGGAGGGAACAGGGAGGCTTCTTGGGGGTTACGGTGGTTAGAATGAGGAAGGATCGATCCCAAGGGGAGTCTGTGGCTGAATTGCAAAGGGTGAAGGTGATGGCAGGGCCTTGCCCCTGGGGGCTTTGTGTCCTGTAAGTGCAGCTGAGAGTTGCTGATGCTGTTTAGGGCAGGAGTGACAAAACCAGTATCGTTCTTTAGAAGGCTCACTCCCGTACTAAAAAGGCATTTGCTCTGGCCTCTGGCCTCAGTAGGATGTTGGGCGAACTCACAGGTGTCCCCTGCCAGGATTTGGGCGGGTGTGCTAAGCCAGTGGCCAGCAGGGGGCTCACTCCCTCACCCTCCTCCCTCCAGGGCCAGCCACGCAAATGAATTTAAAGTTCAGAAAGGAAGCAGGAAAAGGCTCTCCTCTTGAAAATCACTCCATTGTATAGATAAACCATACCCTCTTGATCCATTCGTCAGTTGATGGTTTATCTATACGATGGAATACTACATGGCAAGGAGAAAGAATGAAATCTGGCCATGTGTAGCAACATGGATGGAACTTGAGGGTGCTATGCTTGAGCAAAAGGCAGGTATCAGTCAGAAAAGGACAGATACCATGTGTTTGCATATATAGGTGGATTAGGAGGAACTTAACAGGACCATGGGGGTGAAAAAGGGGAAAAATAGTTGGGGAAAGGGAGGGAGGCAAACCATGAGAGACTCTTGAATGCTGAGAACAAACTGAGGGCTGATGGGGGTGGGGGAGAGGGGAAGGGGGGTGATGAGGATGGGGAAGGGCACTTTTGTTGGGATGAGCACTGGGTGACTTTATATGGAAACCAACTTGACAATAAACTATTTAAGAAAAAAAATAAAAATAAAAATAGAGTTTCCCCTCTGAAAAAAAAAGAAAAGAAAGAAAATCACTCCAGTCTCGCCAAGACTGAAAAATAGATTTCAATGTATTATGGAAAGAAACACACACACAAAGTGAGTAGCTCCTGTGTTAGCCCAATGCTTGCAACCGTGGGTGAAGCTGTTTCAGAGCCATGAGATGACTTCTCCAAGGTTCCCCCGACCTTGAAGTTCCAGAGCCAGGACTCAATCCTAGGTCTTCTGACCCCTTAGGCCTTGAGGAGCATCTATTGGCATGCAGATTCCTTTGCCCATTCTTCCATTCATTACACAAGGGACACCTGCGTGAGCCAGTTCCCTCATAACACTTTACACTTTACAAAGCCAACGTGATCGTAGCTTCTCTAAAGTAATCATCTTTGCAGTCAGAGCTGGGCTGGCATCCCGTTTTCCAATAACTGAATGACCTTGGCCCAGTCGCTTAATTTTTCTGAGTGTCCCTAAAAATTAGAATGAAGAATAAATACCCTGTTGAGAAAGTGTGATGATTTAAAAGAGAGAAATGGGCAGCACCTGGCCTGGGGAAAATGCCAACACACATCTCTCTCTCTCTGAAGTTGCTAGTTATCCGGAGCTGAGCATCGGGATGCAATACTCGAGTCAGCCAGCAGATGGCAGTCTCCCCCGGCTTTCTGAGGGCACTAAAGGAGGCGTTCCTACCAGAGGTGTTCACCCGGCTGCAGTGATGTCCCCTGGGCTCCCCGGCTCATAGAAACCTCCAGGAAAACCCCTTCTCCGCCTTCCCTCCAATCTCCTGCTCCATAGGAGGCTCAAACCCTGCCGAGGGGGCAATAGGACCAGAGCAGGCTGCCTCTGCTGTTCTGGTTTCCCACTCGGCTGCACAAGCCTTAAGTCAACAAACGAAGCCCTCTTGCAAACTTACACCAGGGCAGGAGGTATGTCCCCGGGGGTCGGGGAGGGAGGGCTTCCTGCCCACGCGTCCACTTCCGGGGCAGACTCTGTAAGGACCGCCGCCCTTCTCGGGCACGTGGAATGGCCCCATTGCAGTGATGTGTCATCGCTAATCTGCCCTCCACTGCTAATTATTGTTGCTAGTGAAGGGTGAGCTCGCACATCCTCTGCTGCCCAGTGCTGCTTCCTGTGGCTTGTCCGTGGCCCCTCAGCCACGTGCCTTCTCCTGCCCTACGGCTTAACTTTCCAGCACACACTGAGGCCCTTCTGGAAACGGAACGAGCTGTCGTTGCTATTGTTTTATACTCTCTGCTCCTCAGGAGTCTGGCTCAGCTGGCGAGCCCTCTGGATTACCCTGAGCAGTGTGGGCACCCCTGCAAACGCAGCCAAGGGCCCTGCGTCCCCAGCACTTGGCTCTTTGCATCAGTCTATACTGCAAACAGGCGTAGAGCGATCCTCTTAAAATGCCGACTCAAGCCATCTCATTCCACTGCCCCAAACCCTCCAAGCTTGCCATCTGGCTTACAGCAAAGCCTGAGACGTTACCGCGGCTTTGCAAGCCCTGAGTGATCAGTCCCTTGATACTTCTCTGAACCCGATGCCTGTCTCATGGGGATGTAGGCGCACTGGCCTCTCCGCTATTCTTCAAACCCAGCAACCTCCCTCTTCTGAGCCTTTCCCGGGAATGCTGTTCCCAGCACCACACCCATGCACATGCACGGCTGGCTTTCTCACCTCCTTCAGGCCACCTCCCAAGTCGTCGCCTCAGTGAGACTTTCCCTCAAGGACCCGGGTCAACACACGCACATGCACTCCGCACGTGCGAATCCGTGCACTTGCACACAAGCCTGCCCGGCCTGGGCGCTTGTCTTTATTTCTCTCCGTAGCATGTGTTTCCACCTGACGTGCCACTGCTTTACTTACTTATGTGTCTGCTTTCGAGAAATTCAGCTCCGTGACAACAGGGACTTTATCTGCTCCCTGCTGCATCTCCAGCACCTCGAACAGAGCCCATTCTATCGTCTCCCAGTCCTCCCGTGTTAACTGAACACGACCAGATCTATTTGCTATCTAACTGAGTGTCACTTCTGTGCCCAGATCATCATGTTAAGCAGAAGCAAACTCAGAGAAGTGTTTTTCCCAAAGCCTTCGTGCAACCAGAATGCATCCACTTCCTGCTCCTCCACATCATCACAAGAGGTCAGAACCTGATCGTGCGGTTTGTAGAAACAGCGGAGGAATGGCTCTATGGAGCCCGGGCAGCAGCGGCTCCTTGGGAGGGACGGGCTGTGGGCTGACATTGTCTCACAGGCAAGGAGGGAGAAATCCAGCCAGACATTTAGTGAGAAAAGCACCATACATATTGGTCCTTTCAAAGACAGAGCATGGTGTGTGTCGGGGCAAAGTCACTTGTCCAGGGACTTTCCACACATGTGGTCTCTCAGAGAGAACCGCCCCCAATTTTGGACAGAGGCCCTGCCACCACACCACATCACGCTGAGAATCATCATTTCTCAGGGGTTGCGAGAAGTGGGAAGTGAGCAAAACTGGTGACCCCTCGAGTCTTTTATTTCCATATATTAACTTTAAAAGTTAATGAGGTGAGAAGGAGAGAAAGAAAGAGGAAAAGGGAGGAAGAGACACAGAGAGTGAGACAGAGACAGGGATGCAGAGAGAAGGAGAGACAGAGAAAAAGACAGACACAGAGAGAGAGAGGCAGAGACAAAGACAGAGACAGAGAGAGAGATAATTTTCTAGGTATGGTAGAAGCATCATAAACTCAATTCACCTAGTTGTGGGTTCAAGAATTTCTCCAAAAAGAAGTATATCTATTTCCTGACAATCAAGGCCTTCTGAGTGGTTAGCAGAGAGGGTGGAGCAGGCCACAGGCATGTGAAAGGGGTTTGGTCTACACAGGAGACCCAGCTCAGCAGAGGCTTAGGATCACCCTCCCCCTGGGGACCCTTCGGGGGAGCATCAGAGTTAAGCTTGGAAAAGCATCTGTCTCTTCCCAGAAGGCCAGTCCTAAGGCAGCAAAGAACTTCAACTGAGTGCAACAAGGGTCTTGCTCTAGGGCACAGGTTCGGTCCAGGGCAAGGGGCTCCCTCCAGGACAGGCCACAGACTGCACGAGGGCCTGGCTTATTCCACTGCGTTCACACTGGTCTCCAGCACCACACCCACGGAGCAGAGTGCTGGAACACAGTTGCTGCACAGTTAGGACTTCCCTTCTATCTTCTAGCTTCTATCAAGCTATCAATTTCTGTAACAGTCTAGAAGTTGTTACAAAGGGCGCTGAGGTCACAACCAGACTCAGTGTGGGAGAGAGGTGCACTCAGTTAATAGATGTCTTATTAATCTCTTTGTTATCCTTAGAATGGTGCTTGCATAGACAAACAGATGGTAAAACAAAACAAAACAAACAAACAAAAAAAACCCTGAAGACACCATGTCTTCAAGAAAGAAAGATGGGGTAACGAGGAGGGACACAGTCTCTGCCTCAGAATCTCTGCAGGCCTGTCCCGGAACAGAGAAGCAGTCTTCTCCTATTCGGTGACAGAAGGTAGAACTGGGATCCCATGGTGAAATCTACATGGGGAAACGGTACCCAAATAAGAAAAGAACTTATGACCAAAACCATCCAGGGAACAAGCAGGCCGTCAGAGAGGCACTGAGCACCTGGTGCTGGAGAGATCCTAGGTCTCAAGGCGCACATGTTAAATAAAGTAGTGTTGTGCAGTCCTTTCCAGCCCTAAAATGGACTTATTCTGCCCCTGCGTCTCTGTCAGTTGTCGCATATAAGCTTTCCCAGTGCTTCTGCTCCAGTCTCCAGCCTGGGTCTCAAATGCAGCAAAAGGAAAGGCCATCATGACAGAGTTAAGACACCACGAAACACAGATGTTATTGAAAAAGGCAGCCCCTTGGGGAGATAGGAGATAAACACAGTGTCAACTCTTCCTCTGATTAGACAGAGCAGAGCAGAAGGAGCCACACTCACCGGTTGGAAAAACCTTAACTCTTCTAAAAATTCTAGGTTTAATGAGTTTCTTGGAAACAAACTTCTTACAAAAAAAGAAACCTGTAACCCCAACCATGACCCACAGCCAGAGAATTTCACTGCCCGCCACACCCCGCCCCCCACACACACACCAGGATATTTTCAGCAAGAGATTTCTCAGGGCCAAATTCCACTTTCTTTTTTTCTTTTTCTTTTTTTTAATTTATTTCTAGGAGAGAGACAGACAGCGTGAGCAGGGGAGGGTCAGAGAGAGAGGGAGACACAGACTCTGAAACAGGCTCCAGGCTCTGAGCTGGCAGTCAGCATAGAGCCCGACGCGGGGCTCAAACCCACGAACCGTGAGATCATGACCCAAGCGAAAGTCAGACGCTTAACCGACTAAGCCACTCAGGTGACCCCAAATTCCACTTTCTAACTTAACTTGGGAAGTTACAGGAGGCTTGCCCAAAGAAGCAATCTCTAGAAAGGAGATCTTGGAGTGTGAACAGGGTTATGATGTTATCATTCAGCCTCCAGTATCACTCATCCCTTAACCCTCTCTTCCCACTTAATCTGAATGCCAAGAGCATTCAAGTGGAATGTAAACAACTCTGTGCACATCATATAATACATGTTTTTAATGCTAAGGCTTGAGACCCCCCCCAGACCATGGAAGCAGGACCAGACAGTGGATGAGTCAGAGAGAGGACCATCTCTAGCAGACTCTGTATCAGCAGCACCTGCCGGGGAAGACTGCACCATGTTAAATCCGTGAATAAATCAATGGATCGATTGACGGCCTCAGCTCTGGCTCTGCTACAGAACTAGCAATGTGACCTTGGTTAGGTTGCAGAACTTCTCAGAGCTTTAAATGTTTTCATCTATAGGGGCGCCTGGGTGGCTTAGTTGGTTAAGCGTCCAACTTTCGCTTAGGTCACGATCTCGCGGTTCGTGGGTTCGAGCCCCGCTTCGGGCTCTGTGCTGACTGCCAGCTCAGAGCCTAGAGCCTGTTTCAGAGTCTGTGACTCCTTCTCTCTCTGACCCTCTCCTGCTCATGCTGTCTAGAAATAAAATAAAAAACATTAAAAAAAATGTTTTCATCTATAAATCAGAAATACTAGTAACTGCCTTGTAGGATTTCAATAAATTCAGTGATGTGTATAAAGTGTCCCAGAAAGTGCCTTGTTTATAGTAGGTGCTTGATACATTATGCCCCTTCTACTCCTTAGAACCATCCGTCACACACAGAAAATAATCAGTAAACATTTGCCTGGCTGATCAATACTTGGAATATGAATGACATCAGTTAATTGAGGAGGAAGCACAGACAGGTGAGGTCATGAGGAGGAAGCACAGCAGGTAAGCTGCTTCCTGGAAGAATTGGGGGCAGAAGGCGAGAAGGAAATCCAACCTTTAAGTAGATCTCTGCTGTGAGAGGCAGCTAACACTTGTATTTGTTTTTCATCTATGCTGTAATTTTCTCTTAGGCATTTCAGCTCCTAAAGGCAAAGTTTCCAGAACTTCTGGAGGATTCACAGAAGATTCATGCCTTTAAAAGCTTTTCATTAGTAAAGTTGAACATACAGATGTGAGCAACTGTACTCAAAGCCGTACACCCTTAAAGGACCCACATAATAAATTCCTATTGTGCCTAGCTCCTCTCCCCTACCCCCAAGTACTCATTTCTGCAAATGAATGTGTATTTGATGCCGTGATCAGGAAGCTAAATATAGGTCATCCAACGTGCCTTCTCACTGTCTTAGCTTCAAAGACAGCAAGAGCAAACTCATTGCCCACTGATTGTGATCATCGTGACCCTGGTCTGTGGCAAATCTATTCCTTCTTGTTTCTTCCACCAGTTTCTGTTCTCTTTTTTATCCTGCCGGGCTGCTTTTGCTTCCCGTTTAATCCATAAATCTTTCTGGAAAATAAGGTAAGCGAGAAGAACACCAAAGATATAAAATGGCACCCAGATTCCCAATCTAGACCTTCCTGGTCTGGAAACAATACCTGACTTCTCTCCCTCGGCTTCACCATCTTTGAATGAGCACTTTTCCTGAAACGATAAGAGCATCACACCCCTACAATAGCACTGGCTACATGCCAGGCACTGTTGGAAGCGCCTCCTGGGTCGGAAACTCATGCAGTCTTCCTGCATATCCTGTGAGGTAAGTGATATCATTGTGCCCATTATACACAGGAGGAAACTGAGGTACATGAAGGCTGGGGAACTTCAAAACCACCCTATTGTGCTTTATATAATCCAATTAGAATTCTAATGGAACGCTTTAATTTAGAACCTCGTCATCTGGGACCCAGAAATATGGCTGTGAATAGAATTAATACACTAGAAACACTGGTAATGGAGCCAGCCCACACTCTACAGGCACCAACTGTCATGATAAGGAGGAAATTCCATGTTCCTTTTACCGTTCAAATTCCACTCTCATGAACTGCAGAAGCTGATGATAATAAACAATGAAGTCAAGAGGTTATTTATGGTTGTCACTGGGTTGGAAGGAGAAAAGACCCATAAGGTAAAAGGGCACAGACCCTAATGTTTTCTCTGCCCGCAAGGCAGGCACGTTACTCCACAAGCTCTTTCTGGCTTCATGCCTCTCCTGTAGGAGACAATTGAGTCAGGGATGTGATGAAGGAAAACCAAGGGCCGTAGGGTGACTCACTGTGTACGGCTGAGCAGGTCCCGCCGAGTTGGGTCTGATAGGGAGAGGGTTGCTCTCACCTGTGGCCTGGAAATCCATGGTCAGCAGAAGGGACTACCCTGCTGTTCTTCATTTCAGTCTCCAGAATCGCAGGGGCCAAAACTCGAAAAGGACCTCCTTCCAAGTCCTAGAATCCCTTCGCTGTCAGGGTTTTGGAAAGAGCTACAGCCGATTGAAATGCATCTTCGTCAGGTGTACCTGGAAGTCACCCCTCCTCCCAAGTTTGATGACATCATCCATGCGGCCACACGGAGAGAGTAGAGCCCACATACACACAAGTGCCCTACAAATGGCAAAGCAGGACCAGGAGGTGAAACTTGTCCGTTCCCAAGAGAGCCGCCTACCAGCCCGACATTGTTTGCAGAAATTACACCGGACCTGCTGGCCTCCTCCCAAGTTCCCGCTTCCTGCTGCCTGCTTCAGTCTGCTAACTGCTTGCTGTGTCTGACTCTGACCTTGTACCCCAACACCCGATCACCAGCCTAAGCTGTAGCACTCAGTGGTGCCCGTTGCCTGGACTGGCAATGGCATCTGACCCTCTCTTTCTGTAGTGTCTTGTTTGAATGGACCCCAACACCAGAGCACATGCACTGCCTGGTAGGCTTTCAGCTACACTGGACAGGCTGTCAGAGAAGGTTCATGGAAAGAAAAACATCAGAGAGCTGACCATAGGTAGGTTTCTTCAGAGAGGATGCTACCTTCTGCACCGAGACCTTCAGTGTGGCTCAGGGCAACCCCTAGTGCAGAGAGGCCCAGAGTGGGAAACTGCTTGCTAAGTAAGATGGCCCCAGCGGATCCTTGCGCTCCATGGTCCCTGATGTCAGTGCAGCTGCAGGTAGCAGGTTCTTCTGCAAGCACACCTCTCAGTCTCTCCACTCTCTTTCCTCAGAGCCTGGGAAGCCACTCTGATCTAACACAAGAGGTGGGACATGCCGAGGGACCCTCAGCCCATGAAGGATAGGAACACTGGATGAATTCCCCGGTTCCTCTCCTTTCACAGGAGGAGGCACGTTCGGCATGCCTTCTCACAGGGCCCCAGTGGGACTGAGCCACAGCTGTCCGCTGCAGGAACTGAGCAGCAAAGTTCATGCGGGCTGTCCCTTCCTCCCCGTCTCAACCTGCTCTCACCCTTACTCCTGCTTCTGGGAATCGTCTCCCAGGCTCTTGCCTCAGGCTCTACTTTAGGCCTCCTGTGCACAGGCAGAAGCTCGCTGTAGTTATAGTGAGAATCAGGACCCATTAACTAGGATCAAGTCAGTAAGGTCAGTATGAACCAGACAGTGAACAGACCACGGAAAAGCTTTAGATTTCAGACTCCACTGTCTGGGCAGTTAAGATGATGGAGCCCAGCCTGGGAACCCAGCCAGTGGGACTTCGGTGGGGGTGGGGAGCACGACAGTGATGGCTAGGGATCGGGCCTTACCAGGGCTAGATGGAGTTTCTGGGCTTCTGCTAAGCTGGCTAAGATTCAGGGAAAGAATTAGGATTGCCAGGGACACTGATGCAAAAAAGCCGCTCACCAAAATGGGGCCACCAGAGAAGCCACAAGGTCAAGGTCTGACTCAACCCTTCTGCCAGGTCCCAGAACTCATCTCTAGCACATTGGATTTGGCATGAAAATAACCACAGCTTTCCTGAGCACTGCCAATTTTCAGCCTGCTCAGCAGTTTTCATAATGAGCTCATTTGGTTCTTAAAACAACCATATAAGTCATTCTCCCCATTTTATAGAGGAGGAAAGTGAGTCCACTATGCACTTGAACAAAGACTTGAATCCAGAGCTCTTCGGATTTCAAATCGCAGTCTCTGGCCAACCAACTATGCTGCTTGGATCCTATAGTGCTACAGTCCAGGTTCAAGGTCAACAACTGACCTTGCAGAGGTAAGCTTGAGGACTGCAGGCAGGAGAAACTGGAAGAGGTAGAAGCTGAGGCTCAGTGTCAAAACCCGCACATGGCACAGGTTCACCAGCATTGCCTAGGGACAGATGTCGCCTGTGCCTTAGACTCACAGTGACAGTGACTGTGTCCTGTGAGGTCACGTTGCAATTATCCCTCCATTCACATACAATTTTTCTCAGATATGTCATCTAGTTGCAAGGCCTGAAAGGAAAGGACTCCAGATTGGGGTGGGCAGGATGCTTTGTCATTTAGAAAAGAACCCACAGCCAGGCTTCTATCTGCAGGCCACACTCCCATTTATAAAACATATTCTAGTCCTTGAAATCACGATGCCGAGGATGAGTAGAGAAGGCCGTATGACTCCCATTCCAGAGAGGAGCAAACAGGATCAGAGATGTTGAGAGGCAGAACAGTGTGGCAGAAATACCATCCACTGACCATGGAGCCAGGAATGCCTGAGTCCCACCCTTGAGTGGCCTTGCCTCCCACCAGCTCCCTATTTACCTCAGACACTGATTTTGCAGACTGTATGTCAGAGAGGAGAGGGTTCAGAGGCGGAAGGAGCCTGATTCCCTGAACCACCCCACAGAGCAGAGAGCAAATCTACCAGTAGCACTGTTCCATGACGTGAGCAAGTCACATATTTTTATAGCATTTTTGCCACGGGCTGCCTGAAGCTGTTTGTTACAGTAGTTAGCCAACCTCAGCTAATACAGTTCCTCTGAGGTCAAGGTGGTTTTCTCTCGAACCCCAGTCCAGTGGATTTAGCATCATTTGGAGCTTCCATCCATTTTCCAAGCTGAACTTCACTGACTGCTCATTCCTTGGTTTCTGTGATACCTATTCTTTTTTTTTTTTTTATTTCTAGAAGAGAGAGAGAGACAGCGTGAGCAGGGGAGGTTTAGAGAGAGAGGGAGTCACAGACTGAAACAGGCTCCAGTCTCTGAGCTGGCAGTCAGCACAGAGCCCGACGCGGGGCTCAAACCCATGAACCGCGAGATCATGACCTAAGTGAAAGTCGGACGCTTAACCGACTAAGCCACCCAGGCGCCCCACTGTGATACCTATTCTTGATGTTGATTCCAAGGACCTCACTGCCCTTGAAACCAGTGAGGCAGCAAAGCCACACACCACCCAGCTCTCCTCCCTGGTGGAGAAGAACCAGCCTCATCAGATAATCCAAATGCCAGATCAAAGGGCACCAGACCCAGTCACAGAAGACCCAGTACTGACCTTGGCTTGACTTCTAATTCACTGTGTCACCTTGGGCACATTTCCTCAGTGTTTGGTCTCACTTTCCCATCTCTAGAACAGTGGGGTTTCCCTCAGTGACACCGAAGCAACTACTAATGCTTTAGGATTCTAAGATGTAGACTCAGACCCAAGAGAGAAAGATAGAGGTTAATTATTCAAAGCTGTGGGATAATTAATGAAGGTGATTTCCCCCAGACTCTACGGGAAAAACGATTTTGTTGAGAAGGAGAGAATCTTCAAGGCCGATGTTATGTTTAGGAAGGGAAACGAGAGACAGTTTCCATTTCAAGTCAATCGCACTGTTTGAGAGGTAACTGAAGAGACTGGAGAGGCCACAGTCTCTGATTTGGAAAGACCTTGGTTCAAATCTCGCGGTTAACCCTAATGGTCGCGTGTTGGCAGGAAGTCACCTCTCTAACCCTCCATGCTATCACTGGTAAAGTGGCCCCTCTCAGAAAGTTATGGTAATCAAATGAGACAGTGCAAGTAACACACATTGTAAGTTGCGACAGGGAGTTCCCTTTACTGCCCTCATGCTAGAGCAGGGGGGAAGCTCCTTTAGGAAAGCAGGAAGAGGGATGGAAGTGTTTCCTTAATTTGTGCAGCTAATCGTTTATCTCAACATTGCGTGTTAGGTGCTTGCATAGAGAGATGAACAAAACATAGCCCTTGACCTCAAGGATTCAACGTCTCAGTGGAAAGACAGATGCATGCACAAGTTATTGATTCCCTAATATGATAACTGTCTCACACACATATAAAAAAGTCAGCACCACCCCTTCTAGAAGATGCCCTAAAGAGACATACATGAGTGTTCATGGAAACATATACAGAGATGCCCACTGAAACTTTGGCTACCAATTTAAAAAGTAGAAAAATATTAAATGTCCATCAATAAGAAAGCAAGTAAAATATAGTACATAAGTAGCCTCATTGAGATTGACTGAAAATGCAGTTATCAGATTATATGTACAGTTCAACGCCATTTGATTAGACTTTAAAACCACACACCAAGTGTTCTTTATTTTCCACAGATGTGTACAATTGTGTGTATATAAGGTTATTTTTTTAAAAAATCATTTTGAGACAGAGAGAGACAGTGGAGAAAGGGCAGAAAGAGAGGGGGTGAGAGAAAATCCTAAGCAAGTTCCATGCTGTCAGCAAAGAGCCCAACTCAGGGCTCAAACCCACGAACTGTGAGATCATGACCTGAGCCAAAATCAAGAGTCGACACTCAACTGACTGAGCCACCCAGACAACCCAATGTATATAAGTATTTTTTTTAATGGACTAGAAGAATCCACATCAAACTCATGAATCTGGTGGCTTCTGGGAAAGGTAGGCAGGAAATGGGCCTAAGGCTAATGCTCAAAGGGGACAGTAATTTCATCTGCAATGTTTTGCTCGTGTTTAAAAATTCTAGAAACCAATATGATAAACTGTAGCATGTGTATTTTGCTTTGGATAGTGTTCATATCTGTGATGTTATTCTTTATACCTTTCTGTATTTTTTAAAGTTCTCAAAGTAAAAGTAATCAAAATATAGCCATGGGTTGTACAAGGAACCATGAAGAAGTCCTTCCCTCAGTTAACCTACTGATCTCAGAGTAGGTAAAGGCTAGAAGGTAGTGGTCAAAAGGCAAGATTAGGGCTGGTAAGAGTTGGCCAGTGGTGGCAGAGGATCATAGAGAATGTCAGTCAATCCTGTTGACACTGTCTGGGAGTCAGCATGAAAGTTTGATTTGAAGAAACGAAGAGCTAGGTTTCACTCCTGGATTTACCACTTACTAATATAACAAGGCCACACATGTAATCTCACATCAATTCTGAAATCTATTGCTGTCTCTAAAGAAACTAGTTCCTCATGGCAGTTAACAGATAAAAGGTATACTTTGAATTCTATATAATTTGTACTTCATTTCAGCCAATAGTTTAAATAGTCTCTTTAGAAACTCTTTAGGACACTTATTGGGATGAGCACTGAGTGTTATGTGGAAACTAATTTGACAATAAAATATTTGTAAAAAAATAAAAATAAATAAACAAAAAAAAGAAACTCTTTAGGAACAGTCTCTTTCTTCAGGAGAAAAAGATCCGATCTCCAAAGGAATGGTTTTCTGCCAGCCATCTCTGGACTCCTCTCCAAGATGGCACCTGGGCGTGGTTTATGCCCCTTCACGGTGGAAGGGAAGCATTGGGGCCCCGGAGCCAGTTTGATGCTGGTGTTAGAAACAGCACCCTTGATCTACCTAATTGCAGACTGACCTGCTGTTACTTGCATTTGAAGTCTGCAAGTGGTGAAACTTGAGGTTGGCTGGGTTTCTCTCTTTCTTTCTCTGCTGAGGCAAAGTCTGAGTGCTCCCTGGTTGATTTAGGCCCCCTTCCTCTAGGCCTTTCTGAGGCTTGGCAGTGAATCCATTCAGCTTCAATCCAAATAGTCTGTTATTTCTGTAGCCTTCTCTACAGAACGACCTTGGTCCTGCTGTGATAGACCTTCTAACCAACACCCAGCTGTCTAGAGCACACAGGAACCAAACCCAGAACCAGAGGGTGGAACCTCTAAGCTTCTCTGGGCCTCAGAGACACTACACTGCCATGTATATTTTGAGATGGCTGCCCTGATATTACTATGGTGTCGTGTGACGTGGCTCTACCTGGTGGATCTCCAAGCAGAGAGTGGAAGCAAGAACTCCCCTCTGTTCTGAATGTTTCTTCTATTTATCTAAAGTGCTTTTCTTTCCTTGGTCAAATCCTCTCATAGGACGTTTCCTGTCCCCTCTCCTTTTTTCCTCCTAGTCTTCTTTCTATAAAACCCTCAGCTAGTGTGATAGTTAATTTTATGTGTTAATTTGGCTTGACCACAATACTCACATATTTGACCAAACATGCCTGGATGTTGCTGTGAAGGTACATTTTGGATAAGATTAACATTTAGACTTTCACTAAAGCAGATTGCTCTCCATAATGTTGGTGGGCCATATCCAATACATTGAAAACCTTAGGAAAAGACTGACCTCCCTCAGGGATGAGGGAATTCTGCCAGCAGATAACCTTCAGACTCAAGCTTCAATCTCAACACCTCCTTGGATTTTCTTCTCTATAAGGTCCAGTTTGCAAGGCTGTGGTCTTACTAAGGAGGCCAACTACCTGTCTTCCAGGATAATGACTTTGAAGGAGGTAGGAGGCTTCAAGGAAATCATGGCTAAAGAGGAAGAACTTATATTTGTTATTATAAATCTTTATCATCATTGCCATGTGTGATCTTGGACAAGTCTCTTGACATCTCTGAACTTCTCTCTGTCTCAAAAAGTTACTCAACTAATCAAGATATTAGTAGTGGTATTCACTTTTAGAGATTTTCCAGTCACAGGGCAAAGCTTAACTGAGATTGTGAATGTCAGGATTTGAGGTTTTGCAGGGGTAAGGGTCAAATAATGAAGTCAGTATTCGTGGGTCACAGTTAGGGTTGTATGGAGTGGGTGTGTGTAAGGTAAGTTGTAGACGATCAAATCAAGGCTAGGTTATAAAATCCAGGTGGAGAGTTGAGCTGGGACTAGTATGTAGTCAGCCTTGACAGGACCAGTGATTTGGGGGCAGTGGGATCACAGTTGAGCAACAGAGAGTGATACAAGCTACTTCTTCCCACAGCTCTTGTCCCAATGGTGTCCCATTGTCTCTGATTAAGAACAAAATCCATTCTGGAGCCAGCTTTACCTTCTGCCCTGCCAGGTAAGAAGCAAATCTTCTAGCAACCTCACCCTTGGAGTCTGAGAAGGATGGGAAATTCCCCTGGAAGCCCAGAAAGAACAGAGGCCAAACTCTGGGCTTTTTCTGAGCAAACATTTTGAGAGAAACCAAAGTGATGATGATGTGGAAGAGTGCGCGGGGCTGTCCCCTCAAACAGCAGCAAGGCTGATGAAAACACAGGGATTAGTACCGATGAATCATTGCCAGTCCTCTCCCTGATAGCGCTTGCTCATGGCAACCCAATAAATACCGGATCTCCAAAAGCGCTGACAAGTTACCCACCAGGCCTGGGAGTTAGATGGCTTTTGAAATTGGTGGGAGGAGAAGGCGAAGAGCCGAGACACGGGGGCGTGCCCCCTTCCAGGATTCGCCTTCTTCCTTTTGGTAAGATCATTTCCTACTCTTTCCGAAGTGTGGGTGATTCTAGAATCTAGATGAATGGTGCCTAATCCCAACTTTCCGTTCTTCCGGTGGGGGTAGGAATTCATGTCCTTCTGTGACTCTGGCCCTTTGATGGCAAGGGGGAGATGCTTGGAAGTGAGTTTCCTTGCTTTGGGTTATTAACGGCGAGGGCAAACTAAAGGTCTGTGGAGCACCGCTTCAGACAGAGTCTAGGGTGAGCCACATTTTGAAAAAGGCAATATTCCATTCAGTGCCTTGATGGTGCTGGTGGATACACAGACCTACACATGTGATAAAATGTGTAGAACCAAACACACACATACACACACACAGATATAAGTACAAGTAAAGTTGGAGAAATCTAAATAATATCAGTGGATTGTTTCTATCTCAGCATCTTGGTCTCAATATTCTATCTTACTGTAGCTTTGGAAAATATTACCGCTGAGGGAAACTGGGTGAAGAGTACACAGAACCTCTGTATTATTTCTTTTAAGAACAAAAACAAGTTAATTGAGATATGATTCACATACCGTACACTTTCCTCAGGTCAGGTGTACAGTTCAGTGGCTTTTAGTGCATTCCCAAAATGAGCCGTTCATCACCATCATTTTAAAACACTTTATCACATGAAAGAAACTCCATTCCCTTTAGCTGCCATCTCTTTATACCCCCATCCCCACACCCTAGGTAACTATGAATCTACTTTCTTTCCTTATAGATTTGCCTGTTTGGGATATTTCTTGTAATTGAAATTCCTGTAGGTGGTCTTTGGTGACTGGCTTCTTTCACTTAGCAATTATGGTAGGGGTATCAGTATTTCGTTTGCTTTTTTTTTTTTTTTTTTTTGGATCAATAAGATTCTGCTCCATGGATAGACCACATTTTATTTATCTTTTATCAGTTGATGGTCATTTGGGTTGTATCCATTTTTTGGCTCTTCGCATACTGTTACTACAAATATTAGCATTCAAGTGTTGTGGAGACAAGTGTTTTCAATCGTCTTGAGTGTGTACCTCAGAATGGAATTGCTGAATCATAGGGCAACTCTATGTTTAACCTTAACCCTAGGGTCTTGGGAAGGTCACTTCTTCTTTCCTGTTAAACGGGCATCACCACATGTCCCTTACAAAGCTGGTATGAAGACTATCTACATGACATAACTCAGTGTTTTCCAAACTCCAGTCTCTCCTGCACCTGCATCCTCATTTCTGCCAAATTCACTTACCACGGCAATTGTCATTTATTTACTATTGTTTTCACTAAATCGATTCTCTTCTTTGCTTAAACAAGTTTATTTGTTACAGGAAACAAAAGTGGAGGTTTATTTGTTCACATTTTGACATCTCTGAAAGCAGCATGTTTCTTATCCTGAGTGATGGAGGATGGTTTAATTAGCAGAATCCTTTTCCTTTCCTAATGGAATATAGAATAATGTTGTTTTTCCAATCAGCAACATTTTAGGTTCTATGAAATATGGAATGTCATTTCTTTAAATAGAAAACCAGGGTTGCTTATTAAAAATAGAAGGAGCCATTTAAACAACTACATCTTATTAAATTGCATTTTAATTAAATTTCAGCCAGAGTGTGCTTCCTGCAAATATTGTTAGCCTGAGGTCTGCTCCTGGTCTATTAAAAAAAAAGGGAAACTTAGCAAGCAAAGACGGTTAGCAATATAACTTATTAGCACCAAACTGATAGGATCTTGACGATGCAATAAAGCACCTAATTTCATATTACTCATAGTCACACTAGGCAGCACCTGAAACCATCTCCATTAGCAATAAGTGTCTTCCTTTAAAAAGCACTGGGGAAAAGCTGGGTGCCCCTGCACTCAGCACTCAGCTGAGACCTGCATCCTTGCTTCTGGGAATTAGGGGTGATATACTTGGAGTCCCTAGGGGAATGAAAAGTACGATGTAGTGTCCCACCCTGAGATATCGTGTAGCAGTGAGAAATGTCAACTAGAAACACACCCATTGACTTAGATAAAGTCTGAAAATGTTGAGTGAAGGCAGGAGAAACTAAATGAGATACACATTGTGGCATCATATATATAAATGAAAATTTTACCCATTCACCATAAACACCACACATGCTCAAAAATATAAACATATTTTTAGGATGGGTATGGAAAGAATGGAGAGAGGAACAAGGTGCAGGGAAGAAAAATAATATTGATAATATAAAACAAGAAAGGCTGCTTGGACCAAAGATCATACTGTGCCTGGAGATAAAGCATTTGAGTTAACTCAACTATCCATATAAAAAACATAAATATAATTGTAAAATTCCTATCAGTATCACATAGGTATACAGTAGATACTCAATAAATATCAATGGCTGAGCTTTACGGTAATCTACAAAGGCTGTCTAGAGTGTCTTTAAGAATTCAAAGTGGCACTGAATTCCCAGTGACTGTTCTTAGGTAGATGTCCCTTAGCAGACCCCTGAATTGGTCATGGGCCCTCCACCGCAATGCCCTCCCCTGACATCTTGGTAAAAGGTGAAAGATTTATTCTATCTGAAGAGAAACCAGAGTATCCCCCTGACATCTTGGACACCTCTAGTTCAGGATGACCCACCACCAACAATCAGCCCTCCCCCCAAACCATGGGGTATTTAAAGTCAGGCTGATTTACCTGAAACAGACTCACAGACTGTAATGAGTTGATCCAGGTAGACACTACTTAGGAATTGAGTTTCTCCATCCCTTTATATAGATGAGAAACTGAGGCCAGAGAAGGGTAGAAACTTGATGGAATCACACAGTGATTTAGAGGCAGTTCCATAACTAAGACCAGGGTTTTTTTCCTTTCATGTGTACACACATCCTGCCCTCTCCACATATGATCTGTAATGCCCTTTATCTGACCTACTAACAAGCCAGCGACAAGGTTATTGAGACAGGATTTCCATCCTTTGTGGGGCAGATATTTATGTCTCGAGTACTTCCCACCAGTCGCTGGGGCACTGAGACATCGGGAGGCCAAGAAATTACTCCAGGGTCAACGAGTGCTTTCCCAGAGGAGACAGAAGTGATGAACAGCCAGTGGTATCATTTCTTAATGCCATTATCACTAAGGTGATCTATTCTCAGGAAGATAAACGATAGAAACTCGAGCCTGGGGGCTGCTTCGCATTTTGGCCTCAGACAGAGGATGGGTGGCAAAGAAAACGAAAGTGATGAGATGGGCAGGGGCATGAGCCATCCTATGAGAACTGTCTCATATTCTCAAAGTATATACTATTACCTCCTTTTTACGATACTAAGAGACTCAAGCAAGTTACTTGCCAAAATTCACCAAACTAACAAGGGGTTTCAATGATGTGTCTGTTTCCAAAACCCTGACCTGTCCCCTATGCTACTTCCTGAGACCTGAGAAGAAAATAAGAGGTTCTGTGGAGGCTTAGAAAAGAGAAGAGCTAAAGTTTGAGAGAGATCATGAATCCAGGAGGGTTTCACATGCCTCTAACTAACACTTGACAAAGGTCTTCAATGAAGGGTATGATACCCACAAGTGGATTGGGAGAGGGATTTTTGGGTAGAGAGAACATACAGCAAAGGTATCAGGCTGGGAAAGCATGACACATGCCTGGTGTCCCAGGCAGGGGATTGGGTCAAAACCTCAGGTGAATGACCTGGAACAGAGGCAGGGTGGTGTGATGACAGCTGCATGTGGGTGGATGGAAGTGTGGGTCATCAGGCTCAGGGGTCCATGCACACCACAGCAGGCACTGCAGAGCTCATGGGAAGATTTAAAGTGGAGCATGGCTAGGAAAGTTACCCACCGGGGCACCTGGGTGGCTCAGTCAGTTAAGTGTCCTACTTTGGCTCAGGTCATGATGTCACGGTCTGTGGGTTCAAGCCCCACATCGGGCTCTGTGCTGACAGCTCAGAGCCTGGAGCCTGTTTCAGATTCTCTGTCTCCCTCTCTCTCTGCCCCTCCCCAGCTCATGCTCTGTCTCTGTCTGTCTCAAAAATAAATAAACGTTAAAAAAAAAAAGTTACCCACCATCCCCAGAGCCTTTGTGGCTGAGGAAAGGAGGGGTCAACAACACAGGTTTGGGGTCAAACTGACTTGAGTTTGAGTCCTAATCCTGCCCCGCATTAGCTATAATCTTGGGCAAAAGGCTCATCCTCTTACATCCCACTTAGAGGAAGCCTGGCACATAGTAAGTGCTTAAAATAACTTAACAATGATTATGATGATGGTGATGATAGTGAAGGTAAAGATGGCAACAAAGGAGGAGAAAGAGGAAGAGGAAAAGGAAAAGGAGAAGAAGGAGAATTTGTTGTAATATAGAGGGGAGATGGCTCCATGAGTCAAAATTTAATGAAGAAAAAGGAGTCACTAAGTCTGTGCAGCTAGCAGGATTCTGGAAAAGTTCTGCAGACATGGTCAGAATCCCTCCATGGACAAGACTCTTGTCTTCTGCTTTGTCTATTCTGTCATGGTCCCCAGTACCTTGCTACAGCTCTAAAACAACAGCAACCATAGGGGCGCCTGGGTGGCTTAGTCGGTTAAGCGTCCGACTTTCGCCTAGGTCATGATCTCGCGGTTCGTGGGTTCGAGCCCCACGGCGGGCTCTGTGCTGACTGCCAGCTCAGAGCCTGGAGCCTGTTTCGGTCTGTGACTCCCTCTCTCTCTGACCCTCCCCTGCTCACCCTGTCTCTCTCTCTCTCCTAGAAATAAATAAAACATTAAAAAAAAAAACAAACAAAAATAAATAAATAAAACAACAGCAACCATAAACATGTATCAAGAAGCCCCACATGCTAATCACCATGCTAGGTGTTAGAGACCAAAAAGTGAATTCAATCTATCCCTGCCCTCAAGGAGTTTACAGTCAACAAAGTAGAGGCAGGGGAGGGCACAGATATATAGGCAGTGACCTAAAGCAGAAAAGCCATCCAAACTTGACTGCTAGGATGAGCTTCAAGCAAATAGCTGGGTGCTGGGGGGCAGGGGTGGGGGAGGTGGGAAGGAGGGTGGGGTGGGGAATAGTGAGGGAGACGGCATTTCTAACTGGAGGTATCTGGAAAGAGGGAGCAGAGGCTTTGGTCTGCTGAATTGGACAGAAGATTAGGAAAACCAGTGTGAAAAGAACATAATAACAGGTCGTCCCAATGTTCTGGGTAGCAGAAAATAACCCATCGTTTTGACCATGCCTCCTTAGAATAAGTGTACAACTCTTTTTCCATCTTTGTCTCTTTTGCTCAGGAATCACAGTCTTAAAGTTCCCTTCTTTGGTTTCAAGGAGGCCAAACACCAGGAACTTCCATCATGGGAGCAGATTCCTTTCCAAAAAGAAAATCTGGTCAGTGTTGCCAAAAGAGAGGAAAAGATACAGATTACCAGAAAAAAATCAACACTGCCTACAGCTCAGGCAGACACAGCTATCTAACCACCCAGCCTCCTCTGACTCAGTCCAAAGAGACAAAGTGCCCAGTGTGAAATTCTGCCTCTCCCCGAACATCCTTTCAACTGAGAATAATGAACAAGGAACAGGAGATGTTGGCAGAATCCAGTGGGAGGAGCCCCTGGGGAACCTCTTGGAAAGGAAGTGCCCCCTTTGGGGTCTGGTCCTTCTATTCTTTGCACCCAAAAATAGATAGTCATGAAGCTGAGATGAGCAGCCACATTCCCATTACCTGAACCCCTAAACGGTGCTTTAGGACTGCAGATGTGAAGGTAGCATGAAGGAGCCTGGTCCTCCAGGATTCCGCAAAACTACTTACTTTAGAGCGGAGACCCAAGAAGGAACTCAAGCAGTCTGCCTTTGGAATCCATGTTACAATCAGAGTGCCAGGTGTTTGTGGTAGGGGGTGGGGAGGCAGTGGTTCCTTTCATTGGAAGTCAGCTCTCAAATGATGACATAGGAAGCCTTGCTTGACCACCAGAATAAATCAGAATTCCCCCAACTTACAAGTCTGTGGTTCACCAGTCAATTCCCTCTGTGAAGTTACCACAATGATTTGTGCCTGTTTGTATAATGCCATGTCCTTTACTGGACTCTGAGCTTTGTAAAGGCCCAGTTAAATCTATATCTATTT
This sequence comes from Proteles cristata cristata, assembly GCA_017311185.1. Lineage (NCBI taxonomy): Eukaryota > Metazoa > Chordata > Mammalia > Carnivora > Hyaenidae > Proteles > Proteles cristata. The sequence goes on from JAESUZ010004618.1 coordinate 283,077, forward strand.
ATCTATATTATATCTATATCCCTTTAATCTATTATCTATCTACCTGTCCATCTATCTAAAACCCTTATACCCCTGGTACCTAGTGCAGTGCCATGTATAACATAGGTCCTCAAATCTGTGCTAAGTAAGTGATTGAGTGAACGAATGAATAAATGAATGAGTTGAATGAAATTCTGCCATGAATTGAATTGAAACCATATCTTCAGACTCCTCCACCACCTTTATTTCTGCTAAGAACAAGAAATGAATAGACAAAGTAGGGATACTTCAGTCTTTATAACAGCACAGACACACCTCTGAAGATTCAGGGGCTGATTATTCAATGTGTTGTGTCTCCAGGGATTTCCTCTGAGCATTGCCTGGCTTCTCGGAATGCACACAGATGCTAAGAGCATATCTCTTTCCCTCTTGAGGAGAGCTTCAGTGGGGAAGACGTCAGTCCTGCCTGAAAGATGAGCATTATGTGGGGTGTGATTATTGAGTTTCATGCTCTGCCATTTTCCCAATGGACCTTCTGATAGTACCCCCTATCCACCACTGCAGTGGCCCTAGCTCTGAATCAGGGCTGCTTATGTATCATGCACAGTCAAAGCCACATCAAAGGCTAGAGTTGGGTTGGCGGGTCTACACTGAAAGCCCTCAGGAGCCACAGCTTGGGAGGCATAGGGCTCCTGAAGCAGCCTCTGGCTCCCTGGGGGACCAGGTACTTTCCTGAAGAGAACACATCATTCATCTCTTCCTGTGCTTTTACTGTAAACTCTTGGTTTATTACACACTTAAGAGGAAGGACAGAGGGGAAAGAAAGAGAGACAGAGACGGAGACACAGGGGAGGTTTGATCTGAAAGCAACATAGCAAATAGAAACAGACACATTCAGAGCTATGAGCCACAGGCCCCCATCTGAAAGGTGGAGACGGAGGCCCAGACTTGGAAAGTAACTGTCCCTGGAGCAGGAAGCTCACAGGGCAGGGATGAAAATCCAACCTCCTCATGCTTTTCCCAGTGCTCTTTCCACCCAGCTGGACAGCCACTGTTCCTCAGACCCCTTTAGAATCCAGGGCCTTCTGGATAAGGGACACCCTCGGGAAGGAGGGGAGGCAATTCTAGGTACTAAGGGCCAAACAGCCCATGGCATGAAAGACACACTTAAATGTCATCCAACCTGCTGGTGCCAGTCACTTACATCTGGCATCTTAGAAAACACAGAAATAAGAAGCCAAGGCTGTGCTCTCACAGAGCTCCTACTCGGGTCGGGGAGACATGGACAACCCCAGCCTTGTACAGAGGAGAGTTCTGAGGGTCAGGATGGGAGAGATGCAGTGAACCAGGCAACAGCAAGAGTTTCCTGGACTCTGGGGTGAGCCTATGTCCACCAGAGGAAGGAAGGCTACCACAGGCAGAGAGAAATACAGAGCAAAGGCCTGGAGGGGGAGAAGGATCTGGTGTCATCCAGGCGAGTCACACCTGTGAGGCTTAGCTTATTCATTGGGACAGTTGCAGAGAATGGACCAGGGAGGTAATTCCAACCAGTTCTGAAACCCCCAAAGCTGAGAGCCTGACTTTGCTCATGTCCACACACCCAGCACAGGGCTGGCCCCAAAAGGACTGGGTACTGAATGAGTGCCAGTGGATCCCAACTGGGGAAATGTTGGGCCTTAACACAGTGAAAAATGTTAACCACATTGTCTCCTACTACCTGGGAGTTTGTGCAGAAACCCCGACCCCTCCCCCCAAAGATCACCTGTAAAGCAAAACCTGTAAAACGCCCCACTTTCTGAAGCATAGAAATTCTATGTTAAGACTTGAGGTCAGGTGGCCAACATTGCCCCATCACTCACTTGCAGGCTTTATGAAAGAGTTTACAATCAATTCTTCCGAGGGAAGAAGAAATCAGAGAATGAAGGAATTTTGGGAGAAAAAATTTGCCAGGGTGCTCTTTGTCTTCACCCCCATCCCACCATAGGGAAGGGACAGAAGAAGTCGTCTCCCCCATCCCAACACCAAAGAAGAACCCTTCAAGAGGCTGTAGAGAGAGCTTTCCCATGGCCCCTGCCGTGTGATGGTTTTGACCTCTGGTAAAAAGGGAAGTACTGTCTTCTGGACCCTTCAAATCCTCACATCTTTTACTCTCTGTGGGTCTAAAATTGAACATAAATAGAACTATTCAGAACATATCTATACCATGCTTATTTCACTCATCAAAAAGTTTTGGAGCTTTATCCTTGATGCTGTATTTACATCTAGTTCCTTCCATTTAACTGCCAGATGTATGCCATCATGTTTCATTTATGTGTTCCCTGCTTTATTTTCTAAAACATAAAAGGAATGCATAATCAACACAGAAACCTCGAAATGTACACAAGCAGGTATTTTTTTTTTAAAGCCTGTCACACAGAGCAGTGATTTAGACAAATCAACCTGGCTGTAGCGTGGAGGTGGGATCAGTGATGAGGAAACAGGAGGAAAAGGGGAAGAATCCTTGAGATCACAGTATTTCGAGATGACAATAACTTGATCACACAAGCGACGACTGGGTGCCAGCCTTCAGAGGCCAACCACTCGGACTGAAAACCCTAAGCTTTTTTTCCACATATGTCAGGTAATATATCACCAATAGAGTGTTGTCAGGACATCAAACAGGGTATCAGTTGAAGGGAGGGATGGATTTGTTTATTTATTTAATGCTTATTTTATTTTTGAGAGAGAGACAGACAGAGACAGAGTGCAAGCAAGGGAGGGGCAGAAAGAGAGAATGAGACACAGAATCCAAAGCAGGCTCCAGGCTGTGAGCTGTCAGCACAAAGCCCAACTTGGAGCTCAAACTCACGAACTGCAAGATCATGACCTGAGCCGAAGTTGGACGCTTAACAGACTGAACGATCTAGGTGCCCCAAAGGGAAGGATTTAAAATGTATGCTAGTCACTCTTCTATTCAGATATGGACAAAGAAAAATTGTGCTCTAGGCTCCCTGAGATACATAAATGTAGGTGACACTGTGGGGCAAGGCGAATCAGAAACAGAATCTTGTATTATCGCATCAGAGCTGTTAGTTATGGAGATTAATTGTGTACAGAGTAGTTCACTAAAAGCCGGAGTGGTCAGTTCATCTAAGGAATACAGGGAAGGTCTTCTGGGAGAGGAAGAATAAGAGGACCCCGTCTCTGCTCACTGAGACTTCAAAGTGAGGAAGAACTCTAGAAGGTATAAGGTAAGGATAGAAGAGCTCATAATTAGAGGTTCAGAGAAAGGCAACAGTCACCGGAAATAAAGCTATGCTTAGGAAAGTGAAACATGTTCAAGGTTAACACAAGGAAAGCTGGTTCAGGTGCAGCACTGAGGCAGAGCATAGCAACATGGGCCAAAATGCCTAGGCTTGTGGGTGTAAATGAAGAGAAATGATTCCTCTGGAGACAGCATAACATTTGCAGCCTGGACAAGTAGTTGGACCAGCAATCCCGTTACTGCCGACAGGAAAAGCCACCACAGGGCTCTGCAGGACTGAGCTACCACAGCGCCCCCGTGAGGCAGGATAAAGCAGGGGCTCAGAATCCAACTTTCTCTCCATCTTTGGAATTTAGAAAAGAACCAATCCTCTTGAATTGAATAGGCATCTAAGGTTCTTGGAAAATCTGGAGAACTAGGGGGAGTCTGAAGAAAAAAAGATAGGAAACACTACATTTCCTTTTGGTGTGCATGTGGGTTCACAGGCAATAATGACTGTAACCTTATTCATATCCTCAGCCTGTCATAGGGATTTTAGAAAATCTTTCTCTTATCAGACTCTGTTTTGACAGACTTTCCCCACTTGAATTTCAAAAGCCAAAAAAGTGGGAAGTTACTGCCTAGAGTCATCCCACCCACTACTCAAAATTGAGTTCAAAAAAAGAAGAATATTTATTTTGATGAAATGTCATGAGTATGTCATTCAGTGAACGTTGTATTATGCACTCTTTGATTATTTGATTCTTTACATCAAAAGATGGCAGAGAAAAAATAGGAAGTATTTAGCCTTAGGAACTGCCTGATAAAAATGTAACAATTCTGTGATGATTTGAATAGTTAAACATTTTGCATAGTTAGGCATAAACTATGCATGGGAGAATTAAGACCACTAAACATTGAAGTTCTCATTTATTCTTACCTTCTTTTGCCCTCTACCCTCTGGCCATGTGCAGGTGATATAAAGAATTTACAGTAGGAAATCTAGTACTGATGTTTTCCTTCCCTGCTGTGGCTAATCTACAAATCCCAAATTTCTTTCGTTACTCAGCTGGAGTAAAGGCAGAATGGAATTTGTGCAGCTGGGTGTGAATTCTTGCTCTGTTATCAATGAGCTCTGTGACCTGGGGAAAACTGCTTAAATTCTTGAAGCTTATAATGAGTACAATCACATAGGCTTTATAATAGTGTTGGCTCTGGTTGTTGTATGAGATAACATGTACTCAAATATGGTGGGTCCACAATAAACAAATAGCAGATGCAGGAGATATTCCTCCCTCTCTGCTCCTCCTCATTCCTCTTATTTCTTACTCCACCCTGGAAAATCTAAGTTGTGGATTACATAGTAGGCATGAAATGTTAATGACAGAGGAGTAGCTGTTGGAAAGCATTCCTAAGAACTTAAGTCTTCCTCTAGGTATGCTTTCCACAGGCATACCCAGCTCCCACAAAGACTTGTGGGAACTAAGCTCCAAGTTGGGGGCCTCTGCCAGATCCCTGGTGCTGTGCCAGACCAGGGTGCTCCAAGATAAGATGGAGACCCCCAAATGCCTATATCTCTGCTGCAAGCAGTCCCATAGAGCTAAGTACCTCTGGCAGTTAATTGCAGGTGGGATGATTATCTTAATCTATGTTAATATCAGTCAATGAGGCATTTGAAAAATTGAGAGATATTTTCATAATGCCCTATGTTTGAACTGTTTCCTAAATATGTATATATCCATTACCCCCCCCCTTTAAAGTTTACTAATTTACTTTGAGAGAGAGAAAACAAGAGGAGGAGGGGCAGAGAGAGGGAGAGACAGAATCTCACGTAAGCTCTGCACTGCCACCGCAGCGCTTGACACTGGGCTCAAACCCCACAAACCGGGAGATTACGACCTGAGCCAAGATCAAGAGTCAGACGCTTAACTGACTGAGCCACCCAGCTGCCCCTCCATTAACCCTTTTGATCTTTATAACAAACTCATGAGGTCCACTGAACAAGGAACAGACATCTCACCTTTGCAGGTGACGAAACTATTGTCAAATGGTGAAGCGTTTTGCTCATGGTCACAAAATAAAATAAGTGGTAGGACTGAAGCCAAACCCAGAGGGTTCTTCTTTACAGAGACTTATTGGATCAAGGGCATACTCAGTTTACACATCCATCCACGTCCCTGGGTATCAGCTGTGTGACTCATTTGGTGCCTAGTCATCATATCCTGTCATATGTCCATGGCTTACATCCCACCCCACTGCTGAGTGCATTTACTCGTAGCCATGAGATTATTAAAGAAATACGGGGGTGGGGAGAGTAACTGCAATCTTTTTCATTTGTACTTCAAAGTAATTCTTGGTACAAAAAAGAAAACTGTCATAATTTTTGCTAGTGTTCTTCTGAACGATGCAGAAAAAAGCAAAATCTCTAGGATTACGTCTCTGACTTCTTCGGCACTTCCTTAAAGCCAATATCCTGCATCTCCCACTATCTTCTAGGGGAGAATTATATTAACCTATTATTCTATCCAAAATTGTTGCACATGAATTTGGCCTCAGTTCTTCCATCTTGACCCAGAGTTTATCTTCTGGGCCTGCACTCGGAGGGCTACCTGACTATCCTCAGGTGCAAGGAAAAAACAAGTAAGAAGACAAGGGTTAATGATCCCTATTAATGGTTATTTATGACACAGTTTGCATACTACATCCTTGAGATAATGGCTATTCCCTTAAAACTCCCCTACAACCCTCAACCTTGCCTTCAAAATAACAGATGTTTTCCTACGTACTAGGATAAGGGCTGTTCTCTCTATCACTTTGTAGTCTTTTTATAATAACCGCTCAATTCTGCTTCTGTACTTCCCACTTACCTGCTTGCTCATCATAAAATGCCCTAAGTCCATGGACTCAGAGCTGCACATTTAGAGTTCTGTGTTACCTCTCCGTGGTCCCAGCCAGTAACAAAGACTCCCTTAATTCGGCTTCAGTGGTCTCAGTTGATCTCTGTGTCTCTCGGCATGACAAAATCATAACAGTAATTATTCTGATGAGTAATTATTAAGACAAAAATCTTAAATATGGAAAGCATAACAATGAAATAAATCATAATTTAATGGGTACATATGTGTTTCTGCGCTTTCTCTTTTCTCTGCTTCTGAACTCTGTGGCCCTCACTCTGTTCCACTTGCACACACACATGCTGTGGGCAGGAAGACCATAAAGCTCCTATGGCTTCTCTCTACTTATGGAGTGCAGTACAACACCATGACGAGGAGCCTTCCCCAATCAGAGCTGCAGAGATGCTGCTGTGTCCCAATTTCCCCCCAGTGTCTTTGTGAGCACCGTTGGGTCCATGCTTAGTGACGGCACTCTCTTCTTCAAAAGTCGGCAGCCCCTGGGGCACCTGGGTGGCTCAGTCAACTGGGCGTCCAGCTTCAGCTCAGGTCACAGTCTCATGGATCGTGGGTTCAAGCCCCACATCAGGCTCTGTGCTGACAGCTCAGAGCCTGGCACCTAGCTCAAATTCTTTGTTTCCATCTTTCTTTGCCTCTCCCCTACTCATGCTCTGTCTCTCTCTCTCTCTCTCTCTCTTCTCTCTTTCTCAGAACTGAACATTAATAATAAATAAACAAACAAATAAAAGTAGACAGGCTGCGTGGGACAGCTTTTCCCCCAAAGAGACTTTATTGGGCAAAGCTGAGTTTTTACTGGTCATGTTAGGGAGAACACCATCTTGAGGTACTATTTGTATGTCTCAAAAATGACCCTCAAGAGTGCTATTTATAGTGTCTGGGGATCCAGACTTAAGTATTTCAGGCAGATCTTTGTCCTAATAGTTTCAGATTAGAGGATAGGACAAGAAAGTCTAGTGTCCTGAGGGGAGTGTTAATGAGTAAACAGTTGTTTGATAAGCAAGATGTTTTGCCCAACTGAGCAATCATTGTCCTGAGAAGGGCGGTGTTTGCCTGGATGAGTGTCCAACTGTCCCGAGCAGGATGAATGGTTTTAATGAGGTGCCTGAGGTTAATGATGAGGTCATTTACTGGTTTACAGCTTATCTGCTTGGACAAGAATTTACTGGAACAAATGGTAAAGTCTTTTTGGGCCTCAGCCTATCCTCTCCATCACTAAGTTCTAGGAGCGCAGGTATCTCCATTTACTCTGTATGTGGTAGAGGTAAAGCCCCTCCCTAAGGAACACGCTGGAGGCCCTCTCCAAATAAAGGAAGGCAACATGGCCCAATCAACTGCTATATGCATTGCATAGCTCTGACACGACTCTGTAACTTGGAATGTGTCCAATCATACTATATATCACCATACATAGGAGACAAAGGAGTAAAAACTGCATAAAAGGCTGCACCCTACTGTGCTCGGAGCTCGGTTTTTCAGGTACAAACACACTGAGCTCGTGCTGGCACGACAAATAAAATTGCTTCCTGGACAAAGAAAGCCTACACGTCCGAACTCATAAGTGTGTGAGAATCCACTTATACGGAAACCAGAGGACCAACTAAGAGAGGAAAAACTGCTTTCTGAGAGCTCTGCTCCCATGGTGGAAAGAGATCATGCTGGGAACACTCGATGGAGGAAAGTGCCAACTGTGCACACAGACTAAGCTGTCTCAGTGAACTAATATTTGTGCTCATAGGAGAGCATGAGGATGTACTGGATTGGAGTGTGTGTGTATGAGAGATAGAGAGAGACAGAGACAGAGAGACAGAGACAGCTGGGGGAGGAGGGTAGTAATCAGGAAGAATCTTCAACTTCCACCTCTCACCGGCAAGAATATTAATCACCAAAGTTGGCTAATCACTAAACTGGAGGAGGAAATGTGTGGTTTAGTCGCCAAGGGGACATTTGGCATTTTTGGTCATCTCATCTGGAAGAAGAGTGTCATTGGCATCTAGTAAAGAGACACCAAGGAGTGCTTCTCAGTACCCTGCAGGGCAAAGACAGCGCTACTGCTCCTACCTGTGACAAAGGACCATCCAGCCCACAATATCAAGAGTGTCCAAAGAAAAAAGTTAAAAAAAGAATTCCAAGGTTAAGAAGCCTTCAACTATTTTTTTTAAAAATGGAGATTCACTCTGAGGACATAGGAAGAAGAAAGGGAGGGAGAGCAAGGGGCAGAAGACAGGAAAACAAAGACAGAGACCCTGGGGGACACTCTGGGAAGAAGTTGGCTTACAGAGTTAAACTTACAAAGTGGTTTAAAATGATATTGTATGGGGCGCCTGGGTGGCTTAGTCGGTTAAGCGTCCGACTTTCGCTTAGGTCATGATCTCGCGGTTCGCGGGTTCAGGCCCCGCGTCGAGCTCTGGGCTGACTGCCAGCTCAGAGCCTGGAGCCTGTTTCAGTCTGTGACTCCCTCTCTCTCTCTGACCCTCCCCTGCTCACGCTGTCTCTCTCTCTCTCTCCTAGAAATAAAATAAAATAAAAATAAAAAATAAAAAAATAAAATGATATTGTATGAATTGCTGGGGATCTTTCATGACTCAAAATTGTAGTGGAGCATTTCCCTACATCACTAAATATTCTTTGAAAACATGGCTTTTAGTGGTTTAATAATATCCTCACATATACCTATACGATAACTTTTTGACTATTTTTTACAGTCAGAGTATTTCCATTTTATGGTGATGTCAGGAATAGAGAAAAAAAAGCACTTGAATAAAGATATCTTTGTGAACATCAGATAGTTTCCTTAAATTCTGGAACATAAAATTGTGATGTGAAAGGCTGTACATGTCTTATGTCTTTTTGATACATGTTGCCAAACTGGCTTCCAGAAAGATTCCCCAATCTACATTTCCACCAGCAATGATAGCTCCTAGACTTTCTTTTCAACCCTTATGGTAAAGGCTCAGTCAGTACCGTTGAGATATTTCTATCTGATCCCTCCCACTCCTTTTTCCGAAAAATGTGTCTGTTTACAAACACTGAACTACTATGTCTCAACCTTCCAAATCTCAATTCTCTCTTTCACGAAATTATTGAAAGGCATCGCAAATTGAGAATACAATCATCTCCCTAATTGTATCCTAGATATGTGACTATTTTAGTTTTCCTTTAATTTTAAGTGATTCATCTGTAAAGAAAAAAAAAACTTATTGGTAAGCATCTAAAATACCACCTCTGCCTCTAGCTTCTAAATGGGAAAAGTAAGATCAAGAGGAAGGACAAGATTATTAATTTCAGAGTCAGAGGGAAATTGAAGCGTCAATCCAAACCCTTTATTGTTGGTCCTATACTATTTCTGAGTCCAGCTTCCAAAATATCATTGAAAAAAAAAAGACACCTCACCATGTGACATTTTTACAGATAAGGAACTGGGGTTCAGAGGAATTGAGCGTCTTACTCTTGGTGATATTATTGGTAAGTGGCAGAGTGGGATGCCAGCCAGTTTGAGCTGACTTGGCTAGTTGGTATGGGCATCTAGTGAGACCTCTAATGACCCAGAAAGTCAAAGCTGTTGTCACTTATCCATAGAAATCCTCAGGGATATGGGGTGGGTGGGTGGGGGCAGACAATGTTCTCTTTCATATTTATATAGACTTAGTTAAATCTGCATGAATTAATTAGCAGAGCCCTTTGTAACAAAGTAATTTATTTGTGCATACAATGGTGCTATTGTTCTAGTAGACACAATCTACAACTGTATTGTCTTCCTTGGTGGCCGCTAGCCACAAGTGGTTATTGGGCCCTGGAAATGTGGTTGTTTCAAATTGAGATGTGCTTGCTGTAACTGCAAACTACAAATTGAATTTCGAAGATCTGGTATGAATACAGGAATGTAAAATATCTCATGAATTACTTTTTAAAAAGTACTTATTTACTTATTTGTTTATTTATTTATTTATTTATTTAAGGAGACAGAGAGAGCATTAGCAAGGGAGGGGCAGAGAAAGAGCAAGAATCCCAAGCAGGACCCTCACTGTCAGCATACAGCCCAACACAAGGCTCGAACTCATGAAATCAGGACCTGAGCCAAAAGCAAGAGTTGGCTACTTCACTGACTGAACCACCCAGATGCCCCATGAATAATTTTTACATTGATTGTGTGATTGGGTTACATAAAATATATTATTAAAATTAATTTCACCTGCTGTTTTAGCTTATTTTTTTCAATCTACTAGAAATTTTAAAATGTCTATATGGATCATATTATTTTTCTCCGGGACAGCCCTGTTATATACTACTTGCTAATTCTGTGATCAAGGCATCTTGACTATCAGTGAGGAATGATCTAATGGAGGATGATTTGATTTTTTGATCATCCCAACTAGAGATGACACCTAGAATCCTAGATTGTTAGTTCTGGAATGAATTCTTAGCAGAGACTTCTAATTGTTCTGCAATATCCATTCTCCTCTTCTCTCAAAATGAGGAAACCTCAATTTTTAGTTGGCATCATAGCAGCTAAGGATAAAAACTATGTTCCCCAGTCAACTTTGCAGCTAGAAGAGACCATGTGACAAAATTCTAGCCAAGGGGATGTGAGTTGAAATGTTGTGTACAGCTTCCAGGTTGCATATTTAATCTTTAGGGGTGGTATGTTCTTTGCTTTTTATAATTTCCTGCTTTCTAGAAAAACAAAAGTCTGAGTCCTGGAGGATCTCTTAAAGACATTTTGCAGCACACAGGGAATGCATACTCTAAATTAGTGACTATGTCTTTGAAGGAAAAATATATCTATTGGCCAACAGCCAACCAAGGGTCTTAAGACCTCTCCATGTGGAAAAAGTGCATTTCTATCATATTTAAATCGCTGCTTCATACAACTAATTTAGTCTTAGTTGCTACAGATGTTTTAAGACCATTTTTCTTTAACGCTTCTATATCACAAGACAATTATTTATCAGAGAGGGCTAGAGGACCCAAATTCATACAGCAACTTAGCATGAGAGCAGGTTCTTGGACCCAGAGCTTCTGTTTACCCTTTCATACCGCACATTGTACTCATCCAGCTCATCCAATTACAGTCTATAAAAATACAATCCAGCAGATACAGTGCATAAGTGAACTGTTTGCATTGGATTCAAGACATTAGAATCTCCATTTGCTCATATAATGGCTATTTTAAACTACTTCCTTGAAAGCTCAATGATTTGTGTAAAGTACCAGCAATGCAATAGCAGCTTCCTTGAGCATGAGACAGACAGCCATAAAATAAACTTATCAACAGCATCTTGCTGGAGGCACCAGAATAATGAAATGCAATCTTGATGTTACTTGCTTCCTCCCTGCTCTCTAAAATCCAGATCAAGTAAGCTGAAATCATTAATTCCATGCTCCACAGAAAACAGAGGCTGTAAAATTTCTGTAGATTTCCTGGGGAAGGGGTGTTTGTGAGGGGGGTGTGTTCTGATATCTCCAAATGTGAGTTCCTGATTCTGCAAGTGCTGCTTATGACACATTGCTACAACCCAGACAAGGAATCCAACTTTTCCTCAACGTCTACACACACACAGCATCTTGCATAGAGCTAACAAGTACAACACACTTACTTGAAGATTTACCTAGGAGACAGGAAAAGGGTCACATACTAACAACTTCAAATCGAGTATTTGACATGTCCCCTGTGAAACTTCTTTATGTCCAGCGTGCCCCCAAGGAATTCCTGTGAGATGCTTTTCCCAAGTTCAACACCTGGACAGATTATCCATGTGTCATAGACCAAGGGGGCATTAGTCAGAGAGCAGAGCACTGGTTCATGGTAGCCCCAGCCTACCCCCTCAGCCATCCTGCTTCAACAATGGCACCCTGAACAACCTGCACCCAGTTGTTCTGGCTTTTACCCAGGTAGTTCTCAGCCACAGGCCATCTCTCTAGTCCCTTCTCCCCCACTCCTTTACACACCCAACCTCTCCTCTTCCTCACTGATGTAGACATAGAGACATCCCTCTAAGCTACTCTTATATCCCCAGTCTGGACAGCTTAGTCTTTCTTTTCCTTGAGCTCCTTCCAAGCCCTTTGTATGTGGTCTGCCTCTGTGAAGGGAAGCCTGATCTTGAGTGAGGCAGCTTTTTCTTATGGAGGCCAATGACAGGCGATGGCTGATTCCCAACAGGATTCCTCACTTCCGAGGAAATAGTCCTGAAAGGAGACCTGGGTGGCAGGCACAGCATGGCATTTATAGAGTCTACTTCTTGTGCTGTTTGTATCCACTTCATGTAAATTCTGAGAACATTCCTTCAGGAGTCTAAAAGGCTTATGGGAAAACCACAGCCCCTACCACACTACAGATTGTCTCAGGGCTTTAAGTGATACCCATCATTTCCTGTTCTGCTACGCATGCTAGATTCCCCTTGCCCGCAGCTACAACCTCTGCTACTCTTGGTGGCTTACCCAATGGCGTGACATACTCATTCTGGAACAGTCTGAGGCCATGGCCACCATGTCCTTCTTAATGTGACTGCTGCATTTGTCCACTTACTATCAGGATGGGGCAAAGGAACACCAAGGGAATGCCAAAGTGGATCACCTGGAGACCAAACCTTCCTTCTTACCCCCACTGAGCAACTCCCCTTCCCATGATGAGAAATTATTACCCCTAACAGGATGGTGACTCCTCTTCTTCTTGCCTGATGGTCTCTTGGCACAAGATGCCCAAAGCACCCTGGAAACAATTGTAGAGTATTTGAATGGGTTTCTCCCTGTGTTCCTTTGAAAGTATTCTCCTTTGACAACCAAGACCTATAAACACTCAAAATTCAGATTTGCCATGTTTGTATAAATTCCCCAAGTGAAGATTACCCCCACAGGTACTCCTTTGGTCACCAATCCATATATTCTATCTCTGAAGACATGGTAACATAGAAAGATCACAAATGTAGAGAATGCATTTGGTATGATTTTGCTTTCACTCACTGAGGATTTTTACAGAAGTTTCATGAACTTTGCAAATAGAAATATATTTTATATTTACCATTTATAGGGTTTTTCATTCCTTTCTGCGTATCCAAATTTCCATCATTATCATTTTCCTTCATTCTGAAGAGTTTATTTTTTTATCTTATAATCCAAGCCTACTAGCCACAGACTCTCAGTTGCTTTCTGTAAACAAAACAAAACAAAAATAAAAACACCTTTATGTTGCCTTCAGTTGTTTTTTTTTTTTAATGTCTATTTATTTTTGCAAGAGAAAGAGCATGAGCGGGGAAGGGGCAGAGAGAGAGGAAGACACAGAATCTGAAGCAGGTTCCAGGCTCTGAGCTATCAGCACACAGCCTGATGCAGGGCTCAAACCCATGAACCATGAGACCATGACCTGAGCCAAAGTTGGACGCTCAACCAACTGAGCCACCCAGGCATCCCTGTTGCCTTCAGTTTTGAAGGACCTTCTTGTCATATACAGAAGTATAGGTTTACTTTCTTTTCTCTTCCAGCACTTTCCATTCTTCTGGCATGCACAGTTGCTGATGAGAAACTGAATTTATATATTTGTTCTCCTATACAGATTTTTTCGGCTGATTTTAAGATTTTTCCTTTCAGCATTCATTTTTAGAAAAAAAAATTTTAATATTTATTTTTGAGAGAGAGACAGAGCATGAGTCAAGGAGGGGCAGAGATACAGGGAGACACAGGATCTGAAGCAGGCTCCAAGCTCTGAGCTGTCAGCACAGAGCCTGACACACGGCTTGAACCCTGAACCACAGGATCATGATCTAAGCCAAAGTGGGACACCCAAACCAACTGAGCCACCCAGATGCCCTAGAAATTTAATTAATACATTTCTTTGTGTTATTTTGTGTTTTTCCATCTTAAGATGTGTTGACCATCTTGAATTTATATTTTTTATCTAATTTATAAAATTCCTAGCCATTATTTTTCTAATACTTATCAACATGTAGAAATTTAATAGATGGCTATTGTGTCTTTTAAATGAATGACAAAAAATATATGCTATGAAATAAATGGTTTGAAACAACAGGTTATCTTTTCATTTTTTCTTCAACCTCACTCCACTCATAGTAAATGAGTTGCTTTTGTATTAACAAACTAATGTAATGAACTGAAATATAAAATTTTTTTAGTGAAAGTAAAAGGATCAGTTGAGAAACATGGTGTAAAATATTCAAGTTGTTGCCCTAGCAAAACTTGTATGAATTTATACAAAAATTGCTGGCCCTGCAAAAAATTAACTATTGGCCAACTGGGTAGGCATTCCCTGGCCATCCCCCAAATCAGATACACTGTATATAGTTGTGAATTTATGGCAACCATCCTCAAAATACTTTTTTATTAGCTGCTCTTTGAAAGAATAATTATGAAGATCATATGTTATTTTAACATTCTCTTATATTTTGTCCAGCTATTCAACAAATAGTAAACCAAAACCAATAATTTTTAAAACAAAATAGAAATATTCTTCTGTCCCATGTTTATGTTAACATAGCAGTTCAAGGGGCACCTGGGTAGCTCAGTCAGTTAAACATCCAACTCAGCTCAGGTCATGATCTCATGGTCCATGAGTTTGAGTCCCATGTTGGGCTCTGTGCTGGTGCTGATGGCTCGGAATCTGGAGCCTGCTTTGGATTCTGTGTTTCCCTTTCTCTCTGCTTCTCGCCAATTTGTGCTCTGTCATGCTCTCTCTCAAAAATAAATAAATGTTAAAACACACACACACACACACACACACACACACACCAGCATACCAATTTCAAGACTTGAATATCATCAGATACCCAGACTCCACCCTTTTTAGTGCTCTGCAATTCTCAACATATAGCATCCAGCTTGTGATCCAAGAGCCAAATAGTTTTTTCCATATATCTGTTTTATCTTAGTCAGCAAGAAGGACAAATATGAAGGAGAAAATCACGTTCCTCTCTTTAAGAATATTTCTTGAAAAGAATGCCAACACTAATTCCTTGTACATTCCATTGGTAAGAATTTAATAACGTGGCCACATTTAACTCACAAGGAAGTCTAGGGAGTGAAGTTTTGTCCTGGACTACTGTTTCCAGTAACTTTTATATACCACATTACTGAGGGAGAAGGGGAGGATGGATACTAGGAGACAAGTAGCCCTTCTGCCTTTCATTCTTTCCTTCAACAAAATAGTTTGGCCACCTATATATAAGGCACGAGTGACAGACTCTGAGATGTAGGATGAACAAACATACCATCCTAGGCCGGTCCCTCCTACGTGAATCATACAGTTGAATGAACTAAGAGCATGCATCTATCTCCTATGCCCTTCCTACAGCCTTTTTCCAACCACTTCTGTGTGTAATGCTACTCTGTTGATTTAATTCCTTCAAGCCACAAATATCACATTATCATCATATCGTATCATCATGAAGCTCCATAAGAACTAAGCATCACACTAGGCAGTACAAGAGATCCTTTCTAATTAAGGAAAGCTTCAGAGATTGTGAATCTTTTGTGGTTAAGAAAACTGAGGTCCAGAGAGAAGGGGACTTACACAAGGTCCCTCCTCCAATCTCTGTTGGCAAGGGTTCAGATGGCTATCTGAGCATCTGTCAGGACTCTGAAATTCAAGAAGTAAAAGCTGAGCTTCCCTCAGGATTCCCCTGCCGTGTATGAGTCATAGGGAAAAACCCCTGTGGATAGCCACCAACTAACTAAGGCTGCTGCTATAAAACTGTAGCTTGCTACACACTTGAACTTCTTACTCTTAAATGGGAACTGATCCCACCTACACTGTTGAAGTACCTTTTGAACCAGCCTCTGTGCCTGGAAAGAAATCATGCTTGAGAAGGAGATCGTGTGGGATCTAACTCCCTGCACCAACACTTACAAGCTCTGAGTCCTTAAGAACATTGTTAAACGTCACCGAGGTAGAAGTTGTTATCTCTAAGTTGTGGATGCTTATCTCTAAGCCCGAGCCCTGAAAGGACCCAGTGAAATACATTAGATGATACCTCTATATCAAGTACCACACCTGGTACTTGTCAAATGTTATTTTCATTCACTTACATGTATGTATCGTTGGTTCTTGAGAGAAACTCCTCTACCTCTATTTTAACCACTTCAAATCCTTCAGTGGCTCCCAGTCACTTGCAGAAGAAAGGAAAAACCCCTCGGCGTGATTTTCAAGCTCCTTTCCTTTAAAAAAAAAAAAAAAGAGAGAAATTTTGGAAAATCAAAGATGGAACTAAAACATAAGTCCACTGACTCCTATCTGAACAATCTCTGAACAAATAACTATAATAAATAGTTATTTACAAAGAGTTATGGAAGAAATAATTATAGTAAAATATAGAAAGTTCTACAAGAGAGATTTATATAAAGCACAGTGGTAGAGGAGGCTCATTTATCATAATGACGCATATGTCTTTTCAGTCATTCTCTCCAGGGAGTGAAATACATCCTAAAACATGAACGGGAATCATCTCTGGGTGACAGAGTTGTGGGTGGTTTTTAATAATTTGTTATCAGTTTGAATATTTTCCAATTTTTCAACAGCAAAACCTTTTTCACCTGTGTACTAAAGGTAAAATGGTAGTGATAGTTGTATGCTGTGCCTTGCTAAAAATTAGATAGGCGAAGGAAGTGATAAAGGGGAAGTTTGTGAGTGAAAGCAAAGGCCAGGAGACTTAACAACTAGATGACTCCAGTGGCCCTTGGGATCATAAACAAGTATCTGTCACACAGAGGATCTCCAGTAGTATATTTTGTCTCAAGTTTCAAGGTCCTTTTTTGTTGTTGTTCCTGAGACTCTACGGCTGTCTCTTGAGGCAAGGCTTGCATTTGAAGGGCATTCCCCAGTTCTCAGATAAGCAGCTAACAAGAGATTAATATCTAAAATATTTTAGAAAATCATGCAAATCAACAAGAAACAGAGAGCTGCCCCAATAGAAATACAGCAACAGGATATGAATAGTCAATTTCAGAAAGGGAAGCCTCAAAAGCTAACGAACTGATGAAGAGGTATTCAAAAGCATCAGCACTGAGGGCCGCCTGGGCGGCTCAGTAGGTTGAGCACTGACTTCAGCTCAGGTCATGATCTCACGGTCCATGAATTAGAGCCCCACATCAGGCTCTATGCTGACAGCTCAGGGCCTGGAGCCTGCTTCAGATTCTGTGTGAGTCTCTCTCTCTCTGCCCCTCCCTCACTTGTGGTCTGTTTCTCTCTCTCTCTCAAAAATACATAAACATTTAAAAAACTTACAAAACAAAATCATCAACACTTAAAGAAACACAGAAGACATTTTGGACCCAGGAAACATTATAAATGTTTCACACTAGCAAAAACTAGAAAATGGTGTTTTAAAAACTTTGTCAGCGAAGATGTGGAGAAATTGGAATCCTGGACAATATTCACTGTTGGTGGTAATATAAGATGGTGCAGTCACTATGGAAAACAGTATGGAAGTTCCTCGAAATATTGAAAAGAGAACTACCGTGTAATTCAGCAATCCCACTTCTGGGATATATGCCCAAAAGAATAGAAATCAGGATCTTGAAGAGATATCTACATTCTCGTGTTCAGGACAGCATTACTCACAATACCTAAATGTTCACTGATGGATGAATGGATTAAAAAATATGGTATGTATGTGTGTGGGGGGGGGGTTTACACACACAATGGAATATTAGTCAGCCCTAAAAAGAAAGAAATCCTGCCATATGCAACAACATAGAGTAACTTGGAAGGACATTATGCTAAGTCACAGAAGGATAAATACTCCATAATTCCACTTATATGAAGTATCTAAAATAGTCAAATTCACAGAAGTAGAGAATAGAATGATGCTGGGAGGAGGGAAAAAGGGGATAAAGTTTCAGTTATGCAAGATGAATAAGTCCTAGATATCTATAAACCACAGTGCCTATGGTTAATAATACTGTACTGTGCACTTAGAAAATCTGTTAAGAGGATAGATCTCATTTCATTGTAAATATTCTTACAAAATAATAAGAAGAATTAAGAATAATAATCTAAAGAGACACAAGAAAACTTTTGGAGAAAGAAAGAAAGAAAAACAGGAAGGAAGGAAGGAAGGAAGGAAGGAAGGATGGGAGGGAGGGAGGGAGGAAGGGAGGAAGGAAAACTGAATTAGCAAGGATGTGAAAATACTGCTGGCATCACGTCTCAGTGATGAGACATTACGAAGGGCAAAGTATCAATACTTAGTCCCGTTACATATACACATACCCAGAAATCTCTCTACAGGGTATAAAGCACAAGAAATTCTGAGTTTCATCAGAGGACATGTCTGGGGAGATATGTATTACTGTTTTTCTTTTTTGGGGCAAGTAAGAGGAGGGGTAGAAAATAATTTTGATGTCCTTCCCTGGGACAATGGGTAGATAAAAGTAGGTTAATACACACAATAAAACACCACAAACTATCAAGCAGGAGTTCAAAAGAGTGGCTTAGCTTATTGTCATAGCAACATAGATCTTAAAAACATTGCCTTTAATTAACTGGAATTTAGAATTTTTTAATAAAATAAAATAAACATTACCCTGGTTTGGGGGGGCAAAGAAAACCAGAATGGATATGTTTATGGAGATTCAAACTACGTGCATATGTTTTGAAAGAACTCATGCAAAGAAAGAGAGGAACATAAACTGAATAGCATCTCTTTGGTTTACCTCCTCCCACACTCCCTGCTTGTCTATACTTTCCATGCCAACAATACTGAATTGCCTATAGTTCCACCAAGTCAGCATGCTCTTTCACTACCATCTGCCTTTGTACCTGCTGTTCCATCCTCCAACCTTCCCCTCTAGTATGGGGGGTGGACACACTGAATCGTCTTCACCATGGAATCATTAGAACTTATAGATTGCTCCATGGTGCAGGTACAGCTGCTCGGTAAATAGTGCTGGCAGTTTGGACACCATCATTAGGCCTTCCCTGCATCACAACCCCCTCCATCCTTTGCCAAGTCTTTTTTGTAATAGCTATAGGATGTTGAGTCCCTTCTAAATCCCAACACCATACTGCTATCTGGAAAGCACACACTTGAAGGTCAAGAATCTGGGAACTCAGTATGGGAAGAGGACTGGAGGTATAAAAGCTCCATATATGGACTGTCATTTCATGCCCCCACCCATTTTCTAGAAGGTACTCCTTCTTCCAACTGGTACACACTAGTTCAAAGAGTCCTCTTGACTTTCTTCCTTTATGAGTAAATCTCCTGCTATGGGCCAGGAGTATATGTCAGCTGATGTGGTTGGGGGTTGGGGGGGGGGAGCGGGCATGATTTAAGGACCCTTTGCTTTTACAGATTTTTAAAAAAAAAAAAAAAAGTTTTTTTTCCCCTGAGAGAAAGAGAGACAGCTGAGCAGGGGAGGGTCAGAGAGAGAGGGAGTCACAGACTGAAACAGGCTCCAGGCTCTGAGCTGGCAGTCAGCACAGAGCCCGACGCGGGGCTCGAACCCACGAACCGCGAGATCATGACCTAAGCGAAAGTTGGATGCTTAACCGACTAAGCCACCCAGGCGCCCCGCTTTTACAGATTTTCAACCAGTTGCCTGTTTCAAGGTTCACCTTTACCATTTGGAAGTTCCAGAATCTAGAATCTTTCAAGGGCTCTATGGTGTGAATGAATCTCTTTGCTCTTGCTCTTGTGCTCTGCCAAGCTTACCCATCAGACTCTCGGGCCTGCCAGGACCAGGTGTCTATCTGCTTTCCAGCCTCCGATGTTCTTCCCATCCCTTCTTCTCTTCTTTTTGTCTTTGGGAGTTTATGCCATACATTATGCTAAAAGCTCAGTCACTGTCATTTTATTGGTGTTTCAGGAGAGAACAGGGATAAATCAGTATGTTCAGTCTATCATCATTAACCAAAACGCCCCATTTTCACATAGTTTAAATAGTTTTTAAAAAGTCTAGCTTCATCTGAGACGAACGTAGGAAACTCTGGGAAACTTAGTAAGATTCGCTTCCTATTCTTGTCTGGACACAACAGATATTAAGATGTTAGAGAAAACCTTGATCTTCCTCCTTAGATTCCTCTCTTCTCCCAAGTAAAACAGGACTTCCCACTCTAGGATTCATGAAATTATTTTGTATGTGAGCAATGGAGACTATATCTAGCAAACATACACACAAAAAAAGGTTAAGGGTAGATGGGTACATCGGAAGAAAGAATGCAGAGATAAGTCAGTTGTGTATGCTTAGATGGGTGATTTTCAGTGTGAACTCTCAGGCTAGCAGCATCAGTATGCCTCGGAATTTTCTGAAATGCAAATTCTCAAGCTCCACCCCAGACCTACTGGATCAAAAACTCAGGGGCTGGGCCCCAGCAATTCCTGCTTTAACGAGGAGATTCTGATGCACGCTCAGGTTTGGAAACAACTGCCTTAGATCAGCTATGGCCAAGGGTACAGGGAGATGGAGAAAACGTCTGGCCACTGGGCTGCAGTCAATTATAGTATCTGAGAAAGAATGACTATAAACTGAAGGCCCTCGCAATTGATACCAATTACACTCCAAACTTCCAGTAATTAGTAGTACTCCTATGGAAGAGACAGCTAACCTCAAGTCAGTCTATATTAAAAATGACTGCCCTCCATTCATACTTTTGTCTCATGGTTTCACTTGCTCTCGATACATCCTGTGCATGAGAGTCTATTCTAAGACAGCTGACCCAGATTTTCCCCATCCCCTCCATTGGGTATCCTTGGGGCTACTCGTAATTACAGGCTGGAAAACAGCTTAGTGCTGAAGGCGTGGCTGAAAGCCTCCAAAGAGCTTTGCTCTCAGGAGCTGAAGCTTGCGTTTTTCACCAAGAGGTAATCTACAACAACAACAGTGAATCTCTTACCTTTGGTTTGATTTCATTCCAGCCATAGGAAATGGAGGGAGATGGACTCCAATGGAAATGTTTGACATTGATAGCTGAGTTACCGTGATTCAGACAAGTTTCTGAGGTGTTTCAACAGGCTGGTTGAAAAGTCGTACATAAAATGTAAGAGTCTACTAACTCTACTAACTAACACTAAGAGTCTACTATACCAAAGATCCAAATACTGAAATGAAAATAATAGTTTCAGTACTGTGTCCAGCAGTGTACAAAGCCTTTACATATATTATGCCAATTCACTTAAAATTTACAACCTTCCTGAGTTTTAACCCCTTTGTCAATGTAAAGAAGCTAGGGCTCAGAAAGGATGAAGAGCTGACCAATGCCGCAGGGCTAGTAATCAGTATAAACCTATATCAGTGCTACAATACCTATGGTCTTCACCACCTGTCACGCTGGCTCCATGACGACAGAGAGCTATGTTTCAAATAAACCAGCTCCCAGTTCTGACAGTTCTGGGTCACTGCAAAAATTGTTCTAAAATTTTCTGTGCCCAGAACACACTCCTAATCTGCCACCCAACAATCTTTTCTGTCTGACACATTACTGCATGTCCTTTGAGACCCCATATACAGTCACCTCCTCTGTGAAGTCTTTCCTACCACACCCCAAATCTGAACCAGTCACTTATTTCATTCTGCTGTTATGTAATTTGCCCTTCTGTCATCTCATGAAACTGTGAGCTCTTAGAAGACAGGACTGACTTGATGGCTTGTTTTGCTAGCACCTAGGACAGGGCTAAACACAGTGTATAGTTAGTGGTTGTTGATTCAAAAAATAAAGAATGAGGGGTGCCTGGGTGGCTCAGTCAGTTAGGTATCTGACTCTTGATTTCAGCTCAGGTCATATTCTCATGGTTCTTGAGTTTGAGCCCTGCATCAGGCTTCCTGCTGACAGCAAGGAGCCTGCTTAGGATTCTCTCTCTCTCCTCTCTGCCCCTCCCTCACTCCCTCTCTAAAAATAAATAAGCAAACTTAAAAAAAGAATCAAGGGATGGATAGATGGATGGTGGGTGAGTGGGTTTCAAAGAAAATTGATAGCGGCAGATTATATGACTTAAGTATCCTGTTAATTAAGGCAAAACCAAATATTTATCTTCAAACACTGGTGCCTAAGCCCACTGAATCTGGCCCTTGCTGTGTCTTTTTTGTCTCTGTCAATTTTGCATGTCTTCTATCTCCCCCTTCTCTTCCTTCTTCTCTCCCTATCTCTCTCCCTTTCTCTCCCTCTTCCATTTAAATGCCTAAATACAGGACAGAAACCATACATGCAATATTTTCATTTGCTGTAATATATGATTCAGATATAAATAATGTTCCCCATTCTTAATTTCAAGATCCAGTGGATGGAACATTTTTGTAATGTCTAAAAATAAGATCCAAAACACAAACACCCACAACTCTCTCCCTTGAATTAAGAACATACACTAAACTGATTTCTTTCTTTCTTTCTTTCTTTTCTTCTCTTTATTTTTTGTGAGTCAGGGACTAGCAATAGGAAAAAAATTATCCAACTCTGTTCGATGGTAGGAATTAACATGATTTCAGTACCTGGTAATTACCAGCAATGCATTAATTCATATACATATGAATTATATATACACATACATTACATTATGTAATTTATATATATATGAATTACATATACATATACACATCCAATAATTAATCATAGATATAATATATAAATAATATATAAATAAAATTAAAAATATATAATAAATAAATTTATATGTATAATGTATTAAATAATCTATATACATGTATTCTTTTTTAAATTATTTGAGAGAGAGAGAGAGAGAGTACGCAGGCTGGGGGAAAGGGGCAGAGGCAGAGGAAGAGAGATTCCCAAGGATGGAACATGGAGCCCAAGACAGGGCTTGATCCTCTGACCCTGGGATCATGAGTCAAAATCAAGAGTCAGACACTCAACCGAATAAGCCACCCAGGCTCAGGTATATTCTTCTATAAGATGTTTTCTCCATCTTCTTACTTCTATTTATAGGGAGACCACTGAGGCTCAGAGAGGGTAAGTGATTGTCAAAATATTACCCAGAAGGAAGAAGAGGAGGGATTCAAACTCAAGACCCATGTTTTCCCACTGGATTAAAGATTTTTTTACATGAAATCAAAGAGATCGTATTGGTAAAAGAAAGGAAGAGGAAATACCCCAGCTAAAAACAAAAACTGAGGATTGAGGAACACGTTTTTCAAGGAGAATATCAAACACTCAGCCATGGTTTTGTAATAACGGGTGTAGGGCTTGCATGCTGACACTCCCTATGATTCAGCTCTGCCGTCTTACTCGGCTCTTTGCGAAATTAAACCACATTTTAGAAAAGGAAACAATATCAGACTGATAATAATTTCTGTTTAAAATCTGATAATTTAAAACAAAGGTGAAAGCCAATGGAATGACATAGATTTCTATCACCCCTTCTAGTCACAGAAACGTTGAGTGTGAAAAACATTTGAATTCCGAATTCCAGAAACAAAACTTTCTTTGCTGGTTCTGGAGGTTTCTCATACGGTTTCACAACCTACATGCCCCACACCCCCACTCTCACGGCGTCTGTTTCCTCTTCCTCCCTCAGCCCATGCCATGAACCCGAAGGCGTGCTACCAGATGAGGCTAGGTGGGGAGAAACCCAGGAGTCCTTCCCTGCATGGACCACTCCTGAAAGTCTCCAGAGGCCACTTTCTCGTGATTCTCCCAGGCTGCTCTGGGCTGAGCAAGAAAAGAGGAAAACAGGCAGGATATTAGCTCCACTTGGATTTTGAGAATTGCTATTTGGCCATAGTTTTCTCTGATTTAAACCATAGCAGCAGGAAGGGTAGAAAGCGTAAGAAAAGAAAGTGCTCTTGGGAAAGCCATCAGAGTGAAAGCAGGTGGGATCTGTGGGAGACCTTGGCTCTGGCCATGGCCAAGTTGGCTGAAGCTGCCAGGCCTCCCTCCTGCCCAGACCATGGGTCATCTCCCAGTGCCAGTGTCCTTCTCTCACACCCTGTTAGCTGCTGAGTGCATTTTGTACCTTCATTCCTTAGAAGTCACGTATCCCATTAAATGTGAGCTCATCCAAGGCCAAAAGAAAGCCTGTACTGTTCTGCCTCTTGACAAAGTTTTAGACTTAGTGCAGTCTGAGGTTGAAAATAAGCTATAGATTTAGTTCTAGATCTGACTTCAGATGCAGGGTCTATCTATCCCCATCTATGTGCCTTTGAGCAAGCAACAATTTTCCTTCACGGGACTCTCTCCTATGACTTCTCTGTGAGAATGACTCCCTAACCTCCATCTTCATTTCCCACTGATAAAGCCAACTGCCTGCTAAACACATTCACCTGGAGGTTCCTTTGATCCTTCAAATATGAACAAAAAACCATTATCTCCCCCCCTCCTTCCAATATCCTTTGTCCTGTTCTTTCTTTCTTCCCATGGACCCTTAGTCATGTTGAATCAGAACATAAATCCTGCTGGTTCTTCCTCCAGAGCTCTACAACACACCCCCTCCTTCCTCACAGGTTCTAATCACTTCATGTCATTTGATTCCCTTGCCTGGGTACATCTTTAAAATTAGCCTTTAAACCATAGCCAGAAAAATCACCTTGACCAAAATACCTTTCCACCACCTCCACCATTGAAAAGCTATCAATGACCTTCTGACCAGGAAAAGAGTACACACTCTTCAGCCTAGCCTTCAAGGCTCTTCATAATCTGGGCTCACCTTCTTCCAGCATAATCTCCCAGGGCTCCCCCACCCAAGGCCTCTGCTCCTGTCAAACCATTCAATCCATATGCATGCATTCATTCCATTCACTAAGTATTTGTGGAATATCCCCTGTGAGCCAGGCATTAGGAATATAGTGGGTGAATAAGCAGAAACAGACTCTTTGTGGTGTAGACAGACAAATGACAAATTGTGAACTACTGGTCAAACATGAAAGACTGACTACAGCATTTACATGTTTTCCTTCCCCTTGTGAAATGAAAAAAAATGTTTATGGTATAAGTGGACAACAAATTATAATGAAAGTTTGGAAGACAATATAGAGACAGATGAGCAATGATCAACTTAGCAGAATGGAAAAAAAACTTCAATGCAAAAGCCTGAAGACATGTATGCTGACAAAATTCAGTCCTGTGCCTTGCTGAATCAGGTCTCTGAGGGCAAAGTGGGGCCCTCAGAGACCTGATGCTCTACAGAAACAAGGAACAAGACATGAGGCTGCCTATCTGAGCACAGGAAGAAAGAGTAAGACCTTAGATTCCCCCCTTGGTTCCTGATGACCATCCTACAGGCAGAACACAGAAGACATAGTATCTGGAGAAATTGTTGGAAGCAGGTTCAGATTCATGCACATTAGGCACAGAGCAGAACAGAGATGATGCATGGGGCTAAAAATAATCATGCCACAACACGTCACCGTGAGATGTACTGATAAAAACATGATCCTAAAAATTCCTAGATGGGGGTCGGGGGAGAGAGAAGAAGATCACATACAAACATATACAAATAAACACAATTGCATTCAGTCATCTACCAGAAATTCTAGAAGCTGGAAAATAACGGGAGAAAGCCTCCAAAGTTCTGGGGAAATTTTTAATCTAGAACCCATGACTTAATTCCATCATCAACAAACCAAGGGGTGGGGTATATAGACATTTTCAGACATAGGAAGACTCAGAAAATTTACCTCTCATACACACCCTCTTTTTTAGGAAGTTACTTGAGAATGTCCTCCAGCTAAGCAAAGGAATAAAGCCAGAAAGAGGAAGATGCAGAGACCCAAGAAATAAGGGGTCCAAAACAGGAAAGCAATGAAGGGAAATTCCAGGATGCTAGCAGGGCAGGACATAAAGAGAACAAGTAGACAGACAGCCTCAGGGTGGAAGGCTCCAGGACAAGAGATGCAAGAAAATAAAAATAGCACACATTAATAGCTGATGTATTTTATCATTTAGGACAAGGGCTTGCAAAGTCTCACCCACAGGCCAATCCTACCAACCCTACTTGCCACTTGTTTTCCATAATAAAGATTTGTTGGAACATGGCCATGCCCATTCATTCACATACTGTCAGTAGCTAAATTACATGTTGTGCTTGACCTAGTTCCCTCCATAACAGCACTGAGCTGAGTAATTGCAACAGAGACTGTCTAGACTGAAAAGTATAAAATTCTTACTATGCGATACTTTACAGAAAGATTTTGTCAACCCCTGTTTAAAAGGAAGAAAAGGGGGGGCACCTGGGTAGCGCATCTGGTTAAGCAACCCAAACTCTTGATTTTGGCAAAGGTCATGATCTTATGGTTTGGCTCCTGGGACCCAGCCCCACTACCAGCATGAGCCTGCCTGGGCTTCTCTATCTCCCTCTCTCTCTGCCCCTTCCTCATTTGTGCATGCTCTCTCTCTCTCTCAAAAAATACATAAATAAACTTTTTAAATTAAAAACAAATTACGTATCTGATAGAATAGGTAAAAAAAAAAGATAAGAATAGGTGTAGAAAGAAAAAAAAAACACGGATTAGGGGTAAAAAGGTCATTATAAACTCAGGACATACAAAGTTGTGCAAGAAGAGAAAGGAGGCTAAGATAGTACTTGGACTGTGCAGTGAATAACATTTGTATGATTGTAAAAACATATGCACCGATTCTGGTTCATCCAAAAATTATGATATAAATATTCAAGGAAAAGGAGAGGACCAATGAGATGTATAAAAGGTCAAAATTGTCATCCTGCTATAGCAGGAAGTCAATAGAAGTCTAACCTTGATAAATCAAGAGATTAACAATATAAACATATTTCCTGGAAATATAGAGGCACATGCCATAGGGACTGGTAACCAGGGCACTGCTCTTTTCATTATAAATCTTTCAATGCTGTTTTCTTTAAACGGTGTATACATATTATTCAATGAAGTAACAACTTTCAAAAATACACAATATCAAAAATTACAAAAAATACTAGGTTGGAAGCCAGCCAGCTAGGCAGTTTAGGTGAAAGGGCTTCTCAGACAGGACTAGCATGTGCAAAGGGTAACATCAAGAGCATTGAGTAAAATGACTGGAAGTGGATGGAAATGGCTGGAGTTGAAAATGTGAATATTGGGGCGCCTGGGTTGCTCAGTCGATTAAACGTCCAACTTCAACTTAGGTCATGATCTCATGGTTCGTGGGTTCAAGCCTTATGTCAGGCTCTGTGCTGACAGCTAGCTCAGAGCCTGGAGCCTGCTTCGGATTCTGTGTCTCCCTCTCTCTCTGACCCTCTCCTGCTCATGCTGTCTCTCTCTCTCTTTCAGAAATAAACAGAAAGACATTAAAAGAAAGAAAGAAAGAAAGAAAGAAAGAAAGAAAGAAAGAAAGAAAGAAAGAAAGAAAGAAAGAAAGAAAGAAAGAAAGAAAGTGTGAATATGGAAGGGTTCAGAACCAAACTAACAAAGACAGCAATAAAGAGACCATGATACCACCATGAAGCACCCAAAGGCATTGTTCAATCACTGGCTGATAATATCATCAATGGATTCACATAAAATGACCAATATTTGGAGCACATTTCTTCTTTTCATGATTTTTGCACTAAGATCCATGACCTAATGATAGAAGCTACTGTACAATCATTAAGTAGAGCCAGGATTTGTTTCCTTCAAGAGGCTATGTCAAATTCTTCGATAAGCAATGAAGGGATCTCCCAAGGTCCCTGTCAGCTTTGAAGTGACTTGCCTTTCTCAAGTCAACTCTTGCTCCCACACCTACCTACTCCATCCTCTTACTGTTCCCTGGAGTTTTAGATGCAGAATTCCCTCCTTTTTGAGTTCCCACTTGACACTCTTCCACTGAGTCCAAAATCCTAGTCGTTGCCATCATTTGACTGATTTCCTGAGTGCCCTGTTCTCCATTCCCTTATCATTCTGTTCTAGATGTCTTCTTTCAAGGAAGGACCTAAGAGATGCTCTCTCCCTACCCTCATGAGAAAAATGGGCCCCAAGAAAAGAAATTATTTTCCCTAACACCAGGCAGCAAACTGAGGGCAGAATCAGGATCACAAGGCAGACTACACCACTTTTGGTTTGTGAGGGCCGCCCTTGGGACTTCAGGGGAAAAAGCTACTACACATAAGTGGGCAAGAGCCTGAGAATGGGAAATTCTCCAAAATGAATTTCCTTCCCCCCCTGCCCCCAGAGGAAAATCCAGAAGATTTTTCCTCCATTAAATAAATAGCAATTAATACTTGGGGAAATGTGTTCTAATTATATTTGACAATTTATGTGCTTGGGTTAAGGTATACCCAGATGTAATTATTTTTGTGAAATAGCAGTTAAGATTCTGCATATTAACTCCTACTTCGTTTAGAAATAGCAGGAGGCCTCCACATTATTTTGCTGCTGACGATTTCTTGTAGGAATTCCTAGGACTTAATTACAAATTATTTTTATTGGACTGGGATAAGGCAGTGCTGAATTAATAATGTGTCCTACATATTAAATTAGTCAGTGGTGTTCAGTCATTTTGGGTTCAAAGCTCTTTAGTGTTTTAGGCATCGAAGACCCCCAAAAAACATGTGTTGCTATGGGTTTATCAATTGATATTATTTGAAATAAAAACTGAGAAACTTGACTTATTCACTCATTTAAAGATACGAATGATAAATTATGTGTTGACATAAATGGTATTTCTGTTTTTACAAAGCACTATATTTTCAAAAAAATAGAAGAGTGGCATTGGTTTTACATTTTTGCAAATCTCTTTCATGCCGGGCTTAATAAGAAACTGTTGGAAAATCACATCTGCTTCTTCATTCAGTCTTTTGCAGATATCCCACATCATTTAGCCTCTGCAAAAACACTTACATTCATGAGTAAATGAGCTTGAAAGACACCAACAACATCTCAGGATTGTTCTGAAAAATAGCTTTGACTTCATGGGAACCCTAAAAAGTTTCCAGGGATCCTCAGGGCTCCCTGAACCACTTTTTAAGAACTGCTGGTTTAATTAAAATTAAAAAGGAAAATGTATTTAGTGATTCAAACATTTGTGTTTTTACATGAGAGGTTTCACTTATCCTTCCCAACCAGAGAGGAAATATGTGTATATCCCACTACATGTAAGAATGTGTTAGTAAGGACATTGGTGAATTTGTTTTTAACCATTAAAAAAAATTTTTTTAATGTTTTATTTATTTCTGAGAGAGAGAGAGAGAGAGAGAGAGAGAGATAGCGTGAGTAGGGGAGGGTCAGAGAGAGAGGGGGAGACACAGAATCCAAAGCAGGCTCTGAGCTACCTGCTCGCATAGAGCGCCATGCAGGGCTCGAACCCACGAACCGTGAGATCATGAACTGAGCCAAAGTCGGACGCTTAACTGACTGAGCCACCCAGGCTCCCCTGTTTTTAAACATTTTCAATGCATAAGCCATGACTCAGTGTCCGTGGGACTTTCTGGGTGGACACCCAATGGCCAAAGTTAGTAAGTAGTTCTTGAATATTCATTTTGGGCAATTCATTTGGATCCATCACTCATTCAATAGCTTACCCCAATTCTATTCCATCTGTGTGAAGTATAGATTCCTATTTCAGGAAGCAAGTATCTTATTTTGGAGCCTTCTCTTTCTTGTTTGTGTCACTTTTGGTGGGGAAGCAATGCCCTAAAGTTGGCACCTGCAGAGCAAAGCAATAATCATACCAATAGTAAGCTGGGCAAATATCAGTTTGCGCTTTGCTGAGTGCTGGAGTTGAGGGTGAAGAGCACAATGGCAAGAAGTAATATGCACAGTATAAGGACTGAAGTTGTGCAGTGAGATGGAACTGATTTCCAAGCCCTTTCTGCCACTTTCTGTGACTTGTGCAAGCTACAGGATTCTGGGAGCCTCTGTATCTCCCTTAATAAAACTGGGATGACAATGCCAGTCTCCCAGGGTGGCTGGGAGGTTCCTATAGGGTGATGCATGGAACGTGCCTACCTCTGCACCTGACCCACAGGAGAGATCTTTGTCAGTGGCAGCTGTGATGATATGGTTCATGGTAATGATGATGCAGCAACAACCCTGTGGTTGGCACAGCTGGTTGACTCGAAGACTCACAGAGGGGTTTCAGTGCAGAAAGAAGCCTCCCTCCCCTTCTATGTTCTAGCCATGAAAGCCATCTTACAGATCCTCAATTATGCCAGGCTCCTTCCATCTCAGGGCTTTCTCCTTAACACTAATCCCTCTGCCTGGAAGAACCCCTCTGTACTCACAGTCACCCAGTCTGCCATGTGTGTTCCACAGGAAAGCTCTTCAGGTTTTCCAGGAAATCCATAAACAACTAGAAAGGTTTTCTTTGACACTCCTACCCAGTATCCTCAAGGACACAATCACCCTGACCTAACTGCTTGATGCCAGTTGATCTGTTTATCCAAAAAATATGCACATGAGAGCCCCTCTTCACAGACAACCTCTTGGGGATTTGGGTGTGGGTTTCCCTCTCTCCCTGCCCCTTTTCTTCTGAAATCTTGTTTGGGAACTTTGTTAATCAAAATGACTGATCTCTTTTACCTACAAATAAAGAGAGTGCTAATAATTCACCAAGTATCTCTGTATAATCCTTGGACATTACTCCGAAGGTGATGAACCATGGTGAGATTCCGTGATTTGTCCAAGCTTCCACAGGCCATGGGGCAGATCACACAGCCCTCCTCTTCTCCCTGACCCATCAGCAAGCTAAAAATCAGCAGACTGCCATTCACTTTGGTTCTCAAGACTTCTGTTTCAGTTCATTGAAGGCTCTTGGCTTTGTCCCAGCATATTGAGAATTAGCCTGGAAAGGGAACAGGTGAATAGCAGCACATTTAGACCACAGGCATCATTTCAAAAATAAGACAGCTCCTGTTAAGCTGATAAAACCGCAAGAGGGAGAACTGAATCTCCACAGTGGCTTCCACAGTGATTTTCTGATCACTGCCTCACACTTTCTGACTTGGGTTATCCACCCCTATCCTGCTATATTATTTGTTTTTTAAAAACAGGTTTTTTTTAAGTTTATTTGCTTATTTTGAGAGAGAAAGAGCTAACAGGGGAGGGGCAGAAAGAGAGAGAGAGAGAGAGAGAGAGAAACCTAAGCAGGCTCCACTCTATCAGCACAAAGCTCAAACTCACTAACTGTGAGATCATGATCTAAACCAAAATTAAGAGTCAGATGTTTAGCTGACTGAGTCCCACAGGCACCCCTAAATTACACATTTAAACACAGCTCTAAACTTGCCACTTTTCTCAAAAATGTCGAATGTGCCACCACTGCCCGCAGCCTAAAATCTTAACTCCTTACCTTGATATTTGCATCCTGGCTGCATCCCACTTCATCCAATTTCTCTTTCTCTGCAACTCCACCTCCCATGTACGAATGCCAGGTGGCCCAGTGTAAGACTGTCATGATAAGGGAGCAATGCACTGATTTACATTCAAGCACAAGCTACTCTCATTGGTACACAGACCAGCTACTTTGAATAGCACTACCTCATACAGTTCTCTTTCCCTGGAATGACTTCCTCCACCAAAGGTAAGATCTTCCGTCTTTTAAACATTTTTTTTTAATGTTTTTATTTATTTCTAGGAGAAAGAGAGAGACAGCGTGAGTAGGGGAGGGTCAGAGAGAGAGGGAGTCACAGACTGAAACAGGCTCCAGGCTCTGAGCTGGCAGTCAGCACAGAGCCCGACGCGGGGCCCGAACCCACGAACCGCGAGATCATGACCTAAGCGAAAGTCGGACGCTTAACTGACTAAGCCACCCAGGCGCCCCAGATCTTCCGTCTTTTAAAGCCCATGCTACCCTCTCCAGGAAGTCTTCCCTGTTCATCCCCACTGAAAACAATCTGTCATTCATACTCCTTCTTATACTACTTTCTATCATGTCTTACATTAAAAAGCTATATAGTCGTATCTTAACTCTTCCAATAGGCAACTTGATAGAGGGCTATGCCTTATATGCCTCTATTTCTGCCTCCCTCTCTCTCATAATCTGTACAGGTCCTGGCATACAGTAAGTGTCAATTAATTGCTTTAAGGCAAATTAATTGATAAATAAGTAAAATCTGATCATGAAACTCTCCTGTCTAATCTCCTTCTACTTCAATGGCTTCCACTGCACACAGATGAAATCCAAGCTCCCTAACGGAAGCTATAAAGCTAGATATGTTTTGTCCCTGTTCACTTTTCCAGCCTCATGTGGCAGCACTTCTGCTTGCTGTCTATATACATATGTCTCCCCCATATGTCCCTTGAACACATAAAATTCTCTCTGGCCTTGGGGCCTTCATACATGCTCTTCCCTCTTTCTAAAACCCACTTTCTTCCATTAATCTTCCAGTCCACAATTTCTGACGTTTCAAGTTTCAACGTAAAAGCCACATCCTCAAAAAGACCCTCCTGAGTATATTTTAGTCAGGTCCTGGCAAGAAACAAATGTCACATATCAAGTGGGTGAAATGTTAATAAAGAGCCTATAAAACATGGTATGGACAGGGTTTAGGGACCCCAAGAGATAGCACGGTTCTCCATGGCTAGTAACAGCAGGAAGCCATTACCTCACGTGGGCCTGAAGCAGAAGGGGAGGGAACATGTACCAGAACCTGGAGACAGCAGGTGTAGGAAGAAGGCTATCTTACAGAAGTGGTGGTCTTCACTGGAGGCTCACTACTAAGCAGCGAGATCTGGTAGAAGAGGAATGAAGGAAGTAAATATCCCAGCCTCCTGCTTCTCCCACTATTCCAGTGACCAATCCCCAACTGGGAACAGAGGAGCCCTTTGAAAGCAGTCCAGCCAGGCCAGCCTCCCAGGTATGGTGGAGAAGTGTGGGAAGAAGGACGACAGAAGCTACCCAGCACACCAGCCATTCCCAAGTAGACCCTCCTGTTATTCTGCCTCAAAGCCACCTGTTCTTCTTCTCCTTAGTGTTCCATAAACGTTCACTCTCATATCTTTTTGCTGAAAGTCTACAAGCATTTTTCAAATTAGAGGTTCCATGGCTGTGAAAGGCATGAGTCTTGTTTGACGTGCTCACTGTAGCATTCCCAGAACCTAGCCTACCATAGATGCCGGATAAACACTCGCTAGTAACTGTGTGAACATGCAGATCCACCAGACATAGTGATACATGTAATTAGACACGTACACATCTCACTTTCAAAGGGAGAAACCTCCTCTACAGAATTAAGAAATGCCAGGAAATTTCACATCAAAGTCAATTCAATGAAAACAAAATGCTGCCTAGCATAGAAAATCAAACTCTAACTTCAAAAAGAAAAAAAGCTGATCATTTTCTAAGAAGAGAAGAAAAAAGTCTTTCCTATTAACCTGCTGTGAAAACATTCTGGGCCAGACTAGATAAGCTATCGTTGTGTTATACCGAATTGTTCTCTTCCCCAGTCCACACTGCACATTTAAATAAGGTCAAGTGCAAGTATTCCTTCTTGAACTCTATTTCCGGCAAAACCATGGTGGCTCCCAAACCGAATTTATAGCTTCAAGAGAAGGAAAGTGCTAGTAACCTCTCTGTTCCCTCCTCCTGGTCTTAAGTTTTCATGCATCTCCCAAAAGCCTAGATTTCTCTGAGCTCTTGTGGTAACATTATGAAGAATACAAATACAAATCTTTAAATCAAATTTGACTTAAGTTTGTATTACTTGGCAAGTGTATTTTATAGATGGCTGAATTTCATACCCAACCACAAATGTCTACAGTTGCTTCTCTCCTCTGTCCCCCAACACATTTGCACTTTGTTGAGGAGGGAGAAAGTCTTCTTTCTTACAACATTTTACACAGTATGATTTCAAATACTTCATTTTTCTTTCAGTTCCTCAAATGTGTCATGTGCCATGTTCTCCCCAGCCACAGGACTTTTGTGTTTGCTGCTCCCTTTCACTGGAAGATGCATCCCTCTTTTCTCCAACTAATTCTGCAAAAACAGGCTAATATTTAGACCTAGATTATAGAGTGGTTGTGAGGGCTTATCGAGATAATACTATAATTAAAATAGTACACATAAGACATGTAAAGCAACTCCCAACACATAGTATGATCTTGTTTGTTTGTTTGCTTGTGTTAGTAATCTCTACACTCAATGTGTGGCTCAAACTCTCCACCCTGAGATCAAGGGTCACATGTTCCTCCAGCTGAACCAGCCAGGTGCTCCATGAGCATGATAAATGTAATCATCATCAACATTAGAGATTACTTCCAAATTAATCTTCAGATCTGTTATCAAACTTTACTAGCTCAGGAAGATTTTATGTCCCCCAGATTAACTTGGGTATCTCAATCATGTCCATTCTTCTGACAGATATCTTATTACAACCCATAATTAGTTCAATTAAAATGTTCATAAAATAATATTTATATTCATGATAAGGCAGAAGAAAGAAATAAAGGAAGGAAGGAAGGAAGGAAGGAAGGAAGGAAGGAGGAAAAGAAACTGTGAGAATCTATGCATCAAGCAAATATATTGATCACCATTCTATCTCTAGTTTCGAGGAAAATGTTTCACACTTAGTGGTCAAAATACAAGTTAAATGAGATGAACAGACATCGTCTCCTTCTCTGACTATGGTACTATAATCACTGCATTTTTCCACACATTTCCTTCATATTCATTATTTCAAGAGCTTTAAAGGTAAGTATTTGAGGGAAATGCATGTATCAAGAAGCCAAATGACCAGAGATAGAGTTCCCAGAGTCAGAGGTGGACCAAAACCCAAGTATCCATACTTCCAATCATATAACACACTGCATGCAAGTAGCAAATAGCAGAAGGTGTCTGTTATGGACTGAATGTTCATGTCCTCCCCAAATTCATATGTTGATACTCCAACCCCTAAAGTGAAGGTCTTTGGAAATGAGACCTTAGATAGAGATAATTAGGTTTAGATGAGATCATGAGGGTGGCATCGTCATGATGGGATTGATGCATTTATAAGAAGAGACCAGTGAGCTTGCTTTCCTTCTCTTGGTCATGTGACATACAGTAAGAAGGCAGCCATCTGCAGCACAGGAAGGGAACTCTCACCAGAACCCAATTATGGTCGCACCCCGATCGTGGACTCCATAACCTTCAGGGCTGTAAGAAATAAACGTTGGCTGTTTAAGCCCCCTGGCCTATGGTATTTTGTTACAGCAGCCTGAGGAGACTAATACAGTCTCCTGTGGAGGACAGGAAGGTGTGGTGCTCTGCTGTAAGCAAGAGGCCCTCTTCTTTCTATAGTTTCCTATACAATTGTTAGAGCCAACTGTTAAAGATAGTTCTGAGAGAACATGTGAAGAAAATGCTTATGTTTACCATACTACTTCTTCTTCCTGGGCATACAGAAAGACTTCATTTTTCAGCCTCCCCTGTTCTTATATTGGGGTCATATGGCTACTTCTAGCCAATAGAATTCAGGCAGTTGTGGTATAAGCCATTCCCAGGCATGATCTATAGAATATTCCATGCACAATCTTCCACACTCTCTTTTTTTCCTCTTCATAGCCAACATGGAGGCCATAAAGCTTACCTGTACCCTGATAGACTTCATGTAAATGAGAAATACATTTTTGTTTTCTCAAGTACCTGATATTTCAGGACTAACTTGTTACCTCTGCATATCCTAGTAGTCTCCTGACTAATACAAAGAGGCAGAGTGGGGTGGGGGGTGGGGGAAAGGAAGGAAATGAAGAAACTAAGAGTTTGACATCAGCTTATAATATGATATTGGAAAGTTGTCTCTCTGGATTTGAATTTTTCATCCATGTTACAGAGAGATGAATGTATCACCATTGGATGGTCCTTAATATTGCAAATTACCTAGAGACTGGACTTAGTACTTCATATAAGCCTCTCTCCCACACATACACACACCTCTGAAACTGATGGGAATGCACACTGTTTTACTAAAGAATTGTTGGGCAATAAAATGAATTATACCTAGAGCGACCATATGTATTATGGTTTGGCTAGAACAGTGCCCAGTTAGACCCATTGTCCCAGTGTAATTCAGTGTAACTATTAATATAAGAGACCCTCTGACCTCTAAGGAGTCCTAGATTAGACAATAAATTATAAGTTAAGCTGGTTATATTACACACAACATATAGCAACTCTTACCTGACATCGGCACCCTGAAACTCTACCATCACCCACACAGCTCCCTGTAGTCCTTTCCTGGATATTTTGCACCCAGCTCATTAGCTGATAAAGAGCTCAGAGAATTATACCAACTCAAAATTCCTCATCATATTTCATTGCTTCAAACTAGTCACATGGCTCCACCCTAACTGCAAGGGAGACAGATCATTATAGACTTCTTGGTCATCTTCTGTGCTCAGAAATAAAAACAAATAAGTAAGAATGAGTGAAAATTTAGCAAAATTCCTTTGCCTTCTCTTAAGGAAAATGACTATGGCTTAACCTCAAAGCACTATCCCCTGATAAAGGTGGGATGTTATGGCTAATGGGGAAAATGACCTCTGACTGATAAACGGCCTCTAGAGGGGCAAACTGTGCATGAACTATATATATCCAGTGGACAGCCATAGATCTTGGACTTGGAAGCTGTGAAAATAGATGCTGGTTCCAACAGTGCTTGGGGCTTTTAAAACAGAGTGGCCCATATACCCAATGGTATAGTCTGATTTTGAGGACACCAGTGTTGGGGGGGGGGCGGGGGGAGGAAAATAGACATTAGACTGTCATGAAGGTGCTTTCTTGGTGCTGTGGTCTTGGCCTGTTGTGTTTCCTCTGCTGTGTCCTTCAAAGGGAAGTCATGTGGGTTTGGTGATCTACTCTCTCTATGCATAGTATGGTCCTTGGACAGACAACATCAGCATGACCTAAAACTTGTTAAAAACAATCAGTACCTACCCCCCCCTCCAGACCTACTGAATTAGAATCAACATTTTCACAAGATCCCCAGGCAATTCCTCTGCATGAAGTTCAAGAGGCAGTAGTATAGATGAACCCAGGATCAGAACCAGTGGTCATTCAGACTGGGCAGAACAGTGGACACGTGCCAATTCTGCCGCTCTTACTCATTTCCATGTCAAATCAATATCCACGTATATTTTCCTCTTGGTGTTTCTAGGTTTTGCTTGTAATCACAAAATTACTGATTACAAGTAAGAGAGATTAGGTCCTGTTATTTTAATTTACAATTAATCAATTAGCCTTCGATCCCAATGCAGCCACAGCAATAGCTTCCACAATGTTCTGAATGTATTAACTTTTGAGCATTATTTCCTCTCCCTCCAAAATGCCATCGCATTAAAGAAAGAGAAAGAGGAAAGAAAGGCAAAGCCATGTGGCCTCAGGGGTAGAAGCCAGTTTCGTTCAGCCCATTCCTTTAAGGGACATTCACAGGGAAACCAAAGACAGGATCTCACAACAGGAGCTCAGTGCCAAGAGCACCTTGCCAAGCCATGTCTGAGTGCCAGTCCCCTAGGGCAGGGGACTCATCTTCTAAGGTTTTACCAAATGGTGGCATGAGCCCCTTGGACTGAAACCTTACACTCTTTCAGTTCCCATTGAGGGTTTCCAGCTTGTCCAGCTATTCGTCAGCTATGCTCACATTTTCTGATGTGAAGGACAAAATGGGATATCCCAGAAAGCAACTTCACACAGCAAGGAGTAAAGGGCACACAGGGCTGTGTCAACCACTCTGTGGGCTGGTTTCAGATGGAGAGATTTAATTTTAATTCTTATATATTCCACATTCCCTGGAAAGAGGTAGTGAAAGGTAGTACATGATATTAAGACAAAGAAATAATAGATTTTCCTATGACCTATAGGAAACTACATAAAACAACAACATTGCATGTGCAGTATCATCCCACAGTATTACTTGTGATCTCTCCTTTGGGTACAGATTCTAG
The DNA here is from genome assembly GCA_017311185.1 of Proteles cristata cristata. Classification (NCBI taxonomy): domain Eukaryota; kingdom Metazoa; phylum Chordata; class Mammalia; order Carnivora; family Hyaenidae; genus Proteles; species Proteles cristata. The sequence continues at coordinate 320,928 of JAESUZ010004618.1, forward strand.
GTTGTTTCTAGTCTCGTCTGTAGAAAAAGCAACCCATATTCATTGTAAATAATTTGGGACAAACATAAACATATATAACATGAAAATAAAATACTTAAATATGCTTACCGAGATTGTAGCTGGGAAGTCAACAGGAGGGAAGAGAAGAAGGAAGGTGGGAATAGGAATAAATGAGAAAAGATGGAGGGAAAGAGTTTAGGAGGGGAGACAGAGGGAGAATGGAAAGGTGTACTGAGGTCTTTGGTGATTCGACCCCAGATGGAGGAGTTTGTTTCCCTAGATAAACTCAGTGATTTATATATCTAGATCAGTGTACTAGCACTTCAAGTCAACAAAAGGAAGGGTCCCAATCCCTTCCACAAATGTAAACCAAGTGTTCACCATGCACCAGGAGGTGTTCTAAGGTGTTTTATTTTTTTATTTTTTATTTTATTTCTAGGAGAGAGAGAGAGACAGCGTGAGCAGGGGAGGGTCAGAGAGAGAGAGAGAGAGATACAGACTCTGAAACTGGCTACAGGCTCTGAGCTGGCAGTCAGCACAGAGCCCGACGCAGGGCTCAAACCCACGAACCGCGAGATCATGACTAAGCGAAAGTCAGACGCTTAACCGACTAAGCCACCCAGGAACCCCTAAGGTGTTTTAAACACAATATCAACCCTTTGACCACCCTGAAAGGGAAAATGATTGCTGTCCCATTGCTGATGACAAACGAGATGGGGGCCAAGCAGACCCCCTCCAAAAAGTTTCAAGCATTCACCTCACAGTAAGTGCTCAGCAAACATTTGCTTGAGCAGAAGGAAGAAGGAGGGATGTGAAGTCAGGTTTGTATTTCCAGGACACTGCTCTGAGCCCTTCTCCACCCGAGCATACTCTACTATGTCTTCACTGAGGGTATATTTCCCACCAAGGTGATCCACACATTTTTGCATTCATTAACACTGTTTGGGCTCCCTCTCATTGATTATCCCTCTTTGGACACTCACATCTTGGTCTTTCAGTCTCTCAATAAACCCCTTCCTTTGTACAGCTGAAAGTTTGATGTTAAGAAGGCAAGGTGAGATTGGGAATTTTTTGTTCTTCTTCCCAGTAAAAATAACAGCCACAGAAAGTGAATTGGTGCATTCTGTTGTGGTTGACATGTTTTCTCCTCTGCTTCGTGCTTCACAACTGCAAACATGTGGCATTGCACAGCTAACGCACCTGTTCAATTTGAGATGGTTTACTCCGGGAATAAATCAATTTTTACTTCAAAAGCAGGACCTATTGAGCTTCAAATTTCTTAGAAATAAAAAAGAAAGAAAGAAAAGAAAAGCTAGCCCACTTTAAACAGAAAAGAAAAGGTCATTTCCTGATATTGCTAACATCAGGAAACAACACTTTAGGACATCTTTCAGCGTTAACCTCAACCCCCAGCAAAGTCCATAAATCTAGCACAGCCAGAAGATAGAGGTTGTATTCTACATAAAAGAAGTCTGAGTAACTCAGAAATGAGCCACTTTTCTCTCCAAACAAAACAGATCCTAAACTTCTGAAAGTTTCCAAATTTCTTTTTCTCCTCTCCCTCCTCTTTCTATTTCTCCTTTTTTTCCCCAAATAACATTTGTTCATCACCTTCTTTGCCCACCAGTTACATTCCAGTCACTGTTCCAAGAAGACACCAATTACCTTAGATATCTATGTGTCAGTTTGTCTGCCTCTATTTGAGACATGGGTGTGCCCTTCCACCTAGGGGCAAGGATAGAATAGGGAAAGAGACAGGAATTTGGAGAATGGAAAGCAGCAACAGGGAAGTCATCAAGGAAAGGTTCTCTTCCCTGAAAGAGGCTCAAATTTAGCCTTCATTTAGGAAAATGGCACAGAGTCTTAAAACAAATGGTGTTTTTCCCTGTGTTAGGTATTTGAAGTAGATTTATTAGGTAAATGTACAGTCTGAACATTTATTGGGAGCGTGCTAGGTGTGGACACCGGCAAGCTTTTTATTTACTCCAGGGACATGCTGTGTCCTCAAGGTGATTACAGTGCAGCTGAGGAGACAGAGCCCTAGGTAGCTACCTAGAATACAGGCAGTGGGACCTCCTGGTGTCCATAGCAACCTGCGCTGCAGTCAGGCAGCTCTGGATCAGAATACTAGCTCCATCGCTCAATACAGTACGAGCTTGGGACAACCATTTGGCAGCTTCCAACCTTAGTCGCCTCATCTGCAGGGGGGAATAAGAGCACTCATGAGATAATTGTACAAATTAAGTGAAACTATGAATGTAATATGCTTGGCACACAGTATGAGCTCACTTAATGTAGGTGGTGGTTGTAATCACGAAACCATTACTCTCATCACTATTGACAAGAGCTAGAAGTGTGCTCTGAAATCTTAAAGAGCAAAGAGAGATAGATTTCTTTCTTTTGGTCAGGGGTGGACGCTCAGAGAAGGGACGGTATTTGAACAGCAACTTAAAAAAAATGTTTTGAATTGCCGGAGTAAGAGATATAAGAAAGGGCATTTGGTGTAGTGGAGAGCATGTTGCCTGTGTGAAAATGGAGTCAGGGAAGGGGTTAGCAGGCTAGGGGTTGGAATAAACAGTGCACCTGGAGTGGGGGCTAGGCTTTTGGTGGGACAAGAAGCTGACAACGAGGCTTAGGAGAGGGTCAGGGGGGCCGTGCAAGGAAACATGACTGGGACTCCACAGACACGGACGGATGCTGAAGGATTTTGAAGTGGAAGAGGAAGGGAGCAAAATGACCAAGTACGGTTTGAGCGGGTATGTATTAATTAAACTAATGTACACATCAAATATGTCAGCTCAAGGAAGCCTCCCTGGAGAATGATAGATGAACTGGGGTTTTCCCACTGTGCACATAGAATGCCCTGAATCATCTGTTGTTAATATCAATTATGTTGTATTGTAATTATGTATTTAATTGCCCGTCTCACTCCCCCCGGTTGTAAGCCTCGAAAAGTCAGGGATGACGTGTGGCATTCAATGCTGTAGGACAGTGCCTAGCACATAGCAGCGCCCTCAGACGCCCAGTGGGTGATGTGCCATAGAACGAATCATCCCGTCTCTCCTTACTTATGTTTTATCTATATGGAAAGACCTTCCCCAGCTTTGCAAAAAAAAAAAAAAAAAAAAAAGCAGATTCTCCTCTCTTCTTTGAATGACAACAGATTTCTTAAGGACCATCTAATAGTCTTCTAGTTCTTCAGCTCTCTTGGAAGCCCCTAGATACCAGGAAAGTGATGCCTTTTTTTTTTTTTTTGGCTTTGAATCCTCCAGTGCCCTAGTGTTTATTTATCTCTAGTTCTGCATCACTGAAAATCATAAGACTATGTTTTCTTTTTAAATATTCCAGCATTTTCACTTGTTAAGGTTGGCTCTGATCCTGATTCATTGTGAGGCCATGCATTAAATTCATAGATTACCATCAGCCATTTCAGAACATGCTATATATTTCAAAGCACCTATACGAGCAGCAAAGCGTCCATTTTTCCTTTTGAACTCATCTGCTTTTTACGATCAAAGAGAGTTATGCAACCCAATATGTTTTCTTCTTTGCCCTGGTTACCAAGAAGCTCTGAAGTATACATGTTGTGCTCAACCGCTGAAAACTCTCATCCGCCTGGGTTTCTTCATCTGTAACTCCTTTTGTTTTACCTTACCTTTCCATCTTGGCTCTTACCTTTTGCCCATTTTAATGGCTTCAGTTCTTATATATCTGTGCATTTAACTTGGCTCAAAACCTTTTTGAAGTGGGCAGGAATAACGTGTGTGTGTGTGTGTGTGTGCGCGCACACGTGTGTGTACATGTGATGTATATATTCATATACATATATGTATTGTACATATGTACATTACAGATCATGAATGAACACACACACATATTCCCAATGCTGTCTACATATTCTCCAGACCTCCTCTGCCACGCCTCTCTCTTAGCCCCTGTGCCCTCTCCAGGAGTTTACTTGGTCACATACAAATAAGGGCACCTAGCTCCTTTACAACTCATGAATCCCAGGAAAGAATCTTTTCACATGAAAACATGAGTTGGCAATGTAAACACAAGTGCAGATGTTGTGGAGGAGTCTGAAGAAATGTGTTTCTGTTCTTTTCTTCAAAACCCTTCTTTTGTAATCCTGCCTTCAGTTGAGTTTAATTTAATGCTCTAAATCAGGGGTCAGCAAGCTTTTTCAGGAAAAGGCAAAATAGTAATACTTTGGATTTTGTGGGCTATAAGGCCTCTGTTGCAACTATTTGACTCTGCCACTGTAATACAAGCACAGCGATAGGGATGCATCAACAAATGGGCACTCTCGTTTTTCAGTAAAACTTTATTTATAAAAATAGGTGGCAGGCTGATTTGACCCATGACTGTAGTTTGCCGTGACTCTAAACCTTCCACATTCACCGTGTCTACAGTCACTAGATTCTCTCAGTACAGTGTCACCCTGGCCAATGCCTATGTCCAATCTACTCAAGTTAGCTCCAGCTAAACAGAGGGCTGCCCAGTTACTGGGACCAGATCCTTCCTGAGTGTTTTACTGATTGAAAATACCCTGGAGGAGTTTGCCCATCTCTCATATATACCAGTAGTTTTTAAAAATGTCTTTCTACCACATACAGTGATCGCCACAAGATAACTTTAGATAAATATTACAAATTGTCTCCATCTGCAATAGTATATTTATACCCTACAGCCATATTTGAGTTTAGAAAGTGGACCTAATCAAGGGACAGAAAAATGAGTGTTCACGTCAACATTCTCCAGTGACATGACCCTGATCGCTAACTTTTCTATGCCTCAGTTTTCTCATCTGCACCATGGAGATAGGACTCCACCTGCCCAAAGTGCAGAGATTAGACCCAATGATCCCTTATAGACTCTTTCCAGAATTTAGACAGATTATTTTCTTAAACCAATGATTTCCAAATGGCTTGAGGAATTGCAATTCCCTGGGATATTGTTAAAACAGATTGCTGGACCGCAGCCTGAGTTTCTGATTGAGTAGGTCTAGAATAGAGCCTAAGCCACCAAGTTCTGCTAGTGTTGGCCCAGGGACCACACCTTGGGTCTGTATGATAGAGAACTTACAGTTCTTTATATGGGGAAACAATGATGGGGTGGGGTGGGGGGCAATCCTACAGCTGGCTCCTCTTCATCTATCCAAAATGTGGTTCCTTTTTGAAGGGATGAGAGATTAGATCTGTTTGTCCACTGAGTCTCAGATGCTACAGCCACACCTCAGCAACTAACTACAGGCTGAAAAGAGGCTGGTGATGACCCTAGTGGAGCCATGTTGGAACATAAAAGCTAATGGGCAGCCAGCTAAGCCCTGGAGAAGGACAGGGAAATGTGGAACCATCACGAAATGAGAGACAAATTTCCCATCACATGATTCCTTTGTAGAAGCCAAACTTCTAGAACATTCTCTTTCCATAAACACAATATCAACACAAGCATTGACTGAAGTTTGATCACACAAAGGTCCAACACCAAATAGTGCAGGGTGGGAGGCAAGAAATCTGGAGAAGACTGCCCTCAAGAACTCCTAGTCTTATGTCGAAGGCAAAAGTCACATGTATTCACACACTTGACAGAGGTCAAAACACGTAGATAATTGCATACGATGTTGTATGGCATGACCATGGAGTGTTCTGAAGAGAGGTTGTTGGCAGGCACCAGAGACTTGGGCAGCCTTCCCCAAAAGATGGCGGCAAGAGGCAGGAGCAGGAAGGCTCTGAAGCAGTGGAAGGGGGAGGAGGCTGGCAAGCTGGTTGGAATATTAGCCGGGAGGGGATGAGAACAAGCACGTGACTTTATTCCTCTCCGTATGAACCCTCTCGACTCATCTCCATCTCTCTGCCTCAGTTTCCTGATTTGAGAAATAAGGGTCTTGAGCTAAATCACAAGCTTACAATTTGGTTCCATTCTGAAGAGACCCCAGGGCATTAAAAGGTAAATGAACATGCTGGGCCCAGCCCTGCCCCCAACCTTGCTGCCTCTGCATCAGCCGGAATAGCTCTGCTTTCTTATATTTCTACCCTCCCTGTACAGCTTTGCTTCCAGGAGGGGTTTGAGAGTCATTCTACGAGAAACTCTGTAGAAGCTCTTCTCACCTGTACATTGGGGCAGCCACATGGAAAGGAGAGAGAAGCCAGATAGCACCAGGGATGAGATCACCAGGTTGGCTGGGCTACAGTCTGGAGCTGCTGGGCAGCAAGAAGGGGGTGAGACCAGTAAGGTGGGAGCCAGGGAAGGCCACAAGCTTGCGTGTGGCACAGAGGCACGGGGACAACAGCGAGATTGGGCCCACAAGCTGCTGGAGAAGCAAACGGATCTAAAAATCTCAACTGTTCAGAAGGTTCTGAGTCAAAACAAAGGGTGATTTTTTTTCCCCCTTGTCAGCCTTCCCTCTCAGGACATTGTACTATATGCAAAATGTGTAACTGTAAGACAAACATTTTTTTCCACTGCCCTTCTCAGCCCCACGGGCCTTCAGGAAGACCTGCACTTCAAGCAGAGACCTTTTATTTCTCAACACCTACAGCTTTCATTCCATAATCAGAAGTTTTCCACTTTCATCAAAGAGACTGAAGACAGGCCATGGGAGCACTTTGTTCTCAGCAGTGCCTGGCAGGTTACAGAGCCCCCCGCTACCCACTCATTGCCTGTGCTCACCACTGGGCACGAACCCTGAGGACACTGGCTTGCTTCACTCCCACCTCAGTGACCAAACCAGATGAATGCGTGCACCCACTTCATCCAAAACCAAGCCCGACTTGGGGTCCAGGGGTTGTCAGCTTCCTCGATTGCAAAATAGGTGTACTTCATACCATTCGAGTTAGCCCAAGAAAATAATTTACCTCTTGACGGCTCTTCTAGCTCCAGGATCTTTGATTTTATAGAGTCACAGGGAAGGAATATTCAGGCCAGTCCCTAGAGCCTGACCCAATTCAGGTGATGCTCTCAGCAGTCTGGGATCACTGCAATTGTGGCAGTGGTAATAATCCAAGCTGGGCTTTGGATACAGGACATTTCCTTACTAGGATCTGGGATTTCTGCTGGCTCTCATAAATACACTGCAGCCAAAAATGAGCAAGAAAGGCAGAGGAGGGCGGGCACTACAGAGAATTGGGTACTTCCGAATTAAGTTTTCAAAGAGCTACCTCTGGAGGCACCAGCTATGCAGTGATTCATATTTTAAATGGAGCGTTGAAATGGAGATCCTTAGTAACCGCAGATGTGACAGCTTTGTCCCCCAAAGAATCTATCTCTTATAGCTGTCCAAATTCTAGACTCAGCCCCAAGGGACACTGGGAATGTTTAACCAAGATGGGCTAATGCCTTTGCCAAGTCTATCCCCATTCATGAGTTCCCTTACTAGACTATCTGATGTGATGCCTATGTCAAGGTATTGGGGGGGAAAAGGAAGAGCATTGGACCTGCACAAGGACCCAAGGTCAATAGCAGGTAGGGCTGAGCCCAGACCTCAAGTTTTCTGCCTTCAAGCACGGTGGTGATTGAATGCTTTAGCGTGGGCGGGGGGCGGCCACACAGGTAGGGCTCTGCACCCAGGTGATTTCACCGATCAACATTTGCCACTTTGGTTGAGACCGTTTGCATGCTCTCTGATCCTCAATTTTCCCATCTGTAAAAAGGAAATCATAGCTGCATCAGAGGGCAGAGGTGAGGATGGAGTAAGGCGATGTGTAGAGTACTTCTGGCACAAGAGCACTGTGCCTGAGACAGTAGAGGCTCAGCTGTAGCAGGCGCGCGCACACACACACACACACACACACACACCACACAATATGCACCACACACCACGTGTGCACACCACAAGTGCACGCCACGCACAGACCACACGCCCAGCGCCGCTCATACACACAGCACCCAGAACACGCCCCTCACCATCTACACTAGGGCGCCTCCCCACCCCCACCCCCAGTCCCTTCCCCTTTCTGTGATTTTTTTTTTGCAATTCCAGGTTTATCGGCAAGCTTGACACATCCCAATCCAGTCGGCAGCAATTTTTGTTTAAAAGATCAGTGTGTCCAGATTCCTGCTCTCTTTGAATTTACCCCCACTTTTCACACTGCCAAGGTCTTGTCCCCTTTAGATAAATCTCCAAACTTATGGGTCCTTCCTTCCCAGATATCCGGCAGCATTTCCAGTTTTCAGGAGAAGCTGATAGGGTTGAAGGGAACCCTTTGGAGTCAGTAGACTCCGGTCCAAGGACTCCAGCTTCTCCAAGGCCCCGCAGAGAGACATTTTCTGCTGAGCTCTTCTGAGCTGCAGGCCTCACCAAAGAGAGTGTGCAGCTCTCAAGCAGGAAGACGTTTTGTGGCTGAGTCTAAATGAAACAGAAGTTGCTTTGTGCACACACACAGGCACACACACACACACATACACACACACACACACACACACACACACCGGAGTAGGGAAACCGTCATTTTCCTACTCGCCCTCTGACATCAACCACCTTCTCTGTCGCTACAGTTTCTCTGCACTCAAATTCATCCCTGGTAATGAAAAATGAGCCTCTCCCCTACCCCTGCTGCTGCCTTTCGCCTCACGCCCCCAGAGAAGAGTTTCTTCGTGTGGCAGCCGGTGAAGGTTTTTTTCCAAGTCACATGATCCAGGATGCAGGGGAAGAATCCTTCTTGGAACAGAGATGGGCCCAGAACCGAATGAGATGAGGAGAGATAGGGTGTGCTGTGGGAAGACTATATAAGAATGGACCCACGGCTGCAGCAAGCACTCAACCGAGTGGCCCCTTCTCAAGACACAGCCATGCATGTGCCAGAAGGCTCCGTCGCCAGCCACTTGGGAACCACGAGCCGTGGTTATTTCTATTTCACCACGACCGCGCTGGCTCTGTGTCTCGTCTTTGCTGTGGCAACCATCATGGTGTTGGTAGTTCAGAAGACGGTAAGTGGACTTCTCTTCATCCCCTTTCCTTTCTGATTTATGTCCGGTTTTCCCCAGAGAGACAGCCTTGAGGATAAAGTAATATATTAGTTGAGAAGAAAACAAAGAAAAGTATATTTATCGTGTAGAAAGAGGGAGAAAAGAAACAGGAACTTAACTCTCGGAAACAATTTGGCTTTTGAGAGAAAATGTGTTCAGCCATCAGCTCAAAACTTTCCAGACTTGCATGGGCCCTAAAGAAGAGAGAGGAGCTATTAGCATTAAGAAATTAAGATTTAAATTTTGCTGGGCCAGAGATGTATCAAAGAAGGAAGCGATAAGGAAATCTGATAACAGATTTGTGCAACTTGTTACCATGTCTTCAAGGTCTTTGGACCCAATTGTAAGGTTCTATATTCTCAGTAAAAATGTTCCTGAGATCTCTGGGGCCTCCTCCATTGCCAAGAGCTTTCTCAACAGGGAGCTAAGTTTCAGAAGCCAAGGTGCAAATGGGAAGGAGCAAGACAGAAACCAGGCTTAGCTCCTCAGAGCTAATTAAAGCCCACAAGACAAGTTCAAAGCCAGCTCCCGAGCCACTGCTTGGAAGGCCTTAGGATGTCTCAAAACACATAGAGCAGAGGTACAGAATATAAGAATGTTCTTAACACCTGTTCCCTCTGAGACTGCTCTGAATACTAAAACTACAAGCAATTATGGGTACCCACTGTAGAGGCAAATTGCCTCAAGAAACTTACTTTCTTTGGAGGAAATGGTAATATTTGTTGTAAAAACAGAAGAGACCAAGGAGGACACTTCTTCCCATTTTAGAAAATTGGTGTTTACAGACAGTCCGCTAGTGTGCGGTTGGTAGAAAATACCGTATTGATGGTATATGTTGCTCACGAATTTTTTTGATCAAGTGAAGTTTTGGTCAATTTTGATAATTTGAAACCCAATCCCTCTATACACCCTGCCAGAATGAGAATGTTTCTACTTCTTCCTTCATAGCTCCTATTTTTCAGGACAATCCTGTGAAATGTGTTCTGGTTTTCCTTCAGTTGTCTTAGGCTGAACTTTCTATAGCTTATAGATTGATGAAAAGAACTAAGCTTTAAAAGATTTCCGTATCTGTTTCTCAAATGTCATCAGTTTTCAAGTTTAAATGAAGCTTTGAGGCTCATCTCTCCATAAAGGTGAAAGAAAACAGAATTGCCAACACTTGATTCAAATAGTAGAATTTAAGAATAACACTCCTGAAAATATTCTAGGGCATTTTTTAAATAAAAGCTATATAATTTCTGTAATTCTAACTTGAGGTAAACCAGAAGTATAACATTTTATAGCAAGGGCCAAAAACAGAAAAGAAAGAAAAAAGAAACTGAAGTGGCCTTTAAGAAGTTTTTAGTTAAATGTTGCAGCTAGAACTGCTAAAAAGGAGGGAAGGAAGGAAGGGAGAAAAGTAGGAAGGAAGGTAGGTATTGGAGGTGATGGGTATATATAAAGCTGGAGAGAGTTCTTAAAGGGTCCATATTCAAGTCCATTCTTTCTAGGAAGGAACTAGAGCGGATCTTTCTGCCCCATTTTTGTGTATGTGGAAAATCAGGAACAGAAAGGAGACAGGTCTTGCACTAAGCCATCCTGAGAAAGTAATAGAATCAAGATTGTGCTTGACTGTTTAATGAGAACAGCATTCCCTTGGCCAATACAGTCAACCACAAAAGCACTAAAAAACTTTGTTCCTGCTCTTCTCTTGAGAGCTTTATCTCCTTGTGCTTCCATTTCCTTGGCTTACTCCTCATATTAGGATATGAAAAAATTCACTTCACAATCTGATTTGTATGGTGTGGTGTGCTGTAGTTTTGTAGCCTGGGGAACATCAGTTACTTGCTTAAAAGCTAAGGCTTACAATACTAATTGTGACATTAAGTTTTAAGTGTTTTGAGCATATTATTTCCAATAAATTACTCAGACATTAACTCTTGCAGAGTTAATGAAAGTAGCACTTTGAGTTATCAAGGAAGGCTTCCTGCAGGAAGAGGGAATAGGGCTGACTTTAGGAAAGGTAGAACTTAGATAAACAGAGAGATTCTAATAGGACCCTTGGTAAAGAAATCAATGGGAGAGGCTCAAGAAAAACTCACATCCCAATTATCAAAAAGTGGAATGAGTTGATGGCTATGTAGCCTTCTGTGTGAGGTTGGATGGGGGCAGGGATGGAGTACCATGAGAATGGTTTTACTGGCCTAGAAAGTCACAGTTCTAGGTAAGAAGCACATGAGCAGACAAAATTTAAAACAAGATAAGTCATAATACGTAATAAGTGTTGGAAGATGGCCACATAGTGTTTCCATGACACCACAAATTAAGGAGACAAAGTGTTTTCCCAGGTTTAAGAAAAACTGCATTGGAGATTGGAGTTCCAGACTGGCTTAAGAAACTTAAAGCTGATGGGTAGGGGGGAGACAAAGGGGGGTAATGGGCATGGAGGAGGGCACTTGTGGGGATGAGCACTGGGTGTTATATGGAAACCAACTTGACAATAAACTATTTTTAAAAAAAAGAAATGTAAAGCTGGTGGGGAAGAGGATATGGAAGAGAGGGCACTCCTGGCTAATGGAATAGTGTGAACAAAGTGTTGGAGAAGGGAAAACCCAGGGCATATAGGAAAACTAACAAAGATTGCCTTAATATTTAGACTGAAGATCAAATAACTCCAAGGTCAAACTCCTTGGGAGAGACATAGAAGGAACTTAGGTTTCAATCTCAAATATTTATTGGGCATCATCTATATGCAGGACATTGTTCTAAGCAGCGGGGATATAGCTTGAACAAAGCCAACAAAACTTGTTTTTGTGTTGCATGTGCAATTTACCATCTACTAATGTCTTTAGAGTCCCTGCGATGGCCTTTCTTAATCTACCTTTAAGCCAGTGTATTTATTTTCAGATATTATATTCCTATGGCTTAAGAAAAGTAAACAGTTATGTGGAAACCAACTTGACAATAAACTATTAAAAAAACAAGAAAAGTAAAGTAAACAGTACAGAAGGGAATAGAAATTAAAACTCACTCACACCCTGCCCACCCCACCACTGATCCCTCTTTCCTAAGATAATTACCATTAACAGACTCTTCCATGTCCTTCCAAAACTATATGTGCATCTGTAAATGTACCACATGTCATTATAGTAGACTCATGATTTTGCACTGTGTTTTATTGGTTTGACAGTCTATCTGGAGATCACTCCATGCCAATACATGAAAGTCTGTCTTATTCTTTGGGAGAGTCACATGGTATTCTATTGTATGACTCTTTTGAGATTTATTTTATCTCTGTCTAGTGAGGGACACTTATGTTTTTCTTTAGAAGTGTTACCGACCGCACACGTCCGTAAGTATATCTGTCGGATAAATTCCTAGTGACGAGAATAGAATGTATATTTTTCACTTCAGTAGATATTGTCAATCAGCCTCAAAAGACATTGTACCAATATACTTTTGAGGAAGTAAAAGTCCTACCAACAAAGAGACACCTATTGACATCCATATGGAAAGACAGAAAACTGATTTGTAACATTTTTTTTTAACATTTATCAATTTTCGAGAGACAGAGTATGACTGGGAGAGAGGCAGAGAGAGAGGGAGACACAGTTTCCAAAGCAGGCTTCAGGCTCTGAGCTCTCAGCACAGAGCCTGAAGTGGAGCTCGAACTTGAGGACCACAAGGTCATGACCTGAGCCGAAGTTGAAAGCTTAACAGACTGAGCCACCCAGGCGCCCCGAAAATGGATTCATTATTAGTAAACACAACAGAGTACATACCTATGTCAGGATGAACTATTACACAATTTATATAGCAAAACAAATGAAAAAAAAACAATAAAATTTATCTTATCCCCTCCAGAGACAAAAGGTTATATAAGGAGATAGGCTGTACAGTTGACAGTTAGAGGTGTCATTTGGAAAAGCTCTGAAGTCTTCAATCTAAGACCATCTCTATAAACCTGGAGACTGGACTTACCCAGTCCCTGAAGAGATTTATTTACATTCCAAAAGGTTAGAACAAAGGCTCAGGATAATTAGGTTTTTAAGGAGATTCTTTCTGGAAAGAGAAAGCAGCTGCCTCCTTTCCCTTTATAGGTAAAGATACTTTCTTTTTTTTTTAATCTTTCTTAAATGTTTTTATTTAATTTTGAAAGAGAGAGAGAGAGAACATCTGTGGGGGAGGAACAAAGAGACAGAGGGGGAGACAGAATCTGAAGCAGGCTTCAGGCTCTGAGCTGTCAGCATAGAGCCTGATGTGGGGCTCAAACTTGTGAACTGAGAGATCATGATCTGAGCTGAAGTCGGATGCTTAACCGACTGAACCATTCAGGTGCCCCATTTCTTTCTTTCTTTTTTTTTTTTTAATGTATCTTTCCAATGTCACTCTGCCTGCCTACCAAGAGTGGACTGAGCATCTGGTTAGGCGTAGTGAGTGCTGGTGACAGTGGTATGGTTTTTTGGTTTGCTTTTATGTTTTGGTTATGGTTTGCCCTATATTTTATGATACAATATAGGGGTGAGTCGAAATGACCCATGATGCTTGTCTCTACCCCTGGTACTCTCCCCAATGCATTCAATTCATCAATTTAAAAAAATCCACTGGAACACTTCTCAGGGGCAAGCCCTGTGCTAGGGTTGAGTGGGGGAGGACCCAAGTGGACAGGGGAGGACCCCAGTTTCCTCAGAGTTCTCTAAGTGAGGCCCAAACACCCAAGAGCTTGAGTGCAGGGCAGAATGGCACAGAAGGCCATACATAGGAGGAGAGGAAGAGTTTCTGCTTAGGATGAGGGCACGGCCCACAGAAGAGCTAGAATGGAAGCTGAGCCTCCTTATCACCCATATAACCTTTCACCTAAATTGGCCGTGTTAACATTTTGCCCTATTTCTGCTTTTTTATATGTAAGATGCAGACAGTGTGGCCTTTTACCTGCATATGCCTCAGCACCTATCTCTTCCTTACTGCAATGCCACTATCACAGCCAAGAGAGTCAATGACAACTCAGCGATATCATCTACTAATGATGCACAGTCCATATATCAATGCCCTATCCTTGTTCAAAAATATCTTCTACAGCAGTTGTGCCTTGTTTTGCTCGGGGATCCTAAATCCACACTCAGGTCACACACTACATTTGGTTATGTTTGTTTCACTCTAGAACATGGCTGTTTAAGGGTGGTCCTGAGAGCTTGTTGGAAATGCAGAATCCCAGACCCCATTCTAAACCAACTAAATCAAACCCTGCTTTTTAACAAGCCCATCTGCACACTAAAGTTTGAGAATCAACAGGTAGAAATCTTCCCTGCCTTTTGTTTTTTGTTTCTGAGGACGTTGACTTTTTCAAAGGGTCCAGGCCAGTGATCTTGTAGAATTGGCCAAGTTTTGGATTTGTCTCAGTGTTTGTCAGAATTATATTCAGATTAAACTTTAGTGCAGTAAACAATAGTTCATAAGCAGTGCTACATTCTTCTTACTGCAGCATACCTAGAGGCACGTATTAAGTTGTCCCATTATTGGTTATGGTGTTTAGTCCCTTCATTAAGCTGGTGACCACTGGTGAACACTTTTTTCCTTCTTATTAATAAGTAATCTATGGAGTATATGTTAAAGACCTATAAATATCTTTCACTCAGCAGTCTGAGCATTCCATGATGATCCTTGTCTGAATCAGGGAATGCACTGAGGGTTGAAGAATCATGGTTGCCTAATTCTATCATTCTTTCCGTACTTATTAACTGGCATTCTTCAGTAGACAAGAGCTCTCCATTGGAAGGATGGTGGCAGGAGGAGCTGGGGCAGGGCTTTCCAGGTGAGGCAAAAGAATGAGCAGAGGCACAGCCCAGAGAAAGGCAAGTCCAGGTGTCAGGAAAGGAGTGGCAGGGCCAGAACTGAAGTCAGCCCACACTGCACAGGAAATAGCAGGAAGTAGAGGCAGCTGGCAAGAAGCATGGGTAGAGGTAGATAAGAGAGTAGGATGTTACATCCATCAGCAGACAAGAAGATTTCCTAAACCCATGTATAAGCCCAGCCTCCCATAGCCACTCCCCATTCCTTGGGGAATGAAGACCTCAGGTGTTCTGATTGCCTGTTGAGTAATGCCTTTAAGCCCTGGGTGCCTGGGTGGCTCATTCGGTTAAGCATCCGACTCACCTCAGGTTGTGATCTCATGGTTCATTGGTTCAAGCCCCGCGTCGGGCTCTGTGCTGACAGCCAGCTCAGAGCCTGGAGCCTGCTTCAGATTCTGTGTCTCCCTCTCTCTCTGACCCTCCCCTCTTCATGCTGTCTCTCTCTCTCTCTCTCAGAATAAAAAAAAAAAAAAAACATTAAAAAAAGGAAATTTGTTGTTCTAGTATTAAAAACTTAAGAGACAAACCAAAATACAATGTGAGAACTTTAAGAAAAAAAATTAAAAGGTGGGGGGTGCCTGGGTGGCTCAGTCAATTGAGCGTCTGACTTCAGCTCAGGTCATAATCTCACAGTTCGTGGGTTCGGGCCCCACATCGGGCTCTGTGCTGACTGCCAGCTCGGGGCCTGGAGCCTGCTTCTAATTCTGTGTCTCCCCCTCTCTCTCTGATCCCCCCCCCCCATGCTCATGCTGTCTCTCTCTCTCAAAAATAAATACAAACACTAAAAAATTAAAAAAAAAAACTTTGCTACTCAAAGTGTGGTCCATGGCCCAGGAGCACTGGCATCATCTAAAAGCTTATTAAAAATGAAAAACCTAAGGGTCCATCCCAGACCTACTGAAACAGAGTCAGCATTTTAACAAGATCCCTTAGGCAAAAAGCACTGCTTTAAGCCACTCTGGTCCAGTTCCCTCTTATACTACCCATACTAAACAAAGACTGCCCCTCAAAATTGTCTTTCTCCTGAGGACTTCTGTGACCTTTACTTTCTCACTGACTCTCAGGCAAATTTACTGCCCCGGCTTAATCCTGCCCTATCCTAGAAAGGCAGCACAGTATGGTACTAAAGAGCACTGCCTTCCAAGTCAACACACTTGATTTGACTCCCCTGCTATTCACCATTTATAGGATCTTCTGAAATCATTAAGTCACTTCTCTAAGACTTCATCAATCACTAACTCTTGGGGTAAAGTCCAAATGAAAGAATGCATGGAAAATGTTTAGCCCTTGAGAACTAAACACCCTAATGAAGTGCCTACTCATGCTAGCTTGAAAGTAAGGGAGACATTCCTGGAAAAAAAAAATCTCCAGAGCTCACCTTACAAGACCATGTGTAGCCGGCAAGGGAGGGGATTTGGATCTCCCCAGCACATTCCAAACATTAGTTGCCTTTGGCCATTTTTAATCAGAGAAGACATCTTTAATCAAAAGCACATTTGGGATCTGCTTGCTTCTGTGCAGCATTACTTCATGAAAGAAATGAACCTTTCAAGGTATTGGGACAAACTAAGTACATCATCAGGATCAAAAGAGTAACCAAAATAGCTACCATTTTCGAGTACTAGCCAATAGGTTTTATATAGTACCTTATTGTGTCTGCAACAACCCAGTAGAGGAAAAGGTGATTAGCCTTCTAATCACAATGATAAAAGGAAAGTAGAAAACAGAATCCTAGGCAGGGAACATAATTAGAACTGGGTCATTTCACCTGGGGACAAGCAGGTTAAACATGACCGTTCCTCCCTCCATCCACAGAAACATTGTTGGAAATATCCATCAGATACCTGGAGTCTGAAACTAAAGTACAATGAAAGAAGTGTAACTGGTTGGTAACCATGGAGATCAAGTTTCCTGAGCTACTCAGTGGAGCTAAGAATGATAGCCTGGGAGGGTCCATTAGTTTATGTCTATGTCCAGCCTATGTGCTATTGACCTGAAAGGCAAGTCACTGGGCAAGATGGTCCACATTTCCCCAGCCAGGACCCAGAACACCAGGCAAGATTTGGGAGAGAATTTTGGGACTGAGAGGCACCTTTGCCAAAGAGGAGTTGATGGACAGCACTTGATCATGCCAAGGGCATAAACAGCTCTCAGCACATTGTAAAAGTCACCATCTCTTTACAACTTGCCTCTCTATCTCCAAATGCAAGGATTGCCAAAGGGAGGGAACTAGAGGGGAGAATGAGGATCTCCATCCTTGGCTTCTGAAGCCAGAATCTCTCTTGGGGCAGTGGAAAGAACACTAGAGAATATCAATCCAAGATCTGCCCCTGACTCATGAGTATTTTGATTACTTGTTCTATTAAATTAGTTTGATGGACTGAAAGATGTCTGTGTTCCCCTCTGGCTCTGCTTCTCTGATCTTTTCTACCATGGGAAGCCAGGGGAGCTATGGAGACCTCTTCCCAGGAGCTCTCCAAGATAAGAATAATCACACTTGTGTCTTGGATGCCCTGGACCCTGGATGAAGGGTTAAGCAACAGGATTCTTTCTTATACTAAGATGTGCTGTTTTTTACTTCCTCCTGCATAAAGTTAAGAAACCAGAAAGCCCTCAAATGACAGACAGAGGCCTCCTCTGACCCCCATATGAAGGAGGGCCTCCTCTCAGATATTATCTCTTACAACCCTGCTATGTACATGAAGTGTGTTCTGTGGACCAAGAGCCTCAGCATCACCTGAGAGTTTGTCAGAAATACAGACTTTGGGCTCCAGCCAAACTCACTGAACCAGAATTTGCCTTTTAATCATCTCTCCGGGTGATTCACATAGTGCATTAAAGTTTGAGAAGGGTTATCTTGAAACACTCTCTTCCTTCATAGCCTTTGCCTCAACTCACAGTTCAATTATACATTTATGTGGATGTTTTAAGTGACTGCTTTAATGACTAAGCCATAAAGTTCACAGGATGTCTTCCAGTGACTAACATAGTTCCTGGCACACACTAGATCAGGTGTTCATTCAACATGTGCTGAATGTGTGACTCTGGTATTTCCCGGACTACTTGTAGAGGCTGGAAATGGCCTCAATGATTCTACTGTGCCAGCCATCTCTCACTGTCCATGGATACTTTCCTGGACGGCCAACAAATTCAACTATCTCAGTATTGCATTTCAACGTAGGTGTTTTCCTTTGTGCATCTGCACATCACACTAATTGGTGAACATACTTGGTAATAAATTAGCTGTTCATTAGATTTCAAAATGTTATTTGCAACCCTGCAGAGACAACACAGAGGGGAATTTTGTGATGTCAGGTTTTCCTATGAACTGCATGCGTAATTTATGAGAGACCACAAATGTACTATTGTTGCTTAGGTTAAGAGCTTTCAACTAAAGCACTAAAGTCACAGATTAATAGAGCCAAGAGGAAAGGATCTTCCAAGCCACGTTCACTTCCTTTGCCTTGGAAAGCTGAAGCCCAGAAGTTTATACTGACTTCTGTCATCTCCAGACGAGGGCTAGGCCAGGGCTTTGCCTTCAGGAGACTCCCTCCACTCACTACGACCCACTTGGACTGGAGAAGAGATCCATTTATCAGAAGATGAACCATCAGTGGAAGGCAAAGGATGGAGCCTCCAGGGAAATGATGGAATAAAAGGGAAACTCCAGAAAGTCCTAGTTGTTCAGACAGAACACTAAGAAAGTAAGATGTGCACAGCTGCTAACTTCTTGCTCTGGACAAGGTTGGGGAGTTATTTCCCCATGTCAATGTCACACCTCTGTAGGTCTTTGTTAATATCTTAATCCAGTGCACTACAGGAGACCCCCACCTGGACAGGTCAAAAGAGAAATAAGATACCTTATTCCTTCTTGACAAGACACCTGAGGTGCGGCTCTGTGGGTGAGGGGGGCGGGGAGGGAGACTAGGGTAGGAATGTCAGACTCTAAGGAATGTATTAGGAGTGAAAAACTGCCCATCTGCTTCTTTTGCCTGCTTGCTTAGAGCACCCCAACAAGACCTCCTTATCATTCCCTCCAATCCTCAGCACATAGGACCTCCCTTTCAGAAGACAATCAGTCTGCCTCTATCAACCTCTTACTTACTGTATAAATATTTATGTATATATTTATGTTTATTATCAAGTAAATAATACAAAATATAATGTGAATGTATAAATATATAATATTCCTTTGTGTTTGTTTATGTTATATCATTATCAATATTTGGATAATCATATCTAAATTTATATATAAATTATATAATATATAGTTATATTATATATAAATCATATATAAACTTATAATAAAGTCATGAGGGCAGGAACCCAATTTAATTATTTATGGTAGCGTCACAATGCTTGGTGTACAAACATTCAATTAATTCAGAATTTCCAACCACAGGAAATGTGTGTAGAAGAGATGTACCTTCCCAGGTATGTTTACAGCATACTTTCACTATGTGATGAATCAAATATGGAAAAAAAACCCACATGTATTTATACATTAGACTTGCTTGTTCTTTTGTTGACCAAAGGGGGGAAAAATCGAATGCGGAGGCGAAAACAAAAGCCCTGGACAGGGCGGTGAGTTGTAGATTCTGGTACCTGAGCTGCCATAAACTTCTCATTTTACCCTGCTCAGCTCTGACTTCCTCACCCGTGAAACATGGACCGTAAACACTGGCCTCACCTTGCATTTCTGGTAGGCAAGCTATCAAGCAAATGGATGAGAAAACGCGATGTAAACTAGGCCCATGAGTTTATTTTTTTTTTTAACTTAAGAGTCAAGTGGAACACAGATTCTAAATTGCACAGCACTTTGAAGACCAGAACGGAAAAGAAAAAGATGAGTTCTTTCCGTTGGATGACACTCTCACACTGCCTCTCTTTTTCTTTCTTCTCTTCCAGGATTCCATCCCCAACCCACCAGGAAAATTCCCCCTTAAAGGAGGTAAGACCTTGGAATTAGGAGTAAATGTGTAGTGAATCGTCCATGTGGGATCACAGCGGAGTAACAACCAGAAGCATCATGACATTGCCTCACAGAAAAGTGGGTGGAGGCGAAGGGGGAGGCTGCTCAGATCTGAGCTGGTACATCTGGATTCATCCGAGCAGCCTCTTTTCGGCACTCTGGCGCCTACAGCTCTCCCACTAATGAAAACTCTACCAGTGACATAGACTATCACGTGGACATGGGTAGGAATGCTAAGCAGTGTTGTGTTACGAGCTTGGCATCTGGAGTCAGGCGGGTATGAATCTTGGCTCGACATCTCACCTGGGAGCCTCAGCTTTTCATCTATAAAATGGGAATAATAATACCTGCCTCATGAAAGTTTTGGAAAAGCCAATCAGATCTCATCTGAACATTGCTTGGGGTGGCCACTGGCATATAGTAATCGTTAAATAACTGGCAGTAGTCAAAATACACAATGAAGGTAGGATAGTAAAAACAGACTTCCTCCTCACCTCATATGTTTCCTATCATTGAAGTCACTAATTAATTCACTATCTCTACGAGTCCCAGAGTTAGCTTAACATGGAGGATGAAAAGCTTTGAGTTCATCTGGTGAATATTTTCCTTGCACAGAAGAGGAAAAGCAAGACCCAGTGAGGTGTCGTATCCAAGGTCGTATGGAGCCAGACCCAGAACCCAGGTGTCCTCGTCTCTCATCCAATGTTTTTTCCACCCCAGAACATGAACCCGTCTCAGTCCTCTAAACTCTAGATCCTAAGTAGCAAGCACAGCTGGATAACCAGACAGCTCAGAGAAAAAAGTGAAAGATAAAGGGTGGGACAGCATAGGCATCCAACTAGAGACACCAGGGCACCTGTGGGACCAGAGAACACAAGTGTCTGAATGCAGCCCCACATCCCAACACTATCCCACTAGGAGTTTTGTTTAGGATGCATCAGTAATGCCTTCTTTCTATCTGTCACACAGACATTTAGATAGTAGAAGCAAAAGCCCCAAACAGACAAGCATTCTGGACCTTTCAAGGAAGACTAATAATGACAGCTTTGCCAACAGTCTGTTAACCTTGGCCAGAATTGCTCCCATAATGACTCTGTAGTGCAGAAGCAGCCACAGGCCATGCAAATGAGCAGGCAGAGCTGTGGGGCCATAAAACTTTATTTACAGAATGAGGTCCCAGAGTTTGGGACCCTGTTATAGAAACAGCACAGGCTTTGCCATCAGAGCATGTAACGCACGTTCTCACGGAGCCTTGCAAAAACACCAGACACACTGACTCAGTGTCATTTTTCCTTCTCTGCTCCCACCACAGCATCTACCCGGATCCTCCAAGGAAGACCAGAACTTCTCATTTCTTAAGAGACAGAGGTCATCTGTAACAGGAACATGATTCAATGACAAGGATAGTGTTGATTAGGCAATGGGACCTCAGCCATTCTGGATCTTGGTTTTTGTGCCTGTAGAGCACTGCAGCCACGGGGTTGCTGACCCCAGGGGGCTCCTGACCCCAGGGGGCTCTAACCATGGGTTTTGTCCCTATTATGGTTTTCACCAGTCCAGAGTGAAGTAGAAAAAAGAAGAATGAGGTAGCCCCTTTTTCTCATAGCCAACTATTTTTAATGTAAGGGGCACTCCTTTTCTCTGAGAGTACATCCTTCCCTAAAGCATTAAAATGTCCTTTCTTAAACAATATGAAGTGCATATGGATGCAAGTTAAGTTGAGTTATTTTGTCTTGGTTTAGTGGTCATGATTGACAAAAGCTGTCTACTCTATTTTGGTCACTGAATTTTCATTTGGGGTAAATTTCTTTGGTCCATGAACCCCAAAACTGTGGGAGCCATGGACTAGGTCACTTATCAAATCCTTTCTTATCTTGGCCATCCCTGTTTCAGAATATACACTAATCCAAAATCACCCTCAGTTGGCAATTCCATGTTTCTGCAACGAGATTTTAGAAATGCTAATAATAATCCTTATCAGGGCTATGAAACTTTTGTTAAAGATCTTCCCATGCCACCCCTGGGTTGATCTTAGCCTCAAGCCTGTGAGCAAACCACACGGGGGTTAGTATTTCTATATTGCAGGTAAGAAACTGATGTCCAAGCCATCAAGGTGACTCGCCTAAGGTCATCCAGGGAGCTGATGGCAGAGCAGGGATCAGAATCCAGGGATCCTCTCTGTTCCCTGCATGGTGTGCTTCAGGCATGAAATGTTAGTGACCAGGTACGCATCGTCCCTGACTGTCTCCTACTTGTAATGCACGTCCACCTTTCTCTTCACTTGGCAAACTGTAGACACAGTAGCAAGGTGAGGTGGAAGGTGTATTACCATGGAGCAAGACGTGGGATCCAGAACTGATTTTCATCCCAGCAGGCTGTGTGTCTCTGGGCAAGTCTGTTCTCCTCTCTGGACCTCATCTGTAACATAACAATGTGCTAAAATGAAATGAAAGGGAGCTTCCAGCTCTGACACTTCATGATGCTCTGATTCAGTATATAAATATGTAGAAAAAGAGTCTAACAATGATCTTGGGGAAATCTGTAGCCAGAGCCTCCTATCTCCAGTAAGCCCCTCTTAAAAGATACAAGCAGCTCATTCCTCCTTTTAAAAAGCCTTTGCAAGATATCTGGCAGAGGGGAGCCATCTCCCAGAACCCCCTAGGAGGAAGCTCCAGAGGTGGCATGTGGTTTGTCACTGGGGTGGACAAAGGCAGAAACCAGACACTTTCCAGAAAGCTCTCTGCCCACTAATGCACATCATACATCAGGAGCAGGAAGCTGGCAGCAGCCCAGTGCCTGGGAAGCAGGGCTAAGATACCTTAACACAGAGGGACACTTATCTGCAGATTAACCATAGGAAATCGAGCCTTTTTGTAATGAAAGGATTTCTGAGTCCCAACACAAGCTTCCCATTCCAGCCAGGATACTGGTCACCAGCAGAGTTCTGCCTCATACTCATCCCGCTGTGCTTAGGACACAGCGGACTATTCTGGGAGGTCGGCAGGGACTGTGGGCCGGGAAGAGCACAGGAAGGAGAACCTTGGCCCACATCCTTCTCCTCTCACCTGGAAAATAGAGTTAATAAGAACCCACACACAGAGCCACCACAAGGGTGACATGGGACAGCAAATATGACCCTTGTCTGCTCCCCGGCTGAGCCTCTGTCCTTTGGACACAGAGTCCACTATGTTCTTTCATCCCCAAATAAAATGTCTCTGTCCCATCTCACTAGGGTGAGGAACCCAGGTAGGGCTCTCCCCAGAGAGCTTCTGGGGCTTCTGGGCTTCTTCTTCTCATTTCTTGTTCCAAGTGTCTGCTTCTGCCACATTCTGAATCTCACACATGCTCATGTTATGTGGCATATTTGCCCAAATCACAGAACACAGGCATCTTTGCCTTGAGTTCCAACAGCACCCCACCTTTGTGGATAGTTAGGTTTGCCGGACCATCTGGGGTACGGAGAGAAGACGGTGGGCCAGTGCTTTCCGTCACAGAGACGACTTAAATTGAGTACTAGATCCCTCTGTTGTTGTAAGACTTCTGCCACCCCAGCCCCTGGGAATTTCTCAAGGGACAGCTCTCCCCCTGGGGTTCAGCCCTCCACCCCCTGCGTTCTAGCTCTCTCTCCTTCTACCTGATTTTTCCTCCCTGTTTTCACTCCCACCTTCTCCCCTTCTCCTCACAAACTCTGTCTTTATTTTATGCATGTTTTTGGCCACCTCGGGGTCAGCCACAGGCTTTCCCAACAACCCAACAAATACGTGACCATTCTTCTCAAACCAGAGAAATTCTGTAGACAACTTTTCAACCAGTTTTTCTTTTATTCCCTCACTACATTCATAGGAGGCTCAGGCAGAGTGAAAACTGTGGACACTGACGGGGCATCCACCTTGTGCCAAGCATGGGGCTGAGTGCTTCGACACTGGGAAGTCCTCACAACATGCCTCAAGGATATTACTCTCCCTGTTTTATAGGGACGGAATCTGGAGCACAGAGGGGTTTACTCACTTGCCTAAGATTGCACAGCTAGTGAGGAGTAGAGCAAGACCTCAAAATCCAGGCTGCCTTGCCTTGCGCTTTTGTTTATCCAAGATCACATTGCCAGATGCTTAGTAAAACTTCACTGTGCTTCCTGCCGGCACCCCTACCAGTTCTCCAAGGCTGGGCTCCCTTCCAACACGATGGCTTCCTCATCACCTGTTCCCACAGCTGTTTGTTTTCTTGTTATGGGGCTCTGGAGCTGTGGGGGGCTAAAAGAGCCCATGGCAGGGAATCTAGAAGCCAATTGAACCCCTAGCTTTGCAGCTGAAGTGATATGAGACCCTAACTAGTTAGAGTTAGGGTTCTAACTAACCCTCTACTTAGAAGAAGTTGGCCTTTCCTGTGAGTGTCATGGGGGCCCCTCATATCCAGAGATTCCTAGTGGCCCTGAGGAAGGGGAAACAGTGGATATACCATATGTGGGTCCAGACAGCCCCTTTAGTGCCTTCCCCACCCTCATCTGAATACCATCTCCTGAATCCCGCCCCCAGCTGGAGATGGGGCAAAGACAGAGAAGGGGGGTTGCACTTTGGAATATGCACATTCCTGTCCCAGGACTTGAAGCAACACACTTTCCCTCCAGGGAGCTGGAGTTTCCTGTTGTCTAAAATATCAGGAATGAGGGGAGAGAGCCAGATGACCTGACCCTGGCATGGATTTTGCTTTGAGTGTGACATTCCTGGAATTAGACAAATTGACGATTTTACCATCCTAACAATTTACGAGTTTTACATGGCTTGGCACACTACCTTCCTCTCCATTCCCTTTGCTAAAGAGAAAATGTGGGCATTAAAAAGGATCAAGCAGGTTTGGCTTTTTAACTGTACCTCGTGAACCTACCCGCAAAGAGACAATAAAAGCCTCCCATTGGAGGCAATGAAACCAAACCACTGAGGCTGGCTACTCACCCATCCCCCACCCCCACCCCCAGCTGTCCCTGATGCCATATGGCTATCTATGATCCAGGTGGTCACAGCCACACCCGGACGCTGCACCAGCAGCAAAAGAGGCAGGTAGAGAAGCAGCAGCCTCTCCCATCCCCCAGAAAGGCTGAAAACATCAGAGAGCTCACTTCCATCAAATAGATTGATCTGGTTCTCAGTTGCTCAATTCAGCACTTGTGGTGTACCTTTTTGTTTTGCTTTGTTTTTTTTAACTTCTCACAGCAAGACGGGGTACTTCTGCTCAGGGAGCAAATTGCTTTTCAGATAGTCATAGTCCCCAAAGAGCCTATTTGCTTCTCCATTTACTTTAAACACACACAAAACCCACTCTTAACACTGTCTTTTTCTTAAGGCAGAGCTAATGGGAATCGGGAATCTCTCTACAAGGAATAAACTAGAAAATGAGCCACTCAGAATAAAGTGGAGTAGGATCCTACAGAGGCAATCAGAGTGCTAAAGCCACTTATATGTAATCTCTACCCCACCCCCGCCCCACAAAGAAAAGGGAGGGGGAGGAGAGAGGAGATAAGGGTGGGTAGGGGGGAGAGGAGGAGAGACAAGAGGAGAGAAGAGGGAAAACTATTCACATCATTAAGAAACATTAAAATTTATACTTGAATTTAGCACATACAAATTAAAAGGCTCTAAATCTAGAGGAAATCCTCATCTTTCCAATACTTTGGGGAAGGAAAAAAGGAAAGAAAAAGAGGTAAAGGAAAGGAAAGAGGAATAGAGGGAAGTAAGGAAGGAGAGAGGGACAGCAGGACTTGGGTGATATATTCTATCCAAACTCTCTGGATGCCACCTGTGTTGGCTTGAACTTCTACAAGCCCAGCAGTGTGAGCCCTGGACTAGGGAACAGGAGCCAATCATCACCTAGCATCCTTTGAATGGTGGACACCAAGCTCATGGCTATGCATTATCTCATCTGACCTTCCAGCAATTCTTAAAGGAAGATTGTAATTATCCTTGCTTTGAGGAGAATTCAAGGAGGCTGAGTGACTTATGCAAAGCCACATAACTTAATAAAGTAGCCAAGGTAGAATTTGAACTCAAGCCTCTTTAATCCTTTTTTTTAAAAATTTTTTTAAATGTTTTATTTATTTCTAGGAGAGAGAGAGAGACAGCGTGAGCAGGGGAGGGTCAGAGAGAGAGGGAGTCACAGACTCAAACAGGCTCCAGGCTCTGAGCTGGCTGTCAGCACAGAACCCAACGTGGGGCTCAAACCCACGAACTGCGAGATCATGACCTAAGCGAAAGTCGGACTCTTAACCGACTAAGCCACCCAGGCGCCCCAAGCCTCTTTAATCCTAAGCCTAACTTCCCAAGTGTGCTGTCCTACTTCTAGAATAGCTAGATGCTTTTAAAGTTATTTGAAATGTTAACAAAGTTCACCACGTAACTTCAGATTCAACTTGCCATTAAAAAATTGTTTTAAAATGTTTATTTTTAAGAGAGAGAGACAGACAGAGCATGAACAAGGGAGGGGCAGAGAGCAAAAAGAGACACAGAATCTGAAGCAGGCTCCACACTCCGAGCTGTCAGCATGTAGCCTCATACAGGTCTCGAACCCACAGACTGTGGGATCATAACCTGAGCTGAAGTCAGAGGCTCAGCTGACTGAGCCACCCAAGCACCCCTCACCTTGCCTTTTAAATTATAGATTTTAAAGATGCTTCTTCAAATACACCCCAATAACATCAATTCCACCTGCATTTAAATTAAGTGAATTCCAGGAAGCCCACACAGATAGTCAGATAGGTTTACCTTACATACTGCAACGGGATTAAAAAGACACCAAAATTCTAAAAAACTGTCAAGAAATTCAAATGAATTCCAGTTTGATCTCGATTTATATCTACTGGTCACTTTTTACGGGCTTAACCAAGCATGCCATGCCGGGATAAGTGTTCTCCAAATGCTATTGTAAATCCAGAGTCACCCGTTTGTTCTCTGTTTAACAAATAACCCATCTTGGACCTTTTCCACTAGTTGGCTTTGTGGCATCAAGGAAATGGTCAAGTTGAAGCCAGTTGAAATGACCCTTAGGTTAAGGATCCACTTTGATTCCAAATTGTACTGATAATGGAGAGACTCTCCCCTAGATGTCACTGTTGGGACTCTCTTGGATATTCCGCCAGATGGAGGGCCTACCAGGACCTGGTAGATGCAGTCATTGAGATAATGCCTCTCCTTCTTGGAAGGCTTAAAATATTTCCAACAGATGGAAGGAGCATTCTACACACTTTTCTGGAAGCGTCAGATGGCCTCAAACATTTATGCACATAGTTGAGAAACTTCAATCCATCAGCTAATGCCATGAGCTTTGCTTTAATGAGCATTTCATCAGCCAGCTCACTCTGCTAAGCAGCATGGCTAAGCCATCTTCTATAACCAGAAAAGGGAGTAGGGGAGGAAGGGACTACCATGTCCTGAGTGTCTCCTCTAAGCCACATGCTGCACTGGCCACTTGACATCCATTGCATCTTTGCAACAACCATTCGTTGGGGTTGATTGTTATCATATGATTTTACAGATGCAGTAATTGAGGGTCAGTAAGGGAAGGTGACAGTTAAATGCCTTGACCAGAGCCTAGGTGCTCTTTTTGAGATGCACGGTGTCTCTGTCTGCCTAACATCCACCTGGAAGGTGCCTGGCACTCTGACCATGTACCATCTGGCTAGAATGGTTGGCGTGGTTTCTTTTGCTACCTTGGGCATTATTACATCTTGACAGAAGCCCCATCAAGGCTTTTGACTTAGGATTTGGCAGAGTTCGACACATGGGCCTGAAGGCACCTTCTGGCACTCCTCTGCAAAAGGGAGCTCATCAGTGCTCTTCTCCCAATACTTCTAGATGTTTTGTCAGTTTTTAGTCCAGTGTGTATGGTGGCTGCAAACCCACTTCTTCCTACATTTAACCCTCACCCCTCCATGGAAAGACATATAAACAGAAGACATAGCCCTAGATTAAGAGTAAGGAGACGTGTGCTCTGGACCCAGCTCTGCCACTAATCTATGGTCACTTCTTGGGCCAGACCCTCAGTTCCTTTGGGTTCAATGTCCCCCATCACAGAACTAGGGTCTTGGTTAAGTTGGCATCAAATGGCTCTTTCTATCTAACATTTTGAGATCTCAGCACCGGGGGTGGGGGTGGGGGGGGGTGGAGTGGACAGTATTCAGGCTGCCATTATTCTGATTTCTAGAACATGATCCTTTCAACCACCTTAAGCAACATCTGTGTATCCCTAGTTCTGTCTAGGTGGTCAGTTTGTCACACACAAAACCCCTCTAGGCATCACATTCATCTGGGAAATAAATGAAACAGTGGTGTGTTCTGTTCCCTGTGCTCCCAGCATTCAAAATTCCAGGGATATCACAGGATTCCCACTACAGGTAGCACCACCTATTTATAAGTCACTCCTTCTTATCTTCATAAGCAAAACAGAAAGTCATATCTGGGACTCACAGGGTGACACACGGCTGGTGACCCATGAAATGTCCATCTGGCTCTTGACAAGAGCCTCGTGACCCTCAAATCAGCCCAACATGTTTTCGAATAGCACTCACTGGTCAAATATTTGAGCTGCCAGCCCTGTGACTTACAGTGTGATGTGTGTGTCTTTGGAGACAGTCTTCCCATTTCTTATCTTCCCCTTTCTCATTGGAGAAATAGCGACAAGGGCAGTGTTTGTTATTAGCCGAGTACATCATCTCTTGTAACTTCCACGCGGAGCCGTAGTGTTTGGGCCCCACAGAGCAGGCTGTATGGCCTTCCTGCTGACAGCCTGTCAGATGTGAAAGGCCAACAACCGCCTTCTTCTGGGCTCCTCTCCCCATTCAACCACCCCCTTTCTCCAACAGCTCCCCCACTGTCCTGTTCCCCATCCCCCCTTACTTCAGGTGGCTCCAGCAATGCCAATCTTGAAGAGGATTGCCTGTGTTTTTCCTTTTGTTTGAAGCCATCTAAAAGATTCTTAAAGAAAAACTAAAACACACCTGGCCTTTTGACTTCAGGAAATGCAAATGCTTCAGAATGAGGTGTGTTGGTTTTTTTTTTCCATCCTTGGGTTTCTCAGAATTAGAGCTGAGGTCAACCAACCAAACACACAAAGATTGAAGGGGAAAGGAAAAACAGAACGTGCATGTGTGAGAGGCCAGCCCAGGGTTGTACTTCTCCAGCCACCTGTTTACAGAAGGTTCCTTGACAGATGCCACCACAAGTGACATGATGTGAGGGGGCCTCCGACCAATGAGCAGAGCCTGTTCTTGTAATTCTGATTCTCGCAATGTGTGTTGGCCTCAGTCCAGGGCATGAGTCTTATCCTCCCATTTAATCTAAGCTCAACTGAAGAACTATGGGAGAATGAGGCTAAATGTTATTCCAGCCCCAAAGGGAAAGCAAGCCAAGCATCCCCATTCACCTCACTCCTGCCAGAACTCGCCTGACATCCACGGAGGGAAGTAAGAGGGACAGACTAGGTGATTCAATTCAACAAACATTTAAAGAGCATCTTCAGGGGAGAGCACTGGGGATATATGAATAGTGGTCTCTGCCCTGAGGGTTCACAGTCTAATGGACGAGGCAAATAGGCAAACAGAGGGAAAGTCAGAGATGATTTCCAGGCTATGCATTAAATAAGGAGTAACCCCTGGTGAAGGGAGATTCCAGGGGAAGAGGCAAATTAACCAGTACGGTGGTCAGCAATCTACCCGGGAGTTAGAGTCAGATAGCCTAGGTCTGAATCTCACTCCACCACTGACTAGCTATGCAAATGTGAACAAGTCATTAACCTTTTAAGGCCTTGGCTTTCTTATATGCAAGACAGAAATCATTGTAGTACCTTTCTCATGGGGTGGTCGCAGAAGTGAGAGACGGAATGTAACACACTTAGCAGAGTACCTGGAAGATCGCCATCACTCATCTTGTACTAGCTATTGTTTTTGTCCACACTGCTACCGCCATCGGGATCAAGAGTCTGAGGGAAGGAGGGAAGGTGGGGCATGACACTTGAAAATGCATTAGGGACATGGGGCTCCTGGGTGGCTTAGTCGGTTGAGCGTCCAACTTTCGCTTAGGTCATGATCTCGCGGTTCGTGGGTTCGAGCCCCGCGTCGGGCTCTGTGCTGACTGCCAGCTCAGAGACTGGAGCCTGTTTCAGTCTGTGACTCTCCCTCTCTCTGACCCTCCCCTGCTCACGCTGTCTCTCTCTCTCTCTCCTAGAAATAAATAAAAACACTAAAAAAAAAAAAGAAAGAAAAGAAAAGAAAATGCAGTAGGGACAGAATGCTAGGAACCAGGAACGCCCCGTGGAGGGTCTTGGCCCCGATCCTGCAGGCACAGTAAAGTCAGAAAGGGACTTTGAGCAGAGAAGAGACCCAGGCAGGTATACCTGGCCGAAATTTTTTCCGACTTGATGTTCCACATGCCCAAGAAGGGGAGACTGGCCAGAGAGACTCTCTTAACGCACTCACAGTTCATTAGAAAATAAGCAGGCCTCATGCTGTCGTTCTGATTCTAACACCTCAAGAGTGTGGGCTGTGGCGGAAACAGGCAGGACCAGAACACCAGGTAAGAGATGGGATCAAACGAATGGCAGCTGGCCCACCAGCCCTCATCACCAAGGAGAACTTTGGGCCAGAGCATCTTTATGGGTTAATGGCAGACAAGGATGAAAACCACCCCCTGCTTTTCTGGGGGGAGGGGGGTATTATGTGGGGTTGCTCTGGCAGTGAGCTTGTACAGACAGCAGAGGGACCTCTTCACTTAACTTTCAACTTTTCCAAGGCTCCATGGGGACATGAGGAAGGCCAGAAGGGATTTCCTTAAGCCTGGGGCAGAGAGGGAAACCTGGAAGATTGTAAGCCCCACAGACACCAATCAGAGATTCAGGGAGAAAACACATCAGGGTACGGGCTACTTCAACTGAACAGGCCCATGGCTATCTAGTATCTAATGGACAGAATGAATTGGTCACTCTGGGGACTCCATCAAAAAGATGTCAGTGTCAGGTCTTAGATCTCCCAGTTTTATAATAAGATACGAAACCAAGATCCAAAGACAAGAAGGAATTTACACAGAGTAAGTTGAATTCATGAGTCATTGCAGGAAATGTATAACTTGGTTCTTTGCATATATAATAGTTTCTATAATAAGAAGCTGCTAAGCCAGCCTCACCAGTGAATATATTAAAAATATTTTTATTTCTTAAATACCATAATGACATAAACACTGTCATTTTCCCCTGCCAAGGGAGCTCCAGATAGCAGGCTTTCTACTTAGATCTCTTTAATTCTATATCCTCTTAAAATTGAGCACAAGACTGTGTTTATCGCCACTGTCCAGCAAATGATGTTGAGGAGGAAACCTGGCCTCTGGAATCAGACATGGGGATGAATCTCAATGTTATCACTAACCTCCTTGACCTTGTATCATTGACTATGTCTAGGTGTCAGGATCAGCCTTATAGAGTTATTCTGAGAATTACACCAACAGAATATATAAGAGTACACAGACCAGTATCTGTTGCATTCTCAAAAGAAGGTAGCAGTAATTACTATCAGTATTATCGTTCTGACCATCCCTGCTTGGCCAAGGGACATGGGACAATGTACTTAATCTGTCTGCTCCCTAGACTTTTTTCTATCTGTAAAAGGGACTTAATAATACCACTCTCATATAGTTGCTGCAATATGAATTGAAGTACATAAACTGTCAGGAATGGCACCTGGCACATAGGGGAACTCGGGTCTTATTAGTTTTCTTCCCTCAATTTCCAGTCTTTGGTAAATGTCCAAGTGGAAGGAATCAACTGAAAAGGATCTTATGGAACCTCATGGTAAAATGAGAAATAAACAGGTGTCCTTTTAGCCCCCCAAATGGAAACAGAATACTAAGTGTCTCCATCAAAGGGTTATGAAAAAAGATCTGATGTCTCCAAAGTAGAGAAAGACATTTAATGTGTGATCTCCTTATTTTTAGGAAATTGCTCAGGGGACATCTCATGTATACTGGAAAAGGCTCCATTTGAGAAGTCGTGGGCCTACCTCCAAGGTCAGTAACTGAATCCAGGAACTCCAGACATTTGCGGGCAACTTCCTGTGGCCTTTCTGAAACCTCTAAGCCAGAGGTCAAAGGAGAAGCCCATGGCTAAAGCTGACGTGCAAATGTAGTCTCTAGCCTGCATGCTATTTTTTATAATTTGATTTTGAAGGCCTTAGGGGGAGGGAGACCTGGATGGCTCAGTCAACTGAGCATCTGACTCTTAGCCTCCACTCAAGTCATGATCTGAGATCGAGCCTCACATCAGACTCAATGCACTGACAGCACGAAGCCTGCCTGGGATTCTCTCTCTCCCTCCCTATCTGCCCTTCCCCTTCTCTCTCTCTCTCTCTCTCAAAATAAATAAGTGTACTTTTAAAAAGTGTTTAAAAAAGGCCTTGGGGGAAAAGGGGAGAAAGCCACAAGACTCCTCCTTTCTCAGTCTCCTTCCCATTTTCCATTACTAACTTGGCCTCCGAAGGCATTTGTGCCTCACCCCCACGCTCCCTCTCTATTCAGCCACCTACAAGTTTTGGGCCAAGTGTACAGTACTTTTTCCTCATGAAAGAGAAGCAGGCTTTTAGTCTCTGCCTCTGTCGAGTTATTCACAAGGGAACCACAAAATTGCCTTGTCCCCAGATTGACAGCTTAATGAACATGCTGGCACATAGCCTATTTGCATCTTGCAGCATGCATCAGGTAAGAGGCCCCTTATAAAGGAAACAATACAAGGCACTTACACAGGGAAAGCCGAGATACGGAGAGGATGGCCAAGATTCTCTGAATAGCCATTCTGCTGTTTTAAAAATTCAATTTTGCAGTTGGATTAGTTCTCACTCTTCAACTGAATCGCAACGAGGTTTAAAGGGAAGGCAATTAAAACGAATGCCAACTTTCCAGTTCTGAAAGGCACCCTGACTAATCAGTGCTGATTTTCACTTGTTAGAACTCAGAGAGACTTGGCTTTCCACACAAACATGTCTGCCACATCATCAGCTTTTCTATAAATCCCAGCTGGGAAGAGCCCCTTAATGTACGCTTGCGTGATCTATACAGTTATGTTTGGCTGCCCTTTTAAAGAGAGGAAGACATTAAAAAATTCAGACAATGAGTTGTTAAAGACACATTTTAATATGAATATCAACAGACTGAAATTCTCCTGGAAATCTCGATGCCTGAATTGGTTACGAACTGAAAAAAACTATCATATCTCAGATACTTTATGCAGTGCCTACCAAATAGTACTCCCTTATTGATGAAGCATTCATTGATTGATTGGTCCAGGACTTGTGGGGAGTACAGCATAGGAGCTCACAGTCTCAAGAGGGAAATATAATAATTATAATAATAATAAAATAAAATATTAATTAAGTGGAAAACGCTTCTATAAGAGGTAGCAGTCCATTGCCATGTGTGTTCTGACCCTTCAGCTTTAAGCATAGAACATCCCTTGAATGTTAAGCAGTACCTAGAATGAGAAACACGGAAGACATTCCAGATGGTTGGAACAGCAGGCAGTATAATAGAAAACAAGAGTCTGGAATGGGAAACCTTGAATAAAAACTTCACATTTTCCAATCTGCCCCTGAAGTATGCCCAATAACCCTGTCTTCTTGTCCTTCTCTTTATAGTGTCAAAGCATTTAAACAAATCTGAGTTGTCTTGGAACAAAGATGGCATTGTTCGTGGAGTCAGCTATCAGGATGGGAATCTGGTAATCCAGTTCCCAGGTTGGTACTTCATCATTTGCCAACTGCAGTTTCTTGTGAAATGCCCAGAACATTCTGTTGACCTGAAGTTGGAGCTTCTCATCAACAAAGATGTCAAAAAGCAGACGCTGGTGACAGTGTGTGAGTCTGGAGTGCAAACCAAAAATATATACCAAAATCTCTCACAATTCTTGCTGGAGCACCTCCAGGTCAATACCACCATATCAGTCAAAGTGGATAAATTCCAGTATGTGGATACAAACACCTTTCCTCTTGAGAATGTGTTGTCCATCTTCTTATACAGTAGTTTAGACTGAATGAACCACTTCTCCTGGCCTTCAGGAAGAAAGCCACTCTCTACCATACAGTATTTTATCCATCAAACACTTGGGCAAAAAGAAAACTCTAGACCAAGACTAAAACCACAAAGGGTATTAAATAACATGCTTCTCCTTCTTGTCTCTTGGAAAGATACAGCTCCAGGGTTTAAAAAAAAAAAAAAAAGAACAATTTTGAATGAGGTATCTTTCAAATAGAAGGCAGGGAAGCAAGGCAGTGAGTGTGGTGGGAAAAGTCCCACATAGGTGTCAGAAGGGATGGATTTATGCCCTGGCCCAACCACTAACTCACTGTATAACCTGGAGCTATTCCTTTCCCCTCCCTGGAACTCTGGATCCATGTCTCAAATGTGAAGGGGCTGGATTTGAATTTCTCCAAAATCTCTGCCATCTCAGAAGACCAGGATCTCTCACCCCAGACCTGTGACCTAAGATCCCAGGCAGTGTTCTAGAAGTCCTGCAATCAAAGGAAAGGCCTTCACACCAGTCTAACTCCAATGATACTACAAGTATCTGGCTTCATGTTACCTCAGCACTGTCAGAATTTGGGGACAAGTCTCAGAGTACCTTGCCAGATGATGTGAGCAGTGAGATCTAAAATGTATAAAAGAAAGGGTTGCCCAACTGATCATCCTGAATCTAAGAGGCCTCCTGGTATTTGGAAAACTACCTGACTAGGCTTGACTCCATTCAAGTTAAGATTGACAATAACTCAACAACAGACAGCTTTTGTGTCTTTTTGGGAAGGGCTGTGCATTCTGCAAACACTCCAACAGTGGGCAGTGGTCATGGTGATGCAGCCATTTGGTCAGGCAATGCTGCCACCATTTCTCACATGATCTCTCTCAGGGAACCATTTCTGTGGAGGGTTATTAAGGACCCAAAGTGTTGTTGATAAATGATGATGTCCCTGTAAATGATGAGAAGGCCTTCTGAACAATGGCAACCTCCTCTCCTGAGTTGGGCAACCATGAGATTTCTCTAGCTATGTCAACCTACCTTTACATCCATCCATCATTTCCGAAGGAGCACGTTATCTGTTTGAAAGAAGGACTGTTCAGCTTGAAGTATAAATCCCCAGAGCTGATGCTTCAGAAGAAAAAAGGGACCCTTAATTGCCATGCAAAAGACTGGAGCAAAATTTGCATTTTTCTCTAAAAAGGAGGAGGGAAAAGAAAAATGTTGGAAGTCGGGGGTGTTTGTCAGAGAAAGACTAGGAAAAATTTAAAAGAAGAAAAGGGAAAAAAAAAAAGACTCAGTAGTGTTGATATGGATGAGAAGGACTTGGGAAAACAAAACAGCTAGGGAAAAATGTAAGTCATTTGCTGAGCCGCATACTTACTGTCAGCCTCCTCCTAGGCCTCCTCTATGAAATATTCAGTAAAGTCTACATTTCTCATAACACTTTCTATGAGTAGATTCTTTGGGAGGAGCAGGCATTAGAAGAAGTGTTGAATACAGAAAGCCAAGTAAGTAGTAAACAGAGACAGATTTTGAGGACCCAAAACTAGAAAGTAAGGGAGTATGTGGCGTTTGAGTTATAACCTAACTCAGAAGGACAAATGAACCTTGCTTAAGCCAACTCATGCATTCTTGAAAAGGTATCTCCAAACTATGCTGTATAAACTAACCAAATCTTCTACCATCTCATACTCAAAGTTCAGAAAGATCCCATTCCTTCTCTGAGCAGAAACACCTGACTTTTACACTGAGAGTGGCTCCTACTCTCAGTCTCTGTCAAGCAATGCTTTGAAAGCCAACAGCTGAAGACACAGGGGACGCAGCATTTAAAGAAGTTCTGTAGCAAGACAAAGTAATCATTAGTAACTCCACTGAAAATAATACGGAGTGGATAATCTGGAAAGTTTAAACCTAGATTCTCTTACTCCCTGAAGGTTAACCAGCCCCTGGGAATGTGGTAACATCTATGCAAGTAAAACAAATAATTTTTCTAACTAGGAATCCAGGCTAACCAAAACATATGCCCCCTTGGGCAAAACCAAACTGGAGCTCACACATACACACACACACACACATAGCATACATGCAGAACTTGTATAGAAGAGAGATATGTGAGTTGGTAAGAAACAATCAGTGTAGACTAAATGTGTTCCTACCCTTGAGGAATTTATAAGACTTTCTTTCTCCACATTTGGTAACTTTTTCTTCACCCAGTCTACCACCCACTGATGCATCCTCAACTTACCCCAGTTCCCTCTTAGAATTCTCCAGTCACACAAAGTTTGGCCCAGAGGAGAGCACAGCAGCCCCAGGAGGGATGGTAGGAATAGTCTGTAGAGGGAGGAAATACTGAGGGAAATTAGGCAGAATTTACCATACAAGAGAGCCTTCCAGAATCCCTGGAATACCGCTGATTATTCTGGCACTGGGGGACAAAGCCCTTAAGTTAAGAGGATTGAGAAGTCAGTCCCTGTGGTCCCTGGAAAAATCCTGAGTGATGAGCTAAGCCAGTGTTAGAATGCAAGCCCAATAGAGGGCAGAGACTTACAAGTCCTCACATGTGGTTAGTAGCAGAGCTGAGATCAGAGCTAGCAGCTGAGCCCAGCCTCCTGACTCCCCTGTCCATTATTTCCTACCACCCTTGATATGCTTTGTCCTGTAGCCTTTCTGTAATTCCTCAGGTCACATGTTTCCGGCCCTGCACCAGGGTGGTCCCCAGCATTCAGGGCTTCCTCTGTTCTTCTTTGCACCACTTGGATCCTCCAGCCCCATCATTCAAATGTGAGACACAGATAGTCTATAGATTCAGTACATGATCAAATCACAGAAAAAAGTCAAGGTCTCATATAGAAAAGTATAATGTCCTAGAAGCTGGAAGAAATAATTTAAAAATTAAAAGCTTACTGTTTTAATTTGAAGCTATGCATGTGTGTATGTATATGTGTGTATATATGTGTGTGTACATATATATACATATATACATATATACGTGTCATATACATGTGTGTTTTATATGCATGTGTATGTGTGTGTGTGTATGTGTGTGTGTGTGTGTGTGTGTGCCTGCTTTGCTCTAGTAGTTGTTTTACAGATTATCTGCTTAACCTATTGTCAGAGGAGGAAGCTTGATTCTTGCTCTGGGCATTGCAAAATGTGTATACACTTCTATTTATTTTTAATTATGAAGAGAACAGAAAATAATTTCTCCCAGTGCCTTCTTGCTTATTTAAAAACTATTAATATTTTGCCATGTTTGCTTCTGCTTCTTTGTAAAAAGAAAATACTGCAGATAGAGCACTCTCACTCCCCCATCCTTTTCCTTGTAGCCTCTCCTTAGAGAGCTTCTGCCCTGAAGTTGTGTGCCCCTTCACTTACATAATTTTACAGTTATTTTCCCATAAGTATATATAGTACAATTTTCTGTGGCTTTAAAAATTTCAATAAATGATATCATGCTTCATATCACATATGTGACTTGAAATTTTTCATGTAGTGTTGATGTTTTCAGATTGATACAGAATGACACATGTGAATCTGGCTCACCTGTTCAACTGTTTTATAGGATTTCATTGTTTGACTATGCCAGATGCCCCGTGCTCCTATGAATGAACATTTAACTTGATTCTTGATATTGCTACAATGAACATATCTCCCTGAACAGCCCCCAGTCCTTACTGCTATTTTTCTATACAGCAAAAATTATAAATAGTATCTTGACACTAGTGAGTCAACCTTGGCTAATGAGGTTAGACCCGTCTATGGTCACAGCTTGTGAGCTGGAGCTTTGGAATCTAAAAAGCTCTCTCCATCTTTCCTAGAACTTCTGTGCTCTGCACATCCATTCCACACACAGCTCCTGAGCACCAGCGTGGTGTGGCACTAGGACCCCGTGCCAGGTGCTGGGTTATGTCCCCGCATGGGATGAGCCGTGGCTCTGCCAGACTGCTACAGCATCAACCCCAATTAACATGGGGTTTGAAACATACCTTCACAAGGCACTCTGGGGCTGCCCTGGATCCAGTCCTCTCTCTAGAGAGGAAATAAAAAATACCACAAGGTATGAAGGATGAGTGCAACGCCGGGAGGAAAATTCTCCCCCAAGACCAAATGTCTGTATTCCTTGGGGTCTCTTCCAGAACTCTTTTCTCTTCACCCTCCATGCTGTCTCCCTGCATGGCTTAATCAACTCCCCCTGGTTTCAATGGCAGCTTCTTGCCAATGACTGCCTAACTTATATCTCCAGCTTTGATTTGCTCCTAAAATTCAACCCCACATATCCAGTAGCCACTGGGCTCTCTACCTATTAGTTCTTTCTGAGACCTTGCAATGGAAGATTGGCACTCCACATCTAGTATAGTGACTTTCAAGTGTGTTTCCCATGACTCAAGAGAAGAAATGCTCTCCTTTACAAACAAAGATAATTACACACACACACAACCCTAAGACCAAGGATACATTAAGCAATACTGACCCTAGCTACTCATGACTAAGAAAAAAAAAATTCCTGTTGTGACCACCTGAATAGATTCGATCATGCTGTCATGAGTCACAACCCACAGTCTGCAAATATTATTCTAGCATGACTTTCCTTGCTCCACAAGTTGGAAGGCTCAAAGTATACTTTGCTAATTCTATTGCAGCTTGAGTTCTAGAAGAGTGTAAGTCCAAGATGGACAAGATTTTAGAATGTGGTCCACTCTGCTAGCAAGCAGACGTGTTGGGTTTTCTGCAGGTGGCATTTGCAGAGGCTCCAGTATTCATATGTGAGATGGGTGGGTGCAGTGAGTCTGAGCGCAGGGACGGGAGCATCCATTCTGCTGACATGTTCTGTTGCAGATTAGTGGTGGTTCTAGATCTGGCAGCAGTAGCTGCTTCCTGATTATGGTGGTTTCCTGTTTGAAACAGTGGTGTTGTGGCTCTAGAAGGGTACCTTCCTGACTGCAAGGTTGTTGAAGAGGCAGCAGCCACCCTAGCAGCCCTGTTCTGTGGGGAGGCATTCGAGGTTGCTCCTGAAAGCTCCACCTAGATTCTGTGTCTTCAGCCCTCTTGGCGAGTCTGTAAGCCACTTGACACTCCGTGATAAATACCTTCCTGCTAAGCAAGCTGGAGTGTCGTCTATTCTCTGCAAATGATCCCTGATGGATACAGTCTCTACATGTTAAGCTGACTTCACAATACCCAAACTTGTCACTGTTCCTATGTCCTAAATCTCAAGGACAATCTGAGTCTGTCATGACCCTCCTTTCCTATTATCCATCCAATCGACACCTGTCCAGTTCATTAAGTTCTCTTGTCGCCGCCAGCACCATTGCACCTGGGTTACCCTTGTCACCTCCTAACTCACATCCTGGCTCCTGTCTTCCCTCTTACAAATCCCATCTCTAGATAGAGAGCACCATCATTCCGGGGGTTGAGTAATACTGACCAATAATAATGATGATCAAGCTCTTCCATGTTCTGCATTTTTCACAAACACACTCATTGAATCCCCCAAACAGCCTTGTGAGGCAGGTATTTTTATCCCCACATTGCACACAGTGACATTGAGACTCTGAGACATCAGGTAGCATGGCCACTAGATTGTAGAGCTGGAATTCAAGCCCTCTTGTGTGAATGTCCCCCGCTCCAACATTCCATTTTCCAACCACTATGGACCCAGCCTTCCTAAAACCTAAGTTCCTTAAACCAGCTCCATCCCCATGGAGATCTTTCTTTCCTCTCTCACTTCATGCCACCTCCCACCTTGTGCTTGATACAAATCACATCGAACTTCTTCCAGTTCTTCAAACCTTCCATGCCCAACCTTGCCACCAGGTGTTTGCAAGTGTTCTTCCTTCTGCCTGGAATATTCACTTTGTTCTCTTTGCCTGGCTAACTCCCATCATTGTTCCGATCTCCTTAGAGAAGTCTTCCTGACTCTTCTGGCCTCACCTAATTCCCTGCTGTCTTCTCCCCTATTTGTCCTGTCCTTATGTGCATGATGCTCCTTACCCTGGCTCTCTCTCTATATTTCCTCTCCAGCATCTAAGTCCCTGGAAGACAGATCCTATCAATCTTCTTCAGGCACTGGGTCCTCACAGCCCAGCACAGCCCCTAGGATATAACAGCCATTCAATGACTAATTCTTAAATGAATAATCAAAGAAAATCTCTTTAAACACAGGCCATATTCTAGGGGAAAGTTAGCAAACAAGCCATCCAAAAGAGAAAAAAAGGACTAAAAATTCTTTTAAAAGTATGGAAATGTGAATTGAAAGCCACTTTTTCTCCTGAATGTTTCTCAGCACTCAAGAGACGGAAGAGAGCTATTAAAGAAAGGGGAAGTGTCCAAATGCCAGAACTCATCTGTGCCATCTGAGAATTTGGAAGGCAAAAAAACAAAAAAAGAAAAACAAAAAAACCCAAGATGTTCACTTGGTTTATTGAACCCTCTCTATGAATTAGGCGTAGTATATTTGCTGTATAATCTATCTCCCTTCCAATCCCTATGAGATAGCTATATGCTGTTCTAATCATTTTGTAGGTGGGTATACTCACCCTAGAGTATAAATCAAATTTTGGTGCAGTTTAGAATTAACTGAAAGACTTTTTTCAAAAAAAATATAATGCTTGTTTGTGTTTGAGAGAGTACAAGCAGGGAAGGAGAGGAGAAAGGGTCCAGAGGAGCCAAAGCAGGCTCTGAACTGACAGCAGAGAGCCCATTGCAGGGCTTGAACCCACAAACCATGAGATCATGACCTGGGCCAAAGTTGGAGGCTTAACGAGACACCCAGGCACCCCTCAATTAAAAGACTTTTTAATGTCTGATCTCCAGCCCACAGCCCAGGCCAATAAAATTAGAATCTCTGGGGTTGCCACTCAGGCATCACGATTATTTTAAACTCCCAATCTTTAAGTTAAGTTGGAGAGTTAGTGGTTTAAATCCTAACTATCTGTATTGTGCCCTGAACCCACACCAGAGGGCTTGCAAAAAATACAGAATCTCACATCCACCCAGACCTACTAAAACAAAACCAACATTTTGATAAAATCTATGAGACTGTCATTCAGGGACACCGAACAGTTTGAGGACTGTTCGTTCAGATGACTGTCCCTGGTAAGTGTAGAAGAGGTCTCTGAATCCATTGTTCTTCCCCGTTTCCCCCCAGGTGATTTTGGGAAATGCATCCTCCCTCCCCTTCTGCCGTATATGCAAATATGAGGGTCTAGACACTACCAAAAACAATGTTAAGTCACCATGATGGTATTCAATTGTAATTATCACTGAGTTTAAAAAAAAAAACTGCTTTTGGTCCAGATCTTTCCCTTGGGTAGCTTGGGCAAGAGCTGGGACAGGATTGTAACCAATATGTTGAAAGCTTGGGACGTAGTCCAGTGTAGGGGATGTACTTTCCCTATGATGGAGGAAAGCAAGAACCAAGTGTGGGGGTGGCACATGGGAATGGACAGTTTGGAAACCTGAGTGTGAATCCTGGCTCCGGCAGTGATTAACATGAGGATCTTGGTGAGTCACAGACACTCTCTATGTTTCCTCAACTGTAAACTAAGAAGCGTAATCCTTTCCAAAGCTGTGGGAAGAACATACAATAAGTTTGAAAAGTGTACAAATGTGAGGTCTTTTATTACATTCAGTATCTGTAAAGGAGTTTCACTGTGGGAGAGGAGCAGGAAAAAGCTCAAGGGCAAGTATGAGAGTAATGATAGTTCCCTGAAACTCACTGAAGCCGTCTCCATCTGCGTCTGGAAAAACCAGCCACTGGACCAACAGAGATGTTCATGAGGCAAACACCCAATGAGTGCTTTCATGCTATAGGGAAAATTAGCCCGGATAAGCCTACTGAATATTTGAGAGATGGAACCTTGGGGGCCGCCTCCCTGTGTCTCCCTCACGACAACACTGTTCACATACTGGAGTGTTGGTGTTTGTGTGTCTTTTTTTGTTTTTTCCCACTTAGGATTGAGCATCTAGAAGCAAGAAATTTACCCCAATTTCCAGCACTTAGATCAGAGTCTAGCACAAGGTCAGCACTCAAGAAATGTGTGGATTCCCTTGCAGTGAAACAGGGACTTACCAGTTGAGGGTATCGGCTCAACTAGTCAAAAACGTGCTGCATTGCAGTCTGATCCAGCCTCGCGAACAGAAAGCTCCAAGGGAAAACCAGCTGACATATCTCATCATTTTGTTCCTACTGCTGGGGACCCAGAGAACATAACTGCCGTGACCTTTCTGATTTTGCCTTCCGCTATCACAACTAGTTCCATTTTAACAGCTGGCCTGCTGCTCACAGCAACAGGGGCCCAAGTAGTCAAGGGAAGAAAGGCCATGACCCATCATGGGATTGACACATCAAGATGAAGAAAAGGCGAGAAAATGCTTAAGGAAGCTTCATTGCTACTGCCAAAGTTACTTGCATACACCAGCCCTGAACCGAATCTGACCTTTTCATGCTCCTTTTTCATTAGTTAGGGTGTGTTTACTTAAATAGCCTGATGTCACATAAGTATATATCATTGCTAACACTGACTGAGTGCCTCTTTACCACTTCCAGGCGTCATTATTGGAGCCCTCGATACTGTTATTTCATTCTCGTGCTGTTTTATGAGATTAAAGGTTTCCATTCCCACGTTACATATGAAGAAATGGAGGCTCAGAGAAATGCATACAGACGTCTAAGTAGCTCAGAAGCCAGGGTGTAAATGCTCACAGTCTGAGTCCAAAGTCAACATCCCTAACAACATTGCACTCCTCCCTCTGGGGCCACCTGACTTTGCACATGCTGATCCCTTTATCTACATGGTTCTTGTCCTCATATCTCTGCTTAGTTAATCTGACCTCATTCATAAAATCTCAACTCAAACCTTATTTATCAAGAACCATTCCCAGGCCAAGGTAGGCATCCAATTTCTGCCTTGACATCCCCACTTCTATCTAACTACTTACCATCCTGCAGTATATAATTGTTAGGTTGCGAGAACAACATTTAAATATAGTTCACTTTCTGCCAATATCTACAAAATAAAGTAATTCTTGCTTCCAAACTATTTTGGTTTGATCCCACACCATTCACACCCTACTCTGGATTCTGGAAAGGACCTTGCTTTTTTGAGGCCAGCGACCCTACAACCCTGAGCCTTCACACAGGCCCCTCTAAGAGGGAAATCATGAACTTGATGACACCAATATGCCTACTTCTACACAGCAAAGAAATGTGTTACTCCCCCACAACCAGAAGTACCTAGGCCTTTTCATGACTTAGAATCTTGGCCCAGCTCTTCCTGGCCCCAGAGAGCGAAAGAAGTGTGACCACCCCAACCCAAAGTGCCAACTCATTTCCTGCCCAGAATTAACCACTTCCCAAAATGAGTGACTATATGAACATCAATTCCCTTCAGGGGAAACCCCCCCTCCCACCAGGCTGTCATCTTACCTTATGACCCCAACCTGACAATCACCCAACAGCTTGACATTGATACCCTTCCCAAAGTCTATATGACTCATCCTTATCTACTAACACCGTGTTGTTCTGGGACAGTTCTTGACACACAGTAGGCATTTGATATATATTTGTGGAATAAATGAATGATTGAATGAATACCATCTTAGATGTCTGCATACTATTTTAGAGCTTATAAAAATTATTCTTTCAACAGACATGAGAGAATTAAGCTGTGCACTCAGGCGGTAAGGGCAGAGCTGGGTTCCCCTGGCATTATAATTTCTTGTCCAGACTATACTATATTTTGAGGTCAGCAAACTATAGCCTCTGGGGTGTCTGCATGTTTTTGTAAATAAAGTTTTATTGGAACACAGTTGTCTCCTTTCGTTTATTTACAATCTATGGGCTGCTTTTGTGTTATGGTGACTACAAATTAAGTAATTGTGCCACAATGAAGGACAGCCCCTATAACCTACAAAGACTTCATAGAAACTATTTGTGGGGCACCTGGGTGGCTCAGACAGTTAAGTGTCCAACTTCGGCTCAGGTCATGATCTCACGGTTCATGAGTTTGAGCCCCATATCGTGCTCTATTCTGGCAGTACAAAGCCTGCAACCTGCTTTGAATTCTGTATCTTCCTCTCTCTCTGCCCCTGCTCTCTCTCGAAAAAAAAATAAATAAATAAACCTTTTTAAAAAAATTTTTAAAGAAAATATTTGTGGACTCTACCATATATTACTGATGGTTCCATATGTGTTCAGATATGCATACTTATACACCATACATCATAAATTCACCCACAAAGAGAACCCTTTGGTGACTGCCTTTACCCAAACTTCTCAATGTTGTCTATGAGAGGGGAATGTGAAGTGTATTGGAATCATATAGAGACCATGTCTGTAAGTCGAGTAAGAGGTTCTGTGGACAAATGCATGGGCTTTGACCATGGTAGTACCTATTCTAACAATATGAAGAAGTGACAAACTAAAAGAAGGTCTTAGACTCAAGTCTACTCAAAACAGTGACAAGGGATCACTTCTAATGAAATGGGACAGAAGAACCATGAAAAACAGAATAATTTTAAAATCACAGCTTGGACCCCTTAGCTGGAGGAAATTCCTGCACACCATTATAACGATCCAATTCAGTCTAGTTGTACATAATACATAGATGAATATGAAACAGGGTTCCTGTAGTAGTAGGAGTAGTAGTAGTAGTCATCGTAGTAGTACTTGGTAGTATTTAATAGTAGTACTTAGTAGCTTTTAATAGTAGTACTTAGTAGTATTTAATCTTGATGTAAGCTGCCAGGAGCTTTCTGATCTCAGATGCTTAAATTAACTTTTG
Source organism: Proteles cristata cristata (assembly GCA_017311185.1). Taxonomy (NCBI): domain Eukaryota; kingdom Metazoa; phylum Chordata; class Mammalia; order Carnivora; family Hyaenidae; genus Proteles; species Proteles cristata. Next base: position 365,513 of record JAESUZ010004618.1, read on the forward strand.
AGGACAAAAAAGGTTTTTCTTTGTTTTTTTTTAAAACACATTAATAGACATTTTAGTTACACACACAAAAAAGTGAAGATCATGTTTTAAATAAGAGTGGTTTGAGATGTGAGAAGTTGAGCTACTTTATAATAATGAAAAGATTATTAATGGAAATGTCTCTTTCTAAAATGTGGATTCAAAATGTACTGCTCCATGACAATTTTTTGTTTTTATATTTATATAGTTTTCTTTTTAAAATACTTTTTAATGTTTATTTCATTTTGAGAAAGAGATAGAGAGACAGAGCACAAGTGGGTAAGGGACCAAGAGAGGGAGACACAGAATCGGAAGCAGCTCCAGGCTCCAAGCTGTCAGCACAGAGCCCAATGTGGGGCTCGAACTCACAGACCATGGGATCTTAGCCTGAGCTGAAGTCAGCTGATTAACTAACCGAGCCAACCAGGAGCCCCATAGATTTGTATAGTTTTCTTTTACCAGCTACCCAGGTGAGTGTGGAAGCAGAGACAAGATGATAACTTGAGGGTCTTCCATTTACATTAGTAAAGGGAACTTAAGTAAATTCTCTTCAAATTATGGAACCCCATATACAGCTATTTTCTAGACTGAATTACCTAGACTTCCAGAAATACACTGTCAGGCATGGGATCCTACACAACATGGGGCCAAACCCAACACCATGGATGGTGGAACATTGTAAGTGCCCAAAAGACAAGTTATCATTCTTCTTCTTTGATCACATGGTAGATACTTATGAAATATTTATTGATTTGAATAGAAGCTAAAATCACCTTTAAAAGAACTTGCTATAGTGAGTTTTTCCCTTTTAGTTCAATATCTTTCCAACTGGAGATGTTCTATTCAAATACTCATTACATGAGCTATATGTGCATATATCTTTTTTAAATAATTAACTCAAGGCTCCTTTTACATCTTTTAATTTTTTAAATGTGTATTTATTTTTGAGAGAGAGAGGCAGAGCAGGATCAGGAGACAGTAGAGAAAGGGGGAGACAGAATTTTTAAGCTTGCTCCAGGCTCTGAGCTGTCAACACAGAGCCAGATACATGGCTCGAACTCACGAACTGCAAGATGACCTGAGCCGAAGCCCGACGCTCAACCCACTGAGCCACCCAGGTGCCCCTCAAGGCTCCTTTTAAATATAGGACTAGCAAAAATAGCTTTCTGTTTGAGAAGACATGTGGTATCGGGAAAAATTGTGAAAGACTGAAATTTAAACAGAGTACTGACTAGCCCATGAGTTCAGATTATTTTAAGCTTTCATTGTCTCTGAGATTTTTTTACCACCCTGATATTGTAGAAAATTGATAGTAATGCAAATCATTTTTGTCCATAAAGATTCAAATTGTGTCCTGTGCTCTGTAATTGATTATCATTCTGTAGATATTGACCAGTTTTGAGAATTTTTCACTTATTTGTAACCCTCTCCTCTACCCAGAAGCATCTTATTGGTGTCTCCAGAGAAACTTCCTTGATAAACATTGGTCTATATTAATAATGCCAGATAGAGATAGATACACAGATAGATGATTGATAGATAGATAGATAGATAGATAGATAGATAGATAGATAGAAAGATAGATAGATAGATAGATGATATAATACACATACAGTAGTAAGTGCAGAACAGATTTACATATTCTAGTGGTTCAGCTACTTTTAAATATTTTTATTGGAGAAATATGATCATTTTGGCATTTTAATCCAAATATTGAACTATGGAATAAAGCTAAATGTTGCATTAAAAAGGAGGTATTACTAGGCTCATTTTATTGACATAGAAAAATTGAGACTCAGAGATGAAAATCACCTAGCAAAAAAATAAGTGGGAAGACCAGGACTCCCACCCAGATATTCAGAAAAAAACTAGTTTTTATTCTATTTCTTGAAAGCTTACTTCATGTCTTTCTCTGAAGACTTAAAGAAAGTAAAATCTCTGCATATTAGAGACACATCCATGATACCCAAAATATCACTACTTCAAAAAAGATTAGGCCAATGCTATTTCAGAAATACAGTGGGAAAAGATCCCAGAATTAATATTTTCGGTGCCATTGCAGAGAGTAAATTTGATTAGCACAAAGGAAATGTGAGGAAAGTACAAGAGCCAGATTTGCTTTTATAGAGCTTAAAAACTAATGTGGACAATAAGCTGTATGTCTCCAAAATATCCTGATTAAAGTATAACATGATATATTGAAAAGCCCAACAAATGCAATAAAATCAACTAATAATAATAATATCTAACACATTATAAGATCTTCCTATGAGCCAGGCATTGATGTTAGTGCTTTTACATTCAATAACTCTGTTATTCCTCATAGGTATCCTATGTGGGTGGCCTTATTACTATTTCTCACTTAAAGGTTTGGAAACAAAGCACGGAGAGGTTCATTTACTCTAGGGCCTGTCTGGAAATGTCCAACTAATGGATGGAACACCTATGATAACTGTGAGGTTTGGCTTTGCAGAGCCTCACCCTTGGCCCTTCAGGGGAGAAAGGGGATCCAGAAGACAAGTTAGCGGTGCATACATTGTGGTTCTGAGAAGAAAGCTAATGTCTTCAAGGAGGGAATGGTGTTGGACAGCTTCCTGTTGGGGGGTGAAGCCTGGTTAAAGCACAGCAGGAAGCTTGTGGCCTGGGCAATGGTAATAGAAAGAAGAACAGGATAAGCAGAATAAGGAAGGATGCTTAAATGGCTCCTAAAGACCATACCTTGAAAATATCTTGCTTTAACAGAATTTCTTTCATTCATTATGACAAATTTGTTTTATTTACAACTAATGCGACAAATTGTATGGTGATAGATGGTAGCTACACGTGTGATGAGCATAGAATAATGTATAGAGACGGTGAATCACTACGTCGTGCACCTGAAACTAAGATTGTGTGTCAACTCTATTCAAATTTTTAAAATTAATAGAAATACAAATGATAAACATAATGCAATAAAAAGTATTGCTTGATACCACTATTGAAGTTCTAAGGTGGAGAAAGATAAAAAGTAGCAAGCCTTTTTTTTTCTGCATCCAGGGTCTGAAACAAATTGAAAATTAAAGCAGAGATTAGGTAGACAGGAAATTAAAAGATCAACTTTATGATTCCAAAGGGTCAGGTTGGGGGACATAGCTTAGTTTGAGAGCCAAATGGGCCAGCCCTTCTAGCTGAATCCCAGATCTAGACATACTGGCCTGTCGTAACCAGTATGAATCCTGGACAAGAGCAAGGGTCCCCCAAGAGGAAGATAAAGAGAGCAGTCAAGAGGAATATACCCACTGTAGTCTTCCCAGACTTGCCAAGCAGATGAGCCACACCGCCATCCTCATGGTAGGATGAGTCAAGAAAAAAGAGAGACATGAAGTTATACTAACTGAGTTTCCTTCATGAGAAACACCTGGAAAAGAGATGAAGGGTTCCTCACTGATACCCATCATTCTTTTAAAAATTTCATACTAAGACACAAAAGAATTATATTTACAAATGCCTACAATTAAAATAATACTTAGTGGTGAAATAGTAAACATGCGTCCATGGTTGGTAACCCATTAGGCAGGGAGGCCCATTATTATTATTTTTTTTTACAAACAGTTTATTGTCAAATTAGTTTCCACGTAACACTCAGTGTTCATCCCCACAAGTGTCCTCCTCCATGCCCATCCCCCCTCCCCCCCCCACATCCATCAGTCCTCAGTTTTTGTCAGCTTCAAGAGTTTCTCATGGTTTGCCTCTCTCCCTTTCCCCCACCATTTCCGCCCTTCTTCTCCCCCTTGTTCCTCTGTCAAGTTCTTCCTAATCCTCCTATACATGCAAACATATGATATTTGTCCTTCTCTGCCTGACTTATTTCGCTCAGCATAACACCCTCAAGGTCCATCCATGTTGCTACACATGGCCAGATTTCATTGTTTCTCATTGCCATGAGTAGTATTCCATGGTATAGATAAACCACATCTTCTTGATCCATTCATCTGTTGATTATTAACACTTCTATGCGATACTGAACTGGAGTCCTGGCCAGAGCAGTAAGAAGTAAGGGAAGAAACACACACACACACACACACACACACACAGAGTAAAACCTTGGTTTACGAGCATAATTCGTTCTCGAAACATGCTTGTAATCCAAAGCATTCATATATCAAAGTGGATTTCAAGAACCATCGGCTCAGTTATGATCATGTGACATTCAGCATCACGTACTACTCTTATTGCAAGACACTACTCATTTATCAAGTTAAAAGCTATTAAAATGCTTACTCATCTTGTGGAGCACTCACAGAACAAGTTACTCACAATCCAAGGTTTTACTGTATATCTTTTTTACTGTATGTATATTTACTATATATATTTAATGTCTTAAATGTTATTATTAAAATGTTTTCTACAGTATATCAAAGACATGACCATAAAAGAATGATTAATCATCATTCTTCTAAATTAAGAACTTCTATAATGAATAGACACCATTATGAAAGTGAATAGAAAAGCCACAAATATTTGGAAAGGTGTCATTTATATATGTGACAAAGGATTCACATCCACAATATATAAAAACTTCCATAAGTCAACTAAAAACACAAACCAATCTAAGTTTCAAATGAGCAAAACAGGACGTCAAAAAAGAGAATATCTGTATGGCCAATAAGGATATGAAAGGTGTTTGATATCATTAGTAGTCAGAGAAACGGAAATTAAAACCACCATGAGATACCACTACACATGCATCAGAATTGCTAAAATTAGGATGACAGAGAAAATCAAGTGTTGATGATGGTGTGAAGCAACTGGAAATCTGATAAATTGCAGGGGGAACTGAAAATGGTAAAACCACTGTGGAAAATTATTTGGCAATATCTACTAAAACTAAACATACATTTGCCCTATGATCTAACTGTTCTATTCCATTGATATAAGTGTCTGTTTTGGGGCCAGTACCCTTCTGTCTTGATGATGACAGCTTTGTAATACATCTTGAAGTCCAGGATTGTGATGTCTCCAGCTTTGGTTTTCTTTTTCAGGATTGCTTTGGCTATTTAGGGTCTTTTCTGGTTGCATACAAATTTTAGGATTGTTTGTTCTAGCTCTGTGAAGAATGCTCATGTTATTTTGATAGGGATTGTATTGAATATGAAGATCGTTTTGGGTAGTATCAACATTTTGGGTAGTATCATTTTAACAATATTTGTTCCAATCCATAACCATGAAATCCACATATTCAGACTCGAATGGAAGAAATATTTTTTAAAAGAAGGGAAAAAACTCCTTTTTCCTGTGCTTATACATTCTTATCTTTCTTTCTCTCTACTCATCTATTTACCTACCATATTTCATCACACCCAAACTTCTGTCAATTGCAAAATGTGCCACCAATTTCTGTACCACCAAGAAGGACAGAAAAGACCACTATCAATTAAACTGTAATACATCACACATTGTAAGAAACATCCTGATTTCAGAGACATGAAAATTGAAAAATGTAAGTCTTAGAATTGGTAATATACATATAAACACACACACACATATAACACATACACATTTTCTTTTACAAAAATGCAGTTATCCTATGCATACTGGTCTACAATTTACTTTTTTGCTTAAGCATATAGCAAAGATATCCTTTCATGTCAGTGCCTGCATGTCTTTCTTTTCTGCCATTATTCTTTATTCTTTTAAATGACCATCTTGTATTTCTTTGTGAAAAGGTAATTTTCAAACCATTTCTCCATTGATGAACAGATTGTTTGAAGCTCTTGCTATTTCAATAGACCTGCTATCAACATCCCTGAAAAATACATCATTATGTACCTAAAATAGAGTGAGACTTTTTTATAGATTAGGTTCCTAAAAGTGGAATTTAATATCAATGGATACGGACATATAAGATTTTAAGATATTATAAGTTATCATTCACAAATTTTAAACCGATTCACTCTCCATCCAATAGTGTAACATGGTACCCACCTCCCTCACTTTCATCAGTCATGAGTACTACCAATCTTTATTATCTTTGCTAATTAAGGGGGCTTATATGACCTTCTATTGGCATTTTATTTGGCATTTAAAAATAACTTAGGGAGCGCCTGTGTATCTCAGTCAATTAAGCATCTGACTTCAGCTCAAATCATGATCTAACGGTTCATGGATTTGAGCCCTGCATCGCGTTCTGTGCTGACAGCTCAGAGCCTGGAACATGCTTCAAATTCTCTGTGTCTCTCTCTCTACCCCTACCCTGTTCACGTTCCATTTCTCTGTCTCTTAAAAAAATGAATAAAACATTTAAAAAATAACTTAGGCCCATGTCTATACTAATATGAACTAGATTCTAGAAATATTGCCATATTAATTAAACATATTTGATCATAAACTACTGACTGTGCTATAGAGAGGGCTTCTGTTTTGAAAAACTGTTGGGATTGGATGGGGTTTTCTATGGAAATTCATTGTCCTCAGAGCACTTGCCCTGTCCTTAGCCTTTGTTGAGGGACATAGGTCTAGGTACCTACTTAAGTACAGGAAGCCACATTCTGTACCCAAGTCATTGCCAATTGGCAATTGGGGAGTTTGAGTAGGGACAGATTACCCCTTATTGAGCCTATAGAATGGCCAGTTCCCTATGGTTTGCAAATTTGGCTCTGCAGAGACAACAGGGAGTAAATGGGTGTACATCTCTATACTTTGTACACCCTCTAATCTCCATCAATCTATCCCCCAACAAACCCTTCCACTACAACTCTCTAAAAATCCTACTCTGGAGTCAGCAAATATCCATAAACCATCAACTTTTCTTGGTAAGTTCTTTTTGCCTTTCTGCCTTAGCTGAAATCTGGCTGTTCTCTGAGAGGCCATTTCTCCTATAGCCTCTTGAATGGAAGGTGCTTTGTTCTCTGAGACCCCACACCATCAGAGTCTTAAGATGGGTTAGGTGTCCTCCTTGTTTCTCATTTCTCCCTCTCCCTTACTCATAAAACACTCAGTCTCTGGTGAACGCACATGCTTATCGATATTATCTTCTGACCTCCTGACCACTCCCTTTAACCCTTAAAGAACTGAGCCCCTGACTGTTTTCCTCTTCACTCCAATTCCTGTATCATGCTCACTGGTCTCAGCATCCATACATAAGCCTATCCAGGACTTTGGTCTCTTGCTCCTTCACCTTTTCCTCCCCCCATCTAGGCTACCCACTGCCACAGTCATATCCTCAATTTCCCCACCAATAGAAACTATATTAGATGTAAAATATCAATGTGGGACACCTGGGTGGCTCAGTTGGTTCAGAGTCTGACTCTTGATTCTGGCTCAGGTCATGATCATACAGTTTGTGAGATCAAGCCCCATGTCAGACTCTATGCTGACAACGTGGAGCCTGCTTAGGATTCCCCCTCTCTCTTTCACACAAACACACACACACACACACACACACACACACACACGCACACACACGCACACACACACACACCTGCTTGTGCTTTCTCTCCTCTCAAAATAAATAAATAAACACACTTTTAAACTAAAAAATAGGGGTGCTTGGGTGGCTCAGTGGCTCAGTCAGTTAAGCAACAGACTTCGGTTCAGGTCATGATCTCATGGTTTGTGAGTTCAAGTCCCGCATCAGGCTCTGAACTGTCAGTACAGAGCCTGAAGCTTGCTTCAGATTCTAGGTCTTGCTCTCTCTCTGCCCCTACCTCACTCACACTCTGATTCTTTCTCTCTTTCAAAAATAAAAATAAACATCAAAAAAATTTTTAAGTAAATAAAAAATAAGTAAATGTATACACCTCATACCCTGACCACCCCATTCCATCATTCCAAATCACATGATCTAGAACAGCCCCACCCCACCCCACCACAATTCTTTGACTTTATCTTTCAATCCTTACCATTTTCTCTGCACCCCTTAGTCTCTCCTGACTTCTCTTCTTGCCCATCCTAGATTGCATGAGCATTTGTTTTAATTAGTTCCTGGCAAATCTCCTCAGCTTCCTTGCCCATGGCCCATCCATCATTTTGGCCTTCACATATCAACCATTCCCCCTTCCTGAGGTATTCCCAACCAGCTATATGTTGCTGGAGAAAACAATCACACAACTGGACTGGCAGGGTTCACATTAATGTCATGGTCCAGGTATCAATGGGCTTTCATAACTACCCAGAGGGCTGACCATCTTTCTCTCACAGGCTGACTTTACCACTCACTGAGGTGAATAATTTCTCTCTCCTCATGCCTCCCACACCTCTTCCTCTAACCACAGTTTCAGCTGATACCTTGCATCATACTTACTTGAGAAAAACACAAATCACCAAAAGCAAACCCCCTCAACTTCTCACCACCCATGCTCAAGCCTACAGTATTTGTACTCATTCTCTCCTTCTTTTAGCCTACCATAATGGGAAAAGTGTCCTCAAGCCTAATAAAAGTCTCTTGGGCTATGAATTCCATCCTATGACTTCTCTCTCAGCTCCCATTACACCCCAATCGCCTGAGATTTTTCTCCCACCTCACTGGGACATTTTATCCAGCCTTGGCTGGCTCCTCCTCAACTTCCTGAACTTAGAATTCTTTGGAAGATCTTCCTGATTTCCTTCTACAGTCTTCCCCTCCATTATCTCTTCTGTGACCATGGCTACAAGTGCCATCCATATGCTATGACCACTACATTTATATCTCCACTTCAGTTAACTCCTCTGAGATCCACTCTTACAAATTCAACTATTTAACCTATTCTCCCTGCTTTTTCAAATATAAAATGTTCCAAACTCTACATCTTTTTTTAAATGTTTATCTATTATTTTTGAGAGAGACAGAGCACATGCAAGGGAAGGGCAGAGGGAAAGAGACACACAAACAGAATTGGAAGCAGGCTTCAGGCTCCGAGCTGTCAGCACAGAGCCCATCGTGGGACCTCAACTCACAAACAGTGAGATCATGATCTGAGCTGAAGTCAGACACTCAATCGACTGAGCCACTGAGGGGCCACTAAACTCTACATCTTCTACTCCCCATACCACCTCCCACTCTCTGGACTTCTTCAGAGTTATCCCATTAACTCAATTGCCCAAATAAAAAAATCACCCTTTTGTTAATATCCAACATCCAAGCAACCAATAAGTGTCTTGTGCTACTCGCTAATTAGTGCTCTCACTTTTCCTTTTTCTTCATCTCTACTATCAACACTGTGATCCAAACCATCATCCTCACCTCCATTACTAGAATAGGCTCTTGCCTGTTCTCACCTCTTCCTTGCTGTTTCCTCACCACCTCTGATGCATTCCCCACCCATGAGAAAGGATCTTTATTTTAAAAAATTGGATTCTGCTTGTTTATTGGTCTCTCTCTCTCTCTCTCACTCTCTCACCTCCCTCCCACTATCTCATTAAATTTGGAAATTCCAGAACCTAGCCCAATACTGGCACTTAACAGTAGGACCATAAACATTGGTTAGATGAATCAATGAAGTGGAACTATCAAGGAAGTCTTATAATTATCTGAAACCCAGACATAGTGAGCTGAGAAATGTGTAATGGAACCAGAAACCAAAGCACAAATGTAAAGGAAAGACAGCCCAGAAGTAGCAGACAATATGAAAAAGAGAGATCATCAGACCTGGAAAATGTTTGGCATAGTGCCTGACCCTTAACAGGCATTATTATTATTGAAGAGAAATTTATACATGGTAGCTGAAACAGTGGCAGTAGTTAAGGGCCATGGGAAGGTCCTGAACTTTCCAGTACTTTTATGATGAGCCAGTCTTTTGGGAGTCAACTGTGTTACTGAGATTCTATTCTTCCTTATTCTTATGCATATAGCTGCATTAGTCTGAGGAAACTCCTGAGTTTCCTGAGTTTGAGTTATCTATCCAAGTATTGCTCTAACATTAAGTATCTCCTGAGTCAACCTGGGAAAATTCCTTATTCCTTATTCCTATGCATATTGCTGCATTAAGCTGAGGAAACTCCTGAGTTTCCTGAGTTTGAGTTATCTATCCAAGTATTACTCTAACATTGAGTATCTCCTGAGTTGACCTAGGAAAATTCCCAGTTATAACTGGAAAAATAACACACTAATAAGATCTATATGGTCCTTCCCAGAGTTACGGTTCTGTATTTTTCACAACTCTGTCCCTGGTGTCAGAGCACAATAGGAGCCTGAAACGTATATGTCGAAATGGATTCAACTGACTAGAAAGTCCCAAGACATGGATTAATTCTGGATTTTCATATAATTTTCCCCTTTCTCTTAAAATGAAAGAAGGAAATGAATGCTGGCAGTTTATTTTGTAGCTAATGGAGCTTTAACTGCAATAGATCCAAATGTGAAGTCACTCCAAATGTGAAGTATTCCTTGGACAGACAACCCAAACTCCAGGGAACTCTTAATGGGAAAAGAGGAGTGCCCCCTACATGTGACTGCATGTGCTACCATGGTAAGAGGGCTTTTCTAGCAGGAGCAAATAATACCCACCACATCCTAGAAAAGCTGACCAGCCCAAAGTACCTCTCATTGCTACATTCTGAAAGAGGCCGTGAACAATCACCTATTGTTGTTTTTGTAAAGAAGGAGACTGAAGTTCCTAACACTAAACCAAGATATGCCAACCAAATCAAGACAAATGTGATGGTTTGGGTTTTTCAATTCTCTCACTTCCAAATTCCTATCTTATACCCTATGGACTTTCAATCATGTGATCATTTTATGGAACCAGTGTCAGGAACTGGAAACAGTATGGACATTAGAGCCAGAATCCCAATCTCACATTTACTACTTTGCTTTAAGGTCTTAAACAAAGCCATTTAACATGGCTGAGTTTGTTTAGTTATCTAAGAAGTGGATATAACTGTGCCAAACTTGTAGCGCATTTGAAAGGATTACAGATAATGTGAGCTCCTGCAGCTAGCTTACAGTAGGCACTCAATACTAAGAGCAATTAGATACCCATTGCACAGTGGTAGGTTTCTTTCACTAACTTGACTGTAGACCTCTAAAACAACATAGTTTTTTTTTTTTCTTTATTTTCTACAACGTAAGTGTTCAATAGCTAGATATGAATCATGGCTACTAGACTGGGCAGCCCAAGTCAATACTATTTTTCTTTGAAGAAATGATTGGGGTATTTTTAGGTTTAAAATCTTGATGAGGTTTTGTTCCATAGATGATTTTTCAAAAATTTGTTCTTTGTTGGTAGAGTTCTTTGTTTGTACACTGGTACTAAAAATATCTTCCAAATTATGTCCACATCCTCTTTATCTTTACCTTTGTGTCTGCTGGATCTGCCAGCTTTCCAAAGAGGTGGAACAATTTTCCCACTACAAACTTGAGTCTGTCAGGATTCTTCCTTCCTTCTCTCTCTCTCTCTTTTCCTTCTTCCTCCTTTTCCTTCTCCTTCCCTTTCTCCTCTCTTCCTCCTCCTCCTCCTCCTCCTCCTCTTCTTCCTCCTCCTCCTCCTTCTTCTTCTTCTTCTTCTTCTCCTTCTCCTTCTCCTTCTTCTTCTTCTTCTTCTTCTATGTATTTCCTGCAGATTTCATTTTCTATATTTTACTCTGATGCATAATTATTCATGACAGTGTATTCCCTTATGGACCACATACTCTATCATTACAAAAGGTTCCTGTTTGACCTATTCACCATCTTTTGCCTTGAATTACACTTTCCTAACATTAATTTTGAGATCTGTCTGTATTCTTTCAGATGTCCTTGATTTGTATGCCTCTGCTCAGCCTTATAATTTCAATTCTCCATGTCTCTTTGTTTTAAATCTATTCTCTGAAACTGAGGGTTGATGGGGGTGGGGGAGAGGGGAAAGTGGGTGATGAGTATGGAGGAAGGCACTTGTTGGGATGAGCACTGGATGTTGTTGTATGGAAACCAATTTGACAATAAATTATAGTAAATAAATAAATAAACGAATGGATGAATAAATCTGTTCTCTGAGTCACTCAGAAGTGAGCTCAGAAGTGAATCTGTAACTCTAGAAATTCTGATGAAAGAATCTTCTACAGCCACATTATCTATCGAGCTTTGAAGAACCATGAAGCTCTTTAGCATGTTCTTAATAACATTAATTTCCTATATATTTATAGCACACTGTGGCCTCAAAAGCACTTTTTACTTATTACATTTATAATCTTCACAACCATCGTTGAAGTAGAAAAAGAAGATATTGTCACTCATGGTGATTCTAGACATAAGGCAGTATGAGCTGCTCAAGCATTTTAGTAATGAGTGTAAATTAGCTCAGGTGTTTCCAGGACAAACAAACTCATTCAGTGGAGGATGATAGGACAGACAGACATGCAGATCAGGGGAATGAGGTGACTCCTGGAGAGTTGTGCCTTTGCACTTTTTTGTTAAGTACAGAGGTTTGGTCTTTCATTCATCCAAAAAGTGTTTATTGACTATACCATATACTAGAAACTATGTCAAGCAGTGGGAATATAAATATTATGTCTTGAATAAGACATAATCCCTGCTCCATGACACCCACAGTCTAGTGGTTCTTAAATTTAGCTGATTAACAAAATTGACCAGAAAGAACTTTTTCATAACAGAGTCCCTTGGTCCCTCCTTCCAGGCACACTCAGCAATCATAGGGCTGAAATCTAGTACATGTTAAAGCTCTACAGTCCCAGACGGAGTTGAGAACACTAGACCTTCAAGTATACAATCAACTATTGGTGCACTTAGCAATTCCTATAACTTCATCCCTGCAATGGCTCATACCATTTCATTTGAGTCTCAGTGCAACACAGTGAGTCAGAACTTGGTTATATTCACTTTATAAGTGTGAGAATTGAGAAGCAAAGTGGTTTTCCAAGTCCACAGCCAGGGAATGACAAAGCTTAGTCTGGAACTAAAATTCACTGCTCTAAAGTCCTACCCTCTTTGATCTCCCCCAATGCATCATGAACCCAAAGGAAGGAATGGCAGTACCAAATAAATTCACCTATCTTTGCCTTAGGCTTTGCTTTCGGAGGAGGGTAGGGCAAGCTCTAATACTAGATTCTTTGCAAGTAGCCCTTAATTATGTACAAAGATATCAACTTATGGAAATTTGTGTCATTCACTTCCAAAATGTAAAGAAAGACCTCACACGTATTTCTGTCTGAAACTTTCAGACAGACCCTCATGGCTCACTTCAGACCTATAGAACACACTTCCAGAGCCACAAGCCTGGGTGACAATCCTGTGAGAAAGAAAACTTGCTTGTATTCTTCATATTCCAATAGGTGGGTGAGTCAAGCCACATACCATAAATGGAAGACACCTAGGATTTTATGTGCAGATACCTTGAGTCAGAGGCAGTGCTTCACCAGAACAACCCATCTTTGACTTTTATGAACCAGAACCTCTGAAAGTGAGGTTGGGACCTGTGTGTTGTTAACAAAATTCCCTCAGGTATTTCTGTGCATCCATTCACACGTGCCCATTTATAGGTGCAGATCCCGAGAGAGGCAAGAGACACCTTCAAGGATCCATGGAGAATAAGAAGCTGAAAAACTAGCACTAGATCCCAAGCCTGGAGTCCCAAGCCTGACACGCAACAGCTATGTTGCAGCTGTGAACGCCTCAGCACCACTGCTCCACTCCAAAGGACTGTGCTGGCAGGTGAAAGGTGGAGGGGAAAGAACAGAAAGCCTTGATTGTTGCCTTACTCTGGGAAGCTGCCTTTCAGAGAACCTGAATGTCCTTTAACTCATGTCAATGATTTAAACAGGAAGTTTCTAATCAGGAAATGATGATCATAAAGCACAGTGCTGGGGTGTAGGGAGGTAACACGTCATCCAGAAACCTGTTTCCTTTCACAAACCTTGCGACTCTACCTCCATCTTTGTTTGACAGAATAAAAGACTGGTAGTTTGTCACCTGCTCTGACTCTTAAAATCAGGTATGCTATTTTTCTTTAAAAAAATTGACTCCTTCAGGGATGCCTGGGTGGCTCAGTAGGTTAAGTATTTGACTTTGACTCAGGTTATGATCTCACAGCTCGTGAGTTCAAGCCCTGTGTCAGGCTCTGTGCTGACAGCTCAGAGCCTGGATTCTGCTTTGGATTCTGTGCCTCCCTCCCTCTCTGCCTCTTCCCTGCTCACAGTCTGTCCATCTCTCTCTCTCAAAAATAAACATTAAAAAAATGACTCTTTAAGAAATATTTCCTTTTTTCCTTTCCCTTAGGTGAACCAAGCCCAAATAATGGAATAGAAAGGCAAAAAGGATGCATTAACAAAGTAAATTTAGAACGTTCCAAGGGATACACCAAGGAAAGGAGAAAACACCCTTTAGGACCAAAATTATAAGGGAAAAATAATGACATCTAATTGTTATTGAAACCTGAAGTATATTATTTTATCTACTTGTCAGAACAACTTCATGAAACAGATATTATTAGTTTTATCCCCATTTTATAAATGAAGAAGATGTATTCCATGAGAATAATTAACATGCCCAAGATCATACAACCCAATAAGGTGTTTAACCAAAAAGGCCAAATTTCAGACCCCTTCTTTCTTCAGAGTATCAGAAAAGGTTTTCTGAATGCTACGAGTATTTTCTAGGTCTCTGAGAAGATCCTGTTCAATTTGGCCTATATAACAAATATAGTTCTTTCTAGATGCCGTGGAACCTCTATAAACTAGGTTGTCCTTTGTCTTGGAAGGTGCCAGAACAGTGTCACGATAGAGTCTAATATTTTTACAAAGTTCCAGCTGGAAGGCTCAACAAACTAAAGCACATCTTTCTTTGGACAAATGGGAAAGCTGAGGCTCAGAGAGGGCAAGGAGCTTGCCCCAAATCACACAGCAAGCCAGTGCCAGAGGCAGCTCAAAGTTCACATCTCCTGGTACCCAGTCCTGGCTATGTGAGGAAAGAGAGAGAGTAAGCAGTAGAGCCAAGTGGCCTCTCAAATGCCTTCTGGCTCTGCAACTTCCCAAAACTTGGAGTCCATGATTTCATAAATGGAAAAATACAAACCCTTTCCCCAGTAAGAACAGAATTGATTTTCCTGTGGGATGAAACAACACATGCTTTGCATTTACTCAGAAAGTTCTCAGGAATGATGAGAACTCCAGTGCGATTTTTGTTCTTCTGCTTCATCCATAGGTTCCAGCAAAGTGGTCTCAGTGGGCTACTCTTAACATGTGCTGTGACCTTAACAGATCCTGAGAGCCCAGGGGAGCCATGAATATTCTTTTCTGTTTCTCCGAAGCAAGCTATGTCACTTCCCACCTACACCACCACCAGCAAGCACACCCTAGTTTGAAATGCCATATTCTCAGCATCTTAGAACAAGAAAAAACATGTGTAATGGAGCCAGATGTGATTTTCCTAGCTGATTCTGGGCCTATGGAGAATATAGTGCAACTGAAGGAACAATTATAGACCAAAATCACTCATAATTTCATTCTGGTTGTTGTTAGCTATCTTGATTTTTACCCTTTTTATTATTATTATTAAATTAGGTCACTGACAGTAAGGCCTGAGCCTTACTAAGGCTTTTGTTGTTGTGTGGTTTTGTTTTGTTTTGCTTGAGCTTCCCAATATGCAGCTTTAGGATTAGAACCATTAGTAATGGGTTGAGTTATATTTTCCAAACTTAGCTGTAATAAAAAAGAAAAGAAAAGAAAATCACCTGACATGACTGATAATGGTACAAAAACTCAGGCCCCGCCCTGGATAAGTATACTTTGGATGGAACCCCGGAATCTGTGTCCTTAACTAGTATTTCCAAATAATTCTTGTTACTTGGGAAGGTTTAAGATCTGGAAAGTTTGGGAAACACAGAATGAGGGCATGGACTTTTAATCACACCCAAGAGAGACATTCATTGACCAATAGTTTAGAAGACATAGGAACTTTCCATCAGTACAGAAGAAAACCCAGTCTTGGACCAAGGATCATACCATAAGCCTCTTTCTCCATGGAGGCAGACCCTTGCTCTTCCCTACATCGTATGCAGTGAACAATGACCTAACTCTGTAAGCCTGCTCATCTCTTCTTCCCCCACCCATTCTGGCCCCTTCCACTCAACTCAGTTGTCTTAAGTCTACCTGTCCTTCTGGGTTTAAGTCCAGTACAAGAATCCCTTTTCTTACCATCCGACACTGATTGAACCCTCCTCTGAGCTCCTGCTTCATGAGAACTGCTAATGGTGACGTCTTAACTCTATTCATTCTTTTTTTTTTAATTTGTTATATTTTTTATTTATTTCTGAGAGAGAGAGACAGTGTAAGCAGGGGAGGGTCAGAGAGAGTGAGACACAGAATCTGAAACAGGCTCTAGGTTCTGAGCTGGCTGGCAACACAGAGCCTGACATGGGTCTCGAACCCACGAACTGTGAGATCATGACCTGAGCCAAAGCCGAATGTTTAACTGACTGAGCACCCAGGCGCCCCTTAACTCTATTCATTCTGATTTTCTTGAAGATCCCACACAGGCGTCTTGCCTCCCTTGATTATAAGCTCTTTCGATCCTGGACATAGACTGAGTACAGCTGTTAAAGGGAAACCTACCTGTAGGAAAGAAAGCCAAGATTAGGCTCTGGGAGGGCAGACTGTCTCTCCCACCAATGTACACCCGTGCTTTACCCAGCTGCTGGCACAACAGCTCTTCAATAAATATTTTTTGAATATATGAATAAATAAATAAATAAATATATTTCAAGCTATAAATACTTGAGCACACGCAAAGTTGAAATTAAGATCTTAGAAACTAACCTAGATGCAATTCATGATTTGGGTTTGTTCTAGTCTATGTCAGAGCTTCTCACACTCCTTGGTATCAAGATCTTTTCATTCTTAAAAATTATTGAGGGTCTTAAAAAAGTTTTTGCTTATGGGAGTTAAACCTATTGATATGGGCTGTATTAAAATTAAAACTGATCATTTAAAAATATTTCTTTTAAAATAACAGTAACAAACCCATTGCATGTTCATGAATTAGCACAAATATATCTTGATGAAAAACAATTTTTTTCCAAAACAC
Source organism: Proteles cristata cristata (assembly GCA_017311185.1). Taxonomy (NCBI): domain Eukaryota; kingdom Metazoa; phylum Chordata; class Mammalia; order Carnivora; family Hyaenidae; genus Proteles; species Proteles cristata. Next base: position 382,503 of record JAESUZ010004618.1, read on the forward strand.
GAGTAAATTAATGAGAAAAGTGGCACTGTTTTACATTTTGCAAATCTCTGATGGAATCTCAGTGGAAGTCAACTCGATTTTCAAGTCTGTTTGCATTGAGTCTGTTGCTTATGGAAAATTCCACAGTGCACACTGTGTCACTGAGAGTGACAAAAGAAAATGATATCTTATTATCATTATGGAAATAGTCTTGGCCTTGTGGACTCTCTTAAAGGGTCTTATGGGCCCCCTTTGAGTCCCCTGAACACACGCTGAGAAACATTGCTTCACACATTTCCTAGTACAAGTTCTACACACAGGAGGGAAAATTGATCAAAGGTTCTGTTATTTACTTGGAAAGGGATTTAAAGGTTTATCTCACTAAGATAAACCCTTATACACTAAGGTGTCATAGCAGAGAGATTCAAATGCACATTCTCTTTAAATAACTAAAACACCATAGATGATAGGGCACCTGGGTGGCTCTGTCAGTTAAGCATCTGACATCAGCTCAGGTCATGATCTCGTGGTTCAGAGGTTTGAGCCCCACATTGGGCTCTGTGCTGACAGCTCAGAACCTGGAGCCTGCCTCGGATTCTGTGTCCCTCTCTCTTTTTCTGCCCCTTCCCTGCTCATGCTCTGTCTCTCTCTAAAATAAATAAACAAAACAAAAGAAAACTGATATGTCATTCCTGGGTCAAAGGCTTAGGAGCCAGGGTGCAACTGGCCACACTCTCTTTAAGAAAATATAAAATAAATAAAATACCACAGGTGATAAAATTCACAAAAAGCTTATCTTCATGAAATAAAATATTCACAGCAGCTGCATGAAATCATAGACTCTACAATGGCTCTTCTAACTTATACCTTACCATCTTTCTGCATCTTTTTCTGAGCCCTCCAAATCATCAGGTGTTCTAGCATAAGATGGTGGATGAATATGGCTTTTAATTCCCATCAATGTAGATGGACCCTAGAGTTTTCACCATCTAGCTCTTCTCTGTTCTGTCCTCCTCTCCCTTACAGCCTAAGGTGCTTGAAAAGTAAATTTATATTGGATGGCCTCAAACAGATTGCTTATCTCATTGGTGGCCAGTTAAAATACAGCTTCTGAATGCAAGTTCAGAATTCTAACAGCCCAGATTTAATTCCTGGTTTCTCCACTTACTAGCTGTGTGAATTAAAGCAAATTACTTAAGCTCTCTTGCCTCAGTTTCCCCCATCTAAGATGAAAATGATCATTGTACCCATTTCTTAGAAGTATTAGCAGGATTAAGCAAATTAATACACTAAAGTACTTCAGAATAGCGCATGACAAATAACAAATTGTCAGGAACGATTGGTTATAATATATCTTTAAAGTTTCCTAAAGGGAACAGGAGTAAATTTTTGTGATTAACCTCATGCCCCATAATTTAGCATCACTGTTAAACATTTGTTTGTGGTAGTAATTTTAAGGCTGAATTCACTTAAAATAGCTTTACCCTAAAAAGATCAGTTAACTGAGGTATGATTATGAAGTCATATGCTAACAAAATTTTTAAAAAGGGGTTTTAAAATCCATACTACTCCAAACAAACTGTGAAAAATACCACCTTTCCCAAAAGCATCTGTGCCTACATCAGTAATCAGCCTTGCTCTAGTAAGTTCCTAATGGCAATTAAGTGGACCCTTGGGTTAACTATACACCAAGAGGAATTGTTAATGTCATGCATTTACTGCGACCTAACTGATTTAACAAGTACACACTGAATATCACTCCACAGAAACTTCAGAATGTGATGAGGACACCTTAGAGCAGCTTGGAACAGACAACAGTCCCGCCCTCAGAAACTGGTAGAAAGCTTCACATGTATGGAAAAGTGATACAAACAAGATGTGCTAAATACTCAAACACAGTCAATAAAAAAAAAAATGCTTACAAAAGAGGAAAAAGAAGGTCATTTTGACTTGAGGAATCTGGGAAGACTTTGCCAAGGTGATATCTTTTGAGGTGAGTGTTGAAAGATGGGAGAGATTTTCACCAAAAGCGTGTGAGAGAAAGGGAAACTGCGCAAGCAGAAAGCATGAGTTCACATGGCAGACTGATATAAAAAGATCATAAAGCAACAGTGAAAAGGGCTGTTTGGAACTGAATGGAGCAGGTCTTCTAAGCAAGGCTATGAAGTCTAGACTTTACTCAACAAGCCAAAGGGCAGCCTAAGCAACAATGGGTGTGAAGCTATGTCACCTACATCTTGCTTTTTGTCACCGATCACTGCAGGACGGGTGGAAAGGAAGGCACTGGAGGAGAGGAAACCAATTATGAGGCCATGGCAACAGTCCAAAGGGAAAAGTGGCTGGGGTATTTGTGAACGGAAAGGAAAAGAGGATGTGACATTTATTTTAAAAGAAGAATCCAAAAGATTGGGGACTAATTAGATGTCAGTGGGAAGCTATTCTATGCCAGACCAGGGCCATGTGTGTTATAAAAGGAAGAATTTTTGAGACATCTCCAAAAAGGTACATTTGGAAAGTCTATTGGACTGAAGAAAAGAAAGAACTCAGGATCCTATCTGATTCAGAGTAAAGAATAAGGAAGGAAACAATACCACTAGAAAAATAATAAAGACTCTCAGAGATCAAAAGGAAAAATGAATATATCATTAGAAAAATATGCCATGAGTATTGCCATCTCAACAGTATTAAACCTTCCAATCCATTAACATAGGATGTCTTTCTATTTACTTAGATCTTTCTAAATTACTTTCAACAATATTTTATAGTTTCAATTATAAGTTCTGAACTTCCTTTGTTAAATTTATTCTTTATTTTGATTTTTTCATGCTGTTCTAAATGGAATTGTTACCTTAAATTCATTTTTCAAGCTGTTTATTGTCAATAATAACTATATATATAATTATTATATATACAATATAATTATACAATCTAATTATATGTATTTGTATATAAATACAACTTATTTTGATAAATTGAAAAAAAAGAAAGAAAAATATGCCATAGATATGAACAGGCAATTCATAAAAGAAGAACAAAAATTGTCAGGAAATATGGAGGGAAATGCCTAGCTGAATTAAGAAGCAAGCAAATAAAAATATGAGAGATCGCTTTCTGCCTCTAAGATTTGAAAATATATATATAAATATTGGTAAGACAGACTACCCAACAGCAACCTTCCTTGCCAAAAGAATGCTAGGTTTTCTCAGTTAATCAGACTTTTTCAGTTATCTCTATATTTCCAGATCCTAGTCCAGCTCCGCCCCATTAGGGAAAAACCTTGGTTAGTCTGAGCCAAAATTGGTGATTCCATTCTGAATTGGTGATTGGCTTGACAAGGGACATACATTTTAAATCCAGCTAATGGTATGGGACAGAAACATATTGAGATAGATGAGCAAGGTCCTACATGGAAGGAGCCAGAGTGTATTATGCTAAGCCAAATAAGTCAGTCAGAGAAAGACAAACACCATATGATTTCACTCACATGTGGAATTTAAGAAACAAAACAGATGAACATATGGGAGAGGAAAGAAAGAGAGAGAGACCATAAAAAACTCTTAAAGACAGAGAACAAACTGAAGGTTGATGGAGGGAGGGGGTAAGAGATGGGTTAGATGGGTGATGGGTATTGAGGAGGGCACTAGTGCTGAGCACTGGGTATTGTATGTAAATGATGAGTCACTGAATTCTACTACTAAAACCAATGTTGAACTGCATGTTAACTAACTAGGATTTAAATTAAAATGTGAAAAGAAAAAAGATAGAAACGTCTTAGAAATAGTTTCTTAGATCTCAGAAAGAGAGCTGGAGGCATTTCTGTACCCACTTTATTTGCCCCTAGATACATGAGGATGCAATGCCTGGAGCTTCAAGAGCTATATCAAGAAAACTAGGAGACCAAACTAACATGCTAAGAATGGCATGGAAGAAAAGGAAAAAAAAAAGTTGGTATTTGATGTCTTTCAGCATCAAAATTAACCTATTTTGGGATCTTCTTAGTTTTGGGATATCTTGTTACATAAGATTATATTTTTGTCTTATTATTTAAGTCACTTTTATTCGGGATCTTGGTTTCTTTCTTTCTTTCTTTCTTTGTTTTTTTTTTTTATGTTATTTATTTCTGAGAGAGAGAGTGAGAGAGAGAGATACAGCGTGAGCAGGGGAGGGTCAGAAAGAGAGGGAGATAAAGAATCTGAAGCAGGTTCCAGGCTCTGAGCTAGCCATCAGCATGGAGCCCAACATAGGGCTCGAACACATGAACCATGTGATCATGACCTGAGCTGAAGTTGGACGCTTAACCGACTGAGCCACCCAAGCGCCCCTGGGGTCTTAGTTTCTTGAAGAGCCCTCAATACCATTTGAGCTACTTGTGACAACAAATTTCTACCTAAACAGTAGCCGCTTGATAAGTATTTGCTGAATGAATGAATGAATGAATGAATGAAGCCTATGAGAATGACAATGAGAAGTGCTCAGAAGAATCATAAACTTCAAGTTGGGAAGGTCTTGGAGATCCTGTAGATTTTTGAGAAACCCCAAGGAATCAGTGAATATCAGTGAGAAAATAGAAACTAGAGCAGGTTTGGCACTTTCTCCAGACAAGCCTCCATCTAACTCATCGCTTTTCTCCAAGAGTATTTCTCCCAAAGTTCTAGTTTGTGAAAAACTCTGGGTCTCAGGATTGGCTCTTGGCCAAAGGATCCAATGACATTAGTTCTGAGAAGGCATGGGTCTCCACCCAGGAAAAATGAGAAAGTTCCCAAATGTGCTATGCATAGTAGAATCCCTTCTTTCGTTCTTCCCTGTTCTTCCCTGGGTGTCACAGCAGAGCGTGGTGGCCGAAATCCAAGTGGGAGAATTTTCTGGGAGTGGCTCTGTGGTTCCTCTTTCATCACATAAGTTTGTTCAAACTAGTTCTGCTAAAAGTTGTGGATTCCGCTGGTGAGATCATGAGCACATTCACTTTCTCTCGCAGAAGCAATTCTTTCTTGTGACAGCCTCAGCCTCCCCTCCAGATGAGGCATCTGCTCTTTTTTTGTTGGTGCCTAATTAATTCTCTTGGAGTCTGCAATTGGTCATAAAACATACCCTGTCTTCGCTCCAAATTTAAAATTCAAATGTTAGTTAACTACTCAGAAAAAAAAAATACAACCTTATTTCATGCCACGAGTAAAATATATTTCATTAGATTAAAAATTTAGATCTTAGCACACCATAAAAGCAGTAAGAAAAATATAAATGAATATTCATAACATCTTATAGTCATGATATATTTTCTGAATATGGTATTTTTAAAGTAGTAACCACAACAAAAAAGATAAATGATTTTCTGTAAAAAAAATTTTTTTAACTTCTGGAGTGGAAAACTGAAACCCAGGGGTGAGGGGGTAAGAGTGAGAACGTGAATAGCTTGTCATTGTGCTTTTTTATGTCTGTAGATCTGCTTTGGAAATCATAAAATAATAACTCAAAATTTTAAATTCCTATGCTTAAAAAAATCAAATACAAAGAATATGCTAAAAGGAAAATGTATTTGCAATATCTACCACAGACACAGGCTATTGTATTTAATATATAAAAAGCTAATAAATATTCATAATGTCATGTAGCCTTTTGATCAGAAATGGACTTTGCAGACAGACCGAATGAGTCAGCTCCAGGCTACCTCTTGCCAAATGTTTGACTTGGACCATATTCTCTCTTTGTCTCAGTTTCTTTCTCTGAAAAATGAGGATAATGCTCTTCTGTGAAATAATAAGAAAAATATTTGGTCTTTGTCTTCACCTCTTGGCATGGAGCTCCTTAAAACTCTTAATATTTCCTGAGGAATAAGGGTGGTAGAAGCATCTATTGTTCTAATGAGATGACTCTTGGTGGGCCCCTTGGTAGCTTCAGGATGGAAGCTGGTCCCTAAAAAGACCAAGACTTGATTAGAAGCTCAGAACTTTTATTAGCCCTACCCTCCAATCTCCAGGGAGGGGAGGAGGCTAGAGATAGAGTTAATCACCAATATCGAGTAAGTTAATCAATCATGCCTAGGTAAGGAAAACTCCTAAGTGACAGAGTTCTGAGAGCTTCAGAGCTGGTGAACACATCCAGGGGTTGGGAGTATAAAACACCCCAATTCCACAGGAACACGGGCTCCTGTACTCTGGACCCTTCTGAACCCAGTTCACCTCTTCATCTGGCTGCTTACGTATATCCTCTATAATAAACCTGTAACTGTAAGTAAAGTGCTTTCCTGAGTTTTGTGAGCCTTTCTAGCAAACTATCAAAGCTGAGTAGGGGGTATTGGGAACCCCCAAGTATATCCAGTTTATCAGTGACCCGATACTTGTGACTAGTGTCTGAAAAGAAGGTGGTCTTGTGGAATGAGCCCGTACATCTGCAAAGTCTGATACTAACTCGTGGTTAGTGGTACCATTGAATTGAACTTTAGGGCAGCTAGCTGGTTTCAGAAGTTAGAGACGTGGTATTGGAAAAGACACCGTATCTCTTGTGCCAGGAGAAAAAAACCTCTTACCTCTCCTGGAATTCAGATAGAATTAATGCAAAGCACTTAGCAAATAGTGGAGCTTGACCAAATATTAGTATTATCATCAATACTAGGGGAAAAAAAGGTGAACCCAGCAGTAGGAAAACAGAAAAAGTCATGAACAGGTAAACCAAGAAAGAAGAAAAGCAAATGATCTAACAACATAAATAGGATTGTCAAGGAAATGCATCTTAAAATAAGATAATATTTTCTACTCATTTAGTTGCCAAATATTAAAAATAATGGAAGTGACCAGTGTTGGCAAGAGGTCACTTCAGTGAGAGTATAAGTGATATGAACTTCCTCAATAACAAAGAAACAACGTGTCAAAAGTCTTAAAAATTATATGCACACCTTTCACCCCACTATTTTATTTCTGAGAATGTATCCTAAAGAAGGAGAGAAAAGCATTAACTTGCACAAATATTTAGCTGTAAAAATGCTCATTATGGCACTAGTCATAATACCAAAAAGAAAAAGAAAAAAAATAGAAGCCATCTAAAAGATGAGCATCCAGAGTCTCCTGATTTACTGGTGAAACCCCTCTGGAAAACAGTATGGAGTTTCCTCAAAAAAAATAACAATAGAACTCCCCTATGACCCAGCAGTAGCACTGCTAGGAATTTACCCAAGGGATACAGGAGTGTTGATGCATAGGGGCACATGTACCCCAATGTTCATAGCAGCACTCTCAACAATAGTCAAAACATGGAAAGAGCCTAAGTGTCCATCAACGGACGAATGGATCAAGAAGATGTGGTTTATCTATATGATGGAATACTACATGGCAATGAGAAAGAATGAAATCTGGCCATGTGTAGCAACATGGATGGAACTTGAGGGTGTTATGCCGAGCAAAATAAGTCAGGAAGAGAAGGACAAATACCATATGTTTGCACATATAGGTGGATTAGGAGGAACTTAATGGAGGAAGAAGCAGGAGAAGAAGGGGAAAACTAGTTGGGGAGAGGGAGGGAGACAAACCAGGAGAAACTCTTGAATGCTGAGAACAAACTGAAAGCTAAGGGGGCATTGGAGGGAGAGGGGAAGAGGGGTGCTGGGCATGGAGGAGGGCACTTGTTGGGATGAGCACTGGGTGTTATATGTAAACCAACTTGACAATAAGCTATTAAAAAAAAAGATGAACATCCAGGGGAAGCATGACATAAATCATAATTTATCTTTAATAGACTATAGTGAAGCTATTACAACAAAAATATTGAATAGCAAGAAAGATTTTCATGATATAGCAAGGAACTAAAGGGTGATAAGGAACAGTTTATGTAGCAGGCCAGCATGGTCCAATGCTGTTGAAGGTCCATCCTCCACTGCGTTATAAACTTAACTGTGTCTTCCCATGAAGGAATGAAAGCAAGAGCTCTCTGGGATCCCTTCTATAAGGACACTAACCCCATTCACGAGGCTCCACTCTTAGGACCTAATCACCTCCCGAGGGCTCCACCTCCTCATATCATTACTTTGAGGGTTAGGATTTCAACATATGAATTTTGGAGGGACACAGATATTCAGTCCATTTCAGACACGTTCCCCCTAGAGGTTCCTTTGCTCTTGCAAAGATTAAAGGCACAGTTTTCTGTTAAGCATTTTATACACCCAGAGTCAGCCACCTAGTTGAAAAGATGAAAACCACAAATAAAATCTTTGGCAGAGCAATACTTCACCACATGAGAAATTAGCGCTTAACACTCCTTCCCAGCTCCATCGTCCTCAACATACACATTTTTATTTCAGGGAGGAAAAAGTCCGGGAGACAGTATTAAAATTGGTACAGGAACCCAGAGTGGCATTCACGGAGTCACATCTGTCTGAAATCTCTCAGTCAATAATGAGGATCCCAGTGAGAGCCAAAGCCCTGTGGGACTTCCAGTCAATTTAACTTGAGCCTCGGTAAGGCTGCAGTTCATTTCTGTGGTCAAAACCCAAAGAACAATGTCTCTTACCTCTATGCTCAACCCTTGACTATCAATAATGTGCCAGGCATGGTGCCCTGTCAAGACTCTCTCCAAGAAGTATCCTGGAGAAACTGGGAGAATTTCAGAAATCTCTGGCTGCAAACAATGGTTACTGATTGGTGCATTAACAATTCAAAGATAATGACCTTCAATGACAATCAAATCTGTCCCTTCGTAAGCTCCAGCCAACCAAGCCCTGTGCTGCGTGGTCTGTGATCTCCAAGCTTATCTCATTTCATCCTCCCGGCAATACTGGGCTGCAGGTCTATTAGTGTTGTGGTGGTTATTACTATCCCCACTTTACGATGAACAAACCGAGGCTCACTGATGTCATGCAAAACCTAAAGCCTAGTGAGTGGCAGATCTGGGATTCTTGTCACCTCCCTGATCTCTCCTCTCTTGGTACACTCCTCCTATCCCCCATCTATTGCCAGGTCTGGCTGAGCTATTTGCTGTTTGCTGAAGTCACCAGGCATTTTACTACCTCTGTGCCTTTGTGAAAGCCATGGCCCCTGATGGGGGAGCCCTGCCTCTCCCCTGCCCCTTTATTTGGCCCGCTGTATTCCCATTCCCGTCTATCCTTTAAGATGAACTGGGCAGTTACTCCATCTAGGAAAACCTCCTAAACCTAGGCTCTTCAGGTTAAATTAAACACAGAGATACTTTTCCAACAATTAGAAAGAACTTGGAGTGGAGGGAAGCATTAGTCAAGAGGAGGAAAGAAAGGTTTTTCCTGAAAATAAAAGCCCTGATACTATATAAAGTCATCATGAAAAGGAAAAAGTCATGAAAAGTTATCATTTATAGGAAAACTCTGCATGAGCTACTCCCTCCACTGTGATGGTCCAGTAGTCATCTTGATACTAAAACACTTGGTTTGCTTTGGGGAATTGTATTGATTCACCTTATATTTATTAAGAGAAATGAAAATTATTTATCATGCATATAACAGTCAACTCATTGATGTACAATCTCACATACCTGGTCATATCTAATCCAAGAGGCTGTTAAAATGGTAGAGATTCTCTTGGAATCTCTAAGTTTGTTCTTCCATATATAGTTTATGTCACCTGATGAAAATGACAATTTCCATCTGTGGTCTTCCTCCTCCAAACCTATAACTCTAGTCTAATCGTGAGGAAAATGTCAGACAAGCTCTGACTGAGGGGTATTCCACAAAACATCTGACCAACCTCAAAACGGTCAAGCTCATCAAAAATAAGAAAGTCTGGAAAACTGTCATAGCCAAGAGGAGCCTAAGAAGACAGGATGACTCGGGGTGCCTGGGTGGCTCTGTAGGTTGGGTGTCTGAGCAACTCTTGATTTCCATTCAGGTCACGATCCCATGCTTGGTGAGGTCGAACCCCACATGGGCTCTGCACTGACAGTGTGGAGCCTGTTTGGGATTCTCCCTCTCACTCTCCCTATGCCTCTACCCCATGCTTTCTCTCTCTCTCTCTCAATATAAGTAAATAAACTTAAAAAAAAAAAAGAAAGAAAGAAAAAGACAGGACAACTAAAGAACACTTGGGATAGGACCTAACTTCAGTGCTGAATCATAACTTCTTTTTGTAATATGTACTTCCCCATATCTTCCAAAATGAATGCTGTCTTGTCTCTCCAGTCTTTTTTGCTTTACAGTCCTCAAGCAACTCCTTCAAGTGATCATATAAATAGCTTGTAGCAGTAGGATGACAATAGAAAAATATAAATGGGAGATGGGTTGCATTAGCCATCCAGTTCTTCATTCACTCATATACCATACCCTTTGTCATGTGCTTCTTAGTTTATTTCCCCATCCCTTGAATCTAAGTTGGCCTCATTACATGCTTTGGCTAATGAGACTTTAGCAAACAGGATGCAATCTGAGGCCTGAGGAAAGACTTGAGCATTTCAATGTTTTTCTTTTACATCTGCCACTGCCATGTGACCTGACCTGAGGTACTTTGCTGAAGGATGAAAATCATGTGGAGCAGAGCAGAGCAGAGGCACCCAGCTTGATCAACCAACAGACAGCCTACTCCCAGACATGTGAGCAAGCTTATCCAAGATCAGCAGAGCTACTACCTAACTGAGTCACAGCTGACCACAAATGCATACACAAGCCCAGGCAAGATCAAGTCTAATCCAGATCATCTGAATCCTACTGACTCCTGAACTAAAGAAATATTTATTTATTTATTTATGTATTTATTCATTCATTCATTCATTCATTCATTTTTATTTTTTTATTTATTTCTAGGAGAGAGAGAGAGAGAGAGACGGTGTGAGCAGGGGAAGGTCAGAGAGAGAGGGAGTCACAGACTGAAACAGGCTCCAGGCTCTGAGCCGGCAGTCAGCACAGAGCCCGACTCGGGGCTCGAACCCACGAACCACGAGATCATGACCTAAGCGAAAGTCGGACGCTTAACCGACTAAGCCACCCAGGTGCCCCTAAAGAAATATTTAATGCATGGTTGGTATGAAGCATTTTGTGGCTACATAAAATTGATAACGCCCAACTGATACACAAATATTGGTCCATCCCAAATGAAAAGAAATTTCTTGGTAGAGATGAGAAGAAAAATTCCAGGCACCCCTTCCTTCAGAATAAAGGACCAATAAGACATCATGACCTGGCCTTTAATTACCAACTCTGGCTTCATCTCTGACCACTTCCAGCATTTATCCTTACTCTTAGTGATACTGAACACCCTACATTTCCCTACCAGTATGAGAAGTCACTCTTGTACAGTGATTCAGCTTGTCAGATTCTGGTGTCAGACTGTGTGGGTTCAACTCACCACCATTGACTTGGTTGTGTGACCCTGGGCAATTCACCTGATTAGCTCCTTCATCTATGAAATGGTGACCATGATAGTACATACTCATAGGGTTGTGAGGTCCAAATGAGGTGTTAATTACTTTGAACCGGGCCTGGTACTGATAGTATATACTCAGTAAATGTTAACTAGTAGTTTTTGTTGTAGTAGTACTAGTTGTAATAGTACTTGTGGTGGTGGTGGTGGTGGTGGTGGTGGTATTCTCAGACTAACATGTCTACCCAGGATGTTGAAAGACCTCTTCTTCATCTGGATAATTTCTAATCCTCTTTTAAACTAAACAGAGGGTCGTGGGGGAGAAAAAGGGGGGAAATGGTAGGGGAGAGGGAGGGAGGCAAACCATGAGAGACTCTGAATGCTGAGAACAAACTGAGGACTGATGGGGGTGGGGAGGAAGGGAAGGGGGGTGATGAGCATAGAGGAGGGCCCTTGTGGGGATGAGCACTGGGTGTTATATGGAAACTAACTTGACAATAAACTATTAAAAAATAAAGTAAAAAAATGTCTAATTCTCCTTTAAGACTCTTGTTATTGGGGGCACCTGAGTGGCTCAGTTGGTTGAACATTCGGCTCTTGATTTCATCTCAGGTCATGATCTCACAGTTCATGGAATCAGGCTCCACACTATTATAGTGCAGAGCCTGCTTAGGATTCTCTCTCTCTCTCTCTCTCTCTCTCTCTCTCTTTCTCTGCTCCTTCCTCACTCACACATGCTTGCTCTCACTCCTTCTCTCTCCTTCTCTTTCTCAAAATAAATAAATAAACATTAAGAAAATAGAAATACTCCTGTCAGCTCCTCCAAGGAGACTTTCTTGGCCCTAGTACAGCCCATCCTGTGTCTTCACTTTGCACTATTATCTATTATACATAATTCATTAACTTCCCTCCTCTGCATCCAGAATGGTGCTAGTAATGAACATACCTTGGAAGAAATTATAAAATAGTTACTCAAATCATTTTGTGTGTTCTGTGGCTCACATGAGGTGCCCAGTTAAGAAAGGCTGGAATCAAGGGATGCAGGACTAAGGGGCTTGATAAGCAGGTACCTCATATAAGAAGGAGGGTTTCTTAGAATTTTGAGGCCTGGGAGAAAAAGAATGATCTAGAACTTTAAATAGTAGAAGATCCCTGTGATCAGCTCACCTAACCCTCTCATATGGTTTTTCTTCTCTCAGGAAATCACATTAAGTCCCCAGCTTCCTGAACAACCCACCACATAGACTTTTTTTTTTTACCTTAATTCCAATTACAGATGTACATCACAGACTAATGCCGTAGGGATTGAAAGAAGGCACTCATTATACAATGTTTTACTTATACCAATAACCGAACTGCACTTCCTAGAGGGTTTAGTGAATGCTATGTATGTCTAAATATAAGGCAACCATACATGTAGGGAAAGACCCATTTTTCCTTACAAAATACCAATAAATAAAGTAATTTTGGCTAAGCTGAATATATAACCCTTTAGGGATACACAAGAAAGATGCGTCATTCTGTTCACAATAGTTAAAATAATTTAAAATAATCTCAGATGTAAGGGGTGTCTGGGTAGCTCATTCAGTTGAGCGTCCAACTCTTCAGTTGAGCATCCACTGATGGTGCAGAGCCTGCTTGGTATTTTCTCTCTCCCCCTCTGTCTCTGTCTCTCTCTCTCTGTCTGCCACTTAAATATATAAATAATATATAAAACTAAATATAAATAAAATAAAAATAAATAACATAAATAAAAATAAACACTTAAAAAATAAAATAATAAAATAATCTCATATATAAATGTTCATTAATGTGGAAAGATTCCTTCCTCCCATGTGCATGCTTAACATCAATGTATTTGTCATCACTACAATCATTTTTTGAGTTATCTAACCCAGTTTTCCAGAGCATATCATCTGTACTTTTGGTTAAGAGCACAAATCGTACTCACACTGCAAATGTAACCTCAAGCAAGAGTACCCATTTTCCAGACATTCAAAGATTATGTTTTCATTGCTCTCCTGGTGTGTATTTGTGATATTCAAAGCATAGCCACTTAGTTCTATTGTTTTATGAAACCATGTGTTAAAATTTCATTTGAACTTTTGCCCATCGCTTACATTTGGAAAGCAGAGCCCAAGAAAAATTTTCGAATCTGAGTTAGATTCCTTTGCCTCATTCTAACTAACTACATCATATTACCTCAGTAGGCATCCAAACCTTGCATTGCTTGAGATCGTTTCAGACTAATTCTCTTCTTCCACCATTATATTGGTGATGGGATATAATACATTGTGAAAGCATCACTTAATCTCCAGAGGACAGGAGTTGAGAATGAAGAAAGCCCTTTTTTTAGGGGTAATTAGGGAATGGGTGGGTAAATACTTTGCCTTATATTGGGGCATACACGGTAAAACTTTTTATAAAATCTATCTCATCTCATGAATAGCATAAATAATATTGCAATGTATTTTTGGTGTTAAAAATTCTAAGTTGTTAAATCTTTACATTTAAAATAATGTGAATTCTATGCTTTTTAAAATATTGATTTAAACAGCAAGTCCGCCAATAAAGCCTGCCTACATCAGCCCCTCTCCCCATACACACCATCTCCATCTTCCTTATCTCACCTTTTGCTTTCTCATTCACTCAAGCATGCACTCAAGCAACACTGAAATTCATTCATTTGCTCAAGTAACACTTTGTAAGCCCCTGCAATCCTTAGTGCCTTATTAGCTTACAAACATCAAAAGACAGATTGACCTCATGTTGCCACAAGTAAATGTCATGTGAAACAAATCCATTCCATAATATTTATCGTATTCATTAAACTTAGTTATTTCTTGTTCTAATTTCTTTCTTGGAGAGTTGAGTCTTTCTAAACCGTGCTTAAATCAGGGTCCTTTCTCAATGTCTTAAATTTTTGGATAGCTCTCAGCATGACCAAAAATGGAAAGGCTGGAATGAACCAGACATTGAACGGGAATTCAGAATGCTGGTCCTGACTTAGCAGCAAATTCATGCCAGAAGATGGTGAGAGAGAATGAGGAACAAGAGAACCTGACCGGATATTTGGACATCACTTTAGGCAGTGGGAACCCACTGAATATTTTTTCGCTTATCACAGACATTTAAAACACATTTTTTTACAGGTCATTTATCATAATGGTTAAGACTGAACACACACAGTCTTTGGAATCAGAAAAGGCATTACATTCAAATCTGATTGCTTAAGAACTACAGGATCTTAGACATCTCACTTCCCATAAGCTTCTGTTATTTGGGTAAACATAATAATATACACCTCAGAGTCATTGAGTCAATTTTAAAAGACAATGAATATAAAATGCTTGGCAGAGAACCTGGCATATAATAGGTGCTCAATAAATGGCTGCTGTCAAGTCATGTTTGAGTAAAATTACTCTGTTAGAAATGGGTATGCATGAGGGATGAGAGGCAGGAAGATGATTATAATATATAGGAAGATTTGGATAATGGCTTGGAATCTTACAACTCTTTGAGCGGTACATCATTTGGTTATTAAGAAGAAAAGACAGAAGGGGCGCCTGGGTGGCCCAGTTGGTTAAGCCTCTGACTTCAGCTCAGGTCATGATCTCACGGTTCATGGGTTCGAGCCCTGCGTCGGGCTCTGTGCTGACAGCTAGCTCAGAGCCTGGAGGCTGTTTCAGATTCTGTGTCTCCCTCTCTCTGTGACCCTCCCTTGCTCATGCTGTCTCTCTCTCTCAGAAATAAATAAAAACATTAAAAAAAAAAAAGAATACAAGACAGAAGATAGACTAAAGATGACCAAGATGGTTAGCCAGCTAATCATCTAAGCAGTGACTGTTAGGACAGAAGGAGAAAAAAGGATAAAAGCAATAAAGATGGCCCAAGATAGTCCAGTTAAAAAGCTAAGCAAGTGTACTTTGACATATTCCAAATGAATGTCAGGACAGGGAGAAGAAAAGAATAAACTTGCTTTTAGACACATAGAGCTTAAAATGATCTCGATATAGCTAAGGACATGTTCACTAGGAAGTTGAAACATGAAACTCTCAAGAGTTAAACAACAGTAAGAGAGACTTTGGAAAAGCTTCCATTGTCCGTAAAGTGAGGAACACCGGAACCACATAGAGTCCATAGGGAAGGCGTTCTTATACACTTGATTATATTCTGATTTGATTCCCTTCCCCAATCAACTCAAAGCTCCAAGAGTACAGAGAGCCTGTGAGCAGGAATGCTTAGCATGGAATCTCCAAAGCCAAGCCTGGGTCAAGCACAGGCTAGGCTCTCCTGGAGCATGTTCTTCTAATCCATCATGCAAGAGACAATGAGAGACCACAGCAAGCTCAGGTTTGATACTAAGAATGTTATATTCTTTGTCCTTTAAATCCACTCAACAACTCTTTGAGCTGTATTTGATTATGTTGTCATTATGTTTGCCTGAATAACAGCAGCTTACATGGAATGAGATGCCCAAGATTTTGTAGTTATTAAGTAATGAACTTGTGTGGTCAATCTGATTATCTTATTTCAATCACTCCCGAAGCTTTAATCATCCCCTCCCACACCCTCAGTTCGTGCAAACTAGGAACGGAAATTACTAGTAGAAAACATCTTTCAAAATAGAGTTTTGTCAGTCAGCAAAATTGTAGAATGATAAGACCACCTGTTGGGGAAGAGATGGGAGGTGCTTGGGGGCAGGGCTTTCAAAGGAGAGAGGGTGGAGGAAGCCAAAAGCAATGCAAAAATCAAGAACTCTGGAGGATAGAAAGGTGTGTGATTCCAGCTTGGGAAAACAGCGCCATTTACCTGGATTACCAAGGCAGGACCCTCTTTGGAGGGCTCTGTCATAGAGGATCTAGCCGCACCCTTGATGGAAGAGAGAAGGCAGCCAGAGTTAGAAGGACCAGTTTGGCTCAGACTGCACCTGCTTCTGCAGCCCCCCACTGCCAGGTTGGGACTCTCCTTGTTCACACACCACCAGCTCTGCAGGGTGCTTTCCTCTGTTTCATTTCCACACTACAAGCCTGCCATGTGTCAGGGCCCATGCCACTTTCATCATCCAACTGGAATGAATGCCATCCTCCAGGCATTCTTTTCAAGTAGAATCAACACTCCTTTCTTTTTACAAATGGCAAGGGGGAGAGAGAAGGCAGCCATGGAAAGCCCAAAATTCAGATAACTGAGAGCCAACCTTATCTGAATGAGCCTATGGTCAGACAGGCTTTTCAAGATATTTCTACCACCATCATGATAGAGGAAATAAATAAGTCTACCTGGTCTAAGAAAATCACACTACATAGATCAAAATGACTGAACCTCTTCTGCCTGCCAAAAGAGCTCTATTGTCTATTTTCAAGACGAAGTACAGGCTTCAGGAAATATCCCCCTTTAGGCATCCCGAGTATGGCTATAGTGAAGCATTCAGAATGGCCTGACCTTCCCCTTGAAGAAGCATTAAAAAAGAAGAAAAGAAAAGAAAAGAAAATCCCCAACTACTAGCACTTGTGATTGGCTGGTCTATAGTAGAGGTGACTGCCAAAAATAAGGATTTAAACCACAAACCAAAATAGGAAACCACAATTTGAGGAAACCATGTACATACCTCTCTCCTAATCCTCTCACCCCGGAAGGCAAAACAATATAACAATCTGTGAACAGGGTCCATGGCTACTTTTCCTTCTTTGCAGCAGTAGTGAATTTGACAGTTGGTGACCAATCTTGTTTTGCAAGAAGGGAGAGGAAATTCTTGCTAACCTCAGGGGCAGAGAATGCCAGGCTGGGGCAAGGTCTGCTGATGCAGGAGAATGCATGATTATCACCCAGTTTTCTGAGCACTGGAAAGGTGCCATCTCGGTGTCTCAGCAGGCCTAACATTGACCCCTTGCTGGTCCATAAGCTCTTTGAAGGTAGGGATTTTATGTCATGTCCACAGGCTTTGATTTGTAGCTTTTGCCAATTTCCGTCATGTAAATATTCTCCCTGTGGTCAATTTCAAACTGTCAATGTGATGTCATTGAACACAGAGTACAAGACAAGTAACAACACATCATTACATGGTATTTTCACCATTCCAATACAATAGCTGTAAATAATCTCGATATAATAGATATAGTTAGTAAGGAAGTTATAGTAATAGTAAAAATGCAATAAAATAAAGATGTGATGTTTTGGAGCACCTGAGTGGCTTATTCAGTTGAGCATCCAACTTCGACTCAGGTCATGATCTCACAGCCCATGGGTTTGAGCCTCGCGTTGGGCTCTGTGTTGACAGCTCAGAGCCTGGAGCTTGCTTTGGATTCTGTGTCTCCCTCTCTCTCTGTCCCTCCCCCACGTGCGCTCTCTCTCTCTCTCTCTCTCTCTCTCTCTCTCTCTCTATCTCTATCTTTCAATCTCTATCTCAAAAATAAACATTTTAAAAAACGATTTGATGCCTGGAATATTCCTTGCCTTTGCTTCCATCATAATTCATTTCACTGGAAGTTAATGAATTTCCAATAATGGCTGTATTTCACAACGAGCCTGCAAAATTCTTGAATTTAACAAACAAGCTGATATGAGCAGATTCCAGCCCACGGCTGATTCTAGTTCCCTCTGCCCATGGTGTCGGTATCATCAGAATTGCCTGGGGCATATGCAGTATGCTTGGACATTAAGAGACTCCGATATCTTTGATTTCAAGAAAACTTTCAGGGAGATAAATTCTCCTTCAAACTTCTCTAAAAACACCTCCAGGAGAAAGTTGTCCTCCTTTGGGTTCCTTCAATGAGGAGATCATTCAGTTCCCCACGTCGCATACAAGTCAGCACACAGGCATACCAGACGCCTAACTTGTGAAGTTGGAATAATGATGGCATGACTTTTGGAGAAAAGAGCACAAGCCATCACCTGTCTCTGCTGCCACATGACCGTGTGGCTTTGAGCAAGTGACTTCATCTCCCACAGCCTTGTTTTCATCATCTGCAGAATGGGGCCAGCACCTAGCTATACATGTGATTGGGAGATTGATGAGATCACATCTTCCCCCTGGCTTTGTGAACTGTGAAGCATCATAAAAATGTAAGGCATTGCTTCTATGTGGGGGATGAAAGAGAAGCCTAGAGTCAGAAAGAGATGGGTGGGGAAGGAGGGAGGAAGGAGGTAGTCAGTTTCTAAGAGGACAATGGAAGAAACCAGGAAGAAGAGGCTTGGAGTAGGAGGAGAAGAAGGGAAGTGGGTGAGAGAGGGCAGTAAGCAGTCCATTGCATTTGTAGGCATTGCCTCAGTGTTGGGCCAGCCCTCCAGTCACACTGCAGCCGGCTCTTCCTTATTTCTTAACAGTTCCTGTGTCCATCTGAGGACAAGGCTTTTACACCATCCTTACCACGAAGAATAGATTCTGACTTTCTCAGCCTATACCCTATACTCTTCTCGCCTGTAGGGACTCCTAGTCACCACAGAACCACCTCAACTGCACTGTTGGCCTTAGAATTATCTGGCTTCCAGAGCTCTGTTTTGAAAAAAGCAATCCTTTTTGAATTCAACCATCTTTCTGTCTCTGTCTGGCATGGAGTCTGAAATACAGCTGAGCCTCAAATGAGAAAAAATGAAAATCAATTTTAATCAAGCCAGTGGTTTGCTTCTGGAATACCTGCATTAATCAGACTTTGTCAACATTTATTTATTTATTTATTTATTTTAGTGCAAGGATTCTTATGATGGTCTTTTTCAGAAGCCACCTTCTCGAGCCAAGGAGGGATAGAAATGGAACAGGTGGAATGACGTTCAGTACTGAGATTTCGTAGCAAAGAGACAGGCTGCTCAGGAAGTTAATGTCTTCTCTTTACAGAAAGGATCCAGAAGAGACTGGGCAATCTTTTAGAGAGCATGTTGCAGGGGTGTCGAAAGCCCCCAAAATATTGGTTTCTCAAGGTTCTCCCAACCCTGAGACTGTCGCCACCATTCATGTACACCCTTCTTCGGGACCCATCCTTCAAGCTTCATGGCAGAATTGTCTCACCATGTGACAAGGCTGTTGTTATCACTCTCCCACCCACCATACTCAGCCAATAATGTTATAGGGAGTCCACAAAATGGTTTTTCTCATGGGGCCACTAATTTCCCAGAGTGTCCCCAAATCCCAGCCATAGTTACACTCCATAGTAATCTTTGAGACCATCACAGAAACTTGGGTTCAGAAATATTTAACTTTATAGATGGGAGAATCTGAGGCCCTAAGGATCACCTCTTAGTGTTATCTGTATCTATCACTCTATCCTATCTCGCTGGTCCCTGCCTTAATTTTCTCTCAGTTGGATAAGTGCACTAAGCTACCACTGGAGGCCATACTACCAGCCTCTCTCACCTCCAACTCATCTCCTGCACAGTGCTGAAATGATTGCTCTGGAATGCAAATGTGATCATGTTTTTCCTCCACCTACAATATTTCCATGGCTTATCACTGTCCACAGATACAAATGTAAGCCTGGTTTACTGGGTCTTTATGATACGCGCCCCACCCTCCTCCCTGCTTTCTTCTCCGAACAGTCTATGCCAGAGCTGTGCAAAACACAGTTCGTTGGTGAAAGACACCATGCCACCTCATGTCTCCATGCTTTTGTGCAAGTTATTCTTTCCTTTGAGAACTGTGCCACCTGACCCAAGTCACTCCTACTCTACCCAGTAACAACCTCTTTGCCCAGCTCAAACCTGCCCAGCTTGAATACCTTCCCAGAGCCACCAGAGCAGATTCAAACCCTTCCCCTTTGGCACTCCCATAGAATCTGGTACACCCTCCACCTCAGCAACCATCATACTCGTCTTCATTTTACCTGTCTTCTCCTCCCAGAGCCACAGGGACTGAGTTAAATTCATCTCTATGCCCCACGGGGCATGTTAAAACAATGCGAAGATCTTTTAGAAATGACTTGTCCAAGGTCATACAACTGGAAGAGGTCAAGTGTGAATCAGCTCCTAATTAACAAATTTCCTTGCTTGCTTTCTCTCAATCCCTCAGACCTGATTTTTCGCTGTTGTTGATCTTTCCTCGTTTCCCTTTCCACCCTGTTGTGAACACCCTAAAAAGAGCTGACCTGAACACCCTGAAGTTTTGCCTTTAAGCTTTCCTGATTAGGTCATCCAAAGCACACAGCTGACACCCATCCTGCTCTCTCGGCCCCTCCATCTGGTTGTCAGCTACGATTCAAATCAAACATATCTGGAGATGTTCCCAGAGAGATTTCAAGGAATGAAATGATGATAAACGCCTTTTTTTTCCAAAATACTTTCATATTCATTCTTGAACTCAGCCCTCTTCACATCCACTCATCCCACTTCATTTTACAGATGAGCCAGCAATTCAGAGAGGATGGGGAAGTTATCCAAAGTTGCATGGTTGGCTGTAAGCAAGGCGACACACGCCTTCAGGGTCCAGTACCAGTCCACAAAGTTCTTGTCCATTCTCTAAGAATAGTGAATTCATTAATTCATTCATCCATTCATTTGTTGAATCTCTCCCATAAACAGGGCACTATTCTAGGTACTGAGGAGACTGCAGGAACAAAACAAAGTCTCTGCCCTCATGAAGCTTACATTCTAGCTCCCACTCTCATTTTTTATGGATCCGTTTGAATCACAGGAAAGATGTATCTTTCAAAGAAGCCATGAGCACAATGAATTTAGAATCAGGAAACCAAAATAAACTATTGTTTTAGGTCATACAATATACCCTGGTGCTTGATAAGGCAAGACTCTGATTCCCAAGGAGAATTTCTCCAAGGTAAACATAACTAACTGGTTTGGCACAACTTTGGGATAAAAAGAGGCAGAACTTGGTTATACAACTCCATGTGTAAAAGTCAAGGTATGCAATGTAAAAATAACCAAGATGCTTTTCCCTCCCAAACCACATGCTTTGATTTAGGAATGCATTAAATTTCACCCCAAAAGAATCCAAACGTGGATGGGTTACTGTGCAGATGCTTATTCCTTTCAAATGGATTAGTCCTTTTTATTTTCTGATTGATTCAGCTCCTGCCAACCAGGGAAGGGCAAGAGAATACGGCTAAATTCCATTGTGACTAACCACACCAAGTCAGTCTTTGTAAACCGAAAACCTGTTTTACCAGGTTAGAGAAAATCTTATACCAGATGATATAAAATACTGCTGAGTCCCTGTGTCAAAATGGGAAGTACTTCCCTTTCCCTGGGCCTCAGTTTCTCTTGCTGAGCCTAGGTGGACATCAGTCCAAGTGGGCTCTGTGGACTCTGATGAGTTAAACATTCCTGGACTCCACATTCACCTATTCCATAGACATTTGTTATCACCTGTTGGTGATAACTGGCTATCACCTGTTGTGACCGAGGCAGACCCAATCCTTACCTACACGGGCTGACATTAACACATTTCTCTTTGAAGCACACATTTCTCTCTTATGCATTTGTTCGCTCTTCCTGTTCCTTAATTTAGCAACTACTTATGAGTCCTTTTTGTACAGAGCATGGCCACAGCATACTGAGGATTCAAAACTAAGTCTTTTATGAGGCCCCTTTCCAAGATTATCAGAGTAACAGGAGAACATATGCACATACTCAGCTCAACAGAACCAGGGTAAAAAATGGTAAGAGGCTCAAGGAGATACAGTGCAAACATCATGAGAGATCATATCATAGGAGAGCAACTTATGGTTCCACCATGATTTAGTGAACATCTACTTAGCCCAAACTTGGCAGTGCTAAGTGCCTAGACATGGCCTATAGACATGGCCTATAGACATAGGCCTATAGACAACAGGCCTATAGACATGGCCTGTTGGGTCTTCACAACAAACGCATTGCTGTCCTCAGGTTACTGATAAGGAAACTGAGGCTCAGAGAGCTTCAATGTCACATGCCCAAGGCCAGAGAGCTACTAAGTGCTGGGATTCACCCCCAGGTCTGTCTTCCCCTATCATGCTTGCCTTTATGCCTATGAAGTGTCCCATTTTACCACCAGGTGTTTATCGGAGCCTACAGTTTGGGCATCACATGGATCTCTTACAAAGAATGAGAAAGAAATTGGCTTCCAATCCCATCTGTTCAGTCTGAAAACAATTGTGATTCTGACCCAGCCAATTTTTTCACACTTGCAGGCATGGCTTCAGAGAGAAGAAATTCAAATCAGATGAAGATAAGGTTGTGTCAAGCAGGAAACAAGGACTCAGAGGGTCTAGAAAACTGTAATTTTCAGGGGTGCAAAAGGAAAAGAGGCTGGCTGGGTGCTTTGGAAGCAGGCCATGCACAGCTTTAATTAGATCTCACTGCAGTTTGGCTGAAGACTCATCTCAAGTCCCTGAGGCCATTTTGGGCAGCAAGTAAGAGGGCTGAATACACGTGTGTATTAGGGATTCACTGGGGATAATAAATAAATAAATAAATAAATAAATAAATAAATAAATAAATAAATAAATAAATAAATTTAAAAAAAGGAATTCACTGGGGATAAATCACAAATTGACTTCAGTCCTCAAGGCTGACTTGAACTCAGATGGTCCTCAAGGCCCCAACCTCTGGGACAAGAAGAGATCTTCTACTCATTAAGATGAATATTTGGTTTATTTTAGTCTCAAAAGGTGAAAAGCATGCCGAGGGGATGAGTCACATCTGAGAGCTTCTGAAGCTCATCTTTGGCTTGGAGTAGCAGGGGCTGAGCAGAGCCAAGGAGCAAGAGCTCTGCCAAGGCAAGAATGCAAATCTTGACACTGCCCTTCCTCACTGTTCGAGCCCCACAGAGTCCTTCATCTCTCTGTGCCTCGATTTCTTTGGTGAAAATAAGGGGGAAATAATATTGACCTCTTTCACACAGTTTTTACAAAATTAAATAAAAGTATGTATGTAAGCTAACCTAGCAGTTTGCCAACACCCAGTTAACACTTAGTAAATCATAGTTGACATTTAATTTGTGCAAAAGGGGAGACTGAGCAACTATTAGATACTCAGTGAGTACTGGGTGCTGTGCAGACATTATTTTCTTTAATCCTCACTGTGGTTCTTCTAAGGAGGTGTTAGCATCCTAATTTAGCATTCTGAGAAACTCAAGTTTAAGGAGGTTATGTTATGCCTGATTTTCTTTTTTTCAGCGTCAGTTTTATCACACAAAATCTGGAGCCCAGTTGCCTTGGGTTAAGTTCCTAGCTCCACTCCTTTAACCTTTGTTACTTAATGTAACTTTTTGTACCTTCAGCTGAAACTCAGTTTTTCTCCTATAAACTGTAAACCTTTTTTCTCACAGCTGTGTTAAGAATGAATGAGATGAAATATGCAACATGACCATCCCCCAGTGACCACTCAGAAATGATGTTATCCTGGAGCTAAATTTGCATAGCTATGAAGCCATGGGGCTAGAATTTGAACCTATGTCCAAAGCCCAGGTTCTTTCCTCTAAATCACATGATGGGAAACAACCCCAGTATGCAACTCTATACCCAATGATAGACTACATGACCTCCAAAGATGGGGAATTTCCCAAAAGGACCTAGCTGCTCCAAAAGGCTTTCTAAACCTATCTCAGTGCTTCCAATTCCTACTGTTGGTTTCATTTCATTGGGGTCAAGCCCAGTGAAAAGCCAAATGTTTCCCTCGAGAGGTAAAGTGAGCACATTAGTTCTTGCTAACATGTTATGGACTTACTTTTGCATCACATGCTGCTGAAAGCAGGATATAGGAAGTAGAAAACCAAAGATGTACATTCCAACAAAATAAACAGAAACATCAGGAAAAGCCTACGATAAAGACTTCCACCACGGGTTGAACAGACATGGGGCAGGCTCCCAGAGCAAGGCAACACAGAACAGAAGAGGGAATACCAGACTCCCAATAAAGACACTGGGTTATAACTGAAACCAATAAATAAACTCTGGAGATCTACTACACAGCATAGTGCCTATAGCTAATGACACTGTGCTGTATACCTAAAATCTGCTAAGAGGGTAGATTGTATGTTAAGTGTTCTTAACATGATAATAATAAAGGGGACAAAGGAAAGTTTGGGAAGTGATGGACATGTTTATGGCCTTGATGGTAGTTAGTGATGGTTTCACAGGTATATGCTCAACCCCAACTCACTGAGCTGATACATGAATACGTACAGTTTTTTACATGTCAATCATACCTCAATAAGCCAGTTTTTAAAAGGAAGGAAAGACACTTGAGTCAATAAGGTCTTTTACTCTAACTAACTGGGTGGTCTTAGCTAAGTCTGTTCCTTCTTCCAGACCTCAGTTTCCTTCTCTGTAACAAAGGACTCAGAAAAAAATATTTCTATGCACTTTCCAGCTCTGGCAGTGTAAGCTGCTTGAGAGTGTCCAAGAGGTGACTGAATCAGTTATGTCCTCCCTGGGGCATCCTGAGAAGCTCTAAGGAGAGAGCTGAGTTGGCCTGTAGAGACAAGCCTTCCTGAGCAAGAAGGGGCCTGAATCTCATTGCCTAACTGTAGATGCCGGGCTATCGATCCCCATCCCAAGGTCTGAGCTCATCCCATTTTCTGGACCACTCCTAAGACTGAAACTGAACTTAGAAGTATCCAAAGCATTTTGGACTTGTGTTATTCTATTACTTTGGATAAGAAAAGAGGTCAAAGGGATTCCCCAAAGTTAAACATCCTCAAGTTGAATTCATAGAGAACTTACGAAAAACATCTCCCATCAATGGCAGAGCTGGAAGTGAACTTCAAATCCACCCTTCATCCAGTGATTTCTGGCTTTACCAGATGGACTCCAATGCTATTTCCTCTGAAGTAGTGGCTCTCCATCTAGGCCAGTGTTGTCCCCACAGGACACATCTGGCAAAGTCTGGAGACATTTTTGGTTGTCCCAGTTGAGGTGCGAGGCAGACTGTTGGCATCAAGTGAGTAGAAAGAAGCCAGGGAGACTGCAAAACACCTACAATGCACAGAGTAATTCCCACAACAAACATTCATCTGGCCCAAAATGTCAGTAATGCTGTGGCTGAGCAACTCTGCTCTAAAGCATACAAAAGCTAATCTGGCTTTTCAAATTACATCATCAGGGAGGCTCCTTGATAAATTTTCTTCACGGCGAAGCTAGAAGTGATGTGCAGTTTATATGACTCCTGGTTCTTTGGCTCTCTCCACCCAACATTTATATCATAAACAGCAACACAGGCTTATTTGTCAGTTACAGAGACGGTCTTTTCTCTGTCTTAATGTCAATTATAAAGTTACCTTGAGTCATATTTCCACTGAACTGGATAATCTTCCTGTTGAATTCCTAGAGATTCAAGATGGAAAGAGGAGCCCCAGGGCCAGTTTCAGGACTGGTCATAGACTGTTCATATGTCAGTTTCTCTAACTCACTGCCTCAATTTCTTTCCTGTCTCTCACTCCTACTCTAATTTATGCAACATGGTGGGTCATTCGTTTATGCTGCAAATATCTATTGTAACAAGGTCCATGCTAGGCACTGGGGATTGCAGAAAAAGGCGCGTCTGCTACTCTAAAAAAAAATAGCAGTGTGGTGGGGGAGGCAGACCTGTTCACAGACACTCATAGTCTTAGTGGGGAAGCCCCAGAAGGTGCTTGCCTAGAGTTAGGAATGAGAGAAGACTTCTAGTGGAGAATGAACTCTAAACCAAGGCTTGCTGGAGTTATCTAAGCCAAAGCAAAAGTGGCAGTGTTTTAACTAGGTAAAAACATGTTCAGATGACTAAGAGAAGGGAGAGCATGATGAGTGCCTTCCAGAAGTTCTAAGTGCTTCAGTATGGCCAAAAGTGAGAAAAATAAGGGAAGAGAGGCCCTAGGTGGGGATGAAGAGAAGACAGAGCCCAGATGAGAAATGCTCCATTGTCAGTTAAGGAACTCGACTTTCTCCAGGCAATGAGGGGGTAGAGACCTGGTCAGATGCACAGCTGGCAAGGATCATTCTGGCCACACTGTTTGTATGGATTGTGAAGGCAAGAGTGGAAGCAGAGAGCATCTTTCAGCATCCAGGAGAGAAGTATGGTGGCCTGGCCCAGGGAAAGATAGAAAGGAGAGATAAGCAAATGCATGGCAAGTGTAGTGGCTGGTGCCTGGTTACTGCATGGCCACAGGAAATGAGAAGGTAGAAGAAGTCAAGAAGGACTCCCAAAGACCTGGCTTGGGCAAAAGGGTCACTGAGAAAAGGAACACATGTGAAGCAGATTGGTGTCAACAGAACTGTTTTGGTTCCGGTTATATTGAGCATGGATTTTCCTACAAACCACTCCCTCTGCTGGTTTGGAACTTAGAAGAAAGCCCTAGACACCCAGGACAGGGTGGGACAGGGATGAGGTGATACATGATGGCGTGAGGCTTTCATATGCCCCAGGAGCTCTATGCCTGCAGGGAAGGAATGAAAGAAATGTCAACTATATTCACTATTGTCCAGTGTGTTATTTAGCTGGAGAAGGACCAGGTGTACTAGGTGAACCTCTGCCTCATTTTGTCCTCCAATAACTTACAAGGTTGGTCTTACCCTCAATTTAACAATACAGAAATGGTGCTCAAGAGGAGATGGTGACCAATTCATCAACGTGGAGCTGAAATTCCAAACAGGCCCACATATTTCCAAGTCCTGTGTTCTTATTGAATAAACCATATTGCTCCTCTTAGAAGATCACTTTGTATGTATAAACTTTTAAAGTGGTGAAATATTACAGGGTCTGATGGTGGGAAACCATGGGTTCAAATCCCAACTCTATCATTTCTTAGTATCTCAACAGCCTCATTTGCAAAGCAAAAGGTGTTAATACCCATTTCATAAGGGTATTAGGAGGACTTAATAAGATTCAGACATGGAACTCTCAGCACTGTGGCTGACATGAAAAAAGTACTCGATAAATCTGATGAGCACTATTATGTTTAAGTACTCTTAAGTCCATGGTTCTCAGCCAGGCGATTTTGCTACCCCACCCCCAGGACATCTGGCAATGTCTGTAAGCATTTTGGGTTGTCCAAACTTGGGGGAGAGGTGTTGCTGGCACCTAGTGGGTAGAGGCCAGTGCTGCTGCTATACATTCTAGAAGGCACAGGATAAGAACGAATGTCCTGTTTATAATGCCAATAATGCTAAGGTTGAGAAATCCTGCTTTAATGTAATACCAATTGTCTAAACTGGGGTAGGATGAAATACATTCTATTATAAATGATGGAATCTAATTTATGCACCTCGCAGAAGAAGAAATGGAAACCGGAAGGGGAATGGGACTCATGTCCTGAAGAGAGATGGGATGGAGAGGTGGAAGGCACTGTAGATGACAGCTGGCTGTCTAGAAGCTTCACTATGAGAATGCTTCCATACCTTTCCTTCCATCCCATTTTGGGAGAGTTTCTGGGGCAATTCCTTTCTGACCTCTTCCAAAGAAGAAAGGGTGGTCTAGTGAGGCCTTGGTTGGGAGTATCTTGGCTCAGTCACCCTGGCGGTCACACCCCAATCCAGCAGTGTCTCTGGCCCGATTCAAGAGAGCAAAAAGTGCCCAGCGTTTTGTGAGCCTTAGGTCATTTACTCTGCACAACACATGGTCTTATAGTTATCATCTCGTTATGGCTGGTGAGGACGCCGAGGCCGAAGGTTACACAACTGAGGGATGCTGTGGGGACTGGCAGCTGGGCAGTGGGGCTCCCAGGTCCACCCTGACACATGTCTCAAACCATCACCAATAAGACCCCAGCCTAGGCCTCCAAACCCACCATCTCCTCTATAGTTATAGGAAGCAGAGCTAGCTTCTTCCGAGTACATGATGCGAGTGTCACTAAAATCACTCAACACGAATCACCAGAATGCACATTCAGTGGAAGAGCCTCCTCTTTTGATAACTAGACAAGAACCACAGATCTGGATGGGTTCTCAGTATACTTTGTGTTTTTATTTTTTCTGGAAATCAGAGAGGGGGTGAAAAGAGCCTGAGATCACACAGCAAGGCTGTGGCTGGCCTCCTGACTCCTGCCTATTTCACATTTGGAAACAGAAAAGCAAAGGGAAAAACACCAACTCTGAACGTTGCCTTCTCTGGAGTGGGCAGAGGCCTAACCTCTGGGCAGTTTCCTTCTGAGACAAAGACATTTGCATGAAGTGATTCCCCAAAAGACCTTGTAAAATAGCTTTTCTTGTCTCCTTCCTCTGCCAGCTGAAGCAAACTAGACTTTGGATTGTTAAAATAGCAACTTAAAAGGGGTAAGTAAAACTGCAGAATGAAAAAGAAAAGCTTGCAGATTCCAAGCCCAAACATC
The DNA here is from genome assembly GCA_017311185.1 of Proteles cristata cristata. Classification (NCBI taxonomy): domain Eukaryota; kingdom Metazoa; phylum Chordata; class Mammalia; order Carnivora; family Hyaenidae; genus Proteles; species Proteles cristata. The sequence goes on from JAESUZ010004618.1 coordinate 411,012, forward strand.
AGTTTCATTTCTGCAAATTTTCAAGCCAGAACCTAAAGATCCACTTTCCTTTTTAAAGAAGAAAAGGGACACTTACTATTTTTCCAATGCCCCTTTCATAGCACCCATCTCTCAGCAAGAATGATGTTCATTCATTTATTTATCCATAGCTCCTTTCCTCTCCAAAGACATTTTTGAAGCAACAAACAAAAATACAACAATATGGGAGGGTCAGGAGAGGAAGGGATCAAAGTCATGGGCAAATGAGAGTCAAATAGGAAGATGAGCCCAGGAACATCAGTAAGCAGCAATGAATAGTTATAATGAGCTTCCTAATGGCCAAGCCAAAAGTGAAAGTCAATCCATTACCAGACTCATAATGCCCATGAGAGAAAAACAATATAAATTGCTCAAGAGGAAAAGCCAGATTTTTCCCAACATGATGAATTAACTTTTATTGTTTCAGACTCTGAGATTTGGGGAACCTGTCTGGTGCAGCAACTAGCATTAATTCCCGACAAATCCCCATCTCTCCACCACCACCCCCAGCCACCCCTGACCCTTTGCAGGCCTTCTGCTAAGTACTGAATGAAGGAATGGTCACCACCTCTGTGTCAGGCTCTCTGATTCCCAGGTGGTATCCTGTAATCTTCCTATTAGGTTGGGATGTCACACCATTCATTCCTTAGACCAGTTTCTCGACCTTGGCCATATTGACATTTGAGATCAGGAAATTCTTGCAGGGAGCTGTCCTGTGTGCTGTAGCATGTTTATCAACATCCCCGGCCTCTGCCCACAAGGTGCCTAATTAGCACCACCACCCCCTGTTGTGACAACCAAAACTGCCTCCAGCTATTGCCAAGTGTCCCCCAGTTGAGAATCACTATCCTAGACCTTATGATCTAAAAGGACAAATTATATATCTTCTGTCCCAGCAATCCCTACTCCACCAACACACATGCCACACATCCAAGAGATGGCAGAGGAGCAGGGACTGGGTAGCCACAGTCAGCACACCTGCTTAGAAAGAAGAAGGCACACACAGGTCCTGCCAGGAGGACTTCAGGGAGGTTCTGCTCTGGGTGAGGGACTGCAAATCTCTCAGGGCAGTTCATGCTTGTCCATTGCTATGACCGTTGGGTCCACCCTTTTGGAGCCACGACCTTCCTTGGACATATATGAAGTGGATGTTTGATATTTATGCCCTCTTCTTGAGTATCATTTCCTTAGTATACTTTCTATTCATGGAAGGTTGGTATCCCAAGGGTTGTTTTGAGTCCCAAAGATTTCCTAGACCATACTCATGGTGTCTTTGACATTGTATTTCACTCAATAACATAACAGGTTTCTAATCTGTTTGTAGTGACTATGGCCAAAATTCTTTTTAAAATATAGTTGTTAAGGTGCTTCGGTGACTCAGTCAGTTAAGCATCCAGCTTTGGTTCAGGTCATGATTGTCATGGCTCATGAGTTTGAGCCCCGCATTGAGCTCTGTGCTGACAGCTCAGAGCCTGGACCCTGCTTTAGATTCTGTGTCTCCCTCTATCTGCGCCCTCCCACCCCCACTCGCTCTCTCTCAAAAATAAATGTTAAAAAACAAGATTAAAAATTTTAAAATAAGATGTAGTTCTTAAATCTGTCTTTTTCCTTGATTGTTCACTTCTTTACTTTTCTGCCCCTTAAGCTAATGGCACCTACCTAGAGATCATATGGAAAAATCAATGAAGAGGCTGCTTTTTTTCATCTTATCTGTACCCTGCATCATTTTCCAACTGATAGGATCTCCTAGGCTTTTGCCACTTAAATCCTTTGTGAATCCTATCACTTATTGTGTGGTCTTTAAAGCAGTATGCTATTACAAATTCAAGGCCTCACATTTATGGATGCTCTCTATTCTTCTTAACTTCTGCTTACCATCCACTTAATAATTTCCTGAGCTCATCTCAGTCCTGTAATGGCTCGCCAAATGCAGCCACACTATTTGAACACGCTGTTCTTCCATTTTCCCACCTCTTGCCAGTGGGATGGTGAGTTCCATGAGGACAAGGTCTACCTTTCAAGCTGTCACAGGCAATGACTTTGAAAATCAACTTGCCACTGCATATTTTCAGTGCCAGGTTCAGTTTCCCATTACTTATTCCCTGATCACTCAGCTAACATCATATATTTGATGTTTTTGTTTCAGAGTACTCCATTTCTTGTCCCAGTATCTGCATCAAAATAACTAACGGTAGCCATCAAAACAGACAAACCCTGGGGCACCTGAGTGGCTCAGTTGGTTCAGCTCAGGTCATGATCTCACGGTTCTTGGGTTCAAGCCCCATGTCGGGCTCTGTGCTGACAGCTCAGAGCCTGGAGCCTGCTTCAGGTTCTGTATCTTCCTCTCTCTCTCTCTGACCCTCCTCTGCTCACGCTCTGTCTCTCAAAAATAAATAACCATTTAAAAATTAAAAAAAAAAAAAAAACAGACAAACCCTAAAATCTCAGTAGGTCAACACCGTCAAGGTTTATTTCTCACTTATTCAAAATCCAATAGAAATAGGCTCCCCTTTTCCATTTTGGAGCTACAGAGGAGCTGATTGCTTCTAGATCTCAAGCAATAAAAGACACGATTTTTAAAAGGCATTGGGGGATAAAGACCCAGTAAAACCTTGGTTGAAAGATCAAATTAAAAATGTGTTTCCTCTCTCTCTCTTTTGTAGCTTTGGCAAACTTGGTGAACACGTTTTATATGGTGTAGCTACAAGATGGAGGAGGACCATTCATGGGTACAATCACCTGGTGCCCCCAGGAGCATCATTTCCCCAACTTTCTTGTCCAGTACTGGTTCTCAAACATCCAGAGGCATATAAGTAAACTTGGGAGCCTTCGCAAGCAAGGGACTAGCTTAGCAAGAGTGCTGGAGATGCCAGTGTGGGAGAGCCCAGTTCTGGGAGACTGGGTCATTGTTCACAAATGTTTGCTGCCCCTTCTTGGGTACAGAGTTCCCTTCCCCACCTCTTGGACATAAGGCTGTAGCCAGTGCAATGTGATGGAAGATGACACATTACTTCTGGTAGAAGCTTTCAAGACCAGAGCATTCTCTTTATTGTTTTTTTGGGGGGGGGTTGTTTGTTTGTTTGTTTTTTATTGCTAACATTTTTATTTTTTTATTTTTTATTTTTTTACAAATAGTTTATTGTCAAATTAGTTTCCACATAACACCCAGTGCTCATTCTCTTTTGTCAGCCAGCATGATCAGCCATGTTTTAGACAGAGGCTGCTTGCTCAGTCTGGGTCCCAGAGTGAATGGAAATCAGAGTAGTGGTCCCAGCCTGCAATAAACATACAGAGTGAGTGACAAGAAGTCTGTCTTTGGCCAAAATCTACTCAGGCTTCTGTGAATTCTCTTCTCAACTAGGCACAGCTAGCGTTAAGGTTCTTCTCTGCAGTATCCTGTCTTAGCAAGAAACCTGCCCAAGTCAGTTTATCCACAATCCTGTTTCCTCCATATCTGATAACTCTTGATGCCCAGCCAGGCTCTTCATTCTCCGCTACCTCCCAGATCACATCTGCTCACTCTGGCCTGCCTTCCACAAGAATCCCATTGGGTCAGTCTAGTCAGAATCCCCTTTATTCCTGATATTTCTTCTTAATCATTTTCCATCCACTGATCCCCACCCTTCTTCTTAGCTATAGATTTTCTACTCACCCATGCTGTCCTCATAGCCAAGTGCAATGTCTACAAGGCCGCACTGAAGTGGTCCCTACATCCACTGCAATAGCTCCCATTGAATAAAGTCTACCTTCCCGTTCTTTTGCAAGTGTCCTGAATAATTTTCTCTTGAACAATTAGAATAATTTTTTCTTTAATACAAGGACTAAACCTTTGTTCCTGAGAGCCCCTGAGATCCTGGGATCATCTGTTATTAGGAAAGAACTGAGCCTGTGTTGCCACCAATGCTGGTGAAGGAACGAAGAAGAGAGAACACAGTGGGAACATGGTCATTGTCATGGGCCACCCAAAGCCCTAAGTGGAAAAGAACACTAGTTCTTCTCATGTGTTGCTCCCAAACCAGAAGTTACAGGGAGGTAGCTCAGCCCAAGGAATAATATTCTGAGGGTCCAAATTAAGCAGATGGTCATTGGATGTAAGTGCAGAGGGGCAAGCAGGGGTCTGAGAGAGGAGAGGATGGGGTGATGGCTGAGATGCTGCGATTACAGAGAAAGTCTATATTGTAGGTGGCCCTTCACCCCAGATGTTTCCACCTCCTAGTCAGGAAAACACAGAAACTTAGGACTGGCCAGCACCTCAGCCAAACCAAAGAACAAATCCTTCAAGGGAGGCCTCCAGGGCCCAGCTGTAGTTCTTCTCAGGGGGTTCACGTGTATTTTCTCCTTTAGACACAGCCACCCATTGCATGTTTGTGCCACTGTCCTCCTCCCTCTCTCTGTGTCTCTGATTCTTTCTCTCACTACCCTGGTTTCCACGAGCCTCTGGATCTCCAGGGTATTATCTCTCTGTATCTCGGTGTCTTTGTGTTTCTCCTTTATTTTTGTGTATTTCTGCCTCCATTGCTGTCTCTCTGTGTCTATGCATCTCTTTTCCTCTTTACCAGCCTCCCTTCTTCCCCTCGCCTGAATGCATGGCCTCGGTCAAGGTACCACTCAGATGTTTTTTGATGAAAAACAGCCCCCTTGAAACCAGTCCACACCACAGCTGGTACTAAAAGCGTCTACTTGCTCAGCCACATCTTTAGTCTGATTCTTTATTACCACTTCCTTTTCATCTCTAGAGTGGAGCTCCTCCCCTAACCAGACATTACTCATCTCCAGCCTAAAGGTCTCCAGCTGAAACTTTGTGCTCAACCTCTTCCTTCTAAATTCCAAAATCTTCATCTCTGGCCCTGGTTCCAGGACAGTGCCTTGCCCTCCTTCCCTCCTGAGCCCACTGTCCAGCTCCACAAACATTCCCCAGAAAGGCCATGACAAGGGTGTGGCCACTGTGAACTTTATTGGGTACAAAGGGTGGAAGTTTAAAGACTCCAAATAGAATGTTCCTGGCCAAGGACACCTACCCTGGCCTAAGGAGCTGCCCAGCCCTCTGCCTCTCTCTCATTCTTGCTCCTCCCCCACAAAGTCCTCTGGATGCTTTTGATGGCTCCTCCCTCATGGCTTGGCTCTTGCTGTGACTTCCACTGGCCACACCCTCTATGCATGGCAGCATGGCAGAGAAAACAGCACAGGCTCAGGAATGTGGGCGTCCAGCTCTGCTACTCACTTTTTGGGTAGCTTGTGACACACACACACACACACACACACACACACACACACACACACACACACACTTTCTGCTTCTTACTCTTAGAAACTGGAGTCATAATGCTTACCTACCATGATTGTGTAAGAACCAAGTAAGAGCATGTATAGAAAGCTCCAGATACAAAGCTGGAATAAAGATGGTGACCATGTAACATTTATTCCATTCTCTCTCTTCATCCAAACCCCAGGCCACTCCTCATCTTCTAGGCTGACCTGCAGCTAATAGACACAGGGACAGAAATACTGATCACTTTCCACCAGTCTACTCTGATAGGTCAACAGGCATGCAGTTGGTTGCTATTTACTTTGAATATCCCACCCCTCCACTACCACCTTCCCTACTCTCCCCCCTCCCTTCTCCATCCAGGAAGCTCACTCAAACCCCAAATGTAAGCACCCTCTCACCTCTGAGCTCACTGCTCCCCAACAGTGATAATCTGCCTCCACTTTGAGTCCCACTCGCTGGGCACTGACAACAAGGTGTAATGCATGGTGCTCCCCCAAACATTTTTGTAACATCTGCTTTATGCCCTGAATTTGAGAGGTCTGGCAATGCAAAAGACACAGTCTCCACCTTTGAGATGTTTACAGGATAGTGGGCGGGAGAGCTATACAGCTACTTCATGACAATGCAATGTGATAAGACTTCAGTAATTGAGGTGTGGGCTGGACATACTGAGAGAAGAGAACTCTACATTTGCCTGCGGCTGCTACTTCATAGCTTATTCCTCTGCTCCTTTATTTTAAGAACCACTTGACGCAATTCAGCATTAAGAGCCAATAGTGTCTATGTTGAGAAGTATTGGCTATAACCATGGACAAAATAATGGAGGTCTTCAATCTCCGACCTGGGTCACATCTGTATCTCCAGTTTCTGGTTGAGTCTGGGCCACAGAGTAGGTACCTGAGGAATGAGGGGATACCCACACTCACACGCAGGCCTCACAACCTAGCAGCATTCTTGCTGGAAACTGAGTAATAATGTGAAGGCCAGAGAAGGGAGAGGGAATAAAAGAAACAGTCTGGTTATTTGGCCAAGACTTCGCGGGCTCCATTTTGCTTGCTCTGAATAAATTGCTTTGCTCTACAGGCATTCTGTCACTGCCTGGTGTACCTTCCTGCCTTTGCACTCCCTTGTTTCACTCCTGGACCTTGGCCAACCCTCTGTCCACCTGATCATTCTTCTCCAATCTGTAGGGTGCCATTTATCCAGGGACAGGTCTCTCTCTATACCTTACCATCACCAAATGATCAACAAGCATACAAACATCACTTCAGGGCCTTCTTAAAGGAATGTTTCATGAGCTCTAACAGGGAGGTCTGGTTCAAGACGTTACTTATCTGGCAACAACAGCTGCCTGGACCAGAATCATGAACTAAGCGAAAAAATAAATAAAAACTTCCTTTTGTGAAGCCAAAACAGACACCCTGGAATCTCTGCACTAACACTTGCCCAAGTGATTCATGAGAACATCTTGTCGGGACCATGAAAAGCACCCACTGACTCTTACTTCTTGTCTGGTTTCAGATCTCAGAAGGACAGAACCGGAACAGTCAAACTCCCTGGATCCTGTCACACTGTCATTGTGTTCCATGCTTGGACTGTTTTTTATTTATTTAGTTAAGTAGTTACAACACTGTAAGTATTATGAGTATGTAAGTATTGTAAGTATATAACATATAAGAATGGATCCACGACATAAAATGAAAGCCAGGATCTTGAGGGGTATAATAAGACACCCCTCAAAACCCCTCACAACCACTCCTAAACTGGCCCAGCTCAGGGCATCCATCCTCATGAGTCCTGTGTTTATCATTGCTTTACTCTCCTTTGTAATTAGTTCTATCTGTACTATTTGTATATGCGCGCACATATGTGCACATGCACGCATGACTTTTAACCTTGTATAACCTTTGCTGTATATGGTCATTGGGAGCTCTTTTCCACTTTGTATCATTTTGTTAAGACTCATCCTTGTTTTTTTTAAAAAAAATTTTTTTATTTATTTCTAGGAAAGAGAGAGAGAGCGTGAGCAGGGGAGGGTCAGAGAGAGAGGGAGACACAGACTCTGAAATAGGCTCCAGGCTCTTAGCTGGCAGTCAGCACAGAGCCCGACGCGGGGCTCGAACCCACCAACCGCGAGATCATGACCTAAGTGAAAGTCGGACGCTTAACCGACTAAGCCACCCAGGCACCCCAAGACTCATCCTTCTTGATATGTATTGTGTTTCTCCTTCCTTTGGACAACTGCGCGATGCTGACTTGATTCACCACCTTTCCTGGGGAAAGGAATCTGGTGCGCATCCAAGGTTTTGTTACCTTGGCAACGGCTGCAAGGAAGGTCCTATTGAACGTGTACTTGCGCTCCCCTTGGCACGTGCTTAGGAGTATCCAGGTTGGCTCTAATCTGCGTGAGTATTTTGGTGCATCTAAAGGGCAGCTAGGGGAGGAGCGGCAGCGGCCAGGCAGCCAAGCTTCGCGAAGGCTCTCGGCTAGCGGCGGCCCGCAGGCACCCACCCGGCTGCCACGATGCCCAAGAGGAAGGTCAGCTCCGCCCAAGAGGAGGTCGCGACGTTGTCAGCTAAACCCGCTCCTGCGAAAGTGGAAGCGAAGCCCAAAAAGGCGGCGGGAAAGGATAAATCTTCAGACAAAAACGTACAAACAAAGGGGCAAAGGGGAGCAAAGGGAAAACAGGCCCAAGTGGCTAACCAAGAAACAAAAGAAGACTTACCTGCAGAAAACGGAGAAACTAAAACCGAGGAGAGTCTGGCCTCTGAGGAAGCAGGAGAGAAAGAAGCCAAGTCTGGTTAATACCACATCCCATGTCTTCTCAGTGGCCCCTGTGTCCCTTCTTGTACAATCCAGAGGAATATTTTTATCAACTATTTTGTAAATGCAAGTTTTCTAGTAGCTCTAGAAACATTTTTAAGAAGGAGGGTATCCCACCTCATCCCATTTTTTAAGTGTAAATGCTTTTTTTTAAGAGGTGAAATCATTTGCTGGTTGTTTATTTTTTGGTACAACCAGAAAATAGTGGGATATTGAATATGGGAGGCTTTGATCGTCTTGGGTGTCAGCTTAACATTCCATAGATGGGGTAGTTTTTATATCCTGTAATACCAAGCATACTAAATGGCAATTTGAAGTCAGTCGTGCATTTAATATGTCTGGAACATTTTAAATACTTCTATTCCCTTGTTGTTTTTGGTAGAATTGTTTCCTAAAGAAAACCACTCCTTGATCCTGGCTCTCCCTGTCGGAATTTGTGCACTTTGCAACATCTTGGCGTCCTCACCCAGTTTCCTAGTAACCTTGTGAATGTGCTGTGGGAAATTGAACATTGGAATGTGCAGTGTATATGATACTAAATTGTGAGTTAATGGGAGCTAATTAACAGTGTAACAGCATATCAGCATTTGAAGGTATTGGTACTTTATATGCTGTTAAGGAAAATTTGACTCCAAATTTTAAACTAGACGGTCACTGGAATAACTTAGAAAAGAACCACAACTACATGATTTGTTTAGATTTTCAGTATGTCTGGTAAGAATTGTGTGCAAACTGAATTGTCTGTGCCGATCCTCAGAACAACCAATAAAAATTCAATTATGAAAGAAAAAAAAATAATAAAGGGCAGCTAGACCTAAGCAAAGCGGAGAGAAAGAAGGCAACTAGGAAAAGAACAAAAGGAGAGAAGATTCTAAAAGCCTGACTTGAGGGCATTCTCAATGTAGGAGCCACGTTGCTCTTCATGATTCAATGGCTGCAAAGGACCCTGACGCAAACTTTGTGATGTTCACAGTGGAGACCGGAATTATCCAGACATGGCTAAATCTGCGTACACACCCCACTAAATAACGCGAATGGTGGCGTTGTTTTGGGAAAATACCCAATCCTGGCAGAGATGGGGTGATCAGTGGTCCCACCTCTGCAGAGGCGGGGCCTCACCTGTGTTCTTCTCCTCTGCCCTAGAGATACCCCTCCTGGGGCCCCATGCAAGAGCCAAAATACAACAGCAACAACAAAACAACAACAAAAAAACATGCTTTGTTTATAAATTAATAAGAAACAATCCAAATGCACTTGACGTGGGACTTGTTCAAATGAACTGTAGTACTTCCATTTGAGGAAGGTCTATGCAGCCCTGAACAATTTTCTTTCTGGAATGCTGCCCTTCAGTGAGATGCACAGAAATCAAAATGGGGTATATAAAGTAATGCCTTGTTTAACAACTAGAAAGAAAAGACAGGAAAGCATAGAAAATTAATTTGGAAAGAAATCCTCTGTTAAAGGTCAATACCAGTTTCGGGACAGTTGAGAGCAGGGGTCAGAAAACTACTGCCCACAGGTTAAATGCAGCCAGTCCTGCCTTTGTATGGTCTGCGCACTAAGAATAGTTTCCCATTTGGGAGCACCTGGGTGGCTCAGTTGGCTGAGCGTACGACTTTGGCTCAGATCATGATCTCACAGTTTGGTTCTGTGCTGACAGCTCAAAGCCTGGAGCCTGCTCTGGATTCTGTGTCTCCCTCTCTCTGACCCTTCCCTGCTCACCCTCTGTCTCTTTCTCTCTCTCATTCAAGAATAAATAAACATTAAAAAGAAAAAAAATGGTTTCCTATTTTGAAATTGTTCTTATAACCATCTATGCGAGAACTTAAATTTTGCTCCTCGGTTCATAAATCTAAAATACTCACCATCTGATCCTCTACAGAAAAAGTCTGCCAACCCCCAGGTAAGGGAGTGTGGATAATTGTTTTCCTCCCTCCTCTTCTTTTGTTCCTAGAGTCAAAATATGTTACTTTTATAATCAGGAAAAAATAAAACACCTGTTTTACAGCTTTAATTATGTTTTAAAAAGGTTTCCATTCAAAATGGTTGCATTTTTTAGGTTGTCTCTTAGAAGACTGTGGGTCAGTCCCGGAAAAATTCTTTCATCAGAGAGCTCATCTCCCAAGAGAACCAGAAAGGGGAGGCTGGGCCACCATCGACACCATTCCAGGAAGGTGGAACTCTGCCCGGGAGAGCACTCTTGCAGGAAGCCTGTGGATGTTGCATAAGTCAAAACACGCTTAGATGTCAAGAAGTAATTCCTGAAAAAAATAACCACTTTTCCCAATTTGGGAAGCAACAGGGAAAGCGTCTGCCTCCCCATCCAGCTGCCCATGCTAATTACTCATTGCATGCCCTGGGAAAACTGCCACGGCACAGTCTGAAAGAGGGTTACTCTGCAAACAAGGGTGGAGGGGACAAGTGGTGGACAAAGAGAAGACACAGAGGAGCGTAGAACCCCTGAAAACATTAACACCGGAAGCATCCTCGGCAATCACAAAAGTCAGCTCCATGGTCGCATCCCATTTTGCCGATGGGAAGACTGAGGCGTGAAGCTGGATATGATTTACAGTCGTTTTTGTCTCAGTGAGACCAAGAGCGTAAAAGACACCAGCTCTCACCATCTCTCTAGTAATGGAATTTCCTCTAAAATATCCCCGGTAAGTGGTTGTTCAGGTCCCATGTGCATTCATGGGACACACAGCTCCCACCTTTAGAAGCATGTGTGATTAGTCATGGAATAGCACTGACATAGTCATAAAGTTGAGTTGAAATACGCCTCTCAGTACCTTCCACTTATTGGCCTATTTCAACTCCACGTGCTGTATAGTCCAAAATCCAAAAAGCTCTAAAAATCTGAAAGTTGTTATAATGCACATGACAGCAAAAGCTGAGTTGAAAGGGCGTTTGTGTGTGTGTGTGTGTGTGTGTGTGTGTGTGTGTGTGTGTGTAGTCTTTAGCTCTCCCACTAAGCGTGAGTGTGTTGGGCTGCAGAAATACTTCTGTGCTTGATTATAGGGTGTTATTTCAAACCCCACTGAGAGTGTTATGTAATATAAGGCATGTGGAGGGTATTATTCAGGTGAACCATATGATATTATTATTATTGTAGGTCAACGCTGAGCAGATAATGGTGATTTCATATAGCTAAACTTCATGCTTTTCCAAAACCTGGCACCAAAGATTTTGACTTAAGAAATTAAGGACCTGTAATCAAGAAGAATCTTCAGTTTAGAGTAATATGTGATGGTTGCTCTGTCAAGAAAGATTCTCAGTTTAATTTTCCACTCAAGCCTCTGCCTGGGACCTCAGACTTATCATCCACTGCCTCCTTGTAATGTCACCTCTGCTTGGTTGTCTAAAAGTCACCTTAAATGGTACGCATCTTGATCTGAGCTCTCACGCTTCCTTTCCTATCTCCACCAGTAGCGTCTCAATCCTTCCAATGTTCCAACCAAGTACCTTGGACCCAGACTTTTCTCTTCTCTTTCTCTCTCACCCTACATCCAACTGGATGAGAAGTTATATCTGCTGTACTTCAAAATATATATGGAACCCACCATTTCTGGTTACCCTCACTGTCACCACCCTGTTCGATCCACCATCTTGCCTCACCTAGATTGTTGCAATAGTTTCCCAACTGGTCTCCCTGATTCCACCCTTCCTTTGAGCTACTCTTGACACAACAGCCAGGAAATTTTTATGAAACTAAAGCAGAACCTGCCACTCCTCTGTCCTACATATTCCAGACCTTCCCCACCACATTGAACAAGAGCCAAATCCTACCCATGCCCAGAAGCCCCACATGGCCAGCCTTCTCTGATACTGCTCTAACCTCGTTGCCCCTGGTCTCTTCCTCACTCACTTCTCCAGTCTCCCTGGTCACCCTGATGCTCCTGAAACACAGCTGTTCCAAGGCCAGGAGCAGTCTGCTACCAGACACCCATGACTTCCCTTCATCTGAGGTCTTTATCCAAACATCTGGTCTCAGCAAAGGAGGGTTTTCATCACCACCCGACATTAAACTATAATTAAAGTAACTGCCTATCTCCCTTTCTGGGTTTTTTTTCCCCCTAAAGCTCCAGGAGCATCTAATATGCTTAGCTTATTTCTTTTATTTACTGGCCATCTCACTCCACTAGAACATCAGCTTCATGACAACAGGGATTGCTGTCTGTTCTTGTCACTGCTTTACTCCCAGGACCCAGAACACTCTCTTGCACATGGCTGGCACTCAGGGACAATAATTCATTATTTCTCGATAAGTGACTTACCTGCTGCCTTGGAATCCACTGAGAGAGAATCAAGAAGGAAATGAGAAGTGATTTTAGCAGCCCAAACAGATGTCTGTATCATCAAACAGGTTACAGAAGGCAAATGAGTGCATGAAGAGATGTTCAACATTGTTAGCCATCAGGGAAATGCAAAGTAAAACCACAGTGAGATAGCACCAGACACCTACCAGAATGGCTAAAAGGAGAAATCGTGAAACATCAAATGCTGGAGAGAGAGTGCAAAGAAGGATGTTGGCTCTTTCACACATTGCTGGTGGGAAGCAAAATGATACCAACACTCTAGAAAAGAGGGTATGAGAGTTCCTTACAAAACTAAACAGATGCCTACTGTTATGACCCAGCAATTTCGCTCTGGGCATTTATACCAGAAATGAGATGAAGCCATATTCACACAAAAACCTGTACACCAATATTCATGGCAGCTTTGTTAATAAATAAGTCAATCCTGGAAATAACCCAAAAGTCCTTCAGTGGGCGACTGGTGAAACAAACCATGCTGCATTCCTACCATGAAATACCACGTGGCCATCAAAAGAAATGAACCATTGATCATGCAATGATTTGGATGGACCTCAAGGAAATTGTGCTGAGTGGGAAAAAATCCCATCTCAAAAGTATACAGACTACATGAATCCATTTATATAACATTTATGAAATAACATGATTATTGAGTTGGAGGGAGGACTCGCGGCTGCCAGAGATTAAAAGAGGAGGAGGGTGGTAGCAGTGGCTGTACATCATAGCATGGGGGGTCCTGGAGATGGCGTTTTGCTGGGTCTTCACTATGGTGACCATCACACACATCTGCACGTGTGACAAACTACACAGAAACTAAAATATGGAAACCAACTTGACAATAAACTATATATTAAAAAAAAAAAAAAGAAACTAAATAGGTCTACACAAATGCGTAGAACCTGAATATAAATGTCAATGTCAATTTCCTGGTAGTGATGTTATGCTCTGGTTATGCAAGATGTTGCCTTTGGGGAAAACTGAGTCAAGGGCATGCAGGATCTCTCTGTTTTGTTTCTTGTCACTACATGTAAGTCTATGTCTACAACCGCCTCAAACAGATGTCCATAGGTCCAGGCCCTAACACTCTTGTCCTCTTCTCAGAGGACATTCCCTGGGGCACAAACTCAGAATCCATTGAATCTTACTTTAAACAGATGTATCACAAGCTTAGTTACTGGGTTTTGTAGACAGCCAGGTACAGTAACGTGAGGCGGGTCTGCTAGAGTTCTCAAGGTCACACAGCTGAGGGACTAAAACCCACACCTTCAGATCCTCTGTCTGGTGTTTGTAGTCTTCCTCACCTTTTCAGGCCTTTTGATCTTGTGGGTGAGAGTACATACTTCTTCCTGTGAACCCATACAGTTAACACTTTTAAGACCCTGGTCTGATTAAGCATACCAAGTTTCTAAAAAAGAAATACAAGAATAAGAACACATTTGTAAACTTCTCCAAGATGATCCAGTAGTAAGTGTGATTGTGTGTTTAAAGTTACAATGGGAAAGATTTAAGTTGGTCTCAAAGAAAAGTTTCTTACTTGGTTTGCTAAGCCAAGAATGGGTAATTAAGGGACATAAAAATCATCCATTGCTGGGATTCTTTGGAAATGTGTCAGATGTTTATGTCAATAGATGTCAGTTATGACCATTATTACATTAGGAGCTACAGTCATAGGGAAGGGATGTGTCCTGGTGCCTACCCTCCTATATCTGATGATTTAATGGGGGTGATGGAAAAGTAGTCAACCATAGTTTACTATGAAATATTCTATGATAAGAGAAGAATAGGAAGCTATAAAGACATAGATGAACACCCGATCTTGGAGGCAAGGGATGCAGGAAAAGGTTTTAATACAAAGTGTAAATAGGGGAGCATGGTTATGTGAAGGGACAAGATTGGAAGCTGTCACAGTGGAGGGAAGAACAAGTGCTACAGTGCGCTAACTCATCATGCATTTGGGAGAACTGCAGCTTGGGGAAAATAGTAAGAGATGAGGCTGGACATTGGTGAGGGGTGATGGTGGGCAGGTCATGAAACACCTTTGCAAGTAGCCCACAAGGATCATGCTGTGAAATAAACAGAAGTAGCATCTGAATGGAGGTGCTAGGCAGGCTGGTTTCCACCACTTGCCACAGGACATCCTTAAGCTTTCCTATTTCTATTACCCATCTTTCTTCAGAGTTTTCTACTCTTCTCCAATGTCACGTTCCTTAAGCTTCAAGGCCTAGTTTTAACACCAGCCTTTTCTCCAGAAGCTTCCCCAGCCCCTAACTGGAAGGATGGCCTCTTGCTGGGCACACTGGGCGTGGGTATCTGTGTACGTGCACACGTGCAGTATAGCACCATGATTGCGACATTTTGGAGCCAGCCTACCTGAGTCGCCATCCTATGCTTCCATTTCCTTATCTGTCAAGTGGTAATCATAACATGACTAAGTCAAAAGGTTATCTCAGGATCAAATAATTTCATTGATACCTTTAACTCCCTTAGAACAGTGACTGGCACAAAGGAAATGTTTAATAAATGTTCGCCTTTATTACATGTTGTGGGCCCCATACACACCCAACCGTGGGCTTGCCTATCTATCACTTGTGCTCAATCAACTTGGAACTAATCAGAGAAGAGAGAAGTCAATGTCCTCTCCTGGTGGGCAGTCACCTTTATGACCTCATACTCTTTGCTTAGACGACTGGTCAACTCAGGCTAGGTATGCACTTTCCATTCACAGGTGGATGTGTGGTAGAGGCAAGAACCCCAAAGGGTGAGGGGCTAGACCGTCTTCCTAGCTCCTCTGTCCTAATCCCTGGATGACCTAAAGCAAGTGCCTTCACTTTCCAGAACTACGGTTTTTCTGACTGTGCAAGAAGAATGGGCTCCTGTGAAGCTCAAAACTGCAGAGGGCTGGGGCACCTGGGTGGCTTAGTCGGTTAAGTGACCGACTTTCGCTTAGGTCACGATCTCGCGGTTCGTGGGTTCGAGCCCCACGTCGGGCTCTGTGCTGACTGCCAGCTCAGAGCCTGGAGCCTCTTTCGGAGTCTGTGACTCCCTCTCTCTCTGACCCTCCCCTGCTCACGCTGTCTGTCTGTCTGTCTCTCTCTCCTAGAAATAAATAAAAAATATTAAAAAAAAAAAAAACAAACTGCAGAGGGCTTGCCAGCACTTTGCACAGTGGTGATGCAAATGCGATTTCTATTTACCAGTCGGCAAGCCACACCACACATCTCCCCGGCCGTCACTTTCACTTCCAGGAGTGGCGCACTCCCCAGACTGGCATGGCTGGCCGGCCTCCAGCGCTGGGAACAGCTATATTTTAATTCACCCCGCCCACTGCCTTGATGGATTCTTTTTCTCCTCCTCCAGGGACTTTCCTCACTTCCTTCTGTAAACGAAGGAAGGAGCACATGAGCACACTGTATATAAATACTAAATACGTTTGGGAAAGCTTTCTTCTTCTTCTTCTTCTTCTTCTTCTTTTTTTTTTTCTTAACCCAGACTTGGTTTCTGTTGTAGGCGGTGCATTCCCTCGCAGGGCGGGGCCCAGGGTGTTGTGGAAGGGGGAGGGTAGAGGCCAGGGGGTGGAGTAGGCAGTGATTAATGCACCCACTGTGAGAGCTTGCCTTCTATTTAATGGGGGGGTCTCTCTGCCCAGGGGGAGTCAGATCCGGCTCCAGGACGAGCAGGAGCATGGCAGAGAATCTGGGGCTGGGCTTCGGGGAAACGGCCAGTGTGGAAATGCTGCCTGAGGAAGGCAGCTACACGCCCAAGGCCAGAGCCAGGCTGGCAGCCAGGAGCGGCGCAGGCTGGCCTCTCACTTGCTGCCTGGTGTCGCTCCCCATCCTGGCAGGACTTACCACCTATCTGCTTGTGGGCCAGCTCCGGGCCCAGGGAGACACCTGTGTGTTCCAGGTAAGCAGTTTCTACCTTCATCCGCTGACCTGATGCAGGCACCTGCCAGCCATGGACAGACTCCTTGAACCCCTCTGCCCCCCCCCATCCCCGCTTCCCTGTGCAGAGGGAACAGCATGGGAGGGGCAGAGAGGTCCAATCAGGTGTCTATCCTCAATAATTCCAGGAGACGAATTGTCCCTCTTTGTTTATACGGGAACAACTTCCAATAACATGGTTTTGGATCATGATAATCATAGTATACTATGATGAATAGTGGGGAATATTCCTTTGCTAAAAAAAAAAAAAAAACCCACAAAACCTCCTTAAATTACATAACTAACATGTGTCATTGAAAAAAGTTAGAAAACACAGATAAGGAAAAGAAGATAATGATCACTACCCATAATCACATCGAGGTGACCACTATTGATGCTTGGGGTATATGATTCTGTATTTTTTAACAGATTATTTTGAGTCTCCTAATATGTTATGATTTTATTTATTTTTAGTAAGTTCACAACAGTATGATGGTATAGATGGTTGTATTATATTCTTGTATATTATATGCCTGTGCTATAATCTATTTAATCTACCCCCTTTCTTGGGTTTAGAAATATTCTTTCTCAGTGCTCAAGAAACAACCTCTTTTTTTAATGTTTATTTATTTTTGAGAGAGATAGACAGACAGAGCAGGAGCACGGTAGGAGCAGAGAGAGAGGGAGACACAGAATCTGAAGCAGTCTCCAGGCTCTGAGCTGTCAGCACAGAGACGGACATGGGGCTTGAACCCACGATCCGTGAGATCATGACCTGAGCGGAAATCCTGTGCTTAACCGACTGAGCCACCCAGATGCCCCAAGAAAGAACCTCTTGCCTGATTCTCTATCTCTCACATCTTGCTGGGGGCTCAGGGTAGAGGATTTTAGCCAAAAATGAAAACAAGATGTAGGGAGAGCACTCGTGGCAAGTGGGGTGGGTACTGGTATCAAGGGGAAACTTACAGCTCTGGACTAGGAACATCAAAGACCTTAAAGACTAAAGAAAGTGTCATTCAAATCATATCCTTTCATAAAAAAATAAAAAAGTACTCCTGCATAATCTGTGATGACTGATTTCATTTCAGTCAAAAGTAGTATATTCCAGAGGAGAAAACAGGCTTTTCAATTCGTTTACCTGGAAATCTGTCTTCTAAGCAATGCTGGCTGGCTTCAGAGCAGGAACACCAGCAGAGAGCTAATATGTAACTCTCACCACCCCCTCGGAGTCAGCAAACAGACCTTGACTCAGGCAGCAGGGCCCACAGTCACGTGCCATCGTTCAGAAAGCGTAGAAATATGCAGATAACCTGGAAATGGTGTTCATGTTAGAGAAGAAATTCAAGGCATGGGAGGTCAGGCTGTGACCCCCACGGAGCTGATTCCTACGAAGCCAAACCAGAGCACCTAGTAGGTGTTCTGGGATTCTGTCCTTCTTTAGCCAGAAAGAGACAGTTGCTCCAGAAGGAGGCATTGAGAGACCTCCAATAACCCAAACTCTCCGGAGTTCTACAAGGAAACAGTGCCTCTGCCTAAAATGATGCCTTGAGGTCCCCTATTTTGGCAGATGCTGAAGAGCACCTTTGTTGCTCTAGAAGCACCTTGGGGTTAGCAACGGTGGGAAGCCAGTCACCACCCCTTGGTGGCGGAACGCCACAGTCCACAGGGGCCACTGACTTGCTCTGTCAGGAAGAGAGCTTGAGACACGAGCTGTCACTGTCCAGGGAGGCCCCCAAGGGAAGGCATGAGTGCCTGTCCTATCACTGGTCCTCAAGAAAGGAAAAGGCTAATATTGCATTCTGTGATACGTAAGCCAATCTCCCTGGAGAGTAGAGACTGTTAGCGCTGTGGTTTGGCCAGGCTATCCAACTTCTTGGTGCGTCAGAAGAAGAGAAAGGGAAATGGGTGAGGCCTGGGCACATGTAGCAATCGGAGTCCTGAAAAGAAACACCTGGCCCATTCAAACAAGAGAGTTTCAAGAAGAATGTTTAAGGAGTTTGGAAAAGGTTCAAAGAAGAGTCTCGTTCCTGAGAAGCAGAAACATTGTGAGATTAGCAACTATGGGAAGCTGGCCATCCATCGCCTCTTGGCCTGAAGGAGCAAATAGAGGGAGCAGTTTTAGGGGAACCCAAGGAGAATGAAAACATAGGAGAGGGCTGGCTGGAGGAGCTGAGGGCTATGTGGAGCCTGATTTGCCAGACAGCAGGGAGGGAACAGGAAAAAGGGCAGGAGAACTGGTCACTCTCTGCTCCCGGCCTCCCATCCCACTGGCCAGACTGGAAGTCAGGCTCAAAAGATTCAGGAAGCAAGAGTGCCCAGAAGACAGCCTCGTAGACCGCAGGGCAGGTGCGGGAAGGGCAAAGAGGGGGATCCTACCGGGCTAATGGAGAATAAGCAGCTCAGGAAAGATGGAAGATAGGGTTCAGGAGGGAAAACGAGGTCACAGGGGAGAGCATGAGTGGGCAGAACTGTGAAATGTCACGGCTCGTAGACACCCGAGTTTGAATTCCAGCTCAGCCACTGCTGGCTGGGGAAGAAAAGGAATGTGGTTTCATTTCTTTGAACTTGTTTCCTTTTCTACCAAAAGAGGATACGGACGTCAACCCTCTGGCAGCACTAATAAGATGAGTGCAGGAATGTGGGGAGACCCACACACCCTTACTGTGATGGTGATCCCCACAACCGTGCCAGGCACCCGGCAGTTACAGAAAAGCATTAGCGATGGATGTAGGAATATTCCAGGTTTTTATTAGTAGCAGCAAAGATAGTTACCAAACCTAGTAAAATACATGTATTTTAAACCGGACTCTCCCTGCAGGGGCTACGTAAGGAAAGATCCAAAGTGACAAAATCCTTAACCCAGGTAAATTTGCAGAGCAGAGATCAAAGTCAGATTTGAAAAGATCTGGGATAACTACTTTAGGGGGCGTGTCCACAAATATGACATCAATCGTGTGCTCCATGCAAGGATAAAAACTGCAGTGACCACTGTTTCTAAAAACTGAAACATCTCAGGGCACCTGGGTGGCTCAGGCAGTTGAACATCTGACTCAGGTCATGGTCTTAACGTTCGTGGGTTCAAACCCCGTGTTGAATTCTGTGCTGTCAGCTCTGAGCCTGGAGCCTGTTTCGGATTCTCTCTCCCTCTGTCTCTGCCCCTCCCCACTTGCACTCTCTCTCTCTCTCTCTCTTTCTCTCTCTCAAACAAATACACATTAAAAAAAAACTGAAAAAAAAAATAATGAGACATCTCTCTATGTAAGGATGGAGAATTTCTCCAAGATGTATCATTAAGTGGGGGGAAATGTACATAGCAATATATAAAATAGGAGGAGACATTCATTTTCGGAAAATATGTATATTCATATTTATGCGTGCGTTTATAAGTGTATAGACCCTCTCGGGAAAAAGGTAAGACACTATTAGCTTTAGCAGGATCTAGCTTGAGGACTTGGGTCACTGGGCAGCAAGTAAGAGAGAGAAGCATTTTTAAACTTACACCCTTTTGTTCAAAATGTATAGAGAGATAGTAAAATGCTTTAGGGCTATTGGATACCTGGAAAATGCCAAGTAGATTTGCATCTTGGAAAAACTCGGTGTAAATTCTTGCCTAGACACTTCTTGGCTGTGTTACCTAACCTCCATGGGCCTCAGGCTCCTTGTGTGGGACATGGGATACTTAGAAATAAAGTATTTAAGGTGTCTGGCAGGAGGTGAGAGATTAGTAAATGGTAGCAATTATTGTTATTATTATTATGACCAGGGAACTTCCTGCTCATGGAAATTGTATCATTCAGGGCAGCTTCCCCGCCCACTCTGGAATCTGCCATCTCCAGGCCAGAGGGCAGGTTTTGACCCTGGAGGAACTTTCTTGTTCGCTGATATTTGTGAGCTATCTCCCTGCCTCCTTCTCCACACTGGTCTTGCACCCTCAACCCACACTCCGATTCAGTCCTTACCTGGCTGCCTGGACCATGGCCTGGGCTTTCTTGGGCCCTTAGTGGCCTCCATTGCCCTCGGGCTGGGTCTGTGAGCCCCCATGCTGGGCCTCACGTGCCCTGAGGCCAGGCCTCCCTCTTCCCCAGCCACCACTCTGGCACCTACAGGGTCTGTACCCCAGGCCTGGCAGAATGTGCCATGCAGGCTCAGCCCCAGCCCGGCCCCCCCGGGAGGCAAACAGAACTGTGCAATAAATCACCAAGGACGCCATAGAGGCGTTGCTTCTTTGGACCGCAGCCCTGCACTCTCTCTGTCCTTCCCCTCCAGGTTCTCTTCTGGAATCCCCACACGGTCCCCACATTCTTCTTGCTTCCCTACAACCTTCCTTCCACACCTTCCTGAAAACCCCTGCAAGAGACTCCTAGCCCTTGTTCCCCGCTCGCCTCTCCCCTCCACGCCCGCCCCTGACACACGCCCCAGCTCTGGTCTCCATTCAGACCCAGAGGACCCCATGGTAAGGCCAACCGAGGCCTCAGAGTTGCACAGGCTCGAGGGAATGCCGTGGCTCCACCACATCACATCTGCGAACTCTAACAACTCATTATGCACCAGACACCATCCTAAGCTTCTTCAGATCTAAGGTTTCGAGAAGAGTAAAGGAGATAGTGCCGATACAGCCCTTAGCCTGGTGTCTGGCATGTAAACCCGTATGATGCGTTTGCTATTATTACTAAATGCATCATCTCAGTCCTTGTGACTCCACAGCGAGAAAAGAAAGTGCTACTATTATCTCCATTTATCATCATCTCCATCATTTAGAGATGATGAAACTGAGGCTTAGACAATCTAAGCCACAGGCCCACTGGGATTCAGATTCACCATATATGTTCCTCCTAAGCATCACGCTGTTCTACCCGTGGTGTAAACCCAGCAAGGCATTGATTTCGAGGCACGGTCAGGAGGATGTGACAAGGATTCCCTAAAAAGTACCTGTCGCATAGTAAGTGCTCAATAAATGCTAGTCTCCTTCTTCCCCTGGGGGCTGCTGGCTGCACCTGGCACACAGAAGGCACTCACAAAGTGTTAGCTGGGTAGAGAGAGAAAGGAAGGGATGCGTAAGGTTCCTGACCTCCCTAAGTCGTCCACTCCCTGCCTATAGCATGGGGAGGTGAACACACTTGTTTTATAGCCCTGAAGTGAGAGTTCAGCAAGATGTCAGGAAGCTCTTGCCTGGTGTTCAACAGACATGATTTCCCTGGTCGCTCCCCCTCAAGTGTGAGCCTTTTGGTCTCACTCGGGCTCCTTCCTCTTTGGAAATGACGACAGTAATGACAATCGCTTTTCCATGTTGTGTAGAGAAAACAAACAGATGGTCGCGATAGAAGTGCTCTGGAAAGTGCAAAACAGGGAGCAGCCAGTGGCACTGCCTCTCCTGCGGCATCACAAGTCCTGGCAAACCTGGAAGAGAAACCCAACTCACTCCCGAGGTCAGGCCGTGGGTGTCAGGCAGAGAGACCACAGGGAAGGAGGGGGAACAGGCCGCGGGTGTGAATCCCAAATATCCACGGCAGCCCCGGAACTGGTGACTCCAGGATCCTTTCGTTCCCCTGTTAAAATCAACACACACATCACTCTAAGCCCGGCCCTGTGGGCTCCTGTGTCGTCACCTGACAGACCACACAATGTCCAGCTACAACAGGTCACCTCCCAGCCTGGTCTCTTTAATGAGGTCCAGCCAACCACAGCACTAACAAGCATGGGTTTTGAAATGGGCCAGAGAGGGGGTACACTCCATTCCCTCAAGCCCTTTGCACAGGAAGGGGCAGAAGTCCAGAAGGCAGCTGTGGATGGAGGAAGCCTCATCTATTGGGAGAAGGAGGAGGCCTTCCCGAGGTCCTAAAGGGTCCAAATCTCCCACTGGTCGTAAACAGACACAAGGCTAGCTTCTGTGTTACCACCAAAGCAATAAAACCCAAAGGAAGTTATGCAGAACCAACAACATGTACCACAAACGTTTACTGAGCCCAAAGAAAGAAGGAAGGTGAATTGGATAACCTCTTTACGTGTGTGGTCTTTCTTGGGCAGCACGATGCTTCTGGGAAGAAAAAAATCACTGCCTGTCTTCATGGAGGGGGACAGCAGGTCTCGCCAAGGTTAGGTGACATACCAAAGTCAGACCACCATGAAACACTAGTGCTGAGATTTCCACATTAGCTTGGCTGCAAATAGCACATTCTCAGCTGCGCGCCGCTCTGCATGTTGTGTGTAAAGCCCTGGCCATTGTGCCTTGGAGGATAATGAATTGAAATACCCTTGGAATAAAACATTCTCCAGGTTGGATTTATCCCCATGCAAGCACAAACAGAGAGAGGCAAAAGCAAAAGGCAAGGAGGCAACTGTCTGTGTATTTCTCCTAGAAGTGCTGGGAGGCTGCTATGGGTCATAGAACGTTCATGAGTTTTTGCAATCGCGGCATTTATGACGGCAGGCAATGGATATCTCTTCCTGTTTATGACTATACTAGACAGTCGGTATGGGACACAAGACAAAGGCTAAACGGGTCATTAGTTAAAATACACTCAAGGGATTTTTCTGGGGAAATGCCAATAAGAGAATCTCAAAGACTCATCTATCTTCAGGTTCCATTGTCCATGGTGGGTACTCAGCTAATGTTGAAGGGGATCCTGATCCACGCCAGGGTCTGCACTTGGCCTCCAAGTTCAGATCCTAGACCCTCCATTTACTTTTTGACCTTTGGCTTGCAAAGGTTATAAAAAGGTAATGTCCTGGGGCGCCTGGGTGGCTCAGTAGGTTAAGTGTCTGACTTCAGCCCAGGTCACGATCTCACAGTTTCTGAGTTCGAGCCCCGCATCAGGCTCTGTGCTGACAGCTCAGAGCCTGGAGTCTGCTTCAGATTCTGTGTCTCCCTCTCTCTCTCTGCTCCCCCTCTACTCACACTCTACCTCTCTCTCAGAAATAACTAAGCATTAAAAAATTTTTTTCAAAAAAGGTAATGCCCTTCTTTGAGAGTAACTGGAGTGGTAGACAAGAAACACATGTAAACACCAATATAGGACCGCATATCCCGAGCACTCAACTAGATAGTCATCTCCCTTCCTCCATCCTTCTTTCTTCCCTGGTGGGAGTATTACAGTAATTCCAAAAATGCTTACAGCAATAGGTTATGGTTAGCTTGTGTCAGGGATTACCAATCAGCATACAAAGAAAAAAAAAAGTGAGAAGAAGAAAAGAGAGAAAATCAAATGAAGGGGAAAATCCCCTGACCTATAGGAACTAAAGGGTGAAAAGCACCAACTTGCTTTGCTTGGGTCCATAAATGCTGGTGGCCACAGGTGTCGCACATTCCATTAATATGAATCCCCAAAGGCAGACACATTTGCCTTTTCTGTTTCTGACTACTGGCCAAAACTCACAACCTTCAACACACATTTCTGGAGCTATGACTATGCTGCCAGCAGAGCCCGATGGAAACCTTTGGAGGCTCCAGGACTAAAAGACGATGAGCCATCCAACTCTTCAATTAACTGTGTTTTATTTAAACAAAAACTCAAAACTTGGCATGTGTTCTAAAATATAAAAGGTCTCTTTCTTAGTTTTTTGGATTGCAAAACTCAGGCTAAAGTCACAGAAGCTACACCTTGCTCCATCTCTTGGCTCTCTTTTCTTCCTATTTTTCTGACGTCTGAGCAACAGCATATTTTGCTCTTTGGATAATCCAGCGGAAGTACCAGGCACTGTCTGAGGCACCAGGAATCTTGTGGTGAGCAAAAGACAGATGGAGTAGGTCATTGCCCACAGGCAGCTTGACTTGCACTGGAGAGCAAAAAGCAATTAGCACGCAAATAATAACATCCCTTCAGGGAGTGATAAACACTTAGGAAGAGAAAACAATGGCGTCCTGGTCCTCAGCCAGTGGTGTGAGAAGGCATTTACGAGAGAATAAATCACATTCCCCTGGGATGCTCTTGGACTCTGTGCCTATTCAAATTTGGAAGATAACACTGCATCCCTCACAAGCTGTCTCCCTGGTACTCCAGGGTAATGCAGAAGCGATGGAGAGGAGTCAGGGTTGGAGCCACTAGGGACTTTTCCGGGCCTGGTGTTGTCGGTAGCCATCTTGAGATCTGGCGTGGAACCGGCTCAGATGCACGAACCTTTTCCCAAATGAGCTACTAGTTCTTTGTCTCAAATCTCCTCTTCATTCGTTCCTGCCTCCCATTACAAAACTCTTTCTCCCGTGAGAGCGTCACTATTAAGAGAAGCAGCAATGGAAAGCTTTAGGTGTGGTTCTTGGAAAGAGAGTCACAGCTGATGTTCTTGGGGACTCTTGGACTGTTGAGGTCTTTGACATCTGCCAACTGGCCTTGTCACAGGCTCCAGATGAATGGCTGACTCTAGGCCACTGAAACCCAACCACGTTCAACCATACACGAGAATAAATGTGTGCCCAAATTATAGAAATCCAGCACAGCCAGTAGGGAAATGTGTTCACGTCACAGATACAGGCTGATGGCAACGAGACTCTGGGCCAAGAGGAATGTTCCAGTCTCTTGGTGGAGCATCTGCTTGGACGAAAACAAGCAGATGTTCAAGAAGATTTCTGAGCAGAGAGCTGAACGAAGCAGAGGACCAGCAAGGGCAGTACCGTTTCGTACACGAGAGGACGCAACCGTGCTCTCCCCAATTCTCTCTGAGTTCACCTTCAGTTTTCTGCCTTGTCACAGACGGATTCTTTATTGGCTCTGA
Organism: Proteles cristata cristata; assembly: GCA_017311185.1. NCBI lineage: Eukaryota > Metazoa > Chordata > Mammalia > Carnivora > Hyaenidae > Proteles > Proteles cristata. The sequence goes on from JAESUZ010004618.1 coordinate 436,061, forward strand.
CAACAGCAAATAAGGAAACAGGCTACAGAATGAGCTCATTTCTAGGCTGCTTCTCCGCCCCCCCCCCCCCAGCCTGTCAAAGTTATTGATGCTGGACAAGTAGTCACATCAACTGGGCTTGGGTTTCCCAAAGCCACTCTACTCACGCCTCTGTGCTAAATGTATATAATAGGTTCATTTGGCAGCAAAACTCCTTGTAGTTTCCCAGCTGCTCCCATGCTCTGCTGGGCCTCCTTACTCTGGCACAAGTTGGTGGCCTCTTCTGGAATGGTCATTACTTTTTATCACCTGGCTAATACCTGTGGGACATGTAAGACTCATTTCAGCGGTAATTTCCCCTGATTGCCCCAGTTCTGGGCCAGGTTCCTGTTTTCTGAACTCTGTACTTCCCCTACTCTCACAGTGCATGGAACTGCTGGTACTTATCCATCCACCTCACCAGATGGGGACCTTGTCCGGAAGTGGGAAGAGCAATAGCCTGGGGCTAGAGATTCTGGAGTTGGTTGGGCTGGGTTAAAATCCTATTTCTTCACTTTCCAGGTGTGAGGCATTGGGCAAGCTACTTAACCTGACTGAGCCCCATTTGCAAATAAGAATATGAAAAGCATCTACCTTAAGAGTCATTGCCAAGTGGAAGAAGATAATGTGTGTGAAGGGTTAAACAGTTCAGTGCCACTAGTCATTCAACAGGTAGTGGCTACGCTTACTGGATTTTTCAAGCCCTTTGAGTCCTTCACTGTGGTTGCCTCTCATGGCTGGAGCACAGAGGTCTTGGAGAGGAGTAAAGAGCGGGTCCCAAGAATGGGGTGGTCAACTAGGACCTCGCAAGCCAAGAGAAGTAGTTGGGCCTGTGTCTTGAAGACCATGGGGAACCCCCGAAGGTGTATGAACAGAATTGTGTCCCAGTACAGTGAGGCTGTAGAAAGAGCACTCAGAGCAGGAGAGGTGATTTTGAGAAGAGGAAAACCAGATGCAAATGGACCAGTTAAGAGGCTCACGGGAGAATCCAGGAGAACAGTATGCTAAGGCCTGGAGGGGTGGCACAAATGAGAAAAGCTGCAAAATAGAAGCGGCAGCTTGGGTTTGCTGGAAAAAGAAAGCAGCGAATTTCAAGTCTGGCAAGAGGGGAGGCACTCATGGTGCCATTAACAGAATTACAAAGCAGATAATGGAGAAATAATAGATTCAGTCCTTCAAAGACAGGATCTCTGTCCTCAGGAAGCCTTCCAATGGAGGTCAGGTAGTATGGTGTGCGGGTAAAAAGAGCCCGGCAGTCTGGGCTCTAACAAGGTCACTGTTATCACAGACCTGCTCAAAGACCTGTTCAGCGATGACACAGCTACACCCACATGACCACATACACGTGTGCACATAGCACTGTGCCGCGGACACATGTAGGCACACAAAACACAGCTGTTCCTACCCTCCCCCGCTGCTGGAGCCATCTTCTGTTACACCCACATGGACACACAATTCTCCATTCACAAGTAGTCTCACACGCGTGCAGATTCTCAGATGTAAACATGGTTACACAAGGTTCTCTGTCCATGAGGACTAAGAAGGTACAAGATCCCAATCAGAAGACTCTGAGGGAGTCAATATCATATCAGAGAAGGTTTTTTTGGAAACTGTAAAATGTAAAATGGTGATTTTATCCCCAAGCCAAGGGCTTAGTTTTGCCCCTGAGCTTTACTTTCAGACACATGAGCAGTGATTCCTTCATTGTCCATGTGTTCTTTGCCCTCACTCCTACATTTTCTGATTTGATCCTCATCTCCAACCTGGGAGTAATCTGAGGCTAGGAATGTTATTATTCTCATTTTACAAAGGGGACACCAGAGCTCAGAGAGGAAAGATCATATTGTTTGAGATCATGTCGTTAATTAGTGTGGACTGCGGGATTCAAGTTCGGGTGTGTCTGCCTCCAAAGCAGTTACTCTTTCACTCCCACATGGTATCTGAAATGGCTGGCAAACTATGATTGCAAGGATGCAAATTTCTTTGTGTATTGCATGGAAACAGGGCTGATGGGAAGGAGAATAGAGCCCTTATTTCTTTTTCTACATCATTTTTAAAAAATAGTTCCAATTTTGGGGGCAATGGATCCTGGGTCGTTCCATTGGTTAAGCATCTGATGCTTGATTTCAACTCTGGTCATGATCTCACAGTTTCTGAGTTGGAGCCCCACATTGGGCTTGTGCTGACAGTATGGAGTCAGCTTGGGATTTTCCTTCTCTCCCTTTCTCTATCCTTACTCCACTCATTCTCTCTCTTTCTCTCTCTCCTCTCTCTCAAAATAAATAAATAAACTTTTAAAAATTTAAAAATAGTTCCAAGTTTTAGATCATGGTGGAAGAAAGAAAATGAAACAAGTGCCACCATTTGTTCAAATAATATAAGCCTAGACAGATGTCAGAGTGTCCTGGAACAGAACAGGGAAAGCTCTTAGGACAGAACTTCAAAGTCATAGGAGAGAGAAGGTCATCAGGCTGCTAGAGAAGGAAAGGGGGGTGCTTGGGCATGAGATTCCCCTCAATCAAGTATTCCCATTGCCATGTCCCTTATTCCAGAGAGCCCAGGCTGGGCGGCAGCAGCATCTTAACCAGGCCTTTGCTATAGGCAGCTGTGGGGTTGGGAGACAAAAGAATCACAGGTTTGTCTGAATCATATCTTTCCTTCCCAATAGACTCCAAAAGGGCGGGAGTTTGGACCTTCACATCAGCGAGCTTGTAAGTGTGTTCATATCTGATGCCTTTTCTTGTGGGGAACGGGGCATTATCTAGTAGTTTGGGTATGCAGGAGGTTCAGAGGGATGTAAACCTAGAGGAGAAGTGAGGTTCCTCTCCGGTCACTAAAAAGACAAAATGGTCTCGGCTGTGGCCAAGTTCATGACCTTTGGAGTTGATGGCCTCTGCCTCAGTTTACTCATCTGTGAGAATGGTTAAAATGGTACCTACCATGTCAGATTAGTGTGGATTAAATCAGTAATTTCCTATTAAAGTATTAGAACAATGTCCCACCCACTCCCTATCCCATTTGTTAGGCCACCCGTCAATGGATATGGTTAATATGGTTAAAGGGACCTTGCATACTGTCCATTTGCTCCCCCTAAAGCAGTAGCAGGGAGGGAAGGGCAATGTGAGTTTACTGAGCCTAGACCGTGTGCCAGGAATCATGCTCAGCACGCTCCATTCATGATAGGAGTTGATGTGCCCATCTTAGAGATGAGAAAACAGCGTCTTGGACAGGTTAGAAAATTGCCCAAAGTTATGAGCCAAGATTCATTTGTGTTCAAGACTCTTTCTCCTGAGGCCTCTCTGTCCCTGGAGAAACAACAACAGTCTACAAGGGGCCAAGCTGAGGGAGAAGAATGTTTCTCTCTAGTGGCAGGCACCATGCAACTCCAAAAATACTGTCTTCACTCCGGTCACACTCTAACTCACACAAAGCATCTTTCTCCTTTCCTTACAGATGCATCTCCTGGAGCTGGTGGGGATAAGCCAAGGGCACATCTGACAGGTATTTCTCCCCGGTGTGTTTTCCAGGGGACCGTGCATGGGCCATGCGCCCAAGATTTCTTTCAGAGGATTTGCCCAAAGTCATTCTAGGAGCTTCAAACCCAAAACCACACACCTTGGTAACAGACTTCCCTCTCAGTTGAAGATTCTCAGATATCTCCATCCCTTAAGAGGTCCAAAGGCCCATGACCCTCGGGCGTTTTCTTTCAGATTCTACCGACCCTCTTCCTTGCTGTTCTGTCTCTCTCTTTCATTCACACCCTTAGTCACTCAGAAATGGCTTCTCTCAGACTCAGAGATTCACATAATTTTGAATCTAGTCGAAGATAAAAGTTCCTCTGAGTTGTTAAACTTCTCAAGTCCATCTGTACCCTATTCAGGATGAAGTGGTTGGCCATTTACATTCAAGGAAGATGTTGACAAAGAATTTTTGTTGATGTGAAGAGATTAAGAGCAGCCTCATAATATCACCAATATCAGTTTCCCAAGCCTAGTGTTGAAGTTGCTGGCATCAGATGCCCAGAGGTGCATATACCTCAAAGACTCCAGGGAAAAGAACAAGACAAGGCACAAATATGCATAAAAATCCCATTGACAGACTAGAGAGTTAAAAGCAAGTGTAGTCTCCTGACCTATAAGAAAGTTTGCAACCCACAGGGGACTATCCCTGAGGCCCAAGACATGCATCTTACTGTTTGCCCAAGAGGAAAATGTCTGTGATGAGTCCTGAGTGAGGATTAGGACCAGAGAGATGCCAAGTCACCAGTCACTTACCACTTGCCTTTTATAATGGGACAGTTTGAACAAACTGAGCAGGATTTTCGTAGCAGCCGAATGTGGACATGTCACCCCTCTTCCTACCGAATGGGGATCTGCGAGGGGGTGGGGGGGGCAGGTAACTAGCTCCTAATGTGTACTAGGCACTGTGGTAGACATTTTACATCCACAATCTCGTTTAATCTTCATTTCAGCCTGACGAGGGGGCACACTGAGGCTCTGACAAGTTAAGTCACTTGTCCCAAGTCACATGCATGACTAGGAAGAGCTGCGGATCGAGTCTGACTCCTAGAACTGCACTGACTCCTAGACCTTCACTGACTCCATTACGACGCACTTCCTCCCCTAACTCCCACTGGCTGCCACGTTGATTGCAGACCATCTTAACAGGACTTGCTTTGTCTAGAGACTAAACAATTTTTGCCTCTGTGACATCCGAGAGGATTTTTTTTTAATCTGCTGCATCACCCTCAGTGGGAAGGGAGAGGACCAGGAGTGGTTAATAAAAATGCGTTTCACAGAGTTTGCACAGAGATGATAGAGCTCTCCAGGGGCCATTTAACGCAGGGGCCAGAGAGACCACACGTGTCCTGAACACGTGTCATTGTACAAAACAAACCATAGTCCAGTCAGCCTCAGAACAGGGGCTTTAGGAAAATCCAGGAACCAAGTTTCTAGTCAGCCACTGGGTGTGAAGGTTGCTAAATATTTCCTTAAACATAAACGATCCCTAAGCTATGGCTGATGGCACACACTGGTGGTTGTTACGGACTTCGAAAGCACTCATAGGAAATTAAACTATATCTTTTTATTTTCCTAAAAAATATTCATTTTACTGCAGATTATTTTATTTAAAATCAATGTGTTGGTCCCAATTCACTTTTTTTTCGTGCTGTGCACATACTTCATAAAAGCATTCATTTATATGTCCAAGGAAATCGTGTGGACTTGTAAATAACGCAAACATAAGAACATGTCGAAATATATAAGGTGGAATAAGCTTATATTTTAATCTGCAAAAACGGAAGATACTAGTTTATTCGGGGAAAGAAAATAAGTAAGTGTTGAGTACTTGCCGTATCTAGCCATCGGGAGAAAAATGACTGTGTCTCTTTTGTTCACTTGATCTTCCAAACAAGGAATGAAGGGGCTTTATCTCCAGTTCGCAGACAGGAAATAGAGACTCAGAGAGAAGGGACCCACACTACTGAAAACTTCACGTGCCTTAGAGCCAGAGCTGGACCTGAGTTCTGTGGCCCAAAGCCCCGGCCCCTTCCACTCCACCAGTCAATTACATCGGCTTATATTTTGGCTCTGTTGGTGTCAGAGAAACATTTCCAAAAGGTTCTGCATCTCCCATTCCAATATCTGCCCTGCATGGTGATTTTTTATTAATCACTGCCTGCGTCTCATGTAACTTTGGCCCATAGCATTGCAGGGGAGCTACAGGGAGCCCCTGACTCTCTGAAATGCCCTCTCTGTTGGACAGTAGGTCTGAAACAAAAGGCTAATCAATGTGAAAGCAGTTTAGAGCGTATTGCTAAAAGCTAGGTATTTTATCCGCACTGTCCTTTTTTATCTTTTCTATGGGTGTTTTTATGCCCTTTTTTTTTTTTTTTTTTAAGGAAAGAGATGTCGAGTGAAAAACCAATGCTTAGTTAGTAAGGAAAGAGTTTGTGCCAAAAGAATATTGCAGGATGAGAGAAGGGAGAAGGAAGGTCACTCGCAGTAGGGAGAATGCTCTGGCCCTTAAGGCCTACACGTGTCTTGGGAGTTAGGCTGAACGGGGTTTTCTTTTACAGAAAGGAGTAAGCAAAGCTGGAACCGACCAGGTGTGAGGAAGTGGGATGAAGGTTGGCAAACGTCAGAGAATGTTCACCCTGAGGGCAGCCTATTCTCAGGAAAGACTATAGGCTGGCCCTGGGCTGAGGGCAGGCCCAAAGCTCAGGGCCCAGGAGGAAGGAGAGAAGCGTAACCAAAGTCTGGTTAAGAAGCAGTATGTTCCAGTGGACCCATGGGGACAAAACAGTTCAGCTAATCATTTATGAACAATTGAATTGTTTTGTTCAATCACTGTACTTGGAAAATAATAGGAGACTCTTTTTGGCAAAGCAAGTTCAGACACAAGCAAATTAACTCTCTTTTTTGTCTCTGCAGTTGTGAGACAAACTCCCACACAGCCCTTGAAAAGTCAGTTCCCAGCCCTGCATTGGGAACATGAACTTGGCTTGGCCTTCACCAAGAACCGGATGAACTATACAAATAAATTCCTGGTGATCCCAGAGTCTGGAGAATACTTTGTTTACTCCCAGGTCACGTTCCGAGGGACCACGTCTGAGTGTGGTGAAATCCGCCAAGGGAGCCGACTGAACAAGCCAGACTCCATCATTGTCGTAATCACCAAGGTAACAGACAGCTACCCGGAGCCGACCCAGCTCCTGATGGGGACCAAGTCAGTGTGCGAAGTAGGCAGCAACTGGTTCCAGCCCATCTACTTAGGGGCCATGTTCTCCCTGCAGGAAGGGGACAAGCTGATGGTGAATGTCAGTGACATCTCTTTAGTGGATTACACAAAAGAAGATAAAACTTTCTTTGGAGCCTTCTTGCTGTAGGCGCAAGGTTGACATCCTTGGGTGAAGGTCCTCTGCCTCCAAGTTCTTAATTTTCTTCCCTTGTATGTAATTACTTAAAAAGGATTTTTTTGGAGCATTCCACAGGAAGAGTGGTTTAGCTATGAAATTTGAGGCACGAAATCTCATACTTAATATGCCTGACAGATGAAAATCATAACCGGAAAAAGGCAGAACAGAAGAGACATGCGATCATGATTGCCTGGAAAAGTGGTGAGTCTCTAAACATTGGAACACCAATCACCAAATGAATGGAGATCTACTCAGAACATCTCCACTCCTTCATACTACACGTTTGTCCCCAGCAGGTTCAATAATTGTACGATTTGATTATGAAACATCTGCTTCAGTTTAGGAACCATGAACAAAATCCAAAGCCCTAGAAAACATAAATCATGGAAGAAAAATCCTTCATCAGTTTCCCCAAATATATACTTTAATGCCTTATCTTTAAAAAAAATGAAAAGAGGGCTGATATTTCTCATGAACATTCTCAAAAAAAAAAAAAAAACACAACTGTTTTCATGCCATCTATGGCAAAAGAGAAAAGCAACCACTCCTTTCATAATGTACACAGGCATCACACAAGCAAGTATGAGTTCCACATGCGTATCAAAAGTACAACAATAGCATTTATTTAGCACAGCTTTCTTAAGCACCTTTCCTGTTCTGGGCACTTCCTTAACCCAGAAGATACTATAAGACAGACTCTACTGGAAACTTGAATGAATACCAGTACACGGCTCCCAGTCAAATACCACTCAATGTCAATGTCAAATACCACTCAATGTACTTTAAGGAGTAACTCCAGGGCCTGACACTGGTATGTAAGATTCCTGGAGCTCTCCGGACTGTGTAAGACATCCAGATGATTAGGTCACTCTGGAAACTTGAAGACAGATTTCTCGCCAACTAGACCAACTGTGCACCAAGTGTGTTGGACACCAAGAGACAGTAGACTTATTCTCTTGGGCTAAAAATGCCTATCACCAAATCGAGACAAGTTCACTTAGCTCTGCTTTGAGGTTTTGAGTCACAGTTTGATAGGCAGAGTGTTATATGGGTGTTTTTCTCTTTGAATGTTCAAGGGATTTATATATGGGATTAGCTAATCAGCCCTGCTCAGGCTTCTCTCCTGGACATTAAAAAGGTCCTTCCTGCACCACAGTGAGTTCCTACCCTCAAATCTCTAGGATTTTCCTGCACTAATATGCCAAGGAGAGACCTTTCTGTTCCCTTGGCCTCAGTCGACTTGTCTGTCAAGCGGGCATCTACCAGTGTGTCACCCAGGATCAGATGAGCTCATGGGGATGAAACATATGAATGAGATCATTCTGCACAATCTGAATATGACACGGACAGCCACTTCCAGCACCTTGGCCCCTGGCATAAATGCTGCCTATTGTAGGACACATTATGAATAGGTATAAAAGCAAACTTGGCACCAAAATCACTCTTACCCTTGTTGGCAGGAAACTACAGACGCACTGAGGTGTGTGATGGCGTTTCTGAGCAGGATGAGTGCTGTAACAGTACTCGGTCAATATTGGTCAAGTTATAATTAAATAAACATTGATTTCTGGTTTCTCAGTTGGGAAACTGAGGTTCTAAAGGCTTCAGGTTCCCGCAACCACCAGCACAGAGCCCAGCCACTCAGCTGAGCAGAGGGAAGGGTGTGGTCACTTCCACCTGATTCAAAAGAGACTTCATAAAGGAAGTGAAGCCTGAACTAGTCCTTGAAGAGAGTGGGCGGGGACAACAGACTGCCTCAGGGAAAGGGCATCTCAGAGGGAGGAATTACCCTTTACTTAAAGCAGAAAGGAAAGGTTTCTCAGTAACTAAACCAGCTTGATAAGACGAAGCTCTTTCAATCTACTCCGAGAGCAATGTTAGCTGGCAGATCAGAATAATGGTATCAAAGGCTCTAGTCTGGCTCCAGAATCAGAACTCACACCCCCATGGAGAAAATAAAATGCCCTATTGGCATTTGCACAAGTGCCCAAGCAATGTGGGGTGCAGGAGAGGATTTGCATGGAAAAGGCCAGAATGGACCTTCTTCTCCACTAAAAGGAACTCTTGTTACCCAGCATCTTTAGACCTGCCCAAGGCATCGTAGGGGATCTGATGGATCTGGAAGTTCATCCAGGAAATAGAAGTTTCCTGCTTTTCAAAAAGACTTGACCACTTCTGGTCAAAATCCCTGCCACGTATCTATTTCTGTACCTGTCCTAAGCTTGTTTGTCAAAGAGTGTATTGTGCTGAAGTTTTCACCGCTGAATTTGTTAAATCTCTGTACTTTGTACCGTTCAGAAAGGCCTCGCTGACCATTTCTAGCAGGACTCAAGTCAACACTTCTGTTTCCTAGGCATTATCTCCGTGGCAGAAATTGGTGCACTGGTTTTAGAAATAAGGTGAGAGAATGCTTAAGGACACATGAGGAGGGGCCCCTAAAAAGAGTAAATGGGATGCATTCAGAGATTTGCCAGGGAAGAAGGGCCATGCTTACATGCTTTAGAAAAGAGTTAATTTAGGAGGAAAATGCTTTGCTGGTTCATTGTGTCTCAAAAGGTTGGATTCAAATCAATTCCACATTTGCTGCATGCCTACTCGCCCTAGGGACACAAAGAGAAATTATTTTGGTCTCAGACGTGTTCATTCTAACTGCTCAGCACCTCCATTATCTGCACATCCTTTCATTTATATTGGCAGTATTAGGTAATTAATTAGCTAACTTTAGGCACGTGGATATTTTCTCATTAGGAAAATGGGTGCCATCTGATGAAGGATGATCATTAACAAAATGATTTGTGTTTACACTAAGTGTTTTTTTAATAGCTTCTCAAAGAGAGTTTTCTGTTAATAAAAGGGGACACAATGAAGATATCATTTCCTCTGGTAGAATCAATCGTTTAAGCCACATGTGGAGAGAGGTGTGGACTTGAGTTTGGCCATCAACACCCTTGAAAATATTAGACGAGCCAGGGGTACTTTGAGAAGCATGTGTGCTTCAGAAAATACAGGATCCATGCTCAGAATGCATAGGATCCCTAGCATTTTGACCCTAGCATGGTTTAGATCTATTTGGCAGAACAGCATTGCTTAAGCTACTCAAATTCCTAAATGTTTTGACTAAGGTACAGTAGGACTTTCCCATCCCGAAAAGTGTCTGGTTCAGTTCAATAACAGGGCATACCAGGGCCCTTGGCCCCATTTCCATTCAAGTTACGTCACCCCAGAGGAAGTTCCACCTCCGTGCTCGTCAACAACCCATCTGGATTATAAAAGTTTGGCTAGCTCAGCGTGCACGAGGCGTGTCTATTGCCAACATTCTCTTGCAGGGTATTTTCCCCAGTCCTTTCCTAATCATGTTCCTGTGATTGCGACACTGGGGGTTAATTCTTCGGGATAGGATTGTTTGTTATACGCTGCACCTTGCAAAACACATGCAGTAGTATCTCTTGCCTCATGATGCCTTGCTTTCCTAGGGCTCAGGGTCCTGAAATTGTTTTGCCATGTTTAGCAGAATTTATTTTTTTGAAACCTGCACCACTATCCTAGGTAGTAATAGCTATTGCATCATATTGGCAGCTGAGCCTGGGGAGGATTCAGTGGACTGTTAACCCCTGAATCCCTTTGCTTTAATGGTGAAAGAGAGTGTGGAGCAGAGCAGTCACATCTCTGCTCTGCCCCACGCTGACAGCCATATTTAGACCTCCTGAGTGCTGAGACAAATTTGCCTCCTACCCCTTCCATTGCCCTATTTTAAGAAGAAAATATCGTACCAACCCAGACAGAAGGTACTTGTTCAGGGTCACACAATGAGTTCATGGAAGATCTATAGCTGGTTTCTGGCTTCCTGAATCATAATCCTGGGCCTATCCAGTTATCCTCTGCTCTTAGCAAATAGGATGTGTTTTAATAACCGCAGGAGAAATTGTTGGAAGATGGGAGAAATGTTATCAAATACCTATGGGTGATGTAGAAACAATGGGGGGCTTTTTCCACATCTTCTTAGAGGAAAGAGCTAGGGTTAAGAAATTGCAGTTTACAGGCTAATCATTTCTGGTTGGATACCCAAAGAAACTACCTACCCCAAAAATAGAATGTCCTCAAATAGTGAGTTCTCAGGCCCTAGATGTAGTCAAGCAAATGGCTTATCTCAAGGGTTAAAGGGCTTATCTCAAAGGTTTTGTAGAAGCCATTCCATCACTGAGGTGGGAGGAGGGATCTAGCAAAAGGATGTCTGAGGTCTTTTCCAAATCTATGGTTATGTGGCCATTTGTATTTTTTTGAACCTGACCATTTTTAAACTGACTTCTGTGTGTTCCATTGGATCATTAAGAACCTGGCAGGCCTTGTCAAGGGTTCAGTGGCTCCCAGCCTACAAGTGGCTGTCATTTTCCACTCGTTCAGAGAGTGTCCAACACAAAGTGATGGTTTGATCATCTAAGCCAATAGAGAATGCCATGGAATTATAGAACCAAGGGAATCTTCAGAGTTTATCTACTCCAAGCTACATCATTTTAATAATGAAGAAACCCAGGCTCAGGAAGGTAACATAAATGGCCCAATGTCAGACAGTAACTGGTAGCAATGCTGAGCTAGAATTCACAACTCCTGACACCCAGCGCAGCAGCCTTTTCATTTCATCCATGAATCAGTTGTTTTTTGCTTTTTGGTTTTTGGCTTGTTGTTGTTGTTGTTTTGTTTTTTTGAGCATTTGTCACATGACAGTACTCATCTAAATACTGAAGAGCAAAGCAAGAGGGAACATGACAGGCAAGTGCCGCTCTCCTGTTGCAAGGCTTCAGGAGGAAGGAGAAACATGACATGGCGCTAATAAAGTACCTGAATGTAATCAAATGACTTTATTCCCAAAGTCATTAAAACATGTAACTTCCCCCACTTTTGTTCCAGGGGTATACAGATTGAACAAATGTAGGTATTTATGTGGTTTTACTGAAAAACCCTATGCGTTTTCATTGATTTTATGTTTTATGTTAAAACGTCACAATCCCAAGGTAAAGTGCATATTGTATGTTGTTGGACACGTACTTAACTGGTGAGCATCTTATGTCTCCGGGCACTACTGTGCAAATTCTAATCACTGTGAATGACATGTTGTATGTGTTCATGTATTTAACAGATATAACTTAATAAATTGGTATTAAAAGCTGTGGAATCTTAATAATTAGATCGATCCTTGTGTTAATCTGTTCATTTAATTCTCTTTCTAGATTAAGATCTAAAGATAACCTCTCGGGATCTTTAAAATGCATGTATGCTCTGTGTACTTGAAGGCAAAGTGGCAACTGAGTTTTTACAAGTTCTGATGAATCTTACAAAAAACGGTGAAGTCCCCAAAATGTGCCACTCTGGTCAAATGAGGGGAAGGGAGACAAGGAGAGGATCTACTGAGTGTCTTCTATGAATTAGAAGACTCTGTGGTTAAGTGGCATATCCAACAATCCTGAAAAAGAGAAAGAGAAGCCAAAGAGACTTGTGTTAGCGCTTGATGGAGCCAGAATTTGGACCCAGGGCTCTCTGACACTGTACCCCGCTGCCTCTTACAGAAATAGAAATTGGCAAGAACCGAAAAGGTTCAACTCAGCCATCTCTTTCCATTTTCCAGAGAGTTAGGCTGAGACCATATTAAATTGCCCTTTCTGTGGGTCAAAAATGGTCACACAGAATATCATGTTTCCTGCTAACAGTCGCAGGTAAAATCAGACATGGATTAAGGGAGGCTAAGGCTCTCTTCCAAAATTCCAGACTCAAAATTTCCTTCCCAGTAGGAACCCTGTGGATGTACAGGTGTCCTTCTGCACTCTTCTCACATTCGGTGGGCGCTCGCTCCTGGGAGTGAGGAGGACAAAACATTTTTTATGCATACAGAGAGAAATTAATTATTGGCCCTAAACTTATTAAAAACCAAATATCTACGAAAGTCATAATGGTGGGTCTCCAGATGAGAAAAAATCATCTAACCTAGCTCACCAAAGACAGCATTTTCAATCAGCTCTCAAAAGGACTCTCCATCCCCAGGAGCTTGGGAGCAAAAGACAAAACTAACCAGTTGTTGGGTATTTTGACTACCATCCCTGTTTACATTGCTCACACTCACCCCCAACACATACAGTAATAATAATAATAATAATAATAATAATAACAGAAACAACATCCAAGGGTAGAATTGTAGGAACAGTGGATCCAGAGTCAACAGACCTGTGTTCCAGGCCCACATCTGCCACCTGGCAAATTCCAAGGCCTTGGGCCAACGAACCACTTCATTTCCGTGGGTCTAAGTTTCTTCCTCTGAGAATCCTGAGCAGAGGTGGATGGAGGAAGCTAAAATCCTTTCCATAAGTGGTTTACAAACAGGTCTCAATAATTCTGTGCTTATAATGCCTGACTCTTCAATGAGCTTCCCTTTTTCAGGAGGTAAAAGAGTTTCTCCAAAAGAAAGCAAAATTCCCCTAGTACCTTATGCCACAAAACTCTCCGGCCAGCCTGTGGGGACTTTTCACCCCATCAGTGTAAGACATAGAAAGGTAACTAGAATTGAGATGTAAAGTCTGGGTTTGGCGAAGACTGTGCTATTTGGACAGCAATCTCCAGCCCCGCTCTGCTCGCCAGACCCCTCTCTGACTCACAGTCGGGCTTAGGCAGCGCACTCACTGTCCCACGTAACCCAGACTTCAACACCCGTCTTGGGGTAGCCATTTCCCGTGCTCTTACCTTCTGTCAGACACTTGAGCTCAACTTACTTCACAATACGATGGGATTGTACTAACAGCCCATTTTACGAAGGAAGGGAAATCCCACTTACGCAAAATTACTGAGCTAAGCCAGCATTTGAACCCAGGAAGGATAAAAGTGGTCAATGGTCTGCATTTATTGTTAGCTAACATGTAGTGGGCATTCAGAGTCCTGAACGCTTCACCCGTACCATCTCATTCAGTCCTCTGTCAGAGCCTGGCTCCCCAGCCTCAAGTCAGTAAAACTCCTCCCACAGATATTAGCATTCCCAGGAATGGACCTCCAAATCCTCAGAAGGTAACTTGGTCTTCGATTCAATGCAATAAGCATAGATTGAACGACTACTTTTACCCCAGGAGGGATCCAAGGATGTGGTCCCTTCCCGAATGCCAAGTGTCACCTGATGTGTTATTCCCGGTACGATAGGAACACTGGTGCAGCCAACTTTCCTACCAACCCAACCTTGCAGAGGCAGAGGTGCCCTAGCCCTGGCCACGCACGCCACACACACAAGTCAGACACCCTTCACCCACCAGCTCCCAACCACAGGATCACTTGGGTTCCTCCTCCACTGGCCCCAGGTCCTTTGCAATGTCACCACCCACCCAGGGTGACCTCTGAGCGCCATTTTGCCTTTGTCTGTATTCTCTATTCTGCTTTTGTCAACCACAGAAATATTTGAGCACCTACCCTGTGCCGAGCACTATGCTAAGCACGTTGCAAACACAATTTCCCTTCAGCTCACAGAACCCCGGAGAGTAGATACAGTGTCCAGATGAGGAGTTGGAGACTCAGTGAGGTACAGTGACTTTCGAGAGCCACACAGCCAGAGTGATAAATCTGGAGCTGGACACATCAGTCAGTCTACTTTCAGCTTCTCCTTCACTGTCTTGGTCTGTGTCTCTGCCTCTTGCTCACTGTGTGGGCTTGGACAAGTCTGACTTCTTTGGACCTCAGTGAGAATCTCTAAGTTCACTTCCAGCCCTAAGACTCTAGGATCCCAGCTAGGCAATGCCAGAATTGTCATCATCCCCATACTGCAGATGCGTAACATCAAGTCTCACCTTTGAGGGAGACGCCCTACCAAGAGCCCCCTCCTCTCTGGGCTGTGCATCCATCCCAGGAGGCCATGATGCACCATCATCAAAGCCTTTCCCAGCAAGCCCTGCCTGGAGTCACCCCTGAACAAAGCTGCCTGCCTGGCTCCATGTTTATCTCATGCTTTTCAGAGCAATGATTTCAATTTTGACCACACATTGGTGGCTGTAGGAAATGGGGATAGATTTCAATGTCCCGATGCCCCAAGTCATACTTTAGACTAATTAATTCAGAATCTACACCAGTGGGAAACAAGCAACCATATTTTTTAATGTTTATTATATAATTTGGAGAGAGACAAACAGACAGAATATGAGCAGGGGAGGCGCAGAGAGAGAGGAAGACACAGAATCCAGAGCAGGCTCCAGGTTCTGAGCTGTCAGCACAGAGCCTGACACAGGGCTTGAACTCACACACTGTGAGATCATGACCTGAGCCGAAGTCAGACACTTAATCAACTGAGCCACCCAGGTGCCCTGCAACCATATATTTTTTTAACTCCCAGGTAGTTGCAATGTACAGCCAGACTTGAGAAACAGAATTTTCAAAGCACTGGCATATGAATCCAAAAAGCAGGACGCTGAAGCTAGAGCGATTCAGGTGTTACACTCTCAGTCCCGCTGTGCTCCAGCTGTGAGATCTCAGTGGAGCTGGTCTCACTGAGCCTTCCTTTCCTCACCTGCCAAATGGAGATAATAGTGACGCATGCCAGGTAGCACTCTTGTGAGGGTAAATGAGATAATGCCCAGGAAGGTGCATGACCCCTGGCCGGTGCTCGATAAACAGCCACTGTCATTCTGTCAGAAAGTGACCTGACATTTCTGTTCTCTATTTCTTCCCTTCCACATTTAAAGACACCAAACCAAAGTATAGAAATTGCAAGATTGTAATAAAATAGGGTAGGGTAAATGATGGGCTGGAGGCTTGATTAATTAGTGCAACAATTTATATTTAATAAGCAACCTCAATGGGTTGGGACAGTGCAGGGTGCTGTGAGTGAAATAGACATGGCTATTGGACTCACCAGCATCCACATCATTATGCCAGACTGGGAGGAGATACAATGAAGAAATTAACAAATAGAAACACATTTTGGTAAGTGCTCTTAAAGGAAACAAAAAGCAAAGGGGCTCACATTCCATAGGGGTGATTCCTTGTGTTTGGTTTAGTTAACATTTGGACCTGGGACCCCACCACACAATCACAGACTGATAGCAAGTGTGACTCACTCAGTGGGGACTGCTAATTACTTCAGGGGCAAAGAACAAGATATCTGAGCCCTAGCCAGCTGCCAGCTGGCCCGGAGCCAATCTCAAATGAGTCGCACCTTGGACTCATCTGGCATAGTTGGTGACAGCTATCCCACCAATCCATGCACTCCATGCTTTCAGATGGGAACCATTTCTCCCGCAGCCATGGTGTGGGACCCAGAATCTCTCTTGGCACTCCCTTCTGTTTTTCAGGAATGACACCTACCTGGACTTTGCTTCCCTCCGCGCTAGGGAACTCTCGCAGTTTTCACCCCCGCACTGGGGAAAGCAATCTGACCCTGCTGGACAAATCACTGGCATGTGTCCCTTCTCTCAAGAGTTTCATGGGGAGGAGAATAAGATGTGGGTGACAATACCCACTTCACAGAGAAGTAAACTGAGGGTCAGGGAGGAGACCATCATGCCCAAGGAATTGTCAGAATAAAGGAGCCAGGTCTGTTCTACCCCAGTACTGTGTTCCTTTTACAGGATGCAGTCCACAGACAAAAGGTCAGAGAAATCCAACTGTATACAGCAAAAGTAAATCCCTATAAGTGCTTGTGGATTCGACACAAGCACAAACAGAAGAATAAGGGCCCAATGCTTGGGGTTGTCCTCACGTCTGCAGGACATTCTCCCTGCCCACCCACTTCAGAGGCATTGCCATCTTCTACCAAGTCCTCCAAGGCAGGATCTGGGGCCGTCTTAGACTGGTCACACTCCCTTACCCCTGATATTTAATCACTTACTAAGGCTAACCCCACCTTTTCTTCTCTATTTCAATAACCTCCTCACTGGTCTTCCCGTCCCAAGTGAAGCCCTCTTGAGTCCAACCACCACATAGCAGCCCAAGTAGCCTCTCTATGATAAACTGGACCACATAGCTCTCCCAGTTCAAGATGCTCTAACTCTCAGCATAATCCCCTCCAGTTCCATCCATGTTGCTGCAAATGGCAGGATTTCATTTTTTTCATTGCCAAGTAGTATTACATTGTAGAGATAAACCACATCTTCTTTATCCATTCATTAGCTGATGGACATGTGGGCTCTTTCCATAATTTGGCTACTGTTGATAGCGCTGCTATAAACACTGGGGTCCATGTGCCCCTATGCATCAGCACCCCTGTATCCCTTGGATAAATTCCTAGTAGTGCTACTGCTGAGTCACAGGGGAGTTCTATTGTTAATTTTTTGAGGAACCGCCACACTGTTTTCCAGAGCAGCTACGCCAGTTTGCATTCCCACCAACAGTGCAACAGGGTTCCCATTTCTCCACATCCACACCAGCATCTGTTATTTCCTGAGTTGTTAATGTTTTCACTCATATGTGGAACTTGAAAAACTTAACAGAAGACCACGGGGAAAGGGAAAGGGAAAAATAGCTCCAAACAGAGAGAAAAGCAAACCCATAAGAGATTCTTAAATACAGAGAACAAACTGAGGGTTGATGGAGGTACGGGGGAGAAGGGAAAATGGGTGACATGCATTGAGGAGGACACTTGCTGGGATGAGCACTGGCTGTTGGATGTAAGTGATGAATCACGGAAATCTACCCCCGAAATCAAGAGCACGCTGTATATAACATATGTTAGCTAACTTGATAATAAATTATATTAAAATAATAAAATAAAATACAAAATGCTCTAGCAGCTTCCTATCCAGTTCAAAGGGAAATCCAAACTCCTGAACAAGGCCCTTCTTGATTCAGTCTCTATCAGTCTCTCAGCTTAAGCTGGTGGCTCCCTCCCTTATGTCGCAGGCAGTGGTGTGCTGAGAAATTTTAATAACCAGCACACCAAAATAAAGCCCTGATCTGTACCATCTGTGGGTATCAAGGTTGTAGATATTTGCCCCATGATCAATTTCAAGGAGCTGATGTACTGCCATTGAGTGAGGAGTCAGGGAGAAACACATACCGGCACATCATTATATCATATTTCCACACCGTTATATCATATTTCCACACCGTTATATCATGTTTCCACACTATTATATCATGTTTCCACCCCACAGATACAGTAGACATGAGTAACCTCAAGAGGATAGATAAGAGTAAAATGTAATGCCACTTAAGAAGTGGCAAGTTTTTTTATTTTTTTATTTAAAAACCTTTTTTAATGTTTATTTGTTTTTCAGAGGGACGCAGAGAGTGGTGGAGGGGCAGAGAGAGAGAGAAGGAGAGAGAATCCCAAGCAGACTCCTCGTTATCAGTGCGAATCCAGATCCTGGGCTCAATCCCACAAACTTCGAGATGGTGACCTGAGCTGAAATCGAGAGTCGGGAGCTTAACCGACAGAGCCACCAGGGCACACCCCCCCCCCCAATAATTTAATTTTTAATCCTGGCTGTGTTTAATGATTGGCTCCCAAGATTCCTGAAATGTTAATCCAGGTCTTGCAAGCTAGTACACACACCAGCTTCTGCACCACTGGTTAAAGCACTGATTTTTCTCATTTCTTGGTCCACTTTTCACCCTGGGCAGAGTGCCTGTCCTGCCCCCTATCTCAGGAGGAAGACTCAGCTCAAATGTCACATGCTCTGTGGAGCCTTCCCTGGATGACCCATGCAGGGGCTCCCTCAGACACCACCCCGCCCTGCCCCCATCACAGCTCATTGTCTTTCTGTCTTTCCCCCATTAGATGGTGTCTTATTCCCTCTTCGGAACAACATCAAGTAGAGCTCCATTTGTCGAGCTGACTATTCCATGTCCCTCCCTGTTAGCATTTGCCTTCCAGTTTCCAATGGGAGATGGTTTATTGTTTTAATATTATTTGCTATTCTTAATTTTATTATACCTTATTCACTATTGTTATTAATTTTTGTTAATATTGTATATTTCCAATCAGAAATGATTTTAGGATTTATCCAATCATGTCTATCCCTGAGGATCTTGCCCAGAATGAAAACAAGCTTTATGTGGAGGCAGGAAGCATGTTGGGGAAAGTCAGGGGTGGAGCGGGGGGATCATATCCAACCCAAATCCACAAGATAAATTTTTACAATTTATGTTTTGGCAGAAATGTAAGTTCAGACATCACTCTCGTCTCCACCCCAGACCAGCGTTCCCCAGCAAGAAGAAAGAAGAGAAAGTCAGGACAGGAGGGAGCCGGGCCAACCAACCAGCTCATCCTAGAGCTTGTTCTAGAACTGGTCCAGAACGAACTGAGAGAGAATCTGAGCACAGCCCGAGCAGACTCAGGGGGCTGCTTTCCATGTACTCAATTTTCATTCAGTGCTCAAACTAATTTCCACCCAGAATTATTACCTCCATCTCACAGCTGAATAAACTAAGGCTGGGGACACCTAAGTGGCTCAGTTGGTTAAGCAACAGACTCTTTATCTCGGCTCAGGTCATGATCTCACAGTTTGTGAGTTCGAGCCCTGCATCAGGCTCTGCCCTGACACCGCAGAGCCTGCTTGGGATTCTCTCTCCCCTCTCTCTCTGCCCCTACCTTTCTCTCTCTCTCTCTCTCTCTCTCTCTCTCTCTCACACACACACACACACACACACACACACACACTAAATAAGTAAACTTAAAAAAATTTTTTTTTTTAAACTAAGGCTTGAAGAGGTGACTCTTCTAAATTCTTACAGGTGATGAGCTTGGGAGCCAAGATTTGAACTGAGGGCTGGCTGTTTGCAAAACAATGTTCTATAACTTTCTGTGATTCAACCACACCTCAGGGAAGCAGTTTTTATTAAGAGCTCTTTATCATTATAACAAAACATACTGCTCCTTTCTACCCTGTCTTCTCAAAGGAAGGAAGAAAGAAGGAGGAAGGAAAGAAGGAAAAGGAAGGGGGGCAGGGAGGGAGTGGAGGAAGGAAAGGACTGAAGGACAGAAAGAAGAGAGGAAGGAAGGGAGAGAGGGAACGAGGGAAGCCACATTTACCATTATCGAGAACTTCCCCCGAGACAGGTACCACACTAGGAGTTTCACCCATGTGAACTCACTAGCCATACCTAGAACATACATATTATTACTCCTATTTTACACATGAGGAAACTGAGGCCTAGAGAGCTTAAGAAAATTGACCAGGACTGCACATCTCATAAGCAGAATTCAGCTTTCAGAGGCCTTCTTCCCTCCACACCCCACCATTCTGACCTGACAGTCTCCCAACCCTACGCCCACCTGTGGCCACTCCCAGAAAATGGCTTCAATAGAAATCAATATCTCAGTATCAGCTTAAAAGAATGTAAATCAATAAACAGTTGCTCCAGAAGGACCAGGCTCAGCATTAGGACTATTGAGAAGACAGGAAAGTAGCCTGCCCATGGTTGCATCAGATACTCTAAGCAGCGTTCCGTGGCTCTGTGAAATGAAGAAGGAAGCTAGGAAGAGAGTACTGAAAAACACTGGACATTTCCCTGTGCTTCCCCACTAGTCCCCTGAAGTGAATCCTGAAAGGTTATATGTGGTTTCATCGCAAGTGTGGGTGTCAATTTCATAAAGGAGAGAAGAAGAAGTCTATCATAGGGAACTTAAGCCTTCCCTCCACAAAGGTATGTTGCATGGATTCTGGGCCCCAATGCAGAACCACGGGGGAAAAATGAAGCCCCACACAATACAGCGTAGAAAAGTCCAGACCAAAAAGCCAGAGAGACACAGGTTCTACACGTTGCTCTGCCACGTGCCCCTATCCAGGTCACAGAACAAAATCATTGTGCATTCATTCCACTAAGAGCAGCACTTAGTTCTAAGCTGTACTCTGAGCTCTGAGAAAGTGAAGATAAAGAAGACCCTGGGACTTCCAGCTCTACCATGCAGAATAATGGCTAATGGACTTAGCTTGTTGTCACAACAGCTATAAAACTGGACAAAATACATGGCGCAGCTGCCTTGGGGCTTTGATCAACAGACAACATAGGGCTGTGGTCTTTGAGATCGGGGAAATAGATGAGATGGGCTCCATATCCCCCTCAGCTTCCTGCCTGTGCTATTTCCAATGGTGGTGCAGGAAAGTGGATTCCAAAGACAGTAGTCATCTTACAAGGTAGAGCAAACAGATGTCAGGCTTGAGTCTGCTGGGGCAGCTAGAATTTGTGCGGAAGTCTGCAGAAAAGAAGGACGCTACACGAAGAAGCTACAAACTGTGGAAATCTTCATGCTGGTCCCTTTGGTTGGATATTAAACTGTTCAGGTGCAGAAGCATTGCGCTGGGCTCACACGGGGTTCTGACCAGCCAGAGTAGAAACATACAGGCAATCCGGTGAGACCCCAGAAAGCCATTTCTAGGAGTAGGCTACACCACACTCCATGAGTCTCATCCTAACAAGCCCTTAGAACAAGACTTGACCAGGGGCACCTGAATGGCTCAGTCAGTTAAGTATCTGACTCTTGGTTTTGGCTCAAGTCATGATTTCATAGTTCATGAGTTTCAGTCCACATCAGGCTCTGTGCTGATAACGTGGAGGCTACCTGGGATTCTCTCTCTCCCTCTCTCTGCCTCTCCCCGACTCACTTTCTATCTTTATTTCTCAAAATAAATAAGTATTTTTAAAAATGAGGGAAAAAAACAAATTTAAAGAACAAATTTTGATGAGATCAAGCATGCCAGGAAGAAAAAAACAAACAAAACACAACATAACAAAACTCAACACCTTTCAAGGGAAGACAACAGAAATCCAGGCTCTCAATGACATAGCATCCACATATCCAGCATAGCATAAAAAAATTACTAGCCATGGACAAAAATCAGGAAAAATGTGACACAAATCAGAAAGAGAAAGAAATCAACAGAAACATACTCAGAAATGGCAGAACTGTTGGGATTAGGAGGCAATGTCTTTAAAATAGGTATTTTAGATATGTTCACAATTTCTTTTAAGAAAAAGAGAGAGCATGAGCAGGGGAGGGGTGCAGAGGGAGAGGGACGGAAAGAGAGAGAGAGAGAGAGAGAGAGAGAGAGAGAACGGGAGAGAATCTTAAGCAGGCTCCACACCCAGCGCAGATTCCAATACAGGACTCGATCCCACAACCGTGATATCATGACCTGAACCTAAATCCAGAGTTGGATGCTAGCTCCCCTGTGTTCACAATTTTAAATGAAACAATGGGGCCACCTGGGTGGCTCAGTCCCTTGAGCATCTGACTTCGGCTCAGGTCATGATCTCACAGTATGTGAGCTTGAGCCCCACATCAGGCTCTGTGCTGACAGCTCGCAGCTTGGAGCCTGCTTCAGATTCTGTGTCTCCCTGTCTCTCTGCCCCTCCCTCACTCACATTATGTCTCTCTCTCTCAAAAATAAATAAACATTTAAAAATTTTAAATGAAAACAATGGACATAACAAGCTAACATCTAGGGACTCTCAGTAAATAACTGGAAGCTTTGGAAACAATCAAAAGCAAATTCTAGCAACAAAAAATAGGATATCAGAAAATTTTAAATTCGCTGCATGGGCTTAACAGCATAATGTACATTGCAGAAGGAAAAAAAAAAAGTATTGATGAACAAAGTCAGGCCAATAAAAGTGATCCAAACTAAGGTGCACAGAGAAAATAAAATACTGAAGCAGGACCTCAGAGACCTAGAGACCAAATCCCTAAGTCCACTATATGTTTCATAAGAGTCCCAGAAAGAGAGAAAAAAGACTTTGAAGCAGAAAAGATACATAGAGAAATAACAGCCAAAATTTTCCAAATTTGATTTAAAAAAAAAACCCAATGGACCCAAGAAATTCAGTAGGATGCAAACAGGATACATTTTTCTAAAAAAAAAAAAGAAAGAAAGAAAGAAGAAAAAATGAACAAAGGCTTATCATATTCAATCGAACAAAGAAAAGAAAAATCTTGCAGTCAGAGAAAAAAGGCACATGACATTCAGGCAAACAATGACAGTTGTATACAGCTTCTCGACAGAAACAAGACAATAGAATAAATCATCACTCTCCAACCATCCCCTGACATCTCGGAGAGTAAGAGAGAAGCTGACGATTTTACCGACAACCCCATCTAAAGGGCAGTTTCTTCTCGTTACTCATCCAGAAACAGCTTTTTGCCTACCAAAAAGTTCTGAAAACTTCTTCTGGGGAATAAAATTTCTTTGGGAGTCTTCACAAAAGATAGACAAAAAGGCATATTTCTTGGAGGGGAGGGTGATGAACGGAGACAGAATGCCCTGAAAACTCATCATTTAGTGTTGCACCTCCTGATGGTTATGGAGAACATCTGGACAGGGTTTTTGTGGAACGAGTGAAGTAAAAGTGATACTGTCTCCAGGATCAGAATGCGTTGTGAAATAGGATTCCTTGTTTAAAATACCCCAGAGAATTTCAGGAGGGGAATTTCCCTGTGATTGACAGCATATATCAACAAAAGGACCTATGGACCTGATGTCATCTTTAGGAGGCCAGTGCATTCAGTTCATTCATTCACCCAGCATTCGGTGAGCACTTACCCTGTGCCAGCTCGTGTTCTCTCTACATGAGACTATACCCATTAGGAACATAAGCAGGGTCTTTGCTCTCAGGAAGCTTACGTTCTAGTGGAGTGGGGATGGAGGATTTCTTAGAAACATGATGGGGGTAATGTACATGAAGTAGTAGAGCATCTGGAGCCCAGCAGATATCCCCTCAGATATCTGAGAGCCTCTTCTAATTCTATAGCTAATAAGGCACTAGTGGACGAACTTTCAAATCCTGACACTCGGAATCTGGATGCCAAGAACAAGGTGGGCTGGATTCCTTACAGTTTGGCAATCCTAGGATTCAGGCACCAGTGGACACATGCAGAAGATATGGTAAAGGGGCGCCTGGGTGGCTCATTCGGTTAAGTATCTGACCCTCCGTTTCAGCTCAGGTCATGATCTCACAGTTCACAGGTTTGAGCTCCATGCTGGGCTCCATGCTTCTGGTGCAGAACCTGCTTGGGATTCTCTCTCTTTCCCTCTCTCTGACCCTCCTGTGCTCATTCTCTCTCTCTCTCTCTCTCTCAAATAAATAAATAAAACTTAAAAAAAAAAAGATACCATAGGCCCATAGATCATCATCACTTACCAACAGCAGACCCTTCAGGGCTGCAAGGTACTAACAAGTGCCTCTGGATGCAGCCGCTCCAGTTCAGCATAGAAACTAAGACTGAACGAAAGGAAACTGGATCCCATATTGCCGAGAGATGGCCTGTTGAGACTCCAGCCATCCCACACTTTCATCAATAGTTACTGGAAGGCATACAACACATTGATGACCTCCTCCTTGAAGCTTTCCCAGCTGGTTCTACGTAGAACCCTTTATTTCCTTCATAGTGCCTTGTGTGGCCTATTTTTATGTGTTTATTTTTTTTTAATATTTATTTTTGAGAGAGAGAGATACACACAGAGTGAATGGGGGAGGGGCAGGGAGAGAGGGCGATACAGAATCAGAAGCAGGCTCCAGGCTCTGAGCCTTCAGGACAGAGCCTGATATGAGGCTCAAACTCCCAAACTGTGAGGTGATGACCTGAGTCGAAGTCTGATGCTTAACCAACTGAGCCCCCCAAGCGCCCCTGTTTTTATGTGTTTATTAGGCAGCAGCCACATCTTCCTTTCAGGGCTGAAGCCCCATACCTAGCATAGTGCTTAGAAGGTAGCGGCTACGAAATGAAAATGTCTTGAACGAAGGAATTCAACTGGAAATTCACTCACTGAAAGGAAGAAATTTAGACTTAAACGTCCTTAAATAGTTGTTGCATTGAGTAGTCTTATAGTGTTTAATTATAGAGAGTCAGAGACTTTACATTTTAAGTTGAAATTGAAGTATAAAAACATAAACATTCTACAAAGTATATGAATTCTGTTTTCTACAAAGTATATGAATTCTGTTCCTGAGGCATACTAAATATTGCAGCTTGATCATCATCATAAAAAAAGTCCTTAAAGCCAGAATGCATCTACACTTATTCCTTTAATAGAGATAGAGAGTTCCTCATATGCTGAACTTAAGCACACACGAATTTTATTTTGGTAATCTCAAAATTCAAATTTTCATCTAACTGAATAACTCCACTTGGGTGATAGTTATAGAAAAGAGCTAAACTGAGAGCAGGGGAATATGAAGTTTTGAGATGAAAGCAAACCTCAGCTTTTGCAAAGCCTTGGTTAAGATGAACAGAACAGAGAGGGCGTTCATAGAGAACACAGAAAACAGATAATGCATAGAGACAACAGGAGACCCAGGACAAAAGAAATGCAGATTTTCTTGATATGTGTAAACATTCGGAGAGAGAACCAATATAGGCACACACATACAACACACCCATACACGCACGCACACAGGAGCCTCTTGAGATGTGCATTATCACATAAGCCAGATTTGCAAAATTCATAAGCATTCCAAAACCAAAATCTCCAAAAAATGAGGGTCTTTGAGGGTTTCTCTATAGAGAAACGTCTCCAAGCTAATCCATTAATAAAGAAGTAACATCTTCCCAAACGAAACCCCATTGAGACAGTAAATCTTAGAAACTGTTCAACAAAGAATAAACCTTGGAAGGTGGCGTTGACCCGACTGGACGGCTAGGAATCCAAGGCCTGAAATGAACTACTGGGGTTGTGTCCTCCGTTGTGCTCCCGACCTGCTGTGGGCAGGCAACGTAGGACTTTGAAGGTCTACCAGCAACACAAAGAGAGGCCTCTCCCTCTCCATCAGCAAAATGAGGACGAGGCTAATTACACCTCGTCATTTATTCGTGAACATTTAATGAGACCCCGCGTATAAACTGCTTAGCGCCTTCTCCATTCTCCGCAGAATGTTATCTATTACTATTACTTTTATCTCAGACTTCTATTTCCGAGGGCTGAACACTACCTAATGTTTTCACGTCCTTCTCCCCATTTCTGCAAAAAAAAAAAAAAAAAAAATTTAAGAAGGAAAAGCCAGAATCCTCTTGGGGGATATCAGCCCACAAACGGTTGGAATCAGCTGTTGTGGGCCGGCCTGCGGATATGTTTGGTTTTTTTCTTTCCTTTTCTGCTAATGTGAGCACATTTCTGTCTTGTGTCTTCTGTCTGCCATTTGAACTGGAGACCATGAAAGCAAGTTAATTTAAATGTTGCTACAAGGGTGAAACACGAATCCTGGGGAGAGTGAGATAAGCAGCTTCTCCAGCCTAAAACGCTAGCTTTGTGAAATCAGTATTAACCCCTTAGCTTCTGCAACAAAGTGAGACTTTGGAAAAGGTGTTCATAATTGCGTCATGGTACAACAGGGTTCTCCCACAGAGAGTCATGACACTGAGGCTCTTCTTTCCGGGAAGCAACTTTATTCCTGCCGGCACGGCTCAGTTGGGTTTGTACCTGAAGAACTGAGCCCTGAACACCACGTGGCATAGTTTTTTAATATATTTTTTTACTTCTTTGTCTCCCATATATGGTAACACACAAACATGTAGTCTGATTACATAGTCTCACGTTACAAGGTCATGAGGGTCATGTACACGTATAGACAGGTTGCCTTGGTTTCTTTTCCCTTAGGGAGGGGACCCTACCGCAATGGTGTTGGCCCCCAGACCTACACCTACTCCTATTCCAGCCTCAGGCCCACAACACGCATACACTCACACACAACTCACCCCATGCACACACATATACACACATTCTCACACAACTTGGCCCCACATGTGCCTATACATACATTCACTCACATGCACACACACCCCATGCTTGAACACACAGGCATATTCACTCCTACATGTGTATATACACTTTCACGCACATACATTCAACACCCTCTGTCGTGTGTGCACACACACACACACAGAGACCAATACACAGGGACCAGTCCCACACACCAGGGGCCTCGCATTTGGAGAAGGAGCAGAAGGGCCCCCACCTAACTAGTCTCGTTGCATTTGCCCTTGCTTTGAGGGCTCCAAGTATGCTATGGGGTGGTCCCCACTGAGCGGAAGAATGACAACTTTGGAAGCTAGATCTAAGGGTTATTGTCTTCAATCCCAGCAATTCTGATATAGTAGAATCCAGAGTCAGAATGGGGGGGCACAGCACTTTGTCCCCCAGAGCCCTTTGTACGACATTCCAGAACATCCCCTCGCTTTGAACCTCTCAAAGCTCTCCCTAAAGCTCTTCGACAACCCAGTGCCTTTGCACGGGATGTTCCAAAAATCTGGGAAGCCTTTTCGCATCTTCAGCCCCTGCGCTCCCTCAATGTCCTCTGGCCCACTCCTATTCATTGTTTGAGACTCAGATGAATGTCACCTCATCCAGGAAGCATTCTCTGACTCTGCACATGCCAGCTGGGTTAGCTGCTCCCTCTTGGCTCCCTAGCAGGGCTGAGCTCACCCAGAGCACTTACCTCCTCTGCTGTGTCATTTGCACTGGCCTCTCCTCCTGGGCTGTGAGCTCTATGAGAGAAGGGATTGTGCTTGTTTCATCTCGGAGTCCCAGGGTCCGTCACATGGCAGGAATCCATTGCCTGTTAATGTGCGTGTACATCTTGTTACTCACAACGGTGAACAGAAAATGAGGAGCGACTGCTGCATGGCCACTTTCTGGCAGATTTTGCTCTCATGTGTCTGGACTGAAAAACATGAGACTCTCAGCGCTAGAGACCCAGAGACACTGAGTAACACCACTTGAAGACATCCCTTTGAGTTAACTCTCTTTTTGATGCCTAGCAATTAAAATTCATTTAATAAATAGTTATCTAGTGAGGAGATGAATGAATTTGGTGAATTACTCTGTCTAGGAATGAAGAACCCTATAGATAAAAGTACCCAGGGTCTCAGTTTTATTTGGGTCATGGATTCACTGAAACTGGGCAAGTCCCATCCATTGCCTGAGTCTGAGCCTCCCATCAGCACAATCAAGGGATTAGACCAGAACCTGGGTTCTCACACTAAGTTTCATGGGGACCTGGGTGGTCACTGAGCACGTTCTTAGCCTCTCTGGAGCCAGAGGGGACTCTGCACTACCTGGATGTGGGATCCCCTGCCTCTGCCTCAGTTAGAACACCTCACGTTGACTTCTATTGACATCTGACTGATATTTTGACAACCTAATATTTGATACAAAACATGGTTATATTCTAGGGTGGGAGGGAATAGTCTGAAAACAATTAGATTCTTTCATTCAATAAACGTTTACTGACCCTGTCATTATACTAGGCACTGGAGAGAGAAGCAGGGTGCAAGGCAAAATCCCAGCCCCCATGGAGTTTATGTTCTTGGACAGGAAGGCAGGTAATTAAGAAAGAATTTTTTAAAAATTTTTCAGATAATGGGGACGTCTGGGTGGCTTAGTTGGTTGAGCATCCGACTTTCACTTAGGTCATGATCTCGCGGTTCGTGGGTTCGAGCCCTGCGTCGGGCTCTGTGCTGACTGCCAGCTCAGAGCCTGGAGCCTGTTTCAGTCTGTGACTCCCTCTCTCTCTGACCCTCCCCTGCTCACACTGTCTCTGTCTATCTCTCCTAGAAATAAATAAAACATTTAAAAAAAAATTTTTTTTTCCAGATAATGATATGTAATGTGATAAAGGATAATCTTGCAGACCAGTTTGTATTAGGTGGTCAGGGAGGTCTTTTTGAGAAGGTTACATCTGAGCAGAGACCTGGATAAAGGGAAGGAGCCAGCCATGTACAGATCTGGGGGAGGAGCATTCCAAGCAGAGGGAGCAACAGATGTACAAGTCCTGAGTAGAGAAGAAGCTTAACATCTTCTGGCGACAACACAGAGGACAATGTGGCCGGACCCAGAGCTGAAAGGCAAAAGAGGGGAGAAGGGTGGGGAAGAGGAGGGAGACAGGCAGGGATGGCCTGGAGAAGGCTGCACAGGCCACAGCAAGGAGTTGAGGGTAGATGAGCCTGGAGGGCCAGAACTTTGAAAGTAACCTAAAAGGAGCAAGAAGCCCAGCCTGGTGGAATATGTCTAGAATTTCCATGCAGACTGGAATAAAGCCAAGACTCTAAAAGGAGCAAAACTTAAAAATTAAAGAAAGTATTCCTTGACAAGTGTTTTTGAAACACTCCTTTATTTAGCTCACAGGAGAAGGTTCTCACAGTCAGCAATGACAGCTTCGGGGACCACAAGATACTCCTTACCTGGGGCAGATTCAGGAAGAAGCTTGACGCTTTAGGCAAGGACCTAGGTGTGGCTTTGGACGTTGAATCATGCTACTTCCCCCACTGAAAAGGTTAAACAAGTTGCCAAAAGCATGACAGAAGCAAAAAATTTTAAAGGAGTTTTGGGTGAATGCACTAATTTCCCTCATAGATGATGAAAACATCTCAGGCCTCATAGGAAATGAAGTCTGCAAAATATGGGGATTGGAAATTCTAAAGTCACACACCAATATCAATTTGGACCATTGGGGGGAAAAAAGCGGGGAGAGGCTTTCTTCCCCCTGGTTGATTATTGCTAAGGAATGTATTAGAGATCTTGAATCCCAGATGCCATGAGCCAATGATGGAGGCCTCCATGTAAGAGGAGGAGACACCCAGCCCTGTCTGATGTCCCACCCATTTCTGCCACAATTTTCTTCTGACATGGAGGCTCAGCCAAATACTTTCTGGCCATGACCTTGGGCTACAAGGTATAAATAGTGTAGAATGCACTAGCCCAGAGATGCAATAGGTGCTCCACAACAAAATGATAGCAGTACCATAGCAGCAGACCAGAAACTTCCAAGAGGGGCCAACATCCCAATTTTGGAAAGCCTGGTAAATTGAAATCTCTAGGGTCAGGCCCGGATAGGTATTCCTTTAAATCTTTCTAGGTGGTGTGATTCAGAATCTGCAGGGAAATCGATGGACACAGAAAGCCAAACATGGATAATCGCATTCTCTCGCTTGAAACCCTCCAATGGTTTCCCATTGCAATTAGAATCATATCCCCACTGTGGGGATTTGTGGATGTGGTCTACCAGGTCCTGCATAATAGGACGCGTCTTCCCTTTGACCACCATTCCTGCCCCTCCCTCCAGGGATACCCAGGGACTTTGCACTGGCTGTTCTCATGCTCACAGTGTTTTTCCCAGAATTTTGTGTTGCTTACTCCTTCCCATCCATTAGTCTTAGCTTAAATGTCACCTTCTTGGAGAGGCCTCTCACGCCCAGAGCGAGCCAGATCCCCACGCTGCAGTTTCTACTCTCTCCTACTTTCCAAGCACACCATGTAGCACTATCCAAAATCATATTTGTTTGTTTTTATTGTCTCTTTCTCTCCACCCCCACTAGGATGTAAGCTCCTTGAGAGCAGAGAGCCTGGGTATGTTGTTAATGTTTACAGAACACAGCGAGGCACAAGGTAAGCCCTCAACAAATATTGATCGAATGAGTGAACCGAGTGCATTGACCTCATAAACTGATGTTAAGTCCATAGGTCTTTTCTGTTGATAGGCTGTGAATCTCAGGAAATTCCCTTGCTGAAATCCACTGGGTTATTAACAAAACATTGGGGATCCTAATTACTCAGTTCATGCAATGCTTAATAAAGCTGCTTTCAGTTTATTCTATTAAAAACCTTTCTTTCTCTTGACTTTGCTGACTTAATAGCCTTACACTCTGAGAAGTGAGAATAAAAAGGGTGGGGGGAAAGCACCTCAGTAGCATTCTTTTAAACCAAAGCAGCCTGATTTAATCATTCCTATGAATACACATTTCTCATTATTGTATTTATCATGATCGTATTTATGGTGCAAGGTGATGAATTCCCAGCTCCTAAAACTTCAAAGCGATAATTATACTGAGGGCCTCAGGTCCTCTCCAAGACATATTGCATACGCATATTGCATAATGCAAGCTCAGCAACTTGCTGAAGTATGAGGGCAGTGTGTATATAGAGCTGTGGTTTCAATGTGTTAACAGCAGAGCCCTTTGTTTAAATGAAATGTGAGATGCTTTGAAAATGAGACAGTCAGTGGGCAAGACCCCAAGCCCCTATGGCAGTGACCACAGTAGATCACGTGAGGTTCTGCTGGTCACCCCACTAGACGAACAGGTATGATGCAGAGATTTCAGGCCACATGCCCTTAAGAGTGTGAGCTAAGGGTGACGCCACCATTTTAAAGAATGGGTTATGTGTTATCCATGCAACAAGCCCAGCAATTGGAGGATGGTGTTGCTCAGCTATAAGTACGGCAGCCCCACTTAGAGATAAAAGTGGCTATGAATGCATGTTGAGAGCTATGCCTTCCAAAGCCTCTCTAGAGCCTCTCAGAGCTGTGCCTTCCAACAGGGTTTTCACAGGCTACCTTTAAAACCTCAGCCTGGTTAGGATGGCATTCCACCAGGTGAAAACAGATAAAGCACCTCTGCTCTGATGAAGTTACGTGGGACAAACTCCAAGAGCCTTCTGCTCCCCAGTGCGGCCTTCCCTGACTCTTCACCCATCTAGACACTGAGTCTGGAGCTATCTGTAAAATGCATGTAAGATGTGGCACTTGCCTCTGCGAGGACTGCCAGAGATCATGTGACTAAACAGGCTTACCTCGTAGCCAGAGCTCAATAAAGATTCATCAGCCTGTTGGGGTGGAGCTGAGGGTGGATCTTGAAGAATATGTCAAGAGAGAAAGAACAGGCATTTATTTTTTTTTTACTGTTTTATTTATTTTTAGGAGAGAGAGAGAGACAGCGTGAGCAGGGGAGGGTCAGAGAGAGAGGGAGTCACAGACTGAAACAGCCTCCAGGCTCTGAACTGGCAGTCAGCACAGAGCCCGACGCGGGGCTCGAACCCACGATCCGTGAGATCATGACCCAAGCGAAAGTCGGACGCTTAACCGACTAAGCCACCCAGGCGCCCCAAGAACAGGCATTTAAATAGTGGGAACAATGTGAAAAATACAGGAACAAAGAAAAGAGTTGATATTTAGGGAGGAAGATGACCTCACTGGGGAGAGAGATTGGCACAGAGCGGGAATGCCAGGTAAGATGAAAGCAGCAGGTGAAGCTGGTGTGGACCTCCCGAACTGGACTTTATTCTGAGAGTTCTAGAAGTTGCTGATGCTGTTAGGCAAGATGGTGCTTCTGGGAGACCCCTTTTATGCAGAGTGTTTTTTGCCCTGGGGGCTTGCTGGTGTTTCTTACTTTTAATAGCATTTTATTTATTTTTGGCTCAAAGGGAGCAGAAAAAACTGAGGAAATGAAAAAGTAGGATCCATGAACATTCTATTCAATTAATATTTGTTGAGTGTCTACTAGACATCAGACATTATTAGGATGCCCAATGATTAAATAATAATGCCTGGGCATTATATAATTAAATAATAATATCTGGACATTATTGCCAGAGACACCATCTTGAGCCAGCCAGACAAGCTCTGTGGCCTTGTGGAAATAATATTCTAATGAGGGAGACTGTAACAAATCAATTACTACTCGGAGAACTAAAACATGGTGATGGAATCAGGAGTGGTTGGGTGGACGGAAAGGAACGAACTGCAGTTGATCAGGACAGGGACAATTCTAGGCACAAAGAGTAGCTAATGCAACTAGTTATTCTAATTAAAACGTAATGAGCTAGGGGCGCCCGGGTGGCTTAGTCGGTTAAGCGTCCGACTTTCGCCCAGGTCATGATCTTGCGGTTCGTGGGTTCGAGCCCCGTGTCAGGCTCTGTGCTGACAGCCAGCTCAGAGCCTGGAGGCTGTTTCAGTCTGTGACTCCCTCTCTCTCTGACCCTCCCCTGCTCACGCTGTCTCTCTCTCTCTCCTAGAAATAAATAAAACATTTAAAAAAAAACCAAAAAACAAAAAACGTAATGAGCTAAAAGTGTTCAAGAAACCAACAGAAAGCCAGTGTGGTCTAAGAAGGGGGTTGGGGTGAAGTAGGAGATGAGGTCAGAGAGGAAAATAGGGGCCTGACCATGTAAGGCTCTGAATAAGGAGGAAGAGGAGGGCTTTAATCTACAGGCAATCAGAAATCTATTATAAGTAAGCAAGGTAGTGACATAGTCCAAGTTGTATTTTCAATGAGCAATCTGCCTGAAGTTGAGAGAATGGATTGCAGAGGTGCAAAAGTGGAAAGAAAAACACTGGTCAGGGGATCATTTAGATGATCCAAGGCAACAAAACGGGGCTATAGTCTATAGATGTGGATTCAAAAGAAGTGGGTTATTTTGGGTTATGTTTTTCAAATAGATTCCACATGATTTAATGCTGGATTTGATATGGGGATTGAGGGGAAGAGAGAAGTCAAGTTGACACCTAGTTTTCTGTGTCTGGGCTTTAGCACCTGGATGGATGTTGTTACCATTTACTAAGGTGAAGTCAACCAATGGAGAAATGGCCTTGTGTGGCGAGAAGTCAGAATTATACTTATACTTTCACTATCTAAGTTTTGTGATACCTTTTGAACAACTAGGTAGAGATGTCAGACGAGTAATAAGCAATACAAATCTACAGCTCCAGGGGAAGTCAACACTAGCCAATATATTTGGGTACCATCAACAAAGAGTTTTTTTTTTGAAGTGGAGTATAGTTGACTACACAGATATTTTTAAAGCCATGGGCTGAGTGAGGTTACCTAGAAAGGTTGCATAGATACAGGTGAAGAAAGAGACCCAGGACCATTCTGAGACCTCCCAAGATTTAGAGGTTGAATATAAAAGAAAGCAAAGGAAACAGAAGTATCAGCCAGTGAGGTATAAGAAAATCCAAGAGAATGGGAGGTCACAGAAGTCAAGAGAAAAGAGCTTTTCAAGAAGCGATGCTGCTGGAGACCATATAAAGTAAACACCCAAGAGATGACCACTAGATGGACAACATGAAGACCATTGGTGCTTTTGATAAGCAGTGTTTCAGCATAGGGGTGGGGATCAGTTTCGGTTACCTATCATTGAGCAACAAGTCATCAAGTACTTAATGCTTTAAAAGAACAAGTTATTATTTCTCACAGTTCAGTGGGTTGACTGGCAGCTCTTCTGCACGTGGTGTCGGGGGTGAGCCAGGATGGCTACAGTCATCTGGAATCCATTGGGCTGGAACATCCAACATGGTTCACTCGATGGCTAGAATTTGATCCTGACTGTTGGCTGGAAGCTCCATTTGGACTGTGGACCAGAGAGGGTACATGTGGCCTTTCCGTGTGGCTTGGGTTTCTCACAACATATCACTTCTGAGAAAGAGTGTCCCAAGGGGACCAGTCCATGAGACCCATCCAGGCAGAAGCTACAGGCTTACTATTGTTAAGAGCTAGCTTCAGAAGTCATGGAAGACTCCTTGTATCATGTTCTACTGATCAAAGTAAGCCCAGAATCAAGGGGGAAGGGAAATAAACTTCACTTCTCTTTTTGTTTTTATTAAAGTATACTTGACACACAATGTTACATTAGTTTCAGGTGTACAACATAGTGATTTGACAAGTCCTTCTGTCACCCTTCAACACCATTACAATATCATTGTCTATATTCCCCATGCTGTACCTTTTATTCCATGACTTATTCATTCTGCCACTGGGAACCTGTACCCCTCATACTCCTTCCCTCATTTAGCCCACCTCCCCATCCCTCCCCTCTGACCACCGCCAGTGGGTTGTGTTTCTAGATATGGGCCTGTTTCTAGATTTCACCTTCCAATAGGAGATTAGCAAAGAATATGTAGCTACATTTAATCTTCCATAGGACCATACCCTGATGGAAGTAAGTTGAGAGGGAAATTTGAGATGGGAAGGGAGTGAGAAACCTCAGATAACTCTTAATTATTTGCAAACAAGCTCATGAACTTGGCTACAACAAAACAAAACAAAATAAGGTCTTTATTCTGATCCTACTAATAATTCCTCCAATCTTAACTCCCAATTTACAACCTATCAAAACTGAGAAATATGAAATTAGATGGGAATAAAAAATCAAACAGTAAAAGTACTGGAAGAAAGTATTGAAAAAATAGTTATGCTTAAAAAGGTGGAAC
The DNA here is from genome assembly GCA_017311185.1 of Proteles cristata cristata. Lineage (NCBI taxonomy): Eukaryota > Metazoa > Chordata > Mammalia > Carnivora > Hyaenidae > Proteles > Proteles cristata. Next base: position 470,928 of record JAESUZ010004618.1, read on the forward strand.
TTCCTACGAGCTCTGACAATAGAAGCCATGAAGTAAAAGACACTTGGACTGGATGAATATTAAAATTTCTATAAATCAAAAGTAGGATGTAAAAAAATCAACCCCAAATTAGGAAATGTTAATAAAATCACTATTTAGTGAATTCTTACAAGTCAAGAAGAAAAACTGCACTCCAATGGAAATGGGCAAAGGATAGATAGACAAAAGAAAAAATCAAAACAACCAATAACTATATAATGAAACATTTAAGTTTTGCTGGCCATCAAAAATAATGCAAAATAAAATGTTGACATGGCATTTTCTGAAAAGGTAATGAGCAACTGTCTTTAAGTGATCACTCAAAGTAGGTGAGTTTCAAGGAAAATGTCATTACCAGACACTTCCAGAAAAAGTACAAATTGGACCATGACTCTCAGAAGAAAAACTCAGTACTCTTTATCAAAATTCCAAGCTGGATACAAGGTACTATTGCTCTACAAACACAGATTGTTCTTCTTTATCATCAGGCCTTTCCCAAGAAGGAATCACCCCTCTTGGATTCCTTACCCTCACACTCTATTGGTAGGGAAATCCTGCTTGTCATTTAAAACCCAGCTCAGCTGTGAATTCCTCTTGCAGGACTTCTGTAAACTCGCTTCTCTCCAAGACAGGAGAAATCATACCCTCCCTCGTACTGTTTCTGTACTTTCTCAAGTCTGCCTTGTTGTTATGCTGAATTATCTACATTTTAGCTGGGCAATCTTCAGCAAGTCTCTTAGAAGACGCTCAATTTCTTGTTTGAAAATGAAATTAATACCTATTCTTCAGAGCTGTTGGAAAAATTAAGATACTCTCAATCTATTGGTATGTAAACAACAAATGACTATTTTTCAAATTTTGCTCATTTTATACTCTGTCCAGGCCTCCCTTCCCACCGGGTAATGGGCTTCCTTCAACATGGTTCAATCCAACTCTACTTCTTCTCAGTCACCTTAAATATTAAAAACAGCCTCACTTCTATTTTTATAGCTTGGTCCACTAATTTTTTAATTCCTAGCTCATAAAATTCTCCTCTTCCCTTGCCCTCCAGCTCAGTCATGCTTGAGTTTCCAACAGCTTGGGGTGGAAGGAGTTGGATATGGTGGATGCTCAGCTCTTCCATCTTCCCTTCCTCTCTTCCTCCACTGTTGGGGTAGAAAGAAGGGAGAAGGAAACTGATATTGTCCTTGCCAAACTATTGGTAGGGGGAATGTCTGCTTCCTTCATTGCTCATGACACCCATTCCCTTTTGTGAGCAAACCCACAAGGATCTTTCAGGGAAAAGGTGAGTCCCCTTCTTGTTGGATGTCCCTGCTTCTTGGTCCATCTGTTGAAGGACTGGCTATTTCTCTCTGGGGACCAGTGTTCAAATGCAGGCTGTTTTGTAGAGGCACTCTGGTTCTTTGGAGGGCTCTCTGGGGACTGCCATATACTCAGCCTCCTGGTGTAGGAATCCAGGGGAAGCTTTACATCTTACCACTAGGCAGCCCCTTCTACACCCTCTGTATGCAGAGGCCTCTTCCCCAATCAGTGGTCCACTTAGAAGAATCAGCAAGAAAGTTTAAGCCACACATGCCTTCTTGGGGTCCAATCTACCCAAAGGAAACCCCTCTATCATTTTGGTGGGAATAAAGCTCTCCATGCTTCTCTCAAATCCACTGGCTCTCACCTCCGTCTTCTCCACAACCAGTGTCATCAGCCACAGGGGATCAGGTTCTCTAAAGGTCCAGATGTTCAAAAGATTTCAGAAGTGAAATAATCAGATGTCTCCAGCATTGAGGGAACAGAGGTTGGGTTTTCCCAGTTTTTAGGAAGGAGAGGGGCCAGTCAGACACCCCTTCATGAGGAGGGGAAAAGAGAGGGAAGTGGAAAGTCCACACAATCGGTGCTCCCTGCCCCCACACTTCTCCTGGCTCTTATGCCCCGCTCCTTCACCTCTCACTGGCAAAGGCCATCAAACTTGGCTACCCTCTGGCATTTCAGGGCACATGGGAAGTCTTTCACCAAGAACTAGACCTTCTTTAACCTAGATCTGGAGGAGTCTACTAACTCAACAGGGTGCTGTCTCTACTGCAAACCCAGTCCCTGTCTGGTAACCTCCAGCAACATGCAAATACACAGTTTCAGACTAATCTATTCCTTCAGAGAGAGAAAGAATTACCTATTCATACTGTTACTGTGTAGTAATCAAAACCAGTCATCACTGATTTTGTCTTGACTGCGACTCTTTCAGAAAAGAGACCATATGATGTTAAAGTTACTTCAATTCAATCTAACAATCATCAGTTAAGGACCTTATGTGACCTAAATACACAGCTAGCCATCTCAAGGAGGCTAGTGTGAGAAATAACAAGGAACCAGGTGATCACAGGCAAAGAAGGAGCAAAGGGGGTGTCACAGGCCAGTCTCCCAGTGGAGTGGACAACAGAGCTACTCTACATAGGCTGAAGAAGAGTTAGGCTGGCAAAGGAAAGTTTTAAGTAGAAGAGAGAGCCCAGGCAAAGGCCTGGAGGTACAGGCAGATTGGTGTGTTTGGGAAGCTGGAGGGAATTTCATATGACTGAGAGAAAAGCACTGACAGAGCTGATCTGAGAAGACAGATCAAGGAGCACAGAGAGAAATGAGGCTGAAGATGTAGCTGGAGCCCAAGACAAGACGCACTGCAGGGTGTGTTAGTGATTTTGGACTTTCCCTGAAGAGTCCTGGGGACCCATGAGTGGCCTTGACAACAGGGAAGAACCTAATACCATTTCCAGTTTGGAAAGATTATTCTGGCCACATTTAAGAAGAAAAAAACTGGCCAGGGGCAAGACTGGAGTCAGGAAATCCTATTGGGCTACTATTGCTATCATCCAGGGAAGAGAGGACAGTGGCCTGGACTAAAGTATTGTCAGATGGATGGAGAGACAAGTGAAGACTAGAGATACTGAGGCATAGCCAGCAGCTCCTGACACTGGTAGAATGTAGTGTAGAATGTGTAGACTGTAGTGGTTGAAAGAGAAGGAAGTAAGTATGATGCCGATGTTTCTGGCATGAGTCATTGAGTACCTGATAGTGCTACTCTCAAAGCTAGCGACCCCAGGGGAAAACAGATCGGCTTGGAGCCTAGGAAGGTGGTGAATTTATTTATTTATTTTATTTTGTTATGTTTTATTTGTTTCTGAGAGAGAGAGACAGAGAGAGCATGAGATGAGCAGGGGAGGGTCAGAGAGAGGGAGACACAGAATCTGAAACAGGCTCCAGGCTCTGAGCTGTCAGCACAGAGCCCGACATGGGACTCGAACCCACGAACCATGAGGTCATGACCTGAGCTGAAGTTGGACACTTAACTGACTGAGCCACCCAGGTGCCCAAGGGGTGTAATTAATAGTGTACATGGTTTACATACCCCTTTCAACAACCTTGGAGGAGAGATAACACTCTTTCCCTCTCATAAATGGAGACACTAACAGTCTGTGAGGTGAAAGGTCATTAAATCCGGAAGGAGAGGAGGTAAGGCAGGACTCTTCTTGACTCCGGGGGCCCCAAGGAATGAGGAAACCCAACAGGCCAAATTCCTAGGACCAACTTGGGGCTGGTCATCACCCTGGAAGCTCACTCTTCCTGTTTAAAGGAACAAAGAAAGAAAATCCAGGAGATGTCACCCATAGTCATTTCTGTCTATTTCAAATTCCCCACCAGACAGGGTTGGGTCCTGGACTTTCTGTATCTCTACCACACAATTTACCAGCCCCTCACCCATGGTTAAAATGGTCCCTATACATAGGGAGGTAACATCAGGCAAAAGGTAGCATTTCCCCTTGTGGGAGAATTGTCCCCACCTACTCCCTAGGCTCATCTTGCACATCCATGGTTCCTTGGTCTTGGTATTACAGCAATGTCTACTCCCCTCACTTCTTGATTATGCAAAAAAGAAGTGGCAAACCACCACAATTATTAAACCACTTCTCTCTGCTCAGAGGTAAACCGAGTTCAACCCATTCTATCTGAGGTCTGTTGCTTCTGGACTTTTGGAGCATGCAGACCTCATCTTCTTCCCCTCTCAGCAAACTCAAATAGTCAACCATCAGATTTGTATCAGATGCCATCTCTATGCCAGTCATCATACTTTGCTTCAGTGATGAAGACTCATTGTAAGTCAGGGCAGTTTTGTGTATAAGACCTAAATTAAAGTCATAGATCCACAAGCTGGGGAAACAACACTTTTGAGCACCTACTAGATGCCAAGTGTAATATTTAGTGCTTTCCATATGGTAACTCATTCTATCCTCACCACAAGCCATGAAAGGGAAATTATTTTCCCCGTGATATATACAGTGGGAGAAGAAACTCAATATAGCAAAGACTGGTAAACCCTGAAAGAGCTCAGCTCTCTTCTTCCTGATCATACATGTAGACTGTATTTTTCAAATTCCCTTGCAGGTACGGCTGAGGGTATGAGTCAAGGCAAATAGAGATTATATGCATCAGTTACAGACCTGGCCCATGATAGTTCTGTGTGATCTTTCATTTTCTCTCTTTTCTGTCATGCCCAGGAGAATGCTGCAAGTCACATGTTGAAGATGATTGAGATTCTTTTGGTCTGATTCCTTGAATCATTGCATGGGGCAGAGTGCCTTCTCGTTGAACTTCAAGCGAGTGAGAAATTTCTATTGTGATAAGCCACCAAAGTTCAGAGATTTATCCATTCCTGTAGCTAACACTCGTTAATGAGTACAACAGGCTTTAAAGACATCAAACCGTCTGCACAAAGTCCACCAACTGCTTAGTAGCAGAGAACAGATTTGAATTTAGGTTTACCTTATTCCAAAGCCACTATATCATACGTTTTGCCCATAGGTTTGGGCGATCTATGGAGGTTTACTGGAGGAGGTCTAACTTCATTATGCAAATAAAGAAGATTATAAGGGCAGAAAGGAAGGTAACAGTGAAAAGAGGACAATACATTATTCTTAAGGAATTTGAATGGAATAAATGTTCTTTGCTGGAGTGCTACAACAGTGAATTGGAAATACAGATTGAGCTGTAACAGTCAGAATAAGTTAGGTCCCACTGCATTAACAAGCAGAATCAAAATCTCAGTGACTAAGCACAACCGGAGTTTACTTCTGGCTCACACCAGTGAGTGTGTCCAGTGCAGGTCCCCAGGAGTTAGACACACATCGCTTCCTATCATATTCTTTTGTCAAGGAAAGTAATATCACCACACTGAAACTCAAAGCCAGGGCAAGTACAATTCTACCATTATACTCAGAAAACAAAGATCTGGAAATATTTGCTAAGCAGCACTCATTGCCACTATAGGGTCCAAATAGGAGGGCCCTGGAGAACTCCTTGGAGAACTGGCTGGTTCTAGGGCTGGAGCAGGAGATATAAAAGATAAACCTGGAGCATCTTATAGTGTCAAAAAGTTAAAAAAAATGTTCACAGGAGGCATATCCAAGGGACATAGGAGCCAACCAAAAGGAGCTCCCAATGTCCAAAGTCAAGACATATTTAGCAACAAAATAAATAGGTAGTGTTGGATTTTTACCCCAAGGTATAAAATAAATATTCATGAGTTCATACTGATATAAATAAGTGACTGAGTCAACAAACAAATGTGCAAGAATAGATCGATCTCCTATGACAAAGAATTCCAGATAATTTATGTAGTCTGTCCTCAAGGAAGTGGAGCATAACTCCCTAACTCTCTAAGTGTGGGCTGAACGAAATGACTTCCTTCCAGAAAGCAGAGTGGAGTCAGGGGAGGAAAGGATCACATTACATGCAAGAAATCTGACAAATTACATCTCAGCCAAGAAATCAGGCTTAACATCATCAGTGATTAAGGCATGTTGATAGCATGTACATTTGATAGTACAGGCATATTACATGTACCCTTATCACGTAATGGCACTTCACCTCTGTGGTCTTCCTCCCCAAAACCCATAATTCCAACCTAATCATGAGAAAAACATTAGGCAAATCCCAGTTGAAAGACATTCTATAAAATATCCGGCCACAAAACTCTCTAGGTCATCAAAACCAAGGAAAGTCACACACTGTCACAGCTCAGAGGAGACTTAAACAAAAGAGAGAGAGAGAACCAAGGAACCACTACATGCAGTGTGGTATCCTGAATGGAATTCCAGAATCACAAGAACAAAAAGACATTAGGAGGAATTTAAATACACTGTGGACCTTACTTAATGTTGTAACCATATGGCTTCATGAGTTGGGATGATTATACCATACTAATGTGAGATGTTAACAATAGGGTGAACTGTACTATCTTTGCAACGTTTCTGTAAATCTAAAACTACTCTAAAACCAATACATTATTTTTGAAAAGATGAATGTATGTCCATGAACAAGAGAAGAAATAAACTGTAGTATCTTCACGTAATGGAAGGCCAAGCAACAATAAAAAGGAACAGACTGCTAGTGAATTCTATAACATGATTGTATCTTAAGGTTATTGTCCTGAGTGAAAGAAGCCAAACACGAAAAAGCACATACTGTATGATTCCACGTACCTGGCATTCTAGGACAGGCAAAAATAAACTATGGCAATAGATGTCAAGTCAGTGGTTATTTGGGGATCACCACAAAGGGGAGAATTGACCAGGAAGGACATGAGGGAATTTTCTGGGCTGCTGTCTTGATGTGCTCTTATCAAAGTTACTTGAATGGTACGCTTAAGATCTGAATTAAGTATATAGATTAACTGGAGGGGTTGTGGGAGGGGGGATGGGCTAAATGGGTAAGAACCATTAAGGAATCTACTCTTGAAATCATTATTGCACTATATGCTAACTAACTTGAATGTAAATGTTTAAAAATTTAATTAAAAATATATAGATATAATATATATTATAAATAAATAAATATATGAGATTATATAGAAACTAAACATGTATTATAAATATTATTTTATAAATAAATATAAACATACATGTGCTTATTATATTATAAACAAATGTGTATAAATATACAAAAATAGTTTGAAATTTAAAATTTATAAAGTTAATTTAAAATAAATATTAAACTGAAAGCAAGGACGAAAACGAAAGCAGATGGGGAAGAAAGATCTTTTTGAAGTCTAGAACATTTGGATTGCCAGAAAAATTAAAGTTCTGTCTAATTCCTTTGCCTAGATAAAATCATTTCTTTTAACCTTTCCGACACGTATATACAAAAATAGGACCATTCTGCTCCTGTTGGCTTGTGGTCATTTTTAAAATTAACAACGTATCTTATAGCTTACCCTTCAATAACATGGCGCCTGCTGGGACACAATGGCCTTGTATAACCTGCTGAGATACCGCAAAAGCTGCTAGTTGCCTCCTAGGGATTCTTCCAAGGAGCTCTTGGGCAGGAATAGTCTTAAGGAAAACAATGATCTTCTATGTCCTTTGGATACTTTCCTACAACTGACCTGCCTGGAAATGCACCTTTGTCCGAGGCAAGTCTTTGGGCTCACCTCTTGGGTTCCCACTTTCCCTTTCAAAGTCACTTTTGTTTTTCCACCGCACAATGGAAAGACACACTTTTCATCCATCGTTAATGTTACTATTGATGATGACAATGGTGATGGTAATGGTGATGGTGATGATGCAGGTTGTCAAAGGGGATAATTCTAAGTGTTGGTGTCCATCTTGAGATCATCAGTGAAGCTAATGACTGAGTAACAAATCTCTTCACCAAGTCAGGTGACTTCTGACTCTTGTTTTCAACCAAATTGAAGGAGTGAGCTGTCAGTTGATCAATGATTAAAAATAATGTCTAGGGGCACCTGGGTGGCTCAGTCGGTTAAGCATCTGACTTCGGCTCAGGTCATGATCTCACAGTTTGTGGGTTTGAACATCGGGGAATGGGCCCCGTGTCTGGCTCTGTGCTGACAACCCACTCGGAGCCTGGAGCCTGTTTCAGATTCTGTGTCTTCCTCTCTCTCTGACCCTCCCCTGCTCATGCTGTGTTTCTCTCTCTCTCTCTCTCAGAAATAAATAAAACATTAAAATTAAAAAAAAAAAAAGTCTGGTGGTATGCAGCTGTGTGGTTTTTGACAAGCACCTCTGAGGAGTTCAGGGACTTTGAGTGACATTGCTCTAAAATAACCCCTTCTATTTCTACTTATTTGTTTATGGAACAAGGTTTTCCATGGTTGAATCTGTGAAAATAAAATCAGAAATATAATTGAGGGCTATGCTTATTCTTCCTGGCACAAACAGTCATCCATGGACATATAAATTAGTTTTTTAAAAGCTTCATTACTCTCATACTAACATAACCACGTACATTAGTTATACTTCAATCAATCAATAAGGTTCATATTATGTTTTATATTGCCAAAAGTATGCTATGTTTATATTATTTTTATCAATTGTATAGTATCTATGATTGTAATGCTAATTCAAAGAAAAATTTTAGTAGAATCTTATAGCCTCATGAAATTAAAAGCAAAATTTCTATTTCTATACATGCTGTTGTGGCTGAGAGGTATGATAAAATGATGAAATTGATGTTAGAAAAATATTTGTTAGAAAAAAAAGCTGTAGAAGAAGTAGAATGAGAAAAAAAAGATAATAGAAAGTTTCCAAATGGTTAAGAGTTTGTTTATTTTTCAGATGGAGGATGGGAGCTATCATATCACAATGGCATGTACGGCATGTATGTGCCACTGGATACATTTTTACAGGTAATAACGATTGTTTTGTGTCAATATAAAAGTGGGCTAGAAATTGTCTCCTTTATATGCATATACACTGGTGATTAAAAACAAATTCAGGAACAATCTAAAACTGTACACTGTGGGCAAGAAGCTTTCAAAATTCTGTTAAGGGATATGTGAGCAAAAAAATGTGAGCAAAAAATGAGACCATAGACCCACCCAGCATGCGTTTTTCTTCTTTGCTTTACTCTTTAAGCCAGAACTGCAGGCCATGTACCCAACAGAAAATCCACCCTTCAATTTGAAGATACACATGGCCAAGGGACTACGTGCTGGCTAATGACATGCTCACTTCTGCCATTCCCCCTTCCACGTGGTTGGAGCGTGTGAGCGTGTGTCTGCAGCTTCACCTGGATTGACCGTGCGATAGGAATGCCAGTGCCAAAAGACAGAAGCAATGTGGGTTCCGGATGACTGGTCATCCATCCACACCAACCCCCAACTGCCGCCTTCAGGATTCCTTCCAGTAGAGAAAACTAAATCCACCCATGTTAAGTCACTGTTATTTGGGGTTTTCCATTACACAGGACCAAATCTAATCCTGAATGGTAGAGTGGCCACAGAGTGCTTCGTATATGCAATCAACTCTTGAACATTTAGGTTTTCTCCAGATTTGGCTCTTTGTTACAACTGGATACAGTGATCCTTAGTAGATGTGCCTTCAGATACCTTCATAGCTATTTTTCTAGGAGAAGGTCCTAGAAGTTAATTCTGGGTGAAGAATGTTTTGATACACGTTGCAAATTTTTTTGCTGCACTTCACACTCACATCAATAGCGTCTGAGGCTTCAAAACTCCACATGCCTCATCATCACTGGGTAGTCTTTTTTTTTTTTTAATGTTTATTCACTTTTGAGAGACAAAGGGAGAATGAGTGGGGGAGGAACAGAAGGAGAGGGAGACACAGAATTTGAAGCAGGCTCCAGTCTGTCCTGTCAGCACAGAGCCTAAAGCAGGGCTTGAACCCACAAACCGCAAGATCATGACCTGAGCTAAAGTCAGATGCTTAACTGACTGAGCCACCCAGGTGCCCCTTCTTTAATTATTTTTTGACATTTATTCATTTTTGAGAGGCAGAGAGAGACAGAACATAAGCAGGGGGAGGAGGAGAGAGAGAGAGGGACACACAAAACCCAAAACAGGGTCCGGGCTCTGAGCTGTCAGCACAGAGCCAGACACAGGGCCCAAACCCACAAACTGCGAGATCACGACCTGAGCTGAAGCTGCACCTTTAACCAACTAAGCCAACCAGGTGCCCCTGGGTAGTCTTTTTTCTTAAACATTGCAGTTTAATAGAAAGGAAAAAGAAGTCTCATTTGTACATGTGGTATTAACAAAGTCAACATTTTTTTCTGTTTATAAACCTGTCAGTGGCTATTCTTTATTTTTATTATTTTGGAAAATTAAGAAAAAGAGCCAAAGGTGCTGTTGCTACAGATCGAGTTTCGGTTGCAGAACTAGAGGCGAGGCTGTGTGTGGAGCTGCGCCCCTCTCACACACACACATTTACTTAAAGCTCCATGGCAACAGCAGGTTGTCCATCTCACACTGTGAGAAGTTCCTGGCACAACTCAGGCACTCATTAAATATTTGTTTAATGTATTAAAGCCACTCCCTTATTATATGACTTTGAGCAAGGAATTTCCTGCTCCGGCTTCAGTTTCTGGTTTCTGAACTAATAGGATTAGATGAGTCTATGTCATGGTCTTTTCCAAGGTCAAGGACTTCTCATCTGAAGACAGCCAAATCCAAAGAACACCCATGGAGGGGCGCCTGGGTGGCTTGGTCGGTTAAGCGTCCGACTTTCACTTAGGTCATGATCTCGCGGTTCGTGGGTTCGAGCCCCGTGTCGGGCTCTGTGCTGACTGCCAGCTCAGAGCCTGGAGCCTGTTTCAGTCTGTGACTCCCTCTCTCTCTGACCCTCCCCTGCTCACGCTGTCTCTCTCTCTCTCTCCTAGAAATAAATAATACATTTTAAAAAACTAAAAAAAATTAAAAAAAAAAGAACACCCATGGAGTGTCCGGTGGGAAGTACTCCCTTCCTTCGGGACTATTTCCACTGTCCAGGGAACCAGAGGCCCAAGAAGATAAAATAAATAGAAAATGAGAAAGTGGTATTCCCTTTCGTTCCATCCTTCCACGTTGCTAGAAATCAAAAGCATTACAAAGCCAGTAGGAAACACCCAGAAAGTCCCTTCTCTCCCCAAATCGCCCGTTGAGGACCAGTGACAAAGCCCTGCTCCAGCCCAATGTCTGTATCTTTTTGTGCTGTTGGAGCCAGGCATTAAAATCAGAGAGGTCTGGGTTTAACTGAGCAACAATCTGTAAATGAGGGACAATAGGGATCTCGCAGAATCAGTCGAGATAAAATACATGTGCAGCCCGTAGGAGGGGCTCCGTCACCAGTGGCTCCCGTGGAGGTCGCCGGTCCCCAAGCACCGTAAGTGCCAAGCAGCTGCGGCAGTGGTTTTTTCCTAGAAAAGCCCCCTCAGTGGGATTGGTCATGGTTTCTGGCTGCGTAATTTCAGATTCTTGCTCCCTGGCCCTCCTGGAGATTCTGAGAGTTTCCTGACACCCTTTCAAAAATTCCTTTGCCACCTAAATGAGCCAGGGTGGATTGCTGTTTCCAGGACCAGGGCTGTTATCGCTCCCATCAGCAGATTATTTGGTCTAAATCCCAAAAGAAGAACTTCACTGGAAAGCAGTTTCAGTCTACCCTCGGGGCGCCTGGGAGGCTGGGTCAGTGGAGCCAGCGTCGGACTCCTGGTTCTGGCTCAAGCCATGATCTTATGCTTCATGGGTTCGAGCCATGCATTGGGCTCTGAGCTCACAGTACAGAGTCTGCTTGAGATTCTTTCTCTCCCTCTTTCTTGCTCTCTCTCTCTCTCTCTCTCTCTCTCAAATAAACTTAAAAAAAAAAAAAAAGATTTAGTCTACCCATGCAGCTCAGCTTCTACTCTTGACTCTGCCTACTAGCCTACTATGAATTCAAATTTTAACCCAATCAACTTGTATGCAGATTGTCTTCTCGGCTCCACAGTAGCCCCTTAGAAACAGCAGTGGCCTCTTGAAGTCCAGTGCAAAATGACCAAAGGAGTAAGTGAGAATGCTGAAGCAAGGTCTGAGTCCACCCTTGGAAACCCACATGGTCCAAAGTAAGTTCTTACAATACCCTGGGCCTTCCTTTCCTGTCCTGTAAAATGGGAAGATAGCATCTGGCCCAGGCAACTGGTGTGAGATCAAAATGACAATAGATCTGAAGACTCCTTGTCAAATGTAGACCTAAGGGACACCTTAGCAATGTCTTTTCTCATCTACCTCCCTTGGAGAGCAGGGACTAGGTCTTTCCTCTTCCAGGCGCTTACCCTAGTGACCTGTATCTCAGCCCATGGGTGCAGTCAAAACCTGGGACATAGTGCCCTCTGGTGGGAATAAATGGAAAGGGTATGGTTTTCGAATGGGCTAGAAAGCTCCAAAACAACTAAGAATCCTGGAATTCCGGAAGTGAAAGGAAGTTTTGAGACCATTTCATCTAACCTCCTCTTTTACAATTGGGATGATGACAAAGGCTTACGAGGGAGAGTGACTTGTGTAAGGTCACACGGAGAACAAACGTCAGAGCCAGGGTAGACCGCAAACCCTGATGCCCATCCAGGCCTGAGGTCAGTGTCTCTGACATGAAACCCAGAAGCCCTCACCACTCAGTGTTCATGTGTCCCTGGATCGTTGGCATAGCTCAGCTGTGTCATCAAGGGATTGGGTCATTTCCCCTCCCAGTGATATTGTGAAAAAGTTAACGTTCCTTCTATTTAAAACCTACCATGTTAATGCTCTAATTCTGGTGCAAACAAACCTAGCTGTAACTATGGCAACTTCTTGGCAACTTGAAAAGAAAACACTCTCAAGCATGACTGGATAATTCTAAGAGCAAAGAAGACCAGAATGACTGATTTTTCCATGAACTAGATAAGTCGTTTATTCAAGACACCAGTCTCTCCCATGGGTGGCTATCTCTGAAGAGAGAACAGTCCAGAAGGATTAAAAGCAAATCACCTTCTCATCAACACAGCTGCCAACCTGAAAATGACTTACCTAAGACCTACATTCTAATGGTGTCCTGTTAGCCATCTTAATAAGTGTCAAAGGCAATTCTTAGAAGCTTTTGTGTTAGCCCCTAAATCTTTCTAGGACCTCAAAAAGTCATGGGAAGACTTCGTCCAAGGTAAAGCTCAAATAAGCCACCTGAGCTCTGTCCCCAGACACAGCAGGTGGAACTCTGGGAAAGCCATTCCACCACCCGACCCTACCTTACTCATGGGTGGCAGGGGCCCATCCAGCAGGCGCTGCTGACCTTGTAGAGCATCTGAGAGGATTTAGGGGGTTTCATTCCAGGATCAGAAACACCACACATATGCAGAATATTAGTCACCCTAAGAAGGAATAACCTGAGTATTCCTCTCATTTATTGACAGGACACTAAAGCCTAGCCGGATTCATGCCTCTGTGTCATTATTATTACTCAGCAATAGCAGTGGCTGAACTTGGATGTGGTGCTATTCTAAGAGGTCAGCATGGATCAACTCAACCTCCACCAGACTCTACCAGAAAAAGTATCCCCATTTTAAAGATGAAAAACCTGAGCCCCAGGGGCACCTGCGTGGCTTAGTCGGTTAAGTGTCCGACTTTCCGACTTTTGCTTAGGTCATGATCTCGCGGTTCGTGGGTTCGAGCCCCGCGTCGGGCTCTGTGCTGACTGCCAGCTCAGAGCCTGGAGCCTGTTTCAGTCTGTGACTCCCTCTCTCTCTGACCCTCCCCTGCTCACACTGTTTCTCTCTCCTATAAATACATAAAACATTTAAAAAAAAGAAAAAAAGAAAAACCTGAGCCCCAGAATGGTGAAGTCTCTCACCCAAGATCAAACAACACATAAATGGAAGAGTCAGGAATTGATGCCAAGCCCACCCAACTTCAGAGCCATTCCTCAATCGCACTCTGAAGATGATCTATGCAGAGGCAGACCAACTCCTTCACCATCGCTTAGCTAAATCCCAGTAGAGAGTGGGGCATCAATCAGGGCTTGAAGGTCAAAATCGCTAAAGTTTCTGTTTACCTCCCAAAAGCACCCCTAGATGGAATTTCCATGCTCATTCTAAGATGTTCGCCCTCACTGTGCCTCCTTCCAGCAACATAGGTGTTTACGCACAATCAGAGTCAGAGAGGAAGTAACACCACATGCAGAGCACATTTGGTGTTTCCTCCTTCTGACGGCAACATGATATTTTTTAGAAAGAATAAAGGCTTTGGGGTAAGACGGACCTGGATCTGAAACCCAACTCTGCCATCTCTGCTACCTGTTTGCCCTTGGATGCGTATTCACTCCGGACCTCATTCTTCTCATCTTAGAAAACGTGAACAATGATGTCAATATTATAGGATCGTTGTGAGGATTCATTCAGACCCATCTTTGAGTGTCTAGCATGGCTGGCAGCCACACAGTGGGCATTCAAGAAATGGTAGCAATTAGCCAATCAGCCCGCTTTCACTTTCCTGGGATAAGGAGAGGCTGGAGCAGGCTAGAGCATGGGCTTTGAAAGGATGTGTTGACCACCCATGAAGACGCTCCAAAGATTCCTAGGGTTGGAACAAGAAGGTGCTGGGGCTCACCCGCAGAAGACATTTACTGATCTGCAAATGTCTCCTAGGTCACAAAGACAGAAAGGAACCCCAGCTCTGTGGTCACATTCAGGGAGCACTGGAGCCAGAGGGCCCAGGTGCAAATTCTGGCTCTCCCTCGGCAGCTAGGTGACATTTTAACAAGCTGCTTAGCCTCCCAGGGCCTTACCTTCCCTCCAGTAGAAGGGATAAGGACAGCATCTACATTGTAGGGTTGGTTGTGTGAGGCTTACAGAAAGAAGAGAAGTCCACAGCCGGTGACAGTCACAGTGCTTAGCACATAACGAGGGCCTGAGAGAAGCCACCTCTCGCTGGCAACGTGGCGGTGTGTGAAGCCCGACTCTGCGTTGGCATCAGGACTCATGCACGGGCCCAGCTCCTGCCGGCGGGGCCCTTTTCTTTTGCTTCAAGCTTCTCAAGCCCAGGGGACATTTGCCAAGTCACAACAACCCTTGGACTTGGGGATCCTTAGCCCAGTTTGTAGGGAGGAAACGGACCCTCCTACAAAAGAAGTAATTGGCCCCAAATCACACAGAATTCAAACCAGATTGTCTGTCTCCAATATGCAGGGTTCTTTTCAAAGCACAGTTACCCCATAGAAAAATCTTTTCAGTGGGGAATCTATGTCCTTGGAAGGAAGGGTTTGTTTTTTAAGAAACGCACAATAGACATTTGATGCAAAGTCAAGATTGGCAAATGAGGTAGACTTGTGAATAGACCACATAAGAATTTGACCTTGGCATAGGAAAACAGACTTTGGGATCTAGGGCAAGCCTCATTGCCAAATGGGGCCTCCCTTTCCCCATCTGTAAAATGAGTTTGTTGGACAACTTGACCTTGAAGGGACCTTCAGGAAAGGTTTGAACAACGACAACCCCAGCGGCCTTATTCTTACTGATGGATGTACGTTTAGCTAAATCTCTTTTAAATTATCGTTAACTTTATTGTTTAGGGGCTTCCAAAATAACAGGAACAATCACTTTATTTTGCAGACAAGAAGAACAGGACATGAAAGGTATTAAATCTTACTGAGGAAAGCAACCCTGAACCCCTCATTCCCCATGATACTTTCCAAAATTGTTCCGAGACATAATCTGTACCATCTAAAATTAGCAACCAAGTTTCTCCTCTCTCCCACTTCATCATCTCTGAGAGGTTCTATAGATTGGAGAATTGCTTATAATGACGATGGAATAACTCATTTTAAGAATCGCAAGCTGAGAAAACAAGTTTACTGCCTTATCTTGGGGCCTGAAAAGAAAATTCTGTCTTCCACCAAATAAAGGGGGAAAAGCAATTATCTGAGATGAAAATCCCCAGCCCATCACTACGCCTCCGGAAGATGGGATTCATTGATCAGAGTCAAATTTCCAAGTCTAGGTGGGAAAAAAAATAATGTGCCCGCATCATTAATTTCAATAGAATCTAAAATAATAGGATACAGCCAGGCAAAAATACAATGAAATCTAATGTTCCCTGTTCCCTAAGTCACCTGCTCTTGGAGTACAGGTGGGTGGGAGGCAAGCTCCCATTCAGAGCTGCTCAGAAGTGGTTTTCAAAGCCACCGGGCTTTCTTTTCTTTTCATGATGAGAGATTTCAAATATTGAGAACGAATGCAGAGAATCATACAATAAATACACATTAATCCCGATTTAGGAAGTGTTGACCTTTTGCCGCATGCACTCCAGGACGTGGTACAGATACAATAAAATGTTACAGATACAGCTGAAACCCCTTCCCTGCCCATCCAGACACCCATTCATTTTACTACTTCCACAAGAGCACCACTGCCCTGATACTGGTGACACAGCTCTGTGTAGGGTTTCATACACACATTTATGAGTTCTGCTTTGCCTTTTCTTATTGCGGTAAAGCAATCATAATAAAAACTCCCCATCTGAATCACTGTAGAGTATAAAATCCAGTGGACATTCACAACGCTGGGTAACCTTCTCCACTGCTCCATTCCAGAACATTTCATCCCTACAAAAGGCAATCCTTTACACAGTCCCTCCTTCCTCTCCCCAGCCTCTAGCAGCCATACATCTTATTGATACTTCTACAGATTGGCCTACTCTGGATATTTCCTGCGGACAGAGTCATACAACATATGGTCTTTGGAATCTGGCTTCTGCCACTTAGCATGGTGTTTTCAAGGTCCATCCACGGTGCAGCATATGTGAGCACATCATTGTTCTCTGTGGCTGAATAATAATCCATTTTGTGGATATATCGCATTTCATGTACGCACTCATCTGCCAATGGGCATTTCAGCAGATGCTTTCACTTTTTGGCTGGCATGAATGACGCTGGGATTCATAATCATATGCATGTTTTGTGTGGACAAACGGTCTGGAGTCTCTTGGGTATATATCTAGGAAGAGATTGCCGGGTCATATGGTAACTCTGCTTCTAACATTTGGACTGACTGACAACCTGTTTCTAAGACTGCATGTTTTTTATCCATAACCTTCTCAACTCACTGCTATGTTTTAGAGAGTCTTCCAATATAATATTTAGCTGTAGCACATTTATTTTAATGGCGATATAGATGTCGTTGCATGAACAAACCACTGTCCACTTGCCACTCTCCCACTCCTGGATATTTAGGCTGTTTCCAGTTTTCCACTGCTATGAACCACACTGCCGTGAAGGGAGCTTCAAAGGTTTTGGTCTGTGGACCAAATCCATAAAGCAAGAGACCCCGACAGACCACTCAGTGTCCTGTTCTTAATTGAAACCCCCTCCCTAGGTCTCTTGGGGTCATGGTTCTGGACTCAATGTGGGCAGACAGAAGGGATATATAAGGACATACCCCTAAAGTAACTGAAGCTCTCAGAACAGAGTGGTCAGCATGTTGGCATTTCCAATGACTGGCTGTCTTCCCTCGGAAGAAGGTCATGCGGCCCCGCTCACTGCTCTGTGACCTGCTGTGCATCCTCAGAAGAAGGTGGTCCCATCCCTGACCCTGCCCCTCCGCAGACATCAGGCGTGGCCGTGTGACTGGGGTGGCCTAGGGCTGTGGACAGTGATGGTGTCAGCAACACAGGAGTTGGGGAGACATCTGCTGCCTCTTCTTTCCGCTGCAGGAATGGTACACCCCAAATGAGGGCTGCTTTCTTGGCCTGGGGACCCCCAAATCAGAGAAAGCACGTGGAGGGGAGCCACAGCTTGCCCACATGGACCTACAAGGTGAGCAAAACCCTCTCTTGCTGTTGCAAGCCTTTGAGATGGTGGTGGTGTTCGACGCCACAGAATAACTCAGCAAGAGCGAATGCAAAGAATTTCTTCTTTATCCCTGTCCCACGAAATCCTCTGCATTTCTGACCTGAACATCCACCTTCCTGATTAACCCTTTTAGGCATCAGTCCAATAAAAATGAATTTACCAAGTTTGGATTCTTTCTATTCGCCCGCCTGGAGCTTGGGATCGAAAACCACAGGCACAACAATAACAATAGCTAATGTTCATGAGACTCTGCCCTGGGCCAGGCACACGCGTGCAGACAGCAGGTCATCTGTCTTCATGTCATCCCCTAGGAGCCAAACGTCATTATCCCCATTTTATTGAGGAGGAAACTGATGCTGCAAAGTACTAAGTAACTGTCCTCAGATAACACTTGATGCAGCAAGAGGCAGCCGGAGGGGCCCCACCCAGCACTCCCGCTGGTCTCTAAGACTCAAAGCCTGCCTCCAACCAGTTCACAGCTGCCTGGTAGAGGAAACGTACCCCTGTCATGGCAGCTGTCTGTGCTGAGGACTTGGCAAAGGCAAGCAGGCAGACGGCACAGTTCTTACCCCGGGGGAGATGACAACAAGGAAAAAAATTCCGTGACTATGAAATTACCCAGAGTAGGCAAATACACAGAGATTGGAAGCAGATCAGTGGTTGGGGGTGGGATGGGGAGCGGGGGCTGAGGATTGGGAAAACGAGGACTGGCTGCTGAAGGTGTGTGCAGTTTTCTGCCGAGATGATGTAAAATGTCTG
Organism: Proteles cristata cristata; assembly: GCA_017311185.1. NCBI lineage: Eukaryota > Metazoa > Chordata > Mammalia > Carnivora > Hyaenidae > Proteles > Proteles cristata. The sequence continues at coordinate 489,320 of JAESUZ010004618.1, forward strand.
GAACCGGATCGTGGTGATGGTCGAGCAATGCGAATGGACTTGATGTCACTAATGGTAAATGTTATGTTACGTGTATTTTAGCACAATAGAAATAAATCTAACTGTGCAACTGTAGATAATTGCATTACGTACTGTAGGGAAGCGTTCAGGGAGCTACCTGGCCACAGGACAGGGAGGCCTGCCTTGGTCTGGGGGTTTGGGGGTGCTTCTCAGAGGAACCCTGTTATCCCCCTACAGTGTCCTGAGTGCCTCCATGGAGACTCGACCGAGGTCAGGCCCCACCGATTGGCCCTCATGTGTGCTGCAAACCTCCCTCTTTGCAGTGGCCACCATTTATAAGTATTTACTTATTTGCCTGCTGGAAACAGACTCATTCATTCAGTCACCAGGTATGTTTTGTTTTCTCAAATAATTTTTTATGTTTACTTATGTTTGAGAGAGAGACAGAGTGTGAGCAGGGGAGGTGCAGAGGGGGAGGGAGACACAGAATCCGAAGCAGGCTCCAGGCTCTGAGCTGTCAGCACAGAGCCTGACGTGGGGTTCGAACTCACAACAGTAAGATCATGACCTGAGCCGATGTGTGAAAATGATTTCAGGAGTCGTATGTAGTGATTCATCGCTTACATATGATACCCAGGGCTCCTCCCAGCAAGTGCCCTCCTTAATGCCCATCACCCATGTAGCCCATCCCCCCCCAACACCCCTCCAGCAACCCTGAGTTTGTTGTCTGTATTTAAGGGTCTCATGGTTTGCTTCCCTCTCTTTGTCTTACTTTTCCCTCCCTTCCCTTATCTAATCGCTTCTGAGTGAAGCTGAGGCTGCCAGTCCACCGGGCTGGGGGTCATACTTTATTGAGCATCCTTTGTTGCTTTGCTGAAAACCCTTTGAGGACATTGAGAAAGGAGATTGACTGCTCACAGTGTCCTTTTCCCCAGTCTTTCTCGCTTTGTTCAAATTCTGGAACCTTCTCCCTCTGCCCACCCCAGAGCCTTCTACCCTGTTTCCCTCTACACCCTAATGAGCAATATCAGTCAAAGGCACTCCTTGCAAAATGGAGGAGGAATACCTGGACTGGCAATCGCTTCTTCTGCCTTGTGTAACATCAGCTCAGACGAACCCAGTCCATAAAAATGTGTGAGGCCCATGCTGCGTTATCAGACACTCACTGAGGGTCCAACAGTGGACAAGAGGGCTCGCTCCTGCCCTCAGCGAACTCACGTCTAATGCAGTTTGGGGGCAGAGAGACCCCCCATGAGGAAGGAGCCGTTGCTGTGACATAGCCATTTCTACGGGAGGATGCGTGGGGGCCCAGAAACCAGGGTGAAGTCGGGGTTCTCAGAGAGGACAGCACTCAAGCTGGCTCCAGATGGATGAGTAGGAGTCAGGGAGGCGACAAGAAGGAGAAGCTTCCAAGCAAAGGGAAACACATGTACAGAGGTCTCGAAGCCAGAGACAGGGATAGAAGATTCCGGTTCCAAAAGCAAAGAGATGAGAACCCATATGGACAGAGAGTGTATGAGTGAATAGCTCTAGGAAGGGTGATCTGCAGGCATCGGACCGGGTTCTGTGAGGAGGAAGATCATGAGCAAAGCAGGGTCGGTTGGGGAGGACGTCCAGGAATGGAGGGACAAGGGGGAGATGTTGGCTGAGCCCCCCTACACGGCCCTGAAGGTGTCTGGATCTCTACACTCAGCACAGTGGGCCCCTCAATGGCAGTCCTTACCTCGCCTGGAATGGGGGCCCGTGCGGAGCTTTAGGAGTAGGGAAACCCCAGTCCTCCCAATCGTCCCGGGGGTAGGGAGGCCGTGCGGACAACCTCCTTCGTGGCTGAGGAAACTGAGGCACCCAGAGATCACACAACTGGCGATGATGAAGCCAAGATCTAAATCCTTGCGGGCTGGCTCCGAGGATGTGTTCTCCTAACCCCGTGCCCTATTTGCTCAGGAGATGGAAAAAACCCACATGCTTGCTCTCCTCACCCCAATTCCAGAATGGCCAATCAACCTCTGACAAGCGTGGCTACAGGGAGTGGAGCGCCCCCTCCAGGGCCCCAGACAGTGCAGACCACGGAGGGGGTGCGTTCTCGTGATAAACTACCCTTCACATCAGCTGCGTGTGTGTGTGTGTGTGTGTGTGTGTGTGTGTGTGTGTGTGTGACACACATTCTTTCTGCGTTGGTCTGTTTGACTCTGTTCTGGAGCCAAGTAAAACCAGGCTCACACTCCACCGCTAGTCCCTACAAGCTGTGTCGTCCAGGGCAGGCCAGGGAAACCCCGCGAGCCTCCGTGTCCCTCCTGTTACACAAACGTGTAAAGAGAGGAGAAGGTGGGGGCTGCCGTGCACAGGACCGAGCAGGTGCCCGGGCAGGGCAGCTGGATGGGACCGTTCTCGGTGGGCTCACTCCAGGGTTTCTGACCTCGCAGAGCTGAGGCCACCAGCCCCCAAGATGGAGATCTCAGCAAATCACTGCCACTTTGTGGGCCCTGGTCTGGCCATCAGCTGGTCTCCCCGGAAGCCTCATGAGGCCCATTCTTCTCACACTCCTGCCTTCGTTGGGCGCCCCCAGACCAGAACCCCTGTTCCCCAAAATACCTTTCAGAACTAACAGGGACCAGGTGTAGGAGTTTGTGAGGCTCCCAGAGCAAAGCACCACAGGCCGGGGGCTTACACGACACCCATTTTCTTCCTTAGGGTTCTGGAGGCCGCAAGTCCAAGACCAAGATGGCCACAGAGTCGGTTCCTTCTGAGGAACACGCCATCTCCTGGTCTTGCAAAGGGTCGCTTCTCCCCGTGTCCTCCTGCGGTCTCTCCTCTGTGCGTGTCTCTGTCCTAACTTCCTCTTCCTGTAAGGACACCAGTCATATCAAATTAGGGCCCACCCTAATGACCTCATTTTTAATTATCTCTTGTGAAACGCTACCTTCAAACAGAGTCGTAATCTGAGGTGCTGGGGGTGAGGACTTCGACCCACGAACTTGGAGGGGGGGGGCACAGCTCAGCCCAGAGCATCAGTTATATCGTGTATCTGGTGCCCCGCTCGGCTTCTGTGGGCACTCCAGAAGGGGTCCAGGGGCGCCTGGGGGGCTCAGTGGGGGAAGCGTCCAACCTCGGCTCGCATCATGATCATATGGTTCATGGATTTGAGCCCCATGTCAGGCTCTGTGCTGACAGCTCAGAGCCTGGAGCCTGCTTTGCGTATTCTCTCTCTCTCTCTCTCTCTCTCCTCTCTCTCTGCCATTCATGCTCTGTCTCTCTCTTTTTCTTAAAAATAAATAAATGTTTAAAAAATATAAAAAGAAAGTGGTTCCGAAGGTGAGGGTTATGATAAAGACAATGACCCTCCAGCCTGGAAACCACTGTGACAGGGTGACAAGCCACAGCTCAGGAGCCATTGGGAAGTCCTTCCCGGTCAGTGGGAAGCCCCAGGATTTAGAAGGCCAGGCACCTAATGAATTTGTGCATCCACGGACTTTGGAGTCAGAGCCATGTGGGCTGCGACCCTGGCACCAGCACTGAGCAGCGGAAGAGCCTGAGCAAACCATCCCACGGAGCTGAGCCTCCGCTGCCCTCGTGTATGGAGGTGACAACTGGTGACAGCCTGACAGGGGGAGGGGCCCAAGGCCCGCTCTCTCCTCCGCCTGTTAAGTAGGAAGACCAGCGTGGCCCCCTACACATCATGACCGTGGGCCAGCCACTCTCAGGGGCTCGACGTTTCAGCTCTTGACCGGGAACAACCATCCCAGCCCCGCAGGGCCGTCGGGAGGTGGAGAGGAGGCAAGGGGTGTGGTCACGCTTTGCACACTGCAGAGTGCTCTGTACAGGTCAGCTGGGAGCCTCCTTTCAGGACGCATCGCTTCAGAGGTCTTCGTGAGAGGGTGCTCACACCCACACAGCCGATTCCAAGAAAAAACACAAGAGGTGGGGGGCCGCGTGGTTTCGTAATTCATGACTCACAGAGGCTCCTCCTGCCAGCTATTCAAATCCTGTGGCTACAGCAGCTGTGCATTTTGACTATTCAACCAAGTTTGCTAACCACTCCCTAGGGCTGCACCTCACACCCACTCTTCCCTGGTCCACAGGGAGGGAGGGGGGAGGTCAAGGTGACCGGGGAAATTGATTCCAAGGCAATGCAGCTGCCCCGGGCGGAGGGGCGCCAACGGTGTGAACGGGGAAGTCGGGAGGGCGCATGGATTTTCTGGTGCAGGAGGGAGGAGTGGATGTCCGTCTCTGACAGCAGGACGTCCAAACAGAAAGTCCAGGAGGTGGCAGGAGATGATGATAAATGAGGACATCACCTGCGGTGAGGCTAGAATTGCAGAAATGAGAGTCGGAGCACAGAAAAGAGAAGAAAGAGGGGGAACTGGAGAAAAGGAGGAGAAGGACAGGGAGTAAAGGCAGGGACTTCAGAGATCGCTAGCACTCTGGATCTCAGGAAGAAAAGGAGCCAAAGCATTGACAGATGAAGTGTAGGGGGGCGGGGGGAGCAGAGCTGAGAGGGGCCGGGGGGTGGGGGTGGTCTCAGCCCAGGTGCCGGAACAAAGACCACAAGCTTTGTGGCTTAAGGAACAGAAGTTTGTTTTCTCACTGCTCTAGAAGCCGGCGTCTGAGGATGGTGTGCCAGCATGGTGGGGTTCTGGGGAGGGCTCCCCTCCTGGCCGGGGCCACCTTCCTGCCATGTCCTCACGTGGTGGAGTCCGCTAGCCTCTCTTCACTAAGTCTATTAGGTCAAGGCTCTACCCTTACAGCCACATTTAATCGAATCACTTCCGTAATGGCCCTGGCTCCAAATACTGTCACACTGGGGGCTCGGGCTGTAACATGTCAGCGGGGGATGTCATTCAGCCCAGAGTAGGAGAGTAGAGGCGGCACGGAAGAGGGGAGCTGGTGGCCCAGGTGGGAAGTCCTGACATCACACTGGACTGGAACACAGGCCACCAAGAGTCTCCACCTTGGTGGAGTCTGCACCTCCCGGAGGTGGTCCCCTCTCTGGTCTATTTCCCCGTATCTGTATTGCAGGAGGGGATATTATTCTCCAAGATCCCCACGACACTCCCAGCCTCTCTGGGGCTCAAAGAGGAGTCTGATTGTTTTCAAACAGGCCCACTCAGGACAAAAAGAAGAGAAGGAGGTAGGGCAATGTTTAGAGGCTTGAGGCCCTCCCTTAAGAGCAAGGGAGCCCATCTCACCTGGCCCCTGGGGCTCATGGAAGAAGCTGCCTCCCTCCAGAAGGCTCTGTGCTTTGAGGGAGGGGGAGCAGAATGCTGTTTCCCCATCCCCCCCCCAACTCCTTCTCACTGCAAAATAAGAATTTGGTGTTTAACCTTAGGTTAATTTTGAGAGCCTCATCTTCTCAAAAAAAAAGTTGGCCTTCAGAGTAAAGACTGATGCTCATTTCTCTGCATGTTTAATTAGGGGAAGGCTGTTTCCTTTGTGACTCTGTGGGTCTCAGGCTGTCATTCATCCCACAGATTCTGGCTGGAGCCCACGACTATCGGCCCTGGGCCATGGAAGGGCTCCCAGCAATGGGAGAGACGGGGTGGACAGGGTTGAGGCTGGGGAGGAAGCTTGAAGGGCATGAGAGCACAGAAGAAGGGCATTTAATTGAGCCGGTAGGTGGGTGACAAGGCAGGTTTGGAATGCTTCCTGGAGAAGGTAACATCTGAGTGGAGAACTAGAGGGGGAGTTCTACAGGGGAGAACATGAGAGGGGGAAGGACAGGATTCTAAGCAAAAGCCTTGGGGTGAGAGAAACACTCATCCATTAGAGGCTGTTCCAGGTTCATGGTGGAAGACAAGGCAGGCAGAAGGGGCAGGCCAGCAGAGCCAACACCCAAAGAACCTTGAAGACTGTGGCGAAGCTTGGCCTCCTTCCCACGGGCGATGGGGAGCCACTGAAGAATGTGAGCAAGGAAGCAGTTTGATCTGACTTGGTTTGTTCTTACTTGTATGAACAAGAAGAGGTGGACATGAGATCTTGGATGCAAGCAACACATTCATGGTGCTGTTCCTCACCAACCTCTCTGAGGGCCCCCTAGTTGTGCCCCCCTTTTTGTTGAGGTGATAGATTTTTACTGTTCCATTTCATCGGGCCTCTAAGGCACACATGAAATGAAGTTACAACAGCTGTCTTCCAGAAGATAATGAAAACCGAAAATTACCTATCCCGTTTTATAAAGCTAGTATAACCTTGATGCTTAAACCTGATAGGCACGGCACCATAATATAAACTGTAAGACAAATTTAAATGTGGCCACAGACGTTTTCAAATCTTCTGTGAAATGCTAGCAATTTGGATTCAGCAATGGGTAAAATACCTTATGATTAAATATTACCACAAACATATTCCTTTAGATAATGCATTAATAGAATTTAGCTGTTATGAGATGCACTGAGGCCCCCCCGAGCCCCAAAATTCACATGTTGAAGCCCTAACCCTCAGGACCTCAGAATGTGACTATATTTAGAGATAGGGTCTTTAAAGAGATAACTGAGCTAAAATAAGGTCATTAGGGTGGATTCTGACCCAACAGGATCAGTAATGTTATAAGAAAAGAAAAGAAAATGTGAGCACAGACAGGTACAAAGGGAAGAAGTTATGAAGGCCATCTACAAGCCCTGGAAAGACCTCCAAAGAAACCAACCTTACTGCCATCTTGACCTTGGACTTCTGACCTCCAAAATTGTGAGAAAATCAGTTTCTGTGGTTCAAGCCACCCAGTCTGTGGGACTTTGTCGTGGCTACCCTAGCAAGCTCATATAATAAACAACCACGTAAAAGAGCAAAGTAGAAAATCCATATAAACATATCAGCAAATGCAGTAAATGCAGTTATGAAAACTCAACCCTTTTTAAAAACTGTCTTTGAAGGGTAATGTGCCTATAGAAAGGCATGCAAATCATTAAGTGTGCTGTCAATGGATTTTCATCGACCAAACACACCTGTGGAACCAGCACCTGGAATTAGGAAACAGATGTATAGGTATTCCAGAGGCCCCCCGTAGCCCCCTTCAAAATCAACAGGTCTGTTGGCTTCTGAATCATTTCCTCTGCAAATTCAGGTGTGAAAGCCCTAACCATCTGGGTAACGGGATTTGGAAATAGGGCCTTTAAGAAGGTGATTAATGTGGGGCGCCCATGTGGCTCAGTGGTTAAGTGTCTGACTTTGGCTCATGTCATGATCTCACAGTTCAAGGGTTTGAGCCCTGTGTCAGGCTCTGTGCTGACAGCTCAGAGCCTGGAGTCTGCTCTGGATTCTGTGTCTCCCTCTCTCTCCCTGTCCCTCCCTCGCTCACACTCTGTCTCTATCTCTCTCTTAAAAATAAATAAACATAAAAAAAATTTTTTTAAAGGTAAGTTAAGTGGGGTTATAAAGTGGGGCCCTAATCCCATAGGGCTGGTCTTTATATGGAGATGAAGGGACAGTGGGAAGAAAGCCACACAAAGGAAAGGCCACGTGACGCTCAAGCAAGGAGGTGGCCATCTACAAGCCACAGAGGAAGCCTGCCCGGGCTTCTATTGTGGACCTCCAGCCTCCAGAAGTAAGAGGAAAAAAAATTATCTTGTTTAATCCATCCAGTCTGCGGTATTTTGCTACAACAGCCTAGGAAGAGTCACAAATACAATGCCTCTCTCCTGTTTTATTTTTTATTACTTTTTATTATCCCCCCACCACGTGGTTATGTATCAAACTCCTTAAAATAATTCCCTACAGTGGCACAAGGAGGAAGGTAATAAAAAGACTAATGCCTGGCTCCCCGGAAGCTCTGAAGTAGCACCAACTGATACGGTAGCCCTGCGTGAGCAAAGCAAGACGCAGAATAGATGTAGGTCTGTTTAAAGCACAGGTGTGCAAGTTCTGGTAAAAAAAAAAAAAAAAAAATCTGTGCACACATGTTTTCAACTTGCCCAAACCACCCATGCAAAGACATCATTCAAAGCTAACTATGTTCCAATTTATTTCTATTTTTTTTCCAAGTCATTCTTTTTTTTTTTAGTGAATCTTTTTTTTTTTAAGTGTTTTATTTATTTCTAGAGAGAGAGAGAGACAGCGTGAGCAGGGGAGGGTCATAGAGAGAGGGAGACACAGACTCCGAAATAGGCTCCAGGCTCTGAGCTGGCAGTCAGCACAGAGCCCGACGCGGGGCTCAAACCCACAACCGCGAGATCATGACCCAAGCGAAAGTCGGACGCTCAACCGACTAAGCCACGCAGGCGCCCCTTTCCAAGTCATTCTTACAATGATGTAGAATCTACCCACGTTGGTGTATGTACAACTAGTTTGTGGATTCTGGCCACCGGCTAATATTTTCTCTTGTGCCCGCACCATATTTTACTTTCCATTCCCCTCAGTGGTGTACCCCAAAGAGCTCTAGTCATCCTACTGCCAAAGGTGATGCTGCAATGAGCATGTTTGAAGTCAGCACCCTAAGGACCTGTGTAGAGGACCGAGGTGCTCATCTGTGCAGATGGATATATTTGTCATCTACATTCTGCCTCGTGGCCCTCCCGAATCGTGGCCTCAGTCTATACCCCACCAATGGTGTGCGCGAGTCCCAGGTTCCCCACAGCCCGGGGAACACTGGACCTTATCCAACTTTCCATGTTTGCCAGTCCATCGAGTATAAACCAACAGCTTACTATTGTGTTCTTTGTACCAGTTTTCTGTTGCATTAATTTGTGTCTAATCCTTAGTGACTTTGAGCAACTCTTCAAATATTTATGAGCCATTAAGTTTTCCTCCTCTGTGAATTGCTTATTGGCACATTTTGCCCAAAGTTCTGTTGGGTTCCCTCGTCTTTTCCTTCACAATTTATAGGACTACTTTAATATTCTGGGTTTTAGTCACACGTAGGTTTTAGATGTTGCATATGCTTATGACAGTGGGATTTGCTACCTAAGCCTTATTGATATTTTGGCCAGATACTTGTTCATTGGGGGTTTGTTCGATGGATTGAAGGATGTTTAGCAGCGCCCTTGGCCTCTACCCGCTAGATGCCAGTCGCTCCTGCCACCCAGCTGTGACAACTGAAAATGTCTCTAGACGTCAAATGTCCTGGGGTAGGACACAAAATCACCCCCGAGTTGAGACCCACTTGTCTCCATTAGATTCTAATTCCACTAATTAGAAATCCATAGTTTTGATTAAAAAAATAAAATTCATTCAGTGTTGTGTTGTGCGGGTTTTGTTTGAAAACACTTCATCACTCTTGGGTTATAAAAATCTCCACCTATGTTTATCCAATCAGCTTTATTTAACTCTTGTATTCCACGGAAAGTAATGATACCGTTTCATTCTGATATATGTAGTCAGCCAGTGTTCTGAAGCCATCTAGAAGTCCTTGGAACCTTTCCCATTAATCTGTGGGTCAAGCTCCCTTACAGGCGTGGCCTATCTCTCTGAGCTCCCTGTCCCTTCCATTGGTCTGTTTCCCTTTCTTTCAATCAGAATCCAGTAATTCTTCTATTACTATGACTTTTTAATATATTTTAATATCTAGGAGACAAGTCCCTCGTCTCTTTAAAAGTTGACTCGGCTAAGTCAGAGTGGCTAAAATGAGCCAATCAGAGAACTCTAGATGCTGGCGAGGATGTGGAGAAACGGGCACCCTCCTACACTGTTGGTGGGAATGTAAACTGGTACAGCCCCTCTGGAAAACAGTGTGGAGGTTCCTAAGGAAACTAACAATAGAACTCCCCTATGACCCAGCAATAGCACTGCTGGGAATTTACCCAAGGGATACAGAAATGTTGATGCATAGGAGCACATGTACCCCAATGTTCATAGCAGCACTCTCCACAATAGCTAAAACATGGAAAGAGCCTAGGTGTCCATCAACAGATGAATGGATCAAGAAGATGTGGTTTATCTATACTATGGAATACTACATGGCAATGAGAAACAATGAAATCTGGCCATGTGTAGCAACATGGATGGACCTTGAGGGTGTTATGCTGAGCGAAATAAGTCAGGCAGAGAAAGACAAATATCATATGTGTGCACGTATAGGAGGATTAGGAGGAGCTTAACAGAGGATCAAGGGGGAGAAGAAGGGCGGAAATGGTGGGGGAAAGGGGGAGAGGCAAACCATGAGAGACTCTTGAATGCTGACAAAAACTGAGGACTGGTGGATGTGGGGGAGGAGGGGTGGGCATGGAGGAGGGCACTTGTGGGGATGAGCACTGGGTGTTATGTGGAAACTAATTTGACAATAAACTATTTGTATAAAAAAAAAGTTTATAGGCATAAAAAAAAAAGTTGACTTGGCTATTTGCAGACTTTTTTTTTTTTTTTAATATTTTTTACTTATTTCTAGGAGAGAGAGAGAAAGAGAGACAGCGTGAGCAGGGGAGGGTCAGAGAGAGAGAGGGAGACATAGAATCTGAAACAGGCTCCAGGCTCTGAGCTGGCAGTCAGCACAGAGCCCGACGTGGTGCTCGAACCCACGAACCGCGAGATCGTGACCTAAGCGAAAGTCGGATGCTTAACCGACTAAGCCACCCAGGCGCCCCAGCTATTTGCAGACTTTTATACTTACTAACTTCAGTGTAAGTTTGTCAAACTTCTGGGGCGCCTGGGTGGCTTAGTCGGTTAAGCGTCCGACTTTCGCTTAGGTCATGATCTCGGTTCATGGGTTCGAGCCCCGCGTCGGGCTCTGTGCTGACTGCCAGCTCAGAGCCTGGAGCCTGTTTCAGTCTGTGACTCCCTCTCTGACCCTCCCCTGCTCACGCTGTCTCTCTCTCTCTCTAGAAATAAATAAAACATTAAAAAAAAAAAAAGTTTGTCAAACTTCTCAACATATCTGTCTGGAATTCTGAACTGCATTTGCATCAAAATTATAAATGAACTTAACATCTGAGCAATGATACATTATTCTATCATGAATATGAGCTTTCTCTTTATCTATTCAAAACTTCCTTATGTGTTCTTGAATTAAATTTAACTGTTTCCCCCATGGAGGACTTGTGGGCTCCCTAGGCGAATCCCTAGGCAGCTTTGATAGCCCCTGTGACTATCATCCTTTCCATTGTATCTTATGGTTGGTATTTGCCAGTATGAAGACACGTTATTGATTTTTAGGAGTTGATCTTGGGTCTGCTGATCTTGAATCCTCTTATTTCTTTTAAAAGAGGGTTAGAAATAAGCATTTAAACAATTCTTAAAGAGGGCCTGCTGATTCAGTTGGCTTTCTTTGTAGGTGACCAGTGCACTTTGTCCCTATGCCCCCACTGCAGGGACAGCTTTGCGGATGACTAGGCCCCAGGGGGGCCCAGGCCCATTCCAGGTTCTGGCTCTTCAGTTCATACTCACCAGCTCAGCTGTGCCTCTAGGGCACCGCATGTCATGGACGAGGACACAAAGAGCCACAGAGAACAAGTTTTGAGGGGTGACATCGTGTCACTGACACAGAAGCAAGATGGCCAGGAACTCTTTGAGCTCTAAGGCAGAAGTCATCGCTGATGCCTTACACCTAAGAAAGTCACAAAGATTCCTAACCATTTTGGGAGGTGACACAGAGCACCAAGAGGGAGATAGGGAACTCCCTGCCAATCGGGACAGGAGTGCTCCTACATTTAACTCAAAAGGAATTCTAAACAACCCAAATGTCCAACAACAAAAAAACGAATGACTAAATTATGGTATATCCACATGGTGAAATACTATACAGCAGCTGAAAATGGGTGAACAAAGGTATTCCTATGTAAAGTATCATGCTGGGTGAAAAATTTTTCAGAAAAATGCACGCAGCCTGACATAATTTCATATAATTTAAAGGACTGCAAAGCAATGCTAGAGAGATACATACATGCTGATGCAGTCAAAGTATAAGAGAAATGACTGGGGCTGGTAAAGACCTTATTCTAGGAACCGGTTTCTTGTTGGGTGGAGAGGTGATGGGGGAGACGGAATAAGAGAAGAAATACCCAGGGGTTTCCACAGTATTGGAAATGTTTTGTTTCTTAGGATAAACTGGATACACCCATGTCACAGGATTCTTTGGGCCTTTTTGCTACTAAAATATATTTCCTGATAATTCTCTGTGAACCATGTTTATGCACAAAGTTGGGAACGCAAATCAGTTACCATATTTGTGAACAGATCCATCTCCCCTGCTGAGGTGTGCAGATACACACTCTTGAGGCCAGAACCACCCAGCCGGAGGGGTTCCCAACCCCCCTGCCCAAACCCCCACCAAGCCCTCCTCCCCTCTGGCTTTGGGACTAATTTTGTTACACAGAAACAGAAAACCGGTCACAAGGAAGCACTGAGCATTCTGGAGCAAGGCAGGCACACCCCGAAAGGGGGATCTTTACCAGGCTACCTTGCAGGCCCCAAAGGCCAAATAGCTAAATGTACTTTCAATCTGCAAAGCCTTCGGTGGTTAGCACAAACCCAGAAGAGTCCGCGGCCCTAGATTTCGTGGGCGGGGCAGGCTCAAGGCAGTAATTTCAGTGCGGCCTCAGCCCACCATGCTTGGTGAACTCTGCATTTTTTTCAAGCAAACCCATTTGTGTCAAGGGGACACCTCCCCCCCCCCGCCCCCCTGCTGAAGACAAACATAGACCTCAGGCTTCTCTGCAAACCTCCCAGACTCAGTTGGTCAGAGGAAAGGAGCAGCTGGTGTCTGCGGCTTCCAAGGAGCTGAGGAAAACACCCCCATCCCGGCCGGGAGATGCAGCCGTAAAGGACCAGGTGGCCAAGGTTGGAAGCACACGCCTCTGACGTAGCAGCTGTTGTCCCAGCCTGGTAAGATCACCCCAAGTCTGGTGTCCCATTTACCATCTCAGACCCAGGCTTGCAGTTAGTGCAGAGGTAAGGGTGGAGGGTGGCTCCAAGGACTTTTAGCTTTAGCTTTGGCGCTAAAGCCCTTCAGGGAAAAGATAAAGCACTTGGCAAAGCAAAGAGAGCAGTCTTTTCCCCCTGGGCTGTAGTTTCCAAAGCTGATTCAAACAGAAAGCTCTGTGCCAGGTGGAAAATGGGCTTTTCCCTAAAATAAGCTCTCGAAATTGTTCACAAATGGAGCACTCATTAGAGGGAGAGGACAAGGTTGGTGACAGAAATAGGTACAGTCCCCGGGTGGGAAATGTGTGCGTCTTCATTCCAGTGTGCTGTTAGGAGCCCAGCTGGTGCCCGTGGTCGGGAGACGTGGCTGCGTAGGCGCGGGGGCCTCAAAGCTGAATTTCACTGCCCCGTTGTGGGGGGCGAAGTAGAGGAGAGCGGTCAATTATGTTTGGGCACAGGTCACGCCGTAAGAATTAAAAAGGCCCTCCCCTCCCCCAACAACAGCAGAAAGGGGGTGAGAGAGCTATTGTGCGTTGACACAGATCAAAACTGAAAGGACAGAGGAAGACAGAATGTTACTCAGAGACCAGAGGCCTCAGCTCCATCCTTTCCAAACTTGCAAAGGATCTCCTTCATTTAAAGCAGACGGAAAAGCTGAGGTCCAGAAAAGGGAAGGCGGGGAGCCAAGGTGACACAGAGATTATTGGCAGAGCTCGGAACAGAACCCAGGGGCCCACCCGGAAGGGGAAATGCCCATGAAGTGTCTGAGCCTTCGGTTCAGATGGAGAACGAATGGAAGAGCGAAGAGCTGGCCATCTGTGTATTAGCTACTGCCGCCACCGATCCTGCCTGCCCAGGTCCCACACAACGCGGAGGAGGAAGTGAGGACCAGAAGACAGGAGCGGGCCCATCCGGCATCGTGTGCACAGGAACAACGCCCTGGTCTCTGGGAATGGAGCTTTCTCATGTCTGGGTGCACCAGGGACTTCCCCAGAAGCTGGGCCTGGGGACAAATCAGATTAGAAACGTGGGGGGAAGGAGGCACGCCCCTTGAAACAGGAAGGAGTCCTGGACTGAAGGAGAAGGCAGAGAAAGGCGGCAGGGGAATTTGCTCAGCACCAAAGAGACCCGGGTACAAATCCAAGCTCTGCCCCTTCCAGCGGCGCCACCTTGGGCCTGGGCGCCTCTAAGCTTCCAGTCCCTCCTCTCCAAAATGGAGACCCTAAAGATGCACCTTGCAGGGAGCTGAAGATGGAAGAAGGCCTTAATGAATGCTCTTAACTCCTGAATCCTGAGCTACACAAAGACAAAGGGAGAAGACACCCATGCATGCACACACCTTCCGCCCAAACTGACAAGACTTGCTGCTGCTTTCAGACCCTCCTTCTAGCCGCCTTCATACATAAAGGTCTTCGGAACACATGAAGGTTCTGGACACAGCTTCAGTCTAGAAGGTCACTTAGCAGACTCGCTCCCCGGCTCTCCTATAGATCAGATAAAATCTCAGTCGGTTACAGAACCAAGACACCCTAGGCTCTCCCTTTCCCCTCATTTCATGGCTGCTGGCTATACCGTACGCCATGAATTCAGGGCAGGCTGCCTTCCCCAGTGAGTCTTAGAAATCCTGCCTGTGTTGTGGAATAGTCATGTGATCCCCAGCACGTCACTTAGCCTCCCTGAGCCTCCATGTCCCTCTCATGGACAATAAGCATAATGTTCCCAGATTTCAGAAGGCTTCTATAAAACCCAGCTAAGCTAATGGAAATAAAAGTGGTTAGAAGCAGGCGTGACTGCAGGGGAGGGTGATTGTTATTCACATGAGACAGGACATCTGTGATGCTGAGATGCGTTCGTCCCACAGTCACCCAGAAGGGGCAGAAAAAGAGATGACAGTTAGCAAGGAGAAAGAGAAGAGGAAATCAAAGGATTTTAAAAGCCTCTAATGGCATAAAATTCACTTGAAGTAGAACGTCGAAATTTCATCTGTCCTGGTTTTGTGTTGCTATCTTTCTCTTTCAGCCGAGACTGGTTTTTGTTTTGTTTTTGTGTTTGTGTGTGTGTATGTGTTTATTTTCTAAGCACATGTGTCTTTTCGCTTTTCTCTCAAATTTCTAAACATTGTAAACATTCTGGTGAAGACCTTTAATAAGCGTATGATCCTAATCATCCGTGTGACTTGTCAGGAGCCAAAATAAAATCCTAGGAGACAACATACGTGAGGTGGCTCTGAGGCAACACAGGCCGTTCCCACAGGTGGGGGCAGGAATCCCAGAGCCACTGTAGAGAGTCCCTTACAGAAACGTACTGTCTTTCTAGGTCTTGAAAAGTGGCTGGGAGCAAGACACTCTGGATCACCCGGCTCTGGGACTGAATCCCAGTGCTGCGGTTTAATTTTTAATAAAAAGAAAATTTTTAGGGGCGCCTGGTGGCTCAGTTGGTCAAGTTTCCGACTTTAGCTCAGGTCGTGATCTTGCAGTTTGTGAGTTCAAGCCCTGCGTCGGGCTCTGTGCTGACAGCTCAGGCCCTGGAGTTGCTTTGGATTCTGTGTCTCCCCCTCTCTCTGCCCCTCCCCTGCTCATGCTCTGTCTCTCTCTACCTCTCAATAATAAACGTTTAAAAAAATGAAAACAATTTTTTTTTAGTTTATCTATTTATTTTGAGAAAGAGAGAGACTGAGCAGGGGAGGAGTAGAGAGAGAGGGAAAGAGGGAATCCCAAGCAGGCTCCGCACTGTCAGCACGGAACCCACTGTGGGACTCCAACGACCCCAAGGACCGTGAGAGCATGACCTGATGAAACCACAAGTCGGACGCTTAGCCCACTGAGCCACCCAAGCGCCCCGCCCCATGGTGTGGTTTAAATGGCAGGTGACATACATTTGTAAGCAAGGGTAATAATATGTGTCTCGGAGGGTCGTTTCAAGGGTTAAATATCTATGCAAATAAGAGCTTACACAGTGCCTGGCACATCATAAGTGCTCAAGAAATCTCCACCGGAACCTCTGAGGCCTTGCTGTGCTTTTCTGACTGTAACTGATATTCCTTTTGGCCTCTCCACAACCCGAGAGAGCTATAGATTAGGATTCATTAGCACCATCTGAGTGTAGAGAAAGTGGAGTCTCAGAGGACTGCAGTGACTTGCCCATCCAATCACACTGGGGATGAACAGAAATGAAGACTTGTGTCCCAAAAAGGTTGGATCCACAGGCCTCCAAGCGGGAGAGAGGGGTGCAGGCCCCCATACAGAATCCGCTCCTTGGGGAGGAGTCCAAGACCTCATTGTCCTCACAGGAGAGCGGATGTGACTCAGTTCCCCCAGCCCCACTCCCCCACCTCTGAGCTCCCTGCCCCCCCCTCCCCCGCCACACACATACACAACGCGGCCCAATTGACCTCAATCACCAGGTGGGCAGGCCCAGCTGTGGCTGGAAAGCCAGAATGTTCTGCCCCACGGTTTCCAGGATCTGACGTGTCCATCCGCTGCTCACCTGCTGAGGGAAATCGCTCTGCACGGACCTTGTCAGCAGCTTTACCGGAAAGCAATCTTCTGTAGCTCCCAGCCCCAGGCACCGATTAGTCATGTCCCCTCTCATTTCTCTTTGACCCCAGAAATGAGGGAACCCGCTGGCATTTTTGGAGCCCCACAAGGCCCTGTACCCCTAGGCTGTCAGCACCCCAGACTTCTGAGGGTGGGAAAAGCCTCCAGAGTCCATCTAAACCAGGGATGGGCAGATTTTCTCTGCAAAGAGCCAACTAATAAGTATGTCAGGTTTGGTGGGTCACATTCGCTCTCTGTAGCACATTCTTCTTTTATCTTATTTTTCAAAAGCCTTTAAAGATGCTAAAAGTCATTCTTACTCAGGGGTACACACAAATGGGCCTATGGCAGAATTAGCCCATTGTACAGATAGAAAAACTGAGGTCCAAAGAGTTTATAGTACATTTGTTCGAGGTCACTCAGTGATTAAGACTGTCACTCATACTCAGATCTGACTCCTGGGCCACTGTGCTTCTAGACTTAAGAATACTTTCCTCTGGGCTCCTGGGTGGCTCAGTCAGTTGAGCTTCCAACTTCGGCTCAGGTCATGGCCTCATGGTTCCTGACTTCAAGCCCTGTGTTGGGCTCTGTGCTGACAGCTTAGAGCCTGGCGACTGCTTCAGATTCTGTGTCTCCCTCTCTCTCTGCCTCTCCCCTGCTCACATGCTGTCTTTCAAGAATAAACATTAAAAAAAATTTTTTTTAAAGGATACTTATTTCTTCAAAATCTGTTAACCCCTAGTTCTTAACCAAAATACTTGATTCATTGCATTTTCAATGTTTAATAGTACAAATGCTATATATGAACATAACAGAAGAAAAATGTGTTATTTAAAATCAAAACTATCTGTGGTTGTTTCTCCTCCCAAAGACAGGTGAAAACGTTCCTGCCAGAAGAAAGATATATCTACGCAGTGCCCTGTCCTCTGGCAGACCTGGTAGGGAGAGAGGAAGGATAGACTGACATCTCAAAGCCTTTCCTGATTCTCTGTGCTAGTGAAAAGGTGGGCGTGGAGGGTGCTGATGAAGATGGCCTTCGCTAAGCAAAAATACCCCCTCCCCAGGCCTAAATTGCTCTACTTAATAAAAGAAGGAGAATCAGGGGCTGGGGAGGAGGCAGAGTCTAAGGATGGGTACAAAGAGGGAGTTAGAGAAGAAACAGGAGAACAGACTGACGAGACAGTGTGGTGCAGACAGAAAGGTAAGATCAAGAACGTCTGATGTTAGCATTGAGTCATTTGCATTAAAAGGATCTAAGCCCCGTTCACCTCCTTCAAACCTCTCCTTAGAGTGTGCTACACTCAAAAGCCTTGTATGAGCGCATTGGCTGCTGTCTTTTGAGCAGATTGAGGAAGATGGGCAGGGGAGAGCGTGCAGACTAGGGCAGCAGCCACAGGGTGATCCGAGAGCTGAAGGAACAGATTAAGCAGAGACTCTCAGGAGAGGTGGCCAGGAACGTAGAAACCTCTCCCCACTGCAGAATCGCGTGCTCGATATCCTTTCCCTTTCTTCTTGCCCTTAGAACCCCTGTCCTGTTTGGGGCCACAAAGCACCTGACCCTATTCAAGATCCTCATTTTCCTACTTTCCCTTGCAGCCAGGAAGGGCCAGGAGCTATAGTTCCAGTCACTAAGTAAGACAGTGACAGAAGTCTTGTACAGATTCTGGAAGAGCATTTCTCTCTTGATAAGAAGGAACAAACATGGCTATTGTGCCCCACGTTCTGTTTTTCTTCCTTCTTTGAACACATGCACTGTATCTTCCCTTCAAGGGCCACCTTACAGTTGCCCAGTAAAACTTTCTGCAATGATGGAAATGTTTGTATGTCCGCACTGACTCCATGCAGTAACCACTACCCATTGAAATGCTGCTAGCAAAAAAAAAAAAAAATGCTGCTAGCATGACTGAGGAACTGAATTGTTTTCCATTTGTAGTTTTATTTAACTTTGATTAATCTCAGTTGCAACAGCTGCATGTGGCCAAGGGCTACCTGACTGAATCGTAGGATCTCTTACCCTGATTATGAATCACTTACCTCCAAATTCGTTATGTAAGAAAAACGAATCCCTAATTTTTAGGTCACTGCAAATGGAGTTTTCTGGTACCAGCAGCCAAATGCATTCTAGCTGACGCCACCAGGGAGAGTGACCGAGAGAACCTCAGAGCTCCCACTGCCCAGGGATCCTAGCCAAGCAATGAACCCCTTTTTATGTGCATCTCAAAGGACATCGGGTAACAGCAGGGTAGAAGCTATCCCAAACAGATGGGTGGAATGGAGCCGTCCTCTCCCTCACTCAGATTCTCTCTTTGACCAAAGATACAAAGGCCGAAACAACCAAGGCTTGGGGAAGCTGGCAGCCTGAGATCAAATGAAGTATCGGGATAGAGGGACAGGGAGCCTGCTGTGGCCTGGCATGGGTCCTCTGCCTGCACCTTGGGCAGGCAAATCACTTCCTCTCTCTGAAGCTCATGTCTCTCATGTGTAAAGTGGAGAATAATCAAGCTCTTCTTGCCTCGCCCAAGGCAATTACTTATAGGGCCCAACTTAGAAGAGTTGGAAATATATTTTGTAAACAGGAAAGTTGCTAGTGAGGAAGTCCCACAGAAGAATGTTCTTGGAAAGACTGGAGGCCTTGTCAAGTACCACTACCTGGGCTGAGACATGGGGACACCTAACATCCTGGTCTGGTTGGCTCTTCAGGCCCAGATTCCATCTCGAAGTTGTAGAGAGTTCCACCAGCCTTGCTAAGGGCCAGATAAGGGACGTGGGTGGCTTGGAGCTGGAGGAGCCCAATTCTCATAAACAAATATGGCACAGGCACAAGACACCCCCCTTGAGGGACCATCTCAGGTGGTACCTGGAGTGCTGCAGATCAGTAACCGCAGGCAGGTGCAACCTCACTGAAACCTCATCACAGCCCCATGGGAGGGATATACAGCCCCCCAGTCAGAGTGAGTCAGATCTGGACACAGACTAGGTAGCAGGTTAGCTCTAAAGTAGAGAGTTAGGAAGAATGGATCCCCTCCAAGGGAACACAAAGAGAAAAACCAGGAGGACAGAGTATTAATAGGAAAGAGTTTGGACCAGAAAAACAGCTTCTAGGCTGGAAGTGTAGAGAAAGGTTTATATATCCTCACCTTCAGCCCTTACCTACCAATAATGCCAAAGAGACTTGTCTTAGAGTTAGCTATATATTGTTTAAGGACAATATCCCTCTCTTTTTTAAAATTTTTAATGTTTATTTTTGAGGGAGAGAGAGAGAGCAGGTGTAGACAGAGAGAGAGGGTGACACAGAATGAGAAGCAGGCTCCAGGCTCTGAGCTAGCTGTCAGCACAAAGCCTGACGTGGGGCTCGAACTCATGAGCCATGAGATGGTGACCTGAGCCGGAGTAGGACGCATAACGGACTGAGCCACCCAGAGGCCCAAAGACAATCTCTCTTCTAAAGATATATAATCATAAGTCTCACAGAAATATAAAACAAACATGTATCAAAGGTTTTATTTAGCTCATTAATTAGTGAGGGAACCAGCTGGAGCCCACGACTGGTTTATAGAATCACAAATACACAAACCAGAAATGCTGCAGTGAATTCACAAATAGACACACAACTGGCTTATTCCACAGGAGGTGCGGTAAACCAACTGTATTTCCAACCGGAAAAAAAATCGTTTGCATATCTCTGGACAAGAACCTTCTGCATTGCTCTTGTTTTGAAAGAGTTTTGAAATAGTTCAAAGGCAGTGAAAGGCACAGAGGCCTCACAGAGACACCTAGTTTTCCACTGAAGACACTCAGTCATCTTTTTGGTCCATGTCAGTCATTCACGGTCTTTCCTACAACATCTAGGTCATTTCTCTCATGGTAGGATCACCCCTTGAGATGGATTCCAACCTTCCAGAAAGTTCAGGCTCTTCTGGAGCTGGGAGGGGGGATGCAAGTACTAAAGGTGTGCGATACGGGATTCTCGAGCTCAAAGAGCCCCAGTACTAAGGACTCTGTCTTACAAAAGCAGAAACCGGGGCCCAGAGAGGAAAGGGTTTTTCCCAAAGACAGAGCAGAGTGGGAATGACACCTTATCTTCTAACACGTATACTTTTTAAGGCATGGGGGCTGACAAAGGCGATGCCAAGGGGCTCCTCATTCCCCCTGTCCTCAGGAGCGGGACCCCCGGATCTCATCCCCTTACTTGTGCCCTTTTCTCCCTCAACCATATGTGCAAAACAGGGATGGTAATGACACCTGCCTTCCTGTGCTGTGTGATGTGAGGTTTAAATGGCATGATTTAGATTCGATGCCTCGTAGCAGGTGCTCCGCTGAAATCATTTCTCCTCCTCCTGACTGGCCCGGTGACCCCAGGGCAGTGACAGAGGCCATTCTGCTTTCACTACCCCCAAGGGGTTGCCAAAAAATAGAAAGACCAGCTTCTTGCCCAAGATGAGTCACAGGCTCCCTTCTGGTCCGGATTCAATTAGATTGGAATGGCCTCCAAGCTACAGCTGCATTTCCTTGGGCAGAGTTGGCCCATTAAAATAAATTTTGAGGAAAACGCACAAAAAAGAAGAGAGCACACACAAAAAATTAAGCTTGAAAGTCGCCCCCCCAAGGAGGGGCTCTCGGGCAGGAGTCAGGTGGTGGGTGAGAGGGACAGCCGGGCAGCAGTGGGAACGGGAGACCCAGAGCCCTCGGCACAGAGAACCCGCAAACAGACACACAGGGCTCGTTTCCCAGCAGGGTAAAGTTGGTGTGACCTTCAAACAGCCCGCAGGGCCGGGCTCTGTGCGTCTTCTGGGTCCCGATATGACTGAGCACCTGTCGCATAACTGTGTTTTGAGCAACTCAGCTTCAGTTCTCTGCCACATTCTCAATTTCGGGGCATCCCTGATTTCCCTCTCAAGGGGCCCCAGACTAGAAAGTGGTGGGGTTTTGTTTTGTCTTTTTCCAACATGCACACTCACACTAATGGGCAATGGGGCCTTTCCCCTTCCCTGGGAGGAAAGTTGGCCAAAGCATCAAAGTCAGACCGGAAGGGACCCCCAAAAGCCTCAGGATCCAGTTGGCTGTCTTCTACCAGGTCTGCCGGGAAACCCACTGTCGGCAGAGTCCTGGCTTTTCCGGAACTGATCAACACGGAGAACTCGGTTCAAGGCCCTTCACGGTTCTCTGACACTTGGGAGTTTACAGATCAGTTTCTTGTCCTGACCACTTGAGGGCACATAGCAGGGAGCCAGCAGGCCTGGGATTGGCACCCACATCCTTCTAGGGCCAAAGCTCTTTTCTTTCTACCACCTTGCGTCTCTCCTTGCCAATCTCTCACAACAGAAACTCTATCTGTGGCACCATACCATAAGCATGTCTTCTTAGCGCAAGGACGGCAAATAGATTTCCTCTCAGGTGGGTGGGTCAGCAGTGGCTGCATGGAGTTCCTTGCCGAGAAGACCATGGGGATCAGAAGCTCAGCAGAGGACAGGACTCTGGCTGGGTGGTGTCTGCCATTGGTATTGTAGGTAGACTGGTCACTCTCGATTTCCCGTCCCTGTCCAGATTCTATTTCCACTCCCTTTTCTCCTGTGTTTGAGTGGCATTCCTGTAGGCAGACCACGAAAGTGGCAGAAACAGTCAAATCTAGAGCTCAGTCTACTCCCTAAGATTGACAATGAGACAAATGGACTTCTGACTCCTGAGATCTGCCATCTTTGGAGAATTCCGATCTCTCTTGGAAAAGCCAAAGTTCATAGCTACTCTGGAAGATGAACCGCTCCCCAGTGCTTCCCACTATGTGAATGTAACATATTTCTCTGTAGTAGAGCGGACGGCTAGTCCCAATTCTTCCCTGCCCTGTGATTACTCTTAGGACTATGTATCCTTGATGGCATGTCACTTGACACCACCTCTGAGTGGAAAAGCCCATCAACACTGGATTTGGCCATAAGACTTGTTGTAGCCAAATGGGACGTGGCTCAAAGTGACCGAGTGCCCGTTCCAAACAACAGCCTGAAGAGGCATTGTGTGCCTCTGCTCCTATCTCTTATGCTCCTGCTGTTTGTAACAGCTCCCACAAGGAGCCCCTTCAGTTCAGATGCCTAGAATGAAGACATGGAAAGCAGACCCCAACCGACTCCTCCTCCTTGAGTAAGCCCCGCTGGTCCAAGCTAAGCCCATCAGAGCCACATGGACAGGTTGCAAATCTGTAAGAAAAATATGTTATTATAAACTGCTGGTAGGGGGAGGGGGGCATAGTTCCGCAGCATTGCCGGGCAAAAATAAAAACAGAATACACACCCTGCCTGTTAATTGGGCTGTTCCATCTAAAACCTAACCTCAAAATTTAATCAGTATTTTCATATCATGTAATAACAGACAAATAGACATTTTTTTTTGTTTATATAGATTGTAAAATGACACCATGGCATCTAATTTACCCATCAGTCTCTTATGAGTTTGGACAAAACGAGTCTGCTCCCAAAACTAATCACTGCTCGGGAGGTCTTCAAGGGTTCAAACCAGGGCCAACAACCGGAGATATGAAAAAAGGATTCACATGTAAGAGGACAAATGGAAGTCCACTCGTTGCTGAGATGTTATAGACGAGGAAGGGTTTGGAGGATTATGTTTCCTCACTGCTCCCTCGCACGTCCCTGGGAGGAACAGGAGCTCTCAGGAAGGGGAGGCCATGTTTGTAAGCGGGGGGAAAGAGCTCAGGCTTCCTTGGTGACAGCAGAATGCTTAGAACACAATATTCCATGTATCCTCAACTTAGAAAGTTGATTCGATTTCGAGCTGCCTCCAGCCTACTGCTCTGCTTGAAGCCTGTACAAGAGCGAGGGCCCTTCCTTTTCAGCCTTTCTCTAGTCCCTTGGTATGATAACTACATGGGTATCAGCTCTAGCTATGGGGAAACTGAGGACAGAGAAGGGAAAGTGGTTCTACAGAGTCTGATAAGAAAGCCAGGCGAGTTTAGGGTGTTTGAAGACTCATGCCAAGCCCCAGCACCCCAGATGCCTTCCAAACCAGTACTCTGGAGATAGCCAGTTTCATCCTCTTTAGACGAACACAAGATACAGATAAAGTCCTTGTGAACCATGATACCAGATGCACACCTAATCCTGGCCACTGTCAGCAAGAAAGGTCGGGACTGCCGATTCTCTCCGAAGAAGTAAGACTCCAGAGGCAAGGTTTTGACTCAAGGAATCAGCAAGTGAATCTCCTGTATTAGAAGGCATCGTTCTGCCCACAGACTTCATTGTCTCACGTGAATCAAAGTGACAGGACCAGAGTCCCTGGGCCACGCTCCTTCTAAGATCTGTTTGCCTTCAGATCAAAGGAGATTTGAGGCGCTCCCGGGAGCCCTTCCATCTCTCAGCTGTCAGTGCTGGGTGCTGACACCTTCAATGTCTTTCCCACCCTGCATCCATAATAACGTGAAATCACAAACCATTCACCAAGACAAAGAAGGCATTTCTTCGACATTCCAAAGCAAGTCACGGAGGAAGGGGATAAAAAGATTGAGACAGAATGAGCCAGGCCCTGGATCTATTTAACAAACTTAGAGGGGTTAGGCTGAGTGTGCGCACGTGATGAGGAAATGAAATAGCTATTGTTCCGCTTACCCCTGGGGCAACATTATATGACATGCTTTTCTCTCTTCTGAAAGCAGAGATAGAAATATGTTTTGAATTAGTGCTTCTAGGAACTTGCAAGTCACCATTTAAAAGGATATGAACTGTGTAGGATGGAGGGATGTGCACTGATGCAATATGCAGAGAACCAGGATGAGGTCCAGGTGGTCCCCTGAGATGCACATGGGCATGTCTCTTTCCTCTTTTGGGCCTCAGTATTTCCCCAAATTTAAGGGTTAGGGAAGGATCAGAAAAGCCCATCTCAGGCATTCAGAATTCGGCTATGCAGAAATCGTCCTGCTTTGCTGCTCTTGACCTTGGCCCTGAAATACCAGGAGGATCTTCAGATGCCAAGAAATTCTATCTAATTTCACTTGCATTTAAACCAACTAAGCAAACAACGCATTCACTTTGCGTCGAAGATTCAGGAAAACTGCCAGAATCACTTCTACAATAGAAGGAAAATGACCAAGTGTGTTCATCCTAACACCATCAAAACAAATTAAAATTGTCCCCATCTTTGAGGAAAACATGGTCACATTTAACTGCTAAATCTCTTGCATCAACTATTATGAAATTTAAAATCATTAATTTCCACATTAATGATGTTTTACTTTAATATCCACACTAACCATCATTTTATGACTTTAAATGTTTACTCTGGCCATCATTTTATGACTTACACAAGTACCATGTGTAAGTATTTGAAACAACTAATGATAAAGGATCTTCAATATATTTATAACAGAAAACTAAGTTGCCAAATTTATTAGCTGGAAGGGGATTTTCATCTTCTTAAAGAATATATTAATCAGGAGCTCAGACATGAAGACTGAGAGAAAATGTATATATATATATATATACACATATATATATACATATATATTTTTTTTTTTTTGGGTAGCCTCCTCTCTTACTGACAAGTACTGTAGTATGTAGAAACCACCCAAGAAAAGCTTTTGTCTGACTGCCAGAGGCACCACTGAAACCCAGGCCCCTTTACTCCTCAGTTCAGTTCTCAGGCCACAGCACAGCTATCTTCATGTTATGAATTAGTTCTCTCTGAAAATGTTTCTTGTATCCAAAATAGACTCTTCCCAACCCCTAGGTAAAGCTTGTGAAGCCTTTCATAATGACTCACGCAGAGGCAAAGATTCCCCATCACATAAGCAAGTCATAATATAAACACCCCACCGCCTGAGTCTGTGACAAAGCTCCAGCCCCTGTGCACCACGGGCAATTCCCAAACCAAGATGGCCCCAGAGTGGCTAACTCGAGAGAGCGTTAGAGACTTAAGAAAGTGCCCTCTGGCGCCTCCTTTGCCCTTCTGATGGACCCAGGTGAATAGAACTTCCTCCCATTGTCTGCCTTTTTCTCTCTTTTTCCATCCATCCCTCCATCCCTTCAGTTGTCCATCTGGAGTACATTGGATCCATTAGGACCCCAACTGTCATCCTGTCCTATGCTCGTACCTTAACAGTGAAGTGCTCTCCCACTCTATCTTTGGGTCCTACCCTGGATCTTGCTTTGGCCAATGGGATAGTAACAGATATGTTACACGCAGAGGTGACAAAAGTTGCCTGCATGTTTTGACTCATTACCTGTGGCCTCTTCCACAGTGTGCGCTAGCCTGCTGGGATATGAGAGACATGTGAAGCAGAGTCGAGTGACCCCAGCTATATAGTCACAACCACCCAATCTCATCCCGTAGCTAGCCACCTCCCCAGGTGCATGACCAGGCTGAGCTGGTTTCAACAGAGCTGATGAGCTGAGCACCCCAGACATGAGTAATAAACAGCATTGTCATCATAAACTACTGTGGTTATTTATTACTGAGCACTACTGCACTACTATTACTGTGGCAATAAATAACTGGTATAAGACCCAACAACATTTACCAGTGTCTTCTACTTCCTATGCTGAGCTCTGAACTACAGAAGAAAATCAGTCCTGGTCTTCCTCTTCTCATCCCAGTCCCCGGGAAAGGACACACGGAGCACATCTTTATCTAGGAGGACCTTGGGCCACCATCCCCTACCAGAACTCCCAAGCCCTAACTTCTGTCCTCTTAACAACCAGGAAACTGATCTGAGGTCAGAAAGAGGTAGTGGAATGTCCTTAAAGACAAGGTCCAGGTGCATTTGACAAAATAATTTTTTAGAAGATAATAGCTGTTAAACACATGGCTTTATTCTCTCATGTACAAAGCCCAGAGGTGGGCATTCCAGGGATTGTATAATGTTCTGCAAAGCCAGGCACCTGGGATTCTTATCTGGATGCTCCAGTGTCCTCAGAATGGCTTTCCCCTCATCATCCATGATAGGTGCTCAAGCTCCAGCTATCATCTTCACGTTCCAGCCAGCAGGATGGAGGAACAAAAGGATGTTTCTAGAAGTGACATATGACTCTACTGCTTACATGTCATTGGCCAGAGCTTAGTCTCATAGCTGCCTCTTTGGGCCTCAGCATCCCAATCTATAAAATGGGACAGGGAGAGAGTAGGTCTGCATGGCCGCTGAAGTCCCTTCTGGCTCTTTCCTTTCCAGGAGCATAGAATGAACTTCCAAAGGGGTTGGCCTTCCATCAGACCCTGGTGGAAATACACGTGTTTATATGCCCACGTGACATTTCCCCTTCGGTCTGGAAGCATTTCTGGATCAAAAAAGACAAACATGAAGCACAAACCTATGCCAGATACACAGAGAGAGAGCTTTCTAAGCTCTCTCACTGCTGCTCTTCAAGGTATATAGAAGTGGCTGCCTTGGGGGCCCGGAAGCTTCTCAGTCTGACCTGAGCTATAACCTTCAGGTGCCTAGGAATGGTCAGAGAACAAAGATCTAACTATGCTGCTCAGCACCTACCCTGGACCCAGTACAAGAAAGCTTATGGCCCAAAAAGATATAAGAAGGAAGCAGTCAGATACTCACGATCCAATCAGGGAATGTTTATGTGGCCCCGTTTGGAGAAAAACACATTTTAATTTACCACCATCAAATTATATAGCCTGTATGTGCACTTTATAGAGGGAAGAAACCTTTGCTCAGAGTCTAATTAAGGCCTTCTACAATACTATAAAGCCTTACAGTTCTGTGAAGAAACTGCCTACTCCCTTGTGGGCTGTAACAATATCTCAACACTTTCAAATTTTATATAGTAAAAGGGTCCTCCATCTCATATACCTAAGAACAGCTTCTTGCTAAAACTGCCTAAATCAACAGCTTTGCCTTTATCTACCTGGAAATCATTGTTACTGGATTTGCAACCAAAGTTTTATAAATCTGACTCATTTAATTTCCAATTCAGAAATCCTCTTACTCTGAGATTCAAGTATTCATCTCTCCCCTTGAAAGAAAAATAAAATAAATAAAAAATGGCGCTGTGGGCCAGCACCAGCAGAACGTTCTTTCTATCTGCCACAAAATTCATGACTGCCCTGAATTTTGTATAAAATGTCTGAATAACAGAAACAAAGTTCAACATTTGGTATCGAGTGTTCACCCAGAACTTTGAGTTCAACGTCTTAAAGAATCCTTAAAAACGTCAGAGAGGTATTATGATTCCATTCGTAGGCATGGACACTGAAGCTCAGAGAAGCCACATAACACGTCCAAGGTCACACAGCCAACACAGGGCCGAGTTGGGATTTCATCCTCGGTAGAACAGAGCACTGAGTACACTACCTAGCACATAAGACTCATAAATGAGTCATTATCCTGACTCCCCATGAAATTATTCTTGCCTATATTTTGGCAAGGTGGTCGCAAATTTGGCTCCAACCCCTCTCCGCGCACCCTCCAGCCCCGTGTCAAACTGACTTCTGTGGGAGAGGCTCATAAGCTCTCCTGTGGGGTTCCAGCACCCTCTACCCAAACCAGAGGATTTGTCTTATACTGTTGGTTCCTCAGATGCACGTCATCAGAACGGTCTTAAGAAATCATCTCTTTCATATCCCTAGGGGGTTAACAAACTGTCTTGGCAAACACTTACAAAGCTAAGTAAAGAATCACCCAGGAAAGGGTGCAAACTGTCGGCGGTCTCAAACCTTCCTTCGCAGAGAGCGCCTTCTCATTTATCCGCCAAGACCACCAATGAAGGATGCTCAGGGGGTCACTTGGTGCAAATGAAAAAGTTTCTGTGGGTTACGTACGGATGCACTGTTACTTCTGATGGTGCTACTTTGCCTATTAGCAGACAGAGAAAATACTGAAAGAATGGATGAGGATATACCAGTGGAGAAATCTCCTGACTTGGGAACCTTGAATCTCTTTAAAAAAAATTTTTTTTCTGTAAGAATGAGGTGTTTGCCTTCTTTCTGTCCACATGTAGCTTAGCACTACACGAGAGTATGTTTCCTTACATCCCTCTGTTGCTGTCTTTCAAGCAGCAAAGCAACAATAAATACAGATCCTTACTCAAACCCTGTTATATCGATACGCCATCTTCCATGCATATATGGCGCTGTGCTGGGATCTGCGTGTGCTAGCAGGAGATATAATAAATGGTATTGCTGTTCAAAGACCAAAAGCTTGCCCATTTATCAGTCAATCTATCCCATCCCCTTCTGGGTCAGGTAAAATGATGGAGCTCTGTGAGCATAAAAGCTCACAAAGGGAGCACAGAGACGTGGGTGGCCACATACAGGCAGCCTGGTGTGACATCAGGGAAGGCACAGATCTCCTTCCAAAATACACCACACAGGACAGTGTGACCAACAACCTCATCCACAACGGTTCTTCTTGCCCTGGGAAAGGTGGGAATGGTGGGTGCCATTTTAGACACAAGCAAATGAGAGACAGAGAAGGGAAGTGATTTGCCCTGAGTGGGAAGAGCAGAAGTGTGAATCCACCTAAGGGTGAGTAATCTATGGGGCCGTGGACCTCCCAGATGACTTGGTGTTAAGGGGAAAACATCTTGGAAGGAATGGGGGAAGCCCACATTCTATGTCTGCATTACATGCTACCCTACACTACCCATGTCCCTTTGTCTCCACCCACTCTTCTGCAGGAGAGAGGAAGAATACAACTCAGCCCCAAGAGGGATTGCCCACCAGAAGTTCCTGAGAAGTTATCTGCGCATCTGCTCCAGGTGACAGAGACTAGCCAGGGGCATGCACCACCTCTTCGGAAGTTAGGTCCTCTCAGCTGCTGCCCTGAGAGACCCAGAATGAAGCCCTCTGGCTCTGCACCACAGTCAGTGATGCCACTGTGAAGTTTCACTGTAATAAAGAGACGATTCAGTAATGACTCAGAGAAACCGTAGAACTTCAGAGGCGATCTCCTGCGCCCCAGCACGTACAGTGATGCGAGCCTCATCTTCCTGCTGCAGCTTTCGCACTTGGTGTCAGATCTGAGTAATAAGTGGCATATTAAATGACTGGTGACAGTTCTTACCCTTCCTTCCTCCCTACCACCACACCCCCCCACACTCAGAAGTCAGCCAGCGTGACAGAATCTCAATACCAAAAAACCTTCCCCAAGAACAGTGAAACTTTTCTTCTCTTCATTTTCCCACAAGTCTCAAAGTGATACTGGAAATTTTTTTTCTTTGTCTCCAGTGTAATCGAAAAATATGTTTTTATTTAGAAGCAATCCAAAAGTCAAGCCTATTTTTAGAATGTGAATTTACAGAGGATTTTTCCAAAGGGTTCTTGGGTATCGATTGTGTAAGAGGCACCAAAGGGTTTTATTTGTGACAATCACCTTGGGGCTTTGAAGGGGGTTCAGGGGTTAGGATTCCTGGAAATTGAGAAGCCCAGATCCTTTGAAAGAATAAAACAAATTTCCAGCTCAAAAAGCATGGACAGGAGATGAATTCACATTCGAAAGGATGCTGTTCCACAAGCTTTGGAGAAGGGAAACCTAAATGTACTCTGTAACATTTATCATATAGGTCACGGATCTCTGTCATACAACGAATCCGTATTTCCTAAACTCCATGTTTTCACACATCACTGTAACTCCCCACCTCTTATGTCTACTATCATTTCCTTGATCTTTTTCTTTAAACCATCTTATTCTTTTACACTAAAACAAATGCATAATCACTACTGCAAGTGGAAAAGTTCAACACAAAAATAAATATAATAGAAACAAATTAAGATGACTAAACTCTGGTCTGATGCTGTCATCTGCCAAAGATTCTGAGCTTGTAAGGCTATTTTCTTTTTGTTGGAAAGAGAGATCAGTGGGGCACTGGGTGGCTCAGTTGGTTAAGCATCTGGCTTTGGCTCAGGTCATGATCTCAGATTTAGTGGGTTCAAACCCCACATCAAGCTCTGTACTGATGGTACAGAGCCAGCTTAGGATTCTCTCTCTCTCTCTCTCAAAATAAATAAACTTTTTTTTAAAAAGGCAAGGGGGAAGATCATCAATTGTTTGTAGGCCTCACAGAGTGGGTAGCACCTGAGATGTCTCCTTTTATGGAATTGAAAAGCTGAAAAGGTACGATTTCTCTTATATATGGAAACTAAAAAAACAAAACAAAACAATCAAAACAATCAAACAAACAAAACAAGCTCATAGGCACAAAGAACAGATTGCCAGAGGTGAGGGGGACAGGGGCTTGCAAAATGGCAGGCGCCTGTCAAGAGGTACGAAGTTCCAGTTATACGTAAGTCATGGGATCCATGTACGACGTGGTTATTATAGTTAATAACACTGTATTGCATATTCAAAAGTTGCTAAGAGAGTGAATCTCAGAAGCTCTTATCACACACACACACATTTTTGTAACTATATATGGTGACAGATGGTAATTAGACTTATTGGGGTGATGTACAGTGTATACAGTATATACAAATATCAAATCACTGTTGTACACCTGAAACTAATATAGTGCTACTTGCCAATTATGCCTCAATAAAAATTAATACAAATAAAAGGGAACTAAAGAGGGATTCTCTCTCTCATGATGGGATTCAGTGCTACATAATGTCATGTCCATGCTCAACTTCACATCTTCCTACTTCCTCCCAGTGGGCTGTGCCCCACACTTTGGGAAAATATAGTGGTAATGCCCACACCTAACAAACATTGCAAGGTCTCTAAATGATCAGAACTCTATTCATACAGAAGTAGATTTAAAAGAAAGTGGAGTGAGCATTCTCCATCTTTATTCTCATGCGGACAGTACTCTGTATATGTAAGGAGATCCTGGGGCACCTGGGTGCTCAGTCGGTTAAGCATCTGACTTGGTTTTGGCTCAGGTCATGATCTCACAGTTCATGAGATTGAGCCCCACTGTTGGGCAGAGTCCACTATCAGCACAGAGCCTACTTGGGATTCTCTCCCTCTCGCTCTTTGCTTCTCCCTGCTCGTGTGTTTGTGCTCTCTCTCTCTCTCTCAAAATAAATAAACATTTTTTAAAAAGGAATGAAAGAAGTAAATTTAAGTGCCTACACTTGTGGTCAACTGATTCTCAGCAAGAGTACCAAGACCATTCAATGGGGAAAGAACAGTCCTACCTCACACCAGATACAAAAAATTGACTCAAAATGGGTTAAAAACCTATGTGTAAGAGTTAAAACTATATAACTCATAGAAGAAAATATAGGAGTAAATCCTCATGACCTTGAGTTTGGGGATTGGTTTGTTAGATGTGACATCAAAAACACGAACAACAAGAGAAAAAAATAATTAAATTGAACTTCATTAAAACTAAAACCTTTTGTGCTTCAAAGGACACTACCAAGAAAGTGAAAAGATGATCAGCAGAATTTGAGAAATATTTACCAATCATTTATCTCTTAATGGTCTGATATCTAGAAGATGTAAAGAACACTTAAAACTCAATCCAATTTTTAAATGGGCAACGGATTTTAATAGACATTCCTCCAAACAAGATATATAAATGGCCAGTAGAAACATGAAAAGCTGTCCATCATCATTAGCCAAATGGAAACGGAAAACACAAATCAAATCCATAATGAGATACTACTTCATGCCCACCAGGATGGCTAAAATAAAACAGACAATAGCAAGTGTTGTCAAAGTGAATGGAACCCTCATACATTGCTGAAAGCATTACAAAACAATACAGCCACTCTGGAAACAGGTTGGCAATTTCTCAAAATGCTAAATATAGAGTTACTGTATGACTCAGGAATTTCACTTCCAGGTATATAGATACCCAAGAAAAATGATAACATGCTGATTAAAAGACTTGCACACAAATATTTCTAGCAGCATTATTCAGAGTCAAAAAGTGGAAACAAACCAAATTCCCATCAACAGATGAATAGATAAAATGTGACATAGTCATATAATGGAACATTATTTGACAAAAGAAATGAGGGGCCAATATATCTTATGATGTAGATGAATCTTGGAAAGGTTATGATAAGTGAAAGAAACCGGACTCAGAAGGCTACATATTATAAGATTCCATATATATGAAATGTCAAGGATAGGCAAATGCATAGACCCAGAAAGTAGTCTAGTCGTGGCCAGGGGCTGGAAGGAAGGGAGAATAGAGAGCAATGCCTAATAAATAGGTACAGGGTTTCCTTTGGGGGTGATTGAAACATTCAGGAATTAGACAGTGGTGAGGTTGGCATGACTTCTAGTACTAAAAACGACTGAATTTTCTAAAAGTGTGAATTTTATGGTATATGAATTATGTCTCAATAAAACCATCATTTTAAAAAAAACCTGAATTTAAAAAACAATCCAAATGGGAAAAAAACCAATTCTAATAGAAAATGGACAAAAAGCACCAAGACATTTTACAAAAGAAGGTATAGGGATAACTAATAAACGCGTTAAGAGATATCCCCTATCATTAGCCAGGAGGAAGAGGCACGTTCACATCACAAAGAGAAACCAGAACACTCCTAGCTAAATGGCTAAACTAAAAATGGTGGGGAAAAAACCTACCGGAGGAGATGCAGGAAAATAGGATCCCTCACACCTCGCTGATAGGAATGAGAAATGGGACAGTCACTCTGGAAAATAATGTGGCACTTTCTTTCAGAAGGAAAAATGCATTTAGCATACAATCCAGCAATTATAGTCTTGGGCATTTATCCCACACACGTGAAAACTTACTCTCACTCGGAAACTAGTACTGAAGTATTCGTAGTAGCTTTGTTTGTAATAAAGACCAGAAACTATTTAAATATCTTTCAATGGCTGGATTTTAAACACATCGTGGTCCGTCCAGACCATGGATTATGACTCAGCAATTACAAGAAATAAGCTACTAATATACACTGTAACTTGGATGAACCTCAAAGAAACGATGCCGAGTGAGGAAAAGGCAGCAACTTCAGAAAGATACACACATACTGCATGTTTCCATTTATATAACATTCGTGAAATGACGCAACTATAGAAATGGAGAAGGATTAGCGGTTTCCAGGGGTTAGAGATAGCAGGGAGAGAGGGTGGGCATGGAGCCTTGTGGTGACAGTAGTTAAATGTCTTGATTGTGGTGCAGTGACATGAGCCGCGGATATGTGTAGCTTACACACAGCTATGCGCACGTGCATGCGCGCACACGTACATGCATAGTCGGTGTGCTTGGAATAAACTCTGCGGATTGTAATGATAGCAATTTCCCCATTGTGCTATTGTTTGTGATGCAAGATGTTAACACTGGGCCACTCTGCACATTTCTTTACAACTTCCTATGAATGTGTAATGATTTCCAAACAGAAGTTTCTAAAAGCCTAAATTTGTCCTCATCCAACATGTGCTTCTCTTTCTGAATCATCTTATTTCACATCCACAGACGGGAAAGTCAAGCACAAAGCCGTCAGCCTATGCTCCTCCTTCTCCTTGCCTCTCAATATCAAATAATAATGGTGGTGATAATGAAAAGAATAAGGCAACATTTACCATAGGCTTCTTCTCTATGCTCTTGCTTACGGTATCCATGGCCAAATGTATTCCTCACATCAACTTTATTACCTTTGAAATTATCCCATTTTAAAGGTAAGGAAATGAGGATCTGAGGCGCTATAGCAAGCTAAGAAAGAAGGCAGGCAGACCTAGCGGTCTGACTCTATTGACCATGAGCTGTGGAATCACCAGATTCAAAGTCCACCCTGTCAGTGGAGGCCAGTGCCTTAGTTCAAGATTTCATTATTCTCTGCCTGGACCAAAAATTAGTACAGAAGCTTGCTGACTAGTCTCCTATCCAAGACCCAAAGGGAAGGACACAGTGATACCATATGTCCTTGAATGGTAAACCACACCAAACAGAAAACAATCCTGCAATTTCTCTTATAGGGTTTTTACGGTATTTTCACCAACTTGCATATATAAATGTTCAGTGCTATGGGTGAAATAACCAAGCTTTAGGGGCAAGTTCGACTCTTAATTCCGGCTCAGGTCGTGATCTCACAATATATGGGATGGAGCCCCTCCCAGGGCAGAGCCTGCTTGGGATTCTCTCTCTCCCTCTCCGGTCTCTCTCTCTGCCTCTTCCTCACTCACACGCTCTCGCTCTCTGTCTCTCTCAAAAAAAATATAAATAAATACATTTAAAAGTATATATGTATATAAAGAACCAAGCTCTATTCATAGAGAGCCAGTACGATATGTGTTTACAATGGGATATTACATAAAATACATTAATCTGGAAGTATCGCTATCTCCATGCCCTTGCTTTCTAAAACAATTCCATTTCAATCCTTCACAGACGTATTTAACATCAGCTTTCACCTAGCACAGGTTTTCAAAGTACATTATCTCAATATCGAAGCTATTTGAAAAATAGTGCTTTTGAATCCGTATATGATGCTGCCCCTAAAAAGGTAAAAAAAAAAAAAAATTCCACTCATAAAGCATCAAGAAAATTTAGGTTTTTCTGAATTTGTTCTGTAAGTCAGTGGCTCTCACCGCTGAATGAGAATTAAAGTCACACTGTGTTAGAAACTTCAAAGTTGTTAAAAGACTAGATCTTCATTGTTCTCAACACAAAAAAGAAATGATGATTATGTGATGTGATAAAGGCATTTGCTAAAACTACTATAATAATCATATAACCGTATACAAATGTATCACACTACCACGTTGCACACCTCAAACTTACACAACGTGATATGTCAATTATGTCTCAATTTTTTTGATTGGTGGGATTAAAAACTATCAATGCCCAGGGGCACCTGGGTGGCTCAGTCAGTTAAGCGTCTGACTTTGGCTCAGGTCATGATCTCATGGTTCATGGGTTTGAGTCCCACATCAGTCTCTGTGCTGACAGCTCAGAGCCTGGAGCCTGCTTCGGATTCTGGGTCTCCCTCTCTTTGCCCTTTCCCTGCTCTCTCTCTCTCTCTCTCAAAAAATAAATAAACATTTTAAAAAACCTATCAATGCCCAGAAATGGTGATTTTCCTGGCCTGGAGTGGACACTGGGTGTGGCGTTATTTAAAGTTCCTCTGGTGATTCCAAGGGCAGGAGGAGCCGAGAACAAGCTCCTTACAGGGACAATGAGAGATCTCCACAGTGTAATTCTGTGATTCTCAGTCTTGTTTATACGCAAGAATTGCCTGGCTGGCTGGAAGGCTTTGTAAAAATACTGAAGCCTGGGCTCCACTAAAAGGATTCAATTTAGTTAGGTCCCGGGGCATTCTTACATTTCAAAAACACCTTAGAAGAATCTCATCAGGAGATTAGAGCCTTTGACATTGCCACTTAAGAGTATTGCTTTATAACAATTAAAAACAGTTAATAAACTATACTTAACAATAAATATAAACAGTTTAAAAGACTGGCCACCATCAAATACTTAGGACTGTAAGATCTCTCTCTCTCAATCTCTCTCTCTCTCTCTCTCTCTCTCTCTCTCTCTCTCTCTCTCTCACACCCACACACACACACACACACACACACACACACACACACACACACGGCCACCTAAGCCCTTACCCCACTGACTCCATGACTGCAAAACTGTGTAGAATGTCTTTGCTTTCTTCTGTTCCCTGGGTATCAGGTGACCTCTATATACAACCAAAGATGGCACTGATGGAGAACCTTGTAACCTAATTTGGCTTCCCCAAATAGTGCCTGGTTGTTCTAAACAAAGGAATTGAAAGAATTTCCCTTAAGATGAGAGGTTTTGTGAAAACACAAATATAAAGCAATTCCCCTTTTATCTGGAAGATAGACTGGGAAGATGTCTCTTTATTTCTGCACATTATCAGCAGCTCTTTCTTGAAGGCTTACCCTACCTTGTAAGCACCTTGTTAAGTGTCTTCTAGCTACCTGATCTCACTTCATCCTAAGAGTATATCTAGGACTTGTAATTAGCATTATTTCCATTTTTCAGAGGAGAAAAGCGATAGATGAAGTCCGTTAGCCCAAGGTTAGCACCCAGCTGGTGCAGAGACAGGATGCAGACGTGGGTCTTTACTGTCCAGTGCTGTTCTGTCCCTTTCCGGCCCAGCCTCCCTCAAGATGCTTCCGTGGGAGACATCAGGAGCTCTGTTCCAGTGCCCATGGCAGAGAGCATGGCGTCATGGACAGAGGGAAGTGCAGACCACTGGAGAAAGGGTCAGAAGACCTCCCCCCTCCTCCCTGACATTGTGGTCCAGTCAAACCCCCAACGTTCTCTGGTTCCCTGGCTCTGTGACATCACAGCCTCCTCTCTTCTCTACCAGCTACAGGTGAGTGAGCCTCAACGGTTAGACCTCAGAGCAGGACGAGCTCTTTTTTCAGTACTTAAAGGGACAATGTCTCCATCACACCTGAACACTTTGGCTATAAGAAGCAGACACCACCCCTAATTTGCCTTGACCCCACCGTTTCTGTCCCTGGGCCCCAGTCCCCCTCACCTGTGCTGACTGACTTCTAAGGGCTCCTCCAGCTCCAGAAGCTTCCTGTTTGACCTCGTTGGGT
This sequence comes from Proteles cristata cristata, assembly GCA_017311185.1. Lineage (NCBI taxonomy): Eukaryota > Metazoa > Chordata > Mammalia > Carnivora > Hyaenidae > Proteles > Proteles cristata. Next base: position 526,094 of record JAESUZ010004618.1, read on the forward strand.
CTTTCTTGTTCTGGTCTAAGTGCTATGGGTCATTGGAGACCTGAGGCTAAGAGCCCACTGGGCATAACCCAAGAGACCTTTTCTTTGGCTCCTGCCCCCATCTAGAGGCGGGCACTGGTAGTGCAAGAAACCGCATTCCCCGCCCCACCCCAGCCAGAGTCAATTCAACACATTCCTCCGCATCAGCATTTACATTGGTGGAGCTTTGGCAAGGTGCCAAGCAGCTGTGCTAAGCACTTTCCATCATTATTTAACCCCCCACAACCACCTTTTAGGGTAGATGCTATTATCGTCATCCCCATTTTACAGATACGAAAACTGAGGCTCAAGGGAGTTAAATTCTTCTAAATTTCATAGCCTTACTAAGTAGTGGATCATTAATTATTATGCCCCCAAAGACTGCGCCTGTCACTGCTGTAATACCTCCCCTAAGAGGCTTTCCATTTCTGAAGAGGGCTCAAAAGTTCAACACTCTTTTCTACCAAGACTCAAAGCAGAAAGCGTTTTTCTTCTCCCCTCTTTTTCTCATGAACTTGCTGGCCAGAGTAAATATATGGAAAGCAACTGACAATAGATTCAGACAAACCTACATTTCAGCTCCAGGTGAACGGCTGACATGGAATGATCTCCAGGCTATTTGCATATTTATGAGCTGCTGCAAGAAAGAGACCCCCACTCAATGTGTGAAACAAAAACTGAATTTATTTCTGGTTAAACAAGGGAGAAGTATGCTTTTCAGACAAAGTCTCAGAATAAAGCTAAGGGCTATAATTTATATGTAACAGGTGCGGGAGGGGGTTGAGTTCATGGAAGGTGGCATTTCAGAGGCAGAAGTGCTTGGGAATGGTAGACCATGAGCTGCAAAAAGTGTACCTACTATTGTGTGTCTCTTACTTTGGGGAGAATGGTCACCGAGGCAAAGTTTTGTTGAAAGATTAAATGACTTTTCAACCGGTTCTGGGGATTACCTGTTACCATGGTTACAGAGCAATCAGTCTTTACTTAGGAGACTGGGAACTTCTTTTTTATTCTCAGCCTCCCCCTTTTAGATCCTTCCTCCACCAAAACTGCAGGAGAGACCCTCAGGAACTGTACAGGTCTCCATGCTGTTGTCCACTTTCCTTGAAGACACAGCTCCGCCTTCCCACCTCCAGAGATCTGATGTTCACTTTGAGCATTAGCAGCCTGACGCCTTTTGGGTTTGCCATTGAATCATCCGTGGAGCTATATGTTGGGCCAGTAAATGACTGTGAGGCAAACAATAATAATTAAAAGATTTTAATTGATTTTAATTATTAGACTAAATACGTAGATTAATTAAAAGAAGGATCTGGAAGGTATTCCAGAATCATGATCCACAATTTCCTAGGCATGACCAAGAAAAGAAATTCCAAGTGATTCTCCGTGTCCAGTTTCCACAGCCAGGTCGCCTTTTCTTTGGGCTTAGAAATCTCCCCTATGGTATTAATGCAGGCACACCATGAAGTGCTAGCAAAGGCACTTGCTTTTCCCGATTAGCCAAAATAAAATCCACAGGTGTTCTGTTACCCAGAATTACTTGAGCTAAGGAATTTTGATTGGTTGATTGTGCTCCACGGTGTGGGCCGTATTAGTTAATTTACTATGTCAGGCTAGATGAGAGAAAATGAGCACCTTGCATTGTCCAGCCCCTGCAGAGACCTCACTGCTCAGAATAGGTCTATCTATTAGTATTGATACCCCATCAAAGGTTTCTTTGCTTCCAATGGTGTGTAAGATGACACAGTCCGCTGAGGGTGTTGTGAGTTTTTCTACATAAGAAACAAATCATGTCAACCAGAGGTATTGTCTGTCTCTATTTATCAACAATTCCCCTTGAGAGTTTGGAGGAAGGATAGGAATGTGTTGTTGAGTGCTCAGGTCTCCTCAGAGTGGCATCACCAGACAGACTAGGACAGCTGTCCCTCTGCCATTAGGGAACATGAGTTCTTCCAATGGTTTCCTCCTTACCATAAATATAAGGGTCCTTATCATCAGGCTCTACATTCTTTATGGACAGAGAAGTTTTGATCTTGCTTTTATTTCAGGAGTCAGTTGTTTTCTCTAAGAGGTCATTTCTGGTTAATTTTGGGGGGCTCTTTGAAAATGATCAGGAGATCAAAGTTGGTATTTTACCTTCTAATTTATTTTATCTAAGTCCCCTATTTCAGGTCTGAGCCTTTCACAAAAAAAAAAAAAAAAAAAAAAAAAAAAGAAGAAGAAGAAGAAGAAAGAAAGAAAAAGAAAAAAAGGCTCCCTCTACTTTAGCTGTTGGTCTGCCCTAGAATGTTCTTTGAAAGTGTCCTGAAGTCTACTAAAGTCTCCTAGTAATTTATCTTTGTTTTATTTGCAATTTTGGGTCTTTGCCCAATCTATCCTTGAGAGAAAGACTTCTGAAATAGTTTTATGGGGGTACCTTTTCTATTCTTCTTCTGAAGTCCACTTCTTTGAATTCTGTACGGGGGCGGGGGGGGCGGGTATTTAAATCTTCTGGTCTTTTCCATCCCGCTGCTCTTAAACATTTTTTCCCCATTGCCCAAGGTCAACCATTACGTGAACTGACTGGTACAGATGCAAGAGTAAGTTGAGTTGCAGAATAACTAACAGAATCCAGAGTCGCACAGCAGCTTTCTGTCATTCTGAAATTTGGGGTGATCTTAGACGCCCTCAACTCAACTCTCGCACCGGGTTTGAATTCACCCTCTCTGGACCCGCCTCCTGTTACAGGAGTTTTTCGGGGATATTGTACAGTGTTGATTGTTCTTTTCTACAGAAATGAAGGGAATTTATTTAAGCAGTCACGGGAAGGAATAGAAAGAGTGTAAGTGGGTGAGAACGATAAAGCTGGGTGGAGAGAAAAAGAGATGTAAAGAAAGTAGGTTTCAGAAGGTTTGAGTGGGAGTACGTCTTTTTTTCCCTTTCTTTCTTTCTTTCTTTCTTTCTGAGGCCAGAACTTACCAATCAAAGATGCTCTCTACTCAATATGTGGTGTTTTTGTCTTCTCTCTTTTCCAGAGTCCCTCTTAAACCTCTTACCTTTGACATTAAAGGTTTGCCCTAGTGCCCGTAATTCCAAGACATCTGGTTAAACTCTTCCATCTGTTAACTTAAGCACACACATAAAAATACGTGTATCGAGGGCATATATATGAAGCAGGAATTGTTGCTGCTGCTGTTGTTGTTGCTGTTTTCAGGGAAAGGCAGCAACTTTAAAGTCGATGAGACCACGACAAACAGCAGAGATTACACCACAGTTGACCACAGCTGTGCATGGCGTCTTGAATTCTGTGGCCTAACGGAGCCTAAAAGAGGCTCTCTGATCAACAACGTGGAAACCACCGACTCCAGAATATAGGGCTGAGGAAAGTGACATTGGCTACTTTCATTTCATTAACAAGACAGAATCTGTGCTCATGAAGGTTTGGAGGGACCCAAGGAAGAGTTTTTGCAATCACCCTCACACAAACAGGCCTCCAGCCATTGGTCCTCGGGGCTGACCTGTGGTAAGGGCTCGTCACACCTCTGCTTTCACTCCTTCCTTAGGAAACACCTCCCTCTACATTCAGTATCCATGAGGCAATCTGGAACAAAGCAAAACCCTGTGAGGCAAGAACTCATATGAAGGAAATTGAAACGAAAGCAAGCAGCAAAAGAATAAGTATATTAATGGCAAGCATACTTGCTAAATGGTACATCTCCTAAACAAAGTACCTAGTTGCCTTAAATTTTTGTTTTCAATTTTAATTTTTAAAAATTTATTGTCAAGTTAGCTAACATACAGTGTAGTCTTGGCTTCAGGAGTATATTCTTATGATTCACCACTTACATACAAAGTGCTCATCCCAACAAGTGCCCTCCTTGAGGCCCATCACCCTTTTCCCCCTCTCCCCACCCCCTACCCGCCCTCAGTTTGTTCTCTGTATTTAAGACTCTCTTATGGTTTGCCTCCCTCTCTCTATCTTATTTTTCCTTCCCTTCCCCTGTGGTCTTCCATCAAGTTTCTCAAATTCCACACACAAGTGAAAAAATATGATTATCTGCGTTCTCTGACTGACTTATTTCACTTAGTGTAATACCCTCTAGTTCCATCCACATTGTTGCAAATGGCAAGATTTCATTATTTTTCATCACTGAGTAATATTCCATTGTATATACATACCAGATCTTTATCCATTCATCAGTTGATGGACATTTGGGCTCTTTGCATACTTTGGTTATTGTTGATAGCATTGTTATAAACATTGGGGTGCATGTGCCCCTTCGAATCAGCATTCCTGTATCTTTTGGATAAATTCCTAGTAGTGCTATTTCTAGGTCAGAGAGTAATTCTATTTATAATTTTTTGAGGAAACCCCACACTCTTTTCCAGAGTTGCTGCACTGATTTGCATTTCCACCAACAATGCAAGAGGGTGCCCATTTCTCCACATCCTCGCCAGCATCTATAGTCTCCTGAGTTGTTCATTTTAGCCACTCTGACCAGTGTGAGGTGGTATCTCAATGTGATTTTTGTTTGTAAATTTCTATCTCCTTCATAAATTCTAAGAAGATAAAATAAATTCATTAAAGAGAGCTCAAGGAAATTTGAGCTCACTTCAGAGCTCAAATTATGTTGAAAAACTCACTGGGCAGAATATCCAAAAGACTATTGTAGATGTGGACTAAATGGACCCAGGGAGTACTCCTTTGGTCCAAGGAACCCACAAAATGGAGGTATTTGTATGTGTCTAGGCTGTTGGATGTTATCTAGCCACAATAAATAAATTGTCCTGTATCAAATAGTGTACATTCCAGAAGTTAAAGATTTCGTATTAATTGAAGGGGTCCAGGGCAAAAGAAAAAAAGAGATCACTTAGGGAGCTATTGTTCTGATTTAGGCAAGACATAATGGTGGCTTTGACCAGGGGATAGAAGTAGAGAGAGTGAGAAGCAAGTGCCCAGGGGTGTGGCAGCTCACATAGAGAATTAGTTCTTGTGAGGGACATCAGCCGCTACCATGATGAGAATTTCTTTGGGGCGTCTGGGTGTCTCAGTTGGTTGGGCATCTAACTTTGGCTCAGGTCATGATCTCGCAGTTTGTAGGTTCGAGCCCTGTGTTGGGCTCTGTGCTGACAGCTCAGAGCCTGGAGCCTGCTTCAGATTCTGTGTCTCCCTCTCTCTGTGTCCCTCTCCTGCTCGTGCTCTGTCTCTCTCTGTGTACCAAAAGTAAATAAATGTAAAAAAGAATCTTTTTTTAATGAAAGAACGAAAGGCCTGGTGGCAATATTGGGGGAAAAAAATTCCATAAAAGGGAAGTGCCACAGAAAGGCGAGTGAGAACAGGAAGTATTCAGAGACAAAGGAATTTGTGACTAAACCAAGGCTTTATAATTCTGGACCATCAGAACTAGAAAAATCCCTGCAGATTATCACCTAACCTAACTTCCTATTATTATTGATGTGGCTCTTGGGACACAGAAACGCACGTGGACTTACCCACGGCCAGTCAGCAAGTGGCTGGACCAGGACCTAAATCTGGAAGACTGTGTTTCATTGCCATGTTCCCCTGGGACCCAGGCTAGCTGGAACATTTTGGAGCCAATGATCCACACAAAGGGAAGGGAAGGGACATGGAAGGGTCATAGACTTGGCACTTACTGTGACTTTTCACAAGGGTGACTTTTCATATATTTAAACATTTACTTCTGCAAGTAGGCACTGCATTCCCATGTTCCCCATAAAACAAAAAAAAAAAAAAGTGAGCTTCAAGAACGTTAAAGAATCTTCCCAAGAGCATGGACACAGAACTGGAGCTGAACACCTACAACCTGAGCATGCCTACATGCTGATGGACCTACAACCTGAGCATGCCTGTGCGCATGCGCCTGGATGTTACGGTAGGGGGCCCTATCTAGAGTGTGAGCACAGACAAAGGACTAGTGTTTTTCATCCACAGTCTTGTTTATTTAGGAAACAGCCTTGCCCAGCCTTGCCTTGGGTTCAAACTCAAGATTAGCTGACTCAACAAGGCACCCCTACAGGCAAAGCTGGCAGAGTAAAGGCTTCAACTCTTCTCCATGGGTAAGGACATGGTGCATAGAATGGGAAAAATAATTTTAAAAGAGGACAGCCTAGGCACAAGGGCCTGGATCTGCTGGCCCTGGGGAGCTATGCAAGAGTTGGGAGGGAGGGAGACTATTATCTCTTGGGAGAGGTTGACCCGGTATGGCCCCCATCACAGTGAATTTCCAGTGTGCCTCTGGAGTTCAGATCCCAGAAATCATGGCCCCTGTTCCTTCACCTCTTCCAGCAGCCCACCAAAACTTGGCCTCGAAGATCTTCTGTTTATGCTGCAGAGACTGTGAAGAGCCCCAGGTCATGGAAGACCCCAAAGTCCCCAGTCAACCCCAGGAGCATCAGCCTTCCACCTGCAGTAGGTACCAGACAAGAACACCCCGCCTGGCCTCTTTAGACCTCAGTTTTTTCATCCCCCTTCTGCTGCGATACCCTCAGGTTTCCTTCTGCTTTTGAGTGATATTTCCAATCTAAAATTAAGGTGAGGACTGGCTGGTTTCCTAACTCAAACCAATAAACAATAGAGAGCGAGGCTGGTCAGGTGTCTGGAACGGTCCCATCAGGAGATGGGGCAGTTCAACAGCAGGAGAAAAGTTCTCATGGCATAGTTTTCCAGGAAATCCTTAATGAGGGCCTTTAAAATACTTCCGCAGGAAACAATTTCACAATAGAAACTGAGGACCTTAAAAATGTCGATCCCTTTTTCCTAGATAATAAGAGTGGTAATGACTGAGCCCCTGTTACTTACAAGGCACTTCTCTGGGCACTAGGGACCCCTCTGTGATCAGGTAGGTCCCCTGTTGTTTCAGAGCTGACACTGGAGAAAAGCGGTATTATCTGATCCCTAGAAGGGATCCTGAACTCCTAGAAGGAGAAATGATTATCCAAAATGGACACGTCATTTTGTAGCTCTGAGAACAGAGGCACGGGAGGGGAGCAGTTTGCTGTACTTGGGCAGCTAGTAAAGGGCAGAGATATTTACTACAGAACACAGCACAGTCTGTTGAGAGACCCCTATGCTATACTTTTAAGAATTTAGGGGCACCTGTGTGGCTCAGTCAGTTAAGGGTCCGACTTAGGCTCAGGTCATGATCTCACGGTTTGTGGGTTCGAGCCCCACGTTGGGCTCTGTGCTGACAGCCAGCTCAGAGCCTGGAGTTTGCTTCAGATTCTGTATCTTCCTCTCTCTCTGACCCTCCCTTGCTCACGTTGCGTCTCTCTCTCTCTCAGAAATAAATAAATATTAAAAAAAAGAATTTAGAATTATGGGGCACCTAGGTGGCTCAGTAGGTTAAGTGTCCATCTCAATTTCAGCTCAGGTCATGATTTCATGGTCCTTGAGATCAAAACCCACATAGGGCTCTGCGATGTGCATCGAGCCTCCTCAAGATCCTCTCTCTCCCTCTCTCTCTCTCTGACCCTCCCCCCACTTGCAAGCGTGTGCTCTTTCTCAAAATAAACATCAAAAAATTTAGAATTATATAAAAACAGAGCCTTATATACAACAATGTTAACCATAATAGTATTTATAGTAGTGAAAACAATTTAAACACCCAACATTAGAATGTTGATTAAGTAACTCTTGAATTACCTGCAAAAGTAGAATATTATATACAACCATCATTTCTTAAAATTTAGTGACCTGAGAAAAATGTTTATGATACACCATGGTTGAGAAAAGGAAAATGCATACATGACATATAGGATATGATGGGCTGTGTAAAACAGTATGCAAAAGACCAGAACTGTGATTACATCTGGGGGCCCAGAAGTCATTTCTATTGGGTCATTTCTATTTCTACTTCATATTCTTCGATCTTTCCTAGCTTTTCTGTAATGGACATGCATTAACATTTATAAACAAGGGGGGAAAGTAAACTTTGTGTTTTAAAAAGAATACATAGTCTGAACCCAGCATGTGCTTATGAGGGGGAGCACTCCGGACACTGGAGGAGGGCGATCCAGGCGGCCCCCACCCCCACGACCACCACCACTGGCTCGAGTGCACTGAGTCGAGGTTGGCAACATACCTTCACTTCCGCCACCTCCCTGGAGCCTCCCCACTGACTGTGCGGAATTATCACCGCCAGGTTTGCAGAAGGAGGAGCTGGATAGCAAGAATTCGAATCGTGCCAAGGAAGCCTCCCGCCTGCCTTCGGGACAAGCTCTGATCCTCCCAGAAAAGAGAGCCTCCACCACCAGCAACAGTGAGTATGAAGGTGAGTTCCGAACTGGGGTCCTAACACTGACCAGGAAGCCCCACTGTCCTGACGACCAAACCCCACTGATCTTTGAGCTAAACTAAGTGTGGTGATGGGAGAGACAGGACCACTGCCTCCAGGAAGCATCAGTCGTCTTCCAGAACACTCTGGCGCGATTCCAGGAGTCCCATCTGCCTGCATGACCCACCGAGCGAGGGATTACACGAGGAGCGGCGGGTCTGGGAGGAAAGAACACACATCCCTGCTCCTCTGCTAAGCCCCTGGGGTCTTGTCTTACTCGTCTGTTTTGTGCGGCTGTTGCTGTCAGGTCTGCTGTGGCCACTAGAATGAAAGTCCCTGGAGGGCAGCTGTGTCCCCCAAGCCCTGCCAGGTGCATGGCACGTAAACACGGCCCAGAAAAGCTTGTGGGCTGAGTATAGTTCAGTTGGGGGTGAAATGCCTCAGGGTCATGGAAGAAGGATAGAAGTTCAATCCAACAAGAAGAGATGCCGCCACATTGCTGGGCACCTATCCTACCCGGGTGACCTCACTTAGCTCACAAGCACCCTGTGAGCCCGGCCGCTAAGAACTAAGGACCAGCGCAGCCCAGACGTTTCAGGATTCTCAAAAACAGCTACACCCTCCTTGCAAACAAAGTCTCACACAAAGTGAGACCGAAAGGCTCCTGCTGCATTTGAATCCAGGGTCGGGCCTGGGAGCGCCACTAGCTCCAACATCCCGCCCCCCTCACCTCCCACCCCCCACAAGGCTCCATAGAACACAGTTTAAAAACCCACCTCTCTTGGGGCACCTGGGTGGCTCAGTTAGTTGAGTGTCTGACTTCGGCTCAGGTCATGATCTCACGGTTCACGAGTTTGAGCCGCATGTCAGGCTCTGTGCTGACAGCTTGGAGCCGGCTTTGGATCCTCTCCCTCTCTCTCTGCCCCTCCCCTTCTCACTTGCTTGCTCGCTCTCTCACTCTCAAAAATAAATAAACATTAAGAAAAAGAGCTCTAGGGGAGCCTGGGTGGCTTAGTCAGTTGAGCGTCCGACTTTCACTTAGGTCATGATCTCGCGGTTCGTGGGTTCGAGCCCCGCGTCGGGCTCTGTGCTGACTGCCAGCTCAGAGCCTGGAGCCTGTTTCAGAGTCTGTGACTCCCTCTCTCTCTGACCCTCCCCTGCTCATGCTTCTCTCTCTCTCCTAGAAATAGATAAAAATCTTTAAAAAAAAAAAAAAAGAGCTCTAAAAACAAACAAACAAAAAAAACTACCTCTCATTGCATAGAGAAAACTGAGCCCCAATGGGGACAGGGACTTTCCAAAAGTCCCCCCAGGAAGTAAGGTCAGTGTTAGAACCAGACTGGTCACAATTCTCCTACTTGCTCCTTGCAAGTCCCCCGACCATCACTGACCCGCCAATGAAATACAAACGCAGAGCCTATTGATGTGGCCCTGCCACAAAGGACTTGCGAGTCCCAGCCTGGGGGTCCACGTGCTCCCACAGTATTCCAGACCCCGGCCCTGATCAGGGCTGGAGGTGACCAGGGCGCTGCCCCTAAGCCCAGTGCAAAGGTTCCGCCCAGCATCCTAACGTGTTCCTTTCTCCTTGCAGAACTGAATACGCACGTTTCCCAGAGAGGTTTTTACAAGAGAAACCTAAACCGCTACTCCCGGGACCACTGGCCATTCCAGCCATGCCACATTGGGAGACCCTGACCGTTCTAGACCGTGGCTCCCACGTGGGGCCCGAGGCGACCCGCCGCTGGCGTGTCCGGGAGGAAGAGGGTGGTGAGCAGGGGCCGTGAAGACAGATTCAGAAACTCCCCCCAGAGGAGGAGATGACGTCTGAGCCACATCTGTGCCACTGTCAAAGGTCACTCCAAGAGTCACTCCAGCTCCTGAAAAAGCCACTGTGGGGAGAATTGCTTCCTATTAAAGCCCCTGGTGGCATCGCAGGGCTGTGTCTCTCCTCATTTCCCCTCCTTCGTACAGGGAGGATCGCTTCCAAATGCCTCACTGTTTCTCAATATGTTATCCCGTCTCCCTAACTTAAAACAACAAAAAAATTTAAACCTTATGGATAGCTTTTTTTTCCATCTTGAAATCCTCTTGAATTTACTGAAACATTACAGAACAGAGAACTCCTAGTTACCTTTTTACCCAGATTCAACAATTGTTTACATCTCCCCATTTGCTCTATCATTTCTTCTCCCTGTGTTTTCTAAACCATTTGACAGTGACCCCGTTATCCCTGATTACTTCCGTGTGTATTTCCTAAGAACGAGGACATTCTCTTCCATAACTTCAGGCCAGCTATCAAAAGCAAGAAACTCAATATTGATATACTATGAGCATCAATTGCCCCGAAAATGTCTTCCAGCTGCTTTCTTGCCAAGTGCAGGATCTAATCCAACATCACGGGTAACATGTCTTTGTCACGTCCCTTGAGTGTATATTTAATCAAGAACGGTTCTGTCTGTATCTTCCATCTTTATCTTCATGAGCTCCCCATATCTGAAACATATAGGCTCAATTGTCTTATAAGGTGTCCCTCAATTTTTGTTTATCTTATGATTCCAGTTTTGCATACTTTTTTTAGCAGGAAGACCAGAGAAGCAACATTGTATCATCCCCAGTGCATCATATCAGGGGACATGTGATGTAGGTAGGTCCTGCCATTGGTGACAGTAACTCAGATCACTTGCTTAAGGCGGCATTTGCTGCCAGGCTTCTCCACTGCAAATTACTATTTTCCTCTTTGGAATGAGTAAGTCATATGGGGAGAGACCCTGAACAGTCCATGGCTCATCAAACTTTCACTCACTAGTATAAGTGTCTAGGAAACCACCCCCCTCCCAGCTAGCATACTATTCCAAGAAGGGTAAGAGACTCCGGGGCTCCTGGGTGGCTCAGTCGGCTAAGCATCCCACTTCAGCTCAGGTCACGATCTCACTGTTTGTGAGTTCCAGTCTCACCTCGGGCTCTGTGCTGACAGCTCGGAGACTGGAGCCTGCTTTGGATTCTGTGTCTCCCCCCCTCTCTGCCCCTCCCCTACTCATGCTCTGCTTCTCTCTGCTTCTCAATTAAAAAAAATTTTTTTTTTAATTAGAAGGATAAGAGACGCATGAGGCAGCACCACCCCAGCCAATCTAATGGGCCGGTGGAGAGTATGGAATCACCACAGAGGGAAGGACAGACCACTGGAGAAAAGGTCAGAAGACCTACCCCCTCCTTCCTGACGTGGTAGTTCATTCAAACCCTTTTGCCCCCAAGATTCTCTGGTTCCCTGGCTCTGTGACATCACAGCCTCCTCTCTTCTCTACCAGCTATAGGTGAGTGAGCCTCAACGGTTAGACCTCAGAGCAGGACAGGCTCTTTTTTCTGTACCTAAAGGGACAATGTCTCCATCACTCCTGGACACCTTTGCTATAAGAAGCAGATGCCGCCCCTAATTTGCCTTGACCCCACCGTTTCTGTCTCTGGGTCCCAGCCCCCCTCACCTGGGCTGACTGACCCTTAAGGGCTCCTCTGGCTCCAGAAACTTTCCTGTTTGACTTTGTTGGGTCTTTCTTGTTCCGGTCCAAGTGCTGTGGGTCATTGGAGACCTGAGGCTCACAGTCCCCTGGGCATAACCCAAGAGACCTTTTCTTTGGCTCCTGCCTCCATCTAGAGGCGGGCACTGGTAGTGCAAGAAACAGTGCACTCCGTGCCCCGTCCCATCCAGCGTCTGCCCTACATCACCCTCAGTCACATTTTTAAGCACTTGCCATGTGCCAGACACCGGGCCAAGCACTTCATATCTTTATGCCACCCAACCATCACACAACATTCCCATCTTACAGATAGAAAAGCTGAGGTTCACAGACTAAATTGCTCTAAATAACACAGCAAGGTGCAGCAAGGATTACAAGTTATCCCAAGTTATCTAAGCAATAACAATGTACGCTGTTCATTGCTACACTGCTCTGCCAAGCTTTGAGGGGTGTTTCCATTTAAAAACCACCTGTCATCAACTCTCCAAGGAGCAGAAGGTGTTTCTGAACATCTCTCTGCCCCTGGAAGTGCCTGTCAGGGCAGGCCCTGGACAGCAGAGGCTCGGGTACCAGACAAAACTGTGTATGACCCCGGCTGTTCCTCTTGGCGCTGAGGCCTGGCTGTCACCTTTCAGATGGAAGGCTTCTCCACCATCCGAAAAGTTAGCTGAGCTCAGAGACGTCCAAGGACCTGCCCAAGAAGCTCAGAGAAGGTCAGTGTCCTTGACTGTGGCTGTTTCTCTTGCCCTGTTAATTTACAAGGTTGAAGTCACCGGGGAAGAAGGAGGGAAGTATAGACTCGGGATGTTTCTATCCACTTCTAAGAGCAGGGAGTAAAACACCTGTTCGTGGAAGGGAGCATAGGGACAATATTGTGTCCATTGTAGTCTGACAGTCAGAGAGGCTGTGTGTCTTTGCTCAGGTGCCATTGAGAGAGAACCTACCCTGTGCTCACTGCTGGGCTCCAAAGGTGAATTGGAACCATCCCCGCCTCCTTAAAAGCATAAATCTCTTACTCATGTTCACTGCCAAATCCCTCACCTAGTGCCTGGCACCAGTAATCCTCAACGAAAACATGCCGAGCAAGTTTTTTAAATCACAGATTGAAGTCTAGACTCTCATAGGCAAATAAGCAGACCGTGAAAACATTGTCCATTCAACAAGCATTTATTGAGCACCTGCAATGGGGTTAGGCAGATGCTGTGCAGTGACCGGCACTGGCCCTGACCCAGGGAGGCCCAGGGGTCTGCAGGACCCTTGGGGAGGCCCCTGGTTCCTCCCAGGTGTAAGAGACGGCTTCCCGGAGGGCACAGTCCCTGAGCTTGGTCTCCAGTGGGAAGGGTGAGGGAGTGAGAGCATGGACATGGGGGAAGCAGTTTATGCAAAAGCTTGGTGGTAACACAATGCAAGCAAGTCCAGGGCATTGACGGCTGCTCCTGCGGCTGGAGGGCACAGGCGAGGCCGGGAGGGAATGAAGCTGGCAAGGCTGGCGGGGCCAGGCTACCAACCAGTTTCGAGCAGCACAGCAGGGAGCCACGGAGGGTTCGAGGCACTGGGTAATGACAGGACTGCAGGAAGATGGGCTGGCAGGGGAGCCAGGGGCCAGCAGGGAACCTGTGGCCATAGGGGTCCAGCCGAGGACAGGGGTGGAGGGTGGCGGGCGATGGAGGAGATGTTTACGAGGCAGAATCACAATGCCAGGATGAACGGCTGAATGTGGAGAGAAGGGAAGATGGGGGCCAGGAAGGCAAGGGAGTCCCCATCTCTGACTCCACACCCAAAGTGAATCGTGGGACCTGATCCCAAAATAGAGGACATGAGAGGAAAAGAAACAGGTTTGGGTTGAAAAGGGTGGGGAAGGCAGATGGCCCCAGCAGCCAGCGGTCAAAGGCAAACCTCTTCGTTGTTCTTAAAGCCATCAGTCAGCTTAACAGTGGCTGAAGCCAACAGCGTCTCACCAGCCGCCACGTCCTGGAACAGCAGCTCATCTCACCGGGAATTGAGTGGTAGAGGGAATCGATCAGGAGAATTATATAGAGGGGAGGAGACTAAATAGGAGGAGAAGGCCTCACAAGTAAGCTGACCTTCATGCAAAGCCTTGAAGGAGGGGAGGGAGGAGTTCCGTGAATCTTCAGGGAAGAGCATCGCAGGCGGAAAGGGCAGCCATGTTCTGCGTGTTCTGTGAGCTGGCACAGAGTGAAGGGGAGGGCAGGGCGGGAGGAGACAGCAGGGGAGGGATGGGCGAAGGTAGTGCTCAGGGTACAGATTTTTTCAGACGATGCCCAGAGACGGACTCTGGCTTTTATTCTGCATCATAGGGCCTGGGAGACTGAGCGGAGGTGTGACATGGAGTGTGACTTACATCATAAGAGGATTCTGCTGTGTTGACGCTAATGACGACAAGGGTGGAAGAAGCCTGGGGGCCAATTAGGAGGTCATTGCCGTGATCCAGGTGAGTCACGGCAGTGGCCGGGGGAGGTGGGAAGCCAGTTCCAAAGGACGAGGCCCTGGGAGAAACCCAATAGGCAGTGAGGGAGTATAGCCGCCATGATGCAAATTCCCAGAGTAGGGCTTTGGTCACAGAGAAAGGGAAATGAGAACAGGAGCGAGGCCTGGAAAAGAGAAATAAGTTTGGGAATAAGAAAGATAAGGATGTACAATCTTGAGTCATCAGAGCTTGGAGGAAAGGTGCAGCCCAACTGCTACCTGTTAGATGGAACCCTAAGTCCAGAGACAGATGAACCCAAAGCCACATAGAAAGGTTGAGCTGTGTCATCAGCTGATCTGCTGATTCAGCAAGGTACCCCTGCAGGTAAAGACTGGCAGAGTAGAGGCTCCAACTCCTTTCCATGGGTAAGAGAACTTTGAACAGAGGAAGAAGAACTGGTCAGAGGTAGGGCCAAACAGGTGGGCCTGGACATGCTGGCCACAGGGAGCTACAGGAGGTTTGGGATGGGAAGGGCGTGACACCTTGGGAGAGGCTGGCCCAGGGTGACCCACCGCTTAAATAACAATGGGCTTCTGGGACTGTGGCTGCACAGCCAGACACCCCAGTGCCCTTTGCTCTTCCCACGGCCACCCAAACATGGCATCACACATCTTCTGTTGCTGCTGCCAGACCAACGAGGGGCCTTCTTCCACCGTTGACTCACGTAGTCCAAGAACATCCCGGAAGCACCAGCCACGGTCCTACGGTAGGTCCCAGGCCTGTGTGTGGTGTGTAGTTGGCAAGAATACTGGAGTTACCTCTCCGGATGGCAGTCTTCCCAGCCACCCCCTGCTGGGACACCTCCGATTTCTTCCAGCCTTTCGGGGGTGTGGGACTAAGTCACCCAAGCCTGTAACAACTTAGCCTAAAGATTATATTATTTATTAGATACCAGATATTAGTTAAGACCACGGGCTTGCGTCCTACATATGAGTCGAATTCTGCCTCAGCCACTTACTAAGCTTGAACATGTCACCGAATGTCTCCGAGCCTCAGAGTCCTTCTTTACAAAAGGGGAATAATGATAGCACATTACCTACTTCTCAGGTTATTGGGAGGATGAAATGAGGTAGCATATGTAAGCGCCTAGAACACGGTCCTGTGCAGAGAAGGCACTCGAGAGGCAGTAACTGTATATGTGTTCTGGTTAGGACCAGCAAGTCTTTGCTGCTGTAACAAGTAAACCATAAAATCTCAATTGCTTGACCCAGTTTGGGGTTATTTTTAGCTCAAGCCAGCAGAATTGTTTTTTTTTTTAATTTAAATATTTTTATTTATTTCTAGGAGAGAGAGAGAGCATGAGCAGGGGAGGGTCAGAGAGAGAGGAAGATACAGACTCTGAAACAGGCTCCAGGCTCTGAGCTGGCAGTCAGCACAGAGCCCGACGCGGGGCTCGAACCCACGAACCGCGAGATCATGACCTAAGCGAAAGTCAGACACTTAACCGACTAAGCCACCCAGGCGCCCCCAGCAGAATTGTTTTCAAGCCATTTAATAACACGAGCAGTCCCCATGCAGGATATGACCAAGGCCGCTTGTTTGCATGTAATTCAAAGCCTTTACTAAGGACTGACATTTTCCTTCATTCTTTCAGATATGAACACGGATTCTTGCACACATGGTTTGAAAAAGAGATACCCATACCACCCCTCCAATATTTGGGTGCTTAAAACATACACTACTGGGAGACCCTGAGCATGCTAGTTGGCAAGCCCCCATGCCATGTGCCTACCTGAGGGTCTCCAGGAGGAAGAGGGCAGTGAGCAGGAGCTATGAAGATGGATTCGGAAACTCCCCGGGAGGAGAAAACATCTGAGCCATTCCTGTGCCACCAGCGAGAGTCGCTCTAGCCACGGCAGGAGGAGCTGCCTCCAATTAAAACCCTTGGTTGCATCACAGGACTGGGTCCCTCTTCTTTTCCCTTCCCCCAGGCCTGTTTCTGAGATTCCCTTGCACGTGAAGGAATCAGAACCCAGTATCTCTTGTAAAGAAATGTGGTTGAATCTTTCTAAAGCCTTCTTAGTCACTCCTAACCAACCCAACGAGGAAGTACTTAGGAGAGGCTGGTTCGTGTAACAGGTGGCTATAAGTGGATGTTGTAGTAAATGTTGGAGCTTGCAGGCACAATTCTGCCCATCTGCTGGGTGACTCCATCTGGTGCTCAGGGCCATAGTGACCAGTGGGGCAGGCTGTGCAGACCTCTGCGAACAGCAGTCCTCGGGTGATGCAATGCACAGCCAGTGCAGATAAACGAAGCTGTTTGCTAAAAAGCAGTGCAAAGGGGCACCTGGGTGGCTGAGTCAGTTAAGTATCTGACTTCGGCTCAGGTCATGATCTCATGGTGCATAGACCCTGCATCAGGTTCTCTGCTGTCAGCATAGAGCCCGCTTCATATCCTCTGTCTCCTTCTCTCTCTTCCCTTCCCCCACTCATGCTCTCTCTCTCTCTCCCTCTCTGAAAAATAAACTGACATTAAAAAAAAATTTTTTTTTTAAAGCAGAGCATGTAGGGGCTCCTGGGTGGCTCTGTCCATTAAGTGTCTGACTCTTGATTTCAGCTCAGGTCATGATCTCACAATTCATGGGATCAAGCCCCACATCAGGCTCTGTGCTGACAGCATGGAGCCTGCTTGGGATTCTCTTTCTCTCCCTCTCTCTGCCCCTTCTATCTCTCTCTTCTTCTCTCTCTCTCTCAAAATAAATAAACTTTTAAGAACATTTTTTTAATAAAATGCAGAGCGTGCAAACATGAGTAATATGCAGGACATCCCAGGGGGCTTCAACTTTAGCCAGGGCACTAGGCACAGAAGCATCTTATTCCAATCTAATAGGACAACTTGGAGGAGCAAGGGAATGGGAAGCATTTTGCAACCAACTTGGGGCCTTGGGGAAGGCTTCCTGGAAGAGATGGTGGCTTGAGTTTTCTGAGTGTTCAAAGGGGATTGGCCAAGCAAACAGGAAGGGGAATGGTATTCCAGAAGGGGGTACAAAATAAATAAATTTGGAAATCAGAGGCACAACTTGGGAGTGGCGGGAGGGAACAAACACCGATGTTTGGAATGACTAATGTGAAAACCTGAGCCAGGGTATGGTGGGAGGTGAGGGGGGCAAAGGATCATTGAAAGTTTCACATTCTAGGAAAGGAGGTGGGTTGGGGGCCCGCAGGCGAGTTTTAGGCAACCAAAATGACATAGCCCGATTTCTGATGTTTGAGATGTGAACACGGTGAGTTGTTAAGAAGACAACTTCTCCTCCTAGCACTCCCTGTGTCAGCCCTGGCCTCCGAAAAGAGAGGAAGGAAGAAAACTGATGTCTTACATCATAGCACTGTCGACTAAAACTCATACCTACGATGGGAAGCCCATTCTGGCCAGGAGTGTGTAAATTCTGGTAGATCACTCTTCTGAGTGCTTTATAAATATCACCTCACTTAGCATAATAACCCAACAAGGTTAGTAAAATTACTACCGTGGTTTTACCAAGTAGGAACCTGAGACACAGAGGGCTTATACGTCTCTGAAGGTTACACTAATAGCAGTGGCAGAGCTGAGACTTGAACCCAGGATGCCTGAGCCCAGAGTTGACACTCTTAGGCAACAAGCTATGCTGCCCTTCACTATGATAGGAAAGCAGCATTCATTTATTGCTCCAAATTGACTGTTCATTGCCTACTCTTCAAAAATGGAGCTGGGCCTTTTAAATCTTTTTTTTTTTTTTTTTTTGGCAGCTGGTGCAGTGCTATGTTTTGTCAGTAGGGGGCGCTGGAGACATGGGCGGAAGAAGGGCTCTCCTTCCTGGTTCTGATGAGCTTAGGGTAGCAGGATTCCGCAGCCCAAGCAGTTCCTCCAATTATCTGGCTCTGGCAGTGTACAGGCACCAGTTCCTGCCACCCAGAAGCTTCTCCAACCTCAGGCTCCTGCAGTGTAGACAACTTTCCAGCACCCAGATCCTGCACGGTGATAAGCAGTACTTGGCAGCCCACAGCTTTTCCCAGTGCCTACCATCAAACTGGGAAGGTTCTCCATCTCTCTGTGATACCTTTCCCTGGCACCTTAAAGTGCAGATTTCTAGGGGCACCTGGGTGTCTCAGTCAGTTGAGGGTCCGACTTCAGCTCAGGTCATGATCTCATGGTTTGTGAGTTCGAGCCCAGCGTCGGGCTCAGTGCTAACAGCTCAGAGCCTGGAGCCTGCTTCGGCTCTGTGTCTCCCCCTCTCTCTGCTCCTTCCCTGCTCACACTCTGTCTCTCTCTGTCTTTCAAAAATAAACATTTTAAAAAAACATGCAAAGTTCTAGAATCTCCCGTCAACACATCATCTCAGGGGACTTCTCTGCATCCAGTGAGCCATGGCCATGTCCTTCCCAACAAAATCCAGATTTCAGCTGGGGCTGGGGCATGGAGACACCTTCTCTGAGGGGCTCCATCTCAGTCCTAGGGGTAAGGGCTGCTCCTTACATGGGATCTTCCAATATTCTTTACAGTCTCTTTACTTACTTCCAATCCATTATTCAAATTCCCTGTTGTAATTACTAATTCTTTATGTTTAACTTCCCATATTCAAATTGCCGTGTGGCTTTTGGCTTCTGGTTGGATCCCGACTGACACCAACATGTAAGGAGAGGCCGCAGGGGCAGGTAACACAGGCATAAACTGGGACAGCAGTGCTGGGCTAGAGACCAGAGACCCAGGTGAGAGAAGGTTCCTCAGGCAGAGCTGGCCAGTTCCCAACTCACAGCTACACAGAGAAGATTCTGGAAAAGGAGGTTCTTGGTTTCTTCCACCACGCCCAGAGCTGAGAAGAAGGGTGGTCCTGAGACCAAGCTGACAACACACAGATCATTTCATCCTGGGCCGTGTCAAGTTGGAGGAGCCCTTGGGACGTCTAGGTGGCTGTATCCAGAGGGAGGGTGGAAATACGTAGCAGAAAAGGGTAGGGGAGCAAGAAGACTTGCCAAGTGTGCATGTGATCAGTTCACTAGGCTGTAGCGCCTCTTCCACTCAGGGGAAGCCCTCCCCCGCCCCCCCAAGAGCATCAGTCACGTGAAGAGACAATACGCTTCCTGTGCTTCTTTATCTCCAGTCCCTTTCTGCTGCTGGTTGTCATGCTGCTACATGCCCTGGACCCATCCTATGACCCAGATTCGTCTTATCCTGCGCATACCTCACTACCTCCCATGCCAAGGTCCCGCTCTCCTTCCCCAGAGAACCCCATGTCCCTAATGGACTGGAGCAGACAGAGCAGGTGCTTTGCGCGTGAAAGATGCTCCTTCAATGTCACTTCCTGCTTCGATCAGTTAGAAGCCTCTTCACAGAGGGATGGGAAGACGCTCACATCTTGTGAGCTTGCCAAAGGGTTTCTGGCCTCAGGGTGAGATCTTTCTTTGAAGGATTTTCAAACAATAAACATAATAACAGAGGCCACAGATGGACTTTCCCTCTGACTATGGCAGGCTAGTTTGTATCAAACCAAAAAAACCCAAAATCCTGGGTTTGTTTGTTTTTTCTTAAATCTGTTTGAATACATCAGAGAGCTCCTGGTGCGGTGAGGAGTGGGCCAACGGCTTCTGGGGAGAGAAGAAGTGCAGGAAGGGGACAGGGAGGTCTTCCGACAGTCTTGAGGCACCTGACAATTCATACACAGGGTGGAGGCGGAAGAAAACGTGGGGCAGCTTCCAGCAGACTCACAGCTTGCGCAACAAAAAGCAGAAGGTGAGGGCTCACCCTGAAGGAAGGATTCACCCTACAAGAGTTCTGGTTTCAAAAAGCTGTCTTTGTCTTTTTTTAAACAGGGTTTCAGTTGAAATCCCTGAAAGGGAAGTCAGGGCTAACCAGAAATGGACTGGGCCTCATGAGGACTGAAACCCAGGGTCAAATCTACAGGGTCAATCCTACTTTTCTCAGAAGCAAAAGTAAACCTCTCTCTAAAGGAATATCCAGAACTGGGAGCACCTGAGTGGCTCAGTCGGTTGAGCGGCCGACTTCAGCTCAGGTCATGATCTCACAGTTTGTGAGTTCAAACCCTGTGTCGGGCTCTGTGCTGATGGCCGGGATCCTGCTTCAGAGTCTGTGTCTCCCTCTCCCTCTCTGCCCCTCCCCCCAAATAAATATTAAAAACTTTTATTAAAAGAAAGGAATATCCAGAGTCCTGTATATCTCTTCAGCTGTTCATTTGCCAAAAACAGTCTAGCATTCAATCCAAAAATACCAAGAAGACCAGAAGACCAACTGACCGAAAAGCAAATGAAAACCAGTCTAACAGAAGAACCAGAACCAGGAGTCAGCAAGCAAACGGAAGGAAAGAGCTGACAAGAAAATGGATCATTTCAGCTGAAGACTGTAACCTGTATTTTTAAAAAGTCAACTACAAATTTTCAGGACTGGATCCAAGGGTCGCTGAAATTAAGACCTCCGGGAAGAGGCTCAACAACCCGACTAGACACACCTGAGGGCGGGAGTAATGAAGTAGGACGTGTCAGTAGGAAACCTTGACATTGAAGCAGGAAGACCCAGAACATGAAACACAGAGAGCCACAAAGATGCAGCGAAAAGGTGTTCGCATACATGTCGTTAGAGCCTCAGAAGGAGAAGACAGAGAGGAGGCTGGAGGCTACACTGAAAGAAGCCGTGTCAGAGATTCGAGGGGCACTGGGATCCCCCCAGGAGAAGCACAAAGGAAGCGACACCAGGAGACACTTACACACACCTGCGGAAGCCCAGAGCGGAAAGACAGTCCTCACCGCCACGGGACTGAGAGCCGACTCTGCAAACAGAACACAGTGAAAGCCAAGGACGTCTTCCAAAGTTCTAAAGAAAATTAACTGTAGTGCCCTAGGATTCTGGACAGACCAAAAATATCTTTCAAAATTCAAAACAACACAGAGGCTTTCTGGCCAACAAAAGCTCAATCTGTCACCAGAGGATCGGAAGCAAAATGCTAAAGGTTATTTCTAAATGCGCTCAGTACTATGCCATACTAAAGGCAAATGCCAAAGGTTCCTTCCAGGAAAAAGGGACTATTCATAAGTAAATATGTAGAAATGCAAGCAGACACAAAAAGTAATACAGAGCTAACAAAGAAAGAATAATAGAAACTACACGTGTAGACAGATCGAAATGAATACTGGCGGCATAAAGCATCGATAATAATGCCTGTTGTGGGGGCTCCAGGGTGGCTCAGTCCATGAAGCATTAGACTATGGCCCAGGTCATGATCTTACGGTTCGTGGGTTCGAACCCTGCATTGGGCTCTGTGCTGACAGCTCAGAGCCTGGAGCCTGTTTCAGATTCTGTGTCTCTCTTTCTGCCTCTCCCTTGCTAACACGGTCTATAAATAAATAAATAAATAAATAAATAAATAAATAAATAAATAAATAAATAAATAAAGTTAAAACAAATTTAAAAAATAATAATGCCTGATGTGGTTTGAAATAGAGAGAAGTGGGGCACCTGGGTGGTTCAGTTGGTTAGGTGTCCGACTTCGGCTCAGGTCATGATCTCATAGTTCACGGGTTCGAGCCCTGCATCAGGCCCTGTGTTGACAGCTTGGAGCCTGAAGCCTGCTTCCAATTCTGTGTCTCCCTCTCTCTTTCTCTTCCCCTCACCTGCTCATGCTGTTTCTATCTCTCAAAAATAAATAAATGTTAAAATATTTTTTAAAAATAATAAAATAGAGAGAAAGGCACCTGGCTGGCTCAGTCAGAGGAGCGTGTGACTCCTAGTCTTGAGGTCATGGGTTTGAGTCCCACATGGGGTGCAGATATTACTTAAATAGATAAAACTTTAAAATCAAATAAAATGCAGAGAAAACTGAAGCCCATGATATCAGTGCACCACAGGCAGAACAGCGAAAAGGTCCTGAGGTCTGGATTGTCCACAAAGTGGCAGAAGTTCACTTGGACTCGAATAAGTCATGGACACATGCATTGCTGCAGGGACCACTCAAAGCACAGACTTCAGATGTCCTAGGCTACTGGAGGAGATATTATGGGGGGAAATAACTCAATGCAAAAGGAGACAAAGAAAAAAAAAAGGAAAAAATACAGAAAAAAAGAAACAATGGGAAATAAACCATAAGATGGTACAGGTCGTCCAAATCTATCTAATACATCAGCAAATGCATTAGACACAGTGTAGGAAACACTCCAGTTAAAAAGCAGAGAACAAGGCTGCCTAGGTGGCTCAGTCGGTTAAGCATCCAACTTCGGCTCAGGTCATGATCTTGCAGTTCACAAGTTTGAGCCCCACCTCAGGCTCTGAGCTGTCAGCACAGAAGCTGAAACCTGCTTTGGATTCTGTGTCTCCCTTTCTCTCTGTCCCTCCCCTGCTTGTCCTCTCTCTGTCTCTCAAAAATAAATAAAAACATTAAAAAAATCAGAAAACAGATTTAAAAATTTTTTAAAATATTTATTTAGTTTTGAGAGAGAGAGCGAGCGTGTGCACAAGTGGGGGAGGGGCAGAGAGAGAGGGAGACACAGAATCCAAAGCAGGTTCCAGGCTCTGGGCTGTCAGCATAGACGTAGCCTCAAACCCCCAAACTGAGAGATCATGACCTAAGCCAAAGTCAGACGCCTAACTGGCTGAGCCACCCAGGTGCCTCCAAATTCTTTTTTAATCACACATGCCCATAAGAGGGGCACCTTCAATATAGAGATGCAGATAAGGTGAAAGTAAAACGATGAACAAAGATATAGTGTGTAATCGCTAATCGAAAGAAAGCTAATGTACCAGACAAGGTAGATTCTAAGGCAATAATCTAATAGAGATAAGAAGGGACATTTCATAAAGATGAACGGGTTTCAATTCATCTGGAAGTTGTAACAACTCTGTATTTGTAGTCATGTGATAACAGAGCAAAGCTTTTCGGAACTGAACTGAGAGATACGTTCACACAAAGACTTGCACGCAATCGTTCACGGCAGCATCGCTCACAGAAGCCAAAAAGTAGAAACAACCCGCTTAAAGAACAACGAACAGAACAGGATAGATCCGTGTCATGGAATATTATTCAGGAATAATAAGAACTTGATGATCAATAATAAAGAAAAAATCATGATATGCGCTCCAACACAGATGAATCTTGACAATATTGTGCTGATGTTAGAAAAGCCAGACACAAAAGGCTACATGGCGTATGATTCCATTTACATAAAATGTCAATAGGGGGGAAATCTAGGGACAGAACACAAATCAGTGGTTGTCAGGGCTGAAGAGAAGGGGGGTGGAGAGTGACTGCTAGCGGCGATGGGGGTTTTGGTGGGGGAGAAGGGGGAAGGTGATGAAAATGTTCAGGAATTAAACAGCGTAATGGTCATGCAATCCTGTGAATACGCTGAAAGCCACTGGATTGTATACTTTACAATGGTGAGTTCTAGGCTATGTGACTTCTATCCCAATTTTCTGAGACTATGAAATACAAAAATGTGCCAGGAGTAGAAGGAAAAACAGAACATCTACAATCGTGGTTGGAGGTTTTCCACTCTCAGTCACTCAGAGACGAGCCAACCCCAGTCAGTAAGGATACGGATGTGAACCGCCCAGGTCAAAGCCTGCACGAGTGCACTCAGGTAGCAACCAGGGCAGAGCATTTGAGAAATGCTGTCATTGACGGAGCCATGACTTTGGACCCCACTACGGACCAGACCTTGTACTTCCCATGCAACATCTCAGTTAATCTCCCTATCATCACACAGCCTATCATGGGTGAGGAATCTGGCCCAAAGTGACCAGAGAGGGTGAGCATCTGGCCCAAAGTGACCAGGTTGCTCTTAACCTCCCTGCTACACAGTCTCCAGGGACTGAAATTCAGAGAGACTTGACTGGAAGCTTTATTCACACAAACACAGCCCAGGGTGCTGGAGTAACTGCCGTCTGACACAGACTGAATAGATATGAACTGTTAATGACCTACTACATCAACAAATACAGACACTGGGCACCTACTGTATAGAAGACATAGTGAGAGATCAAAAGAAAAAAATAGCAACAATTTATTGTGCTCTGACTCAAACTTGCAACTCAAAGTTGCAAGTACTTTACATTCTTTACAAGACCTCATCTTCACCAGACCCGGCAGGTAGCTGCGCTAAGTCCTCATTCCACACAGGAGGAGTGACACCTGAGGACGCGAAGGGCCGTCCGTTCGAGGACCATTGGGAGGAGTGGAACCTGGATGTGAGGACTCTGGAATCCAAGCTCTGAGCCACTCCCTCCGCTCCCACTTCGCGACACGACACCACCGGCACCGTCTCCGTCCTCAACACAAAGCCATAAAGCAGGGCGCGTGTCCATGCACGGGGTCTGCTCTTTGCATGACCGAGATCGCAGCATTTTCTAGAGGAGAGCCAGTGGCGAAGGCCAAGAAAGTACCTGGGGTCACACCTGAATGCTCCGCCCACCAGGGGAGACCACCAGACACTGGATAGAGGAAAAGGCAGGAACAAACACCACAAGGCGGTGGGGGGGGAGGGGTGGGGTGTCTGTACGTAAGCCCTAAGATGGAAAGTCTGCTGTTTGGTCATTTAACATGGACACTTTTATCCCGTTGCTATACTTCCTGGGGTGTCACGGTTGGATGATAAATACGGGCTTCTACGGAGTCCATTCACAGCCCACATTCCGTCTACGATTGCCTTCGTGAGGTACTCTGATCAGGCCCAGCCGCCCTCAGAGCTGGCTAAAGAGAAATGCCTAAGGCAGCCACTTTGCAGGGTGGGCCTATGTACATGACTTGTTTTCTCTGGGCCCTGAGAAAGCAGACAGTCAGACTGGCCTCTTACACAGCGTGTCACCCACAGGATTACATTTCGTGTTCACCAGATCCATGTATAAAGGAGGAAACTGACACTCAAAAGAGGTTAAGAGACCCGGCCAAGGCCGTGCTTCTAAGGAAGCAGCATATCTGGGATGAGACTCCAGGTCTCCTCCTAACTAGGCCTGTGTTCTGTGCGAAGGCCCAACGGGTCTGGGACACCTCAGCCACGTAAGGCTGGAGGACCCTTCTCTATATGGATAAAGGCATAACACAGGCCCAAGGTGAGACTGGAACAGAAAAAGTGATAACTACAGCTTTGGAAGGGCAGCTAAGAATCATCCAACCCACCCATTATATATTCATTTATATAAAGATGAGTAAACTGGGGACTGGCCAGAAGTCACACAGTTAGAAATGTCAGCAGCAGGACCACAGCCCAGGTCTCTGCCAGCCTCATCATTCAACTGAGTAGAGAGAGTAAGGTGCAGAGAGGCTCCTATAGAAATGACAAAGCCCACAATCCACTAGGTTGGGCTTAACCCTTAGCAGGTCTACTCCATACACAAAAATTATAAGGTGAGAATTCTGCCCTTCAGAAATTGAGTCTATCTAGAAAAACATGCACAGGAAAACAGAGTTGATAACGTAAAACATCAATCAAGGCAGCGGCTACATTAAGAATTTAAAGGAGGCAGAGAAGCAGGGCATGTTGTATGTTGAAAGGCTTCCTGAAGGAGAAGTAAGTAAAGCTGGGCTTTGAAGCATGCCTAGGAGTTCAAAGGATGTGATGGAGTAGGTACATTAGTCCAGGAAAGAGTTTCAACTTATGGAGAAGTTTCGTGGGAGATGAAGCCAAAATCACAGGTGATGGCTGGGTCCTGGAGGCTGCAGAGCCTTTAAATGCCAGCCCAGGTCTTTTGGATTTGGGCCTGTGGAATAATTGGTCTTCAAACTTGCTCAGGAGCAGAGAATCCTAACCTCTTCATGGAACCCCATGAGTGACAGCTTAGCAGCAGAAAACAAGACTGAGGCTCTCGGTCTGGAGTATAAAACCATAATCACAGACATGCATGGCCTTTAAACGAAATACATCCTCAAATCAGACAGAATCAATCTTTCCGGAAGAGTCCCATTATCAGTTATGTGCCGCTGGTTTCTTTCTTCTGGCCTCCTAGAAGTCTCTGTGCCAGCAGATCAGACGGGGCCACTGTCAGTCATAAAACACAGGGCACGAGAAACTTACAAATGGAGACCGTTCTGAGGATTTACTTCCTGCAGATTAGGAATTCTAGAAGCCCAAGACAATGCTACAAAGAGCAAAATCCTCTCTGAGGCTCAGTTTTCCCGTCTGACATGAAGGAGCTGAGGATGGGACCATCCCCTGAGACCAAGCTTTGCACACATGGCTGGCCCAGCAGGGCCATGTTCACATTTTCTGGGCTCTCCAGACAATGACAGGCATGGGAGAGTGACCTTCCATCCATGCCCATGGTTCTAAGCAGCACAGAAGCTAGTGTGGCGCGGGCTCAGCTTCTGAAAAGGCCAGGGGTCAGCATGGGATGTGGACCGGCATTTCCGTGCAGAGTCCTGGCGTGAGCACGATACCCATGCTCTGACGTGACTGACAGTCTTCCGAGTGCTCCCCGATGCTTCTCTCCTCACCTGGGGCACACCTTCAGCCACCTGGCGCTCCTGAGCCTTCCCGAGGACCTTCAAGTCTTGCAGGAAGCTGAGGACCTTCCTCCCAAGGTCACCTGGCCAGGAATGGGCAGCACCCAGTACCCAGGATGTGGGCTTCTATGAGCTGGCAGGGGCATGGAATCCTTGGAGAGTCTGTGTGTCGTGTCCCCACCGCCTGGGGGAGCTGTGAGGTCACCAGGAGCCGGATATAATAGCCGCCAAATACCGCCAACAGCTGCTGGGCCATTTCCTGGAAGAGGCAGGGACACAGAGTGAAGGCCACAGAGAAGCATCTGATGTCTAAGGGGAAAGCCAAGGGGTCCTCACAGCCCTGGACCAGCAGTGATGCGCCCTGGGAGGAGCCCCGCCAGGTCCTCACCTGGAGCTCTAGGGGGATGCCTGGCCTGGTCTGGAACCCCAGCTCTGAAGCTCACCCCATGGGGCTCCTGTAGCCTCAGCTTCCTTACCTCCACGGTGGGTGACCTAATTGAGCAAAAGAGCTCTGGAGTGCCAGACGGCTAGAAACGTTACCACTGATTTATAGCAACCAAACACACACACACACACACACACACACACACACACGCACGCACGCACACACACACACGCACACTGGTTCCAGTTTCGAATGTCGGTGAGACTATAAAGCACATGAGGTCAGAGTAATGCACCTGAAAACCATAAGCAAATGGGGAGGGGGTAAGGGGGTCATCCCCATGATGGCAGGATTCAATTCCTACAGGGCACCTGCCGGCTCTCTTTAGACAAGTACTCCTACCACATGAAGAGGTTGTTTTTAAAAAGCAGACTTATCACAAAAAGACAAAGACTTATATGAGGCATGAGGAGTAGTGAATTCATAGAGACAGAAAGTAGCTCGGTGATTTCCAGGGCCTGGGGAAAAGGGGGAGAGGGGGAGTTCGCGTTTCACGGATATGGAGTTTCGGTTGGGGAAGATGAAAAAGTTCTGGAGATGCTTAGCGGTGTTGGTTACGCAACAATGCGAAGGTACTTAACGCCCCTGAATCATACACTTAAAACTGGTTGGGGTGCCTGGGTGGCTTAGTCGGTTAAGTGTCCGACTTTCGCTTAGGTCATGATCTTGCAGTTTGTGGGTTCGAGCCCCGCGTCAGGCTCTGTGCTGACTGCCAGTTCAGAGCCTGGAGCCCGTTTCAGTCTGTGACTCCCACTCTCTCTGACCCTCCCCTGCTCACGCTGTCTCTCTCTCTCTCTCCTAAGAAATAAATAAAACATTAAAAAAAAAAAACCTGGTTAAGGGGGCAAAATTTTCTATTATGTATATACACACATATATATTTCTATTTCTGTTTTCCGTAATGAAAAAAATTTAAGCAGTATAAAAGGAAAAATAAAGAATGAGAAAAATTGGATTTAATGCATGCTCTTATGAACGCATCTGTCTCCAAAGTTCCATTCACTGGACTGGCAGGTGGGAAATGCTTTGGTGCCCTAGGTGGGGTAGTGAGGGGTTACGCAGTCCCCATGGGCAGTCCACATGTAATAAAGTAAGGTGCGGGTCACGTCAAGGCTGTTCGTGTCTGTAGAGCTAGTGATTAAGAACAGGCTTTCAAACCAAAAGACTGGGTGGGAATTTGAGCTTAGTCCTTTACGATGGACCCTGAACAAGTCACTCTGCCTTGCTGACCCTTTGCTTAAATAGGAAAAGAGGTAAAAATCACAGCACCTATTTGCGAGAGCTCGAGTGAGGATTAAATGGACTAATCGATAGCCCCCCACCTAGTGTTCCTGATGTTTCCTTTGAGTTATCCTTGGTGCTAGAAAATACTGAAAACCTCAACAGTCCACCGCTCCCTGACTGAGACTTGTCTCATCGCCAATCTACTCTAAAATCAACACCGTAAGGAGCAAAGAACCGTGGCAAGAAAATTGTACTTAGAATGAGGAGGGCTGGCTTCCGCCCTTGGCTCAGCCACGTCCTCCCTCGCTCAGTGACCCGGGGCAAGTCAGATGACCTCTCAAAAGCCCATTTCACCCAGCCAGGAAGAAGGAAAAAGAATCCATACCTCACAGGGTATGCTAAAGGGTTTTATGCATAATAAGAAATCTGTTAAAATGGAAGAGGTGATTATAACTATTTCTCCATCTTTCACAGGCACTGGTTTCCTACTGAAATATGACGGTCCATCTGGCCCATGCTGAGGCTTGCACTGATTATATTTTCTCCAGCTAAGTTATAAAGGGCATCTACTTTAAAAACATGTGCACACACACTTGATATTCATGACGGGAAATTGTATTACCGCTGGTTTGAATGAATTTGAAAAAATAATTTGAAAGACCCATCAGATTTAACAGGCTATGTCACATAAACCCAGGCATGCCTCAGTAAAGTATGTGACCTTATCAATCTTTTCTGCTCTAAAAAAAAAAAAAGTCAAGGGGATTCAAGTGAAGAGATTAATATATTTATCATTTTCTCTCTTGATGAGTCCCGTTTGCTGGTCCCCTTTCTCCCCACCAACACGAAAGGGAAAGTCTGACTGGTTGGCACCTTTAATCCCTAAGTCTGTTGGCTGAAAAGAAAATTCAGGTGCTTCCTTGCCTCATAGCATGGCTGAGGTCACCCTCTCTGCATGTCTCCCAGCCAGGAGGTCCGACCTCGTGGAAGACACAAGCTGAAAACCACACCATCAGATTTCTGGTCTACCTGCGCCTGGTCATACCGACCAGAGAGCTTGGGTGGCAGGGCCCAGCAGAACTCGGGCATCAACAGAGATGCCTATAAGATTTATACATGCAACTGCAATTTAAGTAAATGGTTGGGTAGATGACAGACTGATTGAAAAATAGATATAAAAAGTGACCCAAATACTCATCAACATGTTTATGGCTAGTTGGCTATGAACAGCCCATCACTACACAGCAACCAGACATTCTGGGGAACTACCAAAAAGAATATCCAAGATGTTAAAAAATGGAGGGAAAACCCAGTAAGTAGAACATGATTCCTATAAGCTATTTTTTAAAATGTTAGAGTATAGAGAGACACCTGGGTGGCTCAGTCAGTTAAGCATCTGACTTCAGCTCAGGTCATGATCTCATGGTTCGTGGGTTCAAGCCCTGCATCGGGCTCTCTGCTGTCAGCACAGAGCCTGCTTTGGATCCTCTGTTCCCCTCTCTCTCTGCCCCTCCCCCACGTGTGTATTCTCTCTCTTTCTCTCAAAAAAATAAAGTTAAAAAATAAAATAAAATGCTAGAGTAAGGAAAAAATATATTGAAAACCAGTTAGCTAGAAGGTACGTATGGCCTCTACCAACTCAGTGAAGCCACGTTCCCTGGGGTTTACAACTTGAAGCCCCACATGGACTCCGCACAAATATGCTGTGAGGGACGGTGGCCCTGACCGGGCCACGGGCCCCTTACCTCTGGCTCAGCCTCAGGCACGAGCTGGCGAAGCTCA
Organism: Proteles cristata cristata; assembly: GCA_017311185.1. Classification (NCBI taxonomy): domain Eukaryota; kingdom Metazoa; phylum Chordata; class Mammalia; order Carnivora; family Hyaenidae; genus Proteles; species Proteles cristata. The sequence goes on from JAESUZ010004618.1 coordinate 556,255, forward strand.
GTCTGCAGGAGCGGCCTCTCCCCAGGATGAGGATCGCCGGGCAGGAGGGGAGCTTCCTCCAACAGGTCCTCAGGCCCCTCTGCGGTCTCGGGGCTCACTCCAGTTTCCATGACAACACACAGCTGGCTCAGCCTGCTTCTCAGCAAGGACTACAGGAGAGAGAGAGACAGGGCTTGGATGGTGCCGGGAGGTGGGTAGTACGCAGGAGGCTCGGTACAGACCCCACAGAGGATGGAAGGTCAGACTCAGATGCTGACCTCAGAGGTATCCAGAACTGAGCCACATTCAAGAGGTCAGATAATTACCTACAAAGTTCCCTACAGTCTTTAACAGCTCCTAAAGCACTTTGTGTTCCATGCTCTCATTTGCTCTTTGAAGCAGCCTGAGTCACGGGCACGTTTACCCATATGCGGCAGAGGAGCCAAGTGCAGCCCAAAGGCCTTGCCCAACGCATACAGGGGCGAGCATGCTTTGAGCAGGCTACACCACAGTCCTGACTTCACGACCCCCTCTCCAGCACTGCCAGGGCCCCTGGAAAGGCCGATCCCAGGGAAGGAGCCCAGGGCTCAGAGACGGGAAGGCTGTGCTCCCAAGTGGGCATCGCCAACCAGCCCCCTGACCGCATTCAGGCAGCGACAGGCCTTCCCAGAGCCTCAGTTTCCTCAGGGGTGAGATCCGAGTAAGAGTGCCCTGATCATATGATAAGAAGGCACTTGAACATGGGAAAGTCGTCTAAATACCTGGGACTTTGCCAGAATCTTTATTAGTATTATTATTATTACCATGGATTGTTACTCTAAACACTATATTATTGATAAGTAAGTAAGTATGCTCACTCTAGGAAATGCAGTAAGTGCAATCGGTTGAAAAGCAGACTAATTGCAATCTAGTAAAAAAGTAATAATTTCCTGGGCAAAAACAACCACCAATGCCACATGGTGTTCTTCCTTCCAAGTAACTTTTCCTTAGGCGATTTTCCAACGCTGAGGAAATGCAATCCATGCAACCTGGCCTCCTCGTGTGTGTGTGTGTGTGTGTGTGTGTGTGTGTGTGTGTGTGTGTGTGTGTTTTCACTTGAAGTCTCTTACCTCTTGGCTAGTCTTCATCTCTTGAAGGTGGTCAGACAAAAACTGCACACAGTTCTCCAGGTCAAAGTAGACAAACCAGAGCTGGGGAGAGAAGCCATGACCGCTGAGGCTCAAAGCTAGCCCGACCTTGAACTCTCCACCCCTGACACCGTCTTCTACCTCCCGCCTCCTTGCCGGAGGACAAGCAAATTGAAGCTGGTCTCTGGCGGGAACATGCCATTCTGCTCTTTCCTCAGATATAGTGATGCCTCCTTTGAAGAGCTAGAAGAAAGACGGCTTTGGGTGCACATTTGGAAAATGTCAAACCCTGTTCAAAACGGCAGCAGCTCCATTTCCTACAAGTCACTGAGCATCCCAGAAGAGTGCCGAAGCATCCTCGACACCATGTCTCCAACGGTTCCCACCTTCACCTTCAGGGACTGGGGTGCCCTGCTGCCTGGAACCTCATATGCAAAGGGGGTGAAACCCTTCAGTCATCCACCCGCCCTGCTCAAGGCCAGGCAGGAGGAAATCAAACCGGGGTGCTCTGAGAGGAGGGGGGAGGGGTAACAAGTTACTTCACCATTACCTCCCCTTCCACCTCAGCCTCAACAGTTCCCAGAAGGTCAGTCAGGCCGAAACCCTCCAAGTTCACTTAACGACATCTCGTCGGGTCCCCACCCGCCATACATCACAACTGAAGTTCTGCAAGAAGCTGGTAGTCCCCGCCTCATGCCTCCAGCCACCGACTCCTTCCTCTGGATCCCAGACCTCCCTCCTCTCAGTGGCTGACCTATGAGGCCCAAGGTCATCCTGCCAACTAGTCTCTCCCATTGCCTTAGCCCCAAGGGAAGCTTTTTAAGATGAATTTCTTTTTTGCCTTTTATTATGAAAATTTCCAAACGGATACAAAGGTGGAGCAAATGATGGGGCACCTGGGTAGTTCAGTGGGTTAAGCCTGACTTTGGCTCAGGTCATGATCATATGGTTTGTGAGTTCTAGCCCTGCAGCAGGCTCTGTGATGATAGCTCAGAACCTGGAGCCTGCTTCAGGTTCTGTATCTCCCTCTCTCTCTGCCCGTGCCTGACTCATACTCTCTCTCTTTCAAAATAAGTAAACATTACAAACAAAATTTTTTTAATGAAATAATTAACTTCCAGCTGCCCATCATCTTGGGTGGGTCAATGGTTCTCAGTTTATGCCTGCTCTTTTTTTTTTAATGTTTTATTTATTTATTTGAGAGAGAGAAAGCACAAGAGGGGGAGGGGCATAGAGAGGGAGAGAGAGAAAATCCTAAGCAGGCTCTGAGCTGTCAGGTCAGAGCCTGATGTGGGGCTCGATCTCATGAACTGTGAGATCATGACCTGAGCCAAAATCGTGAGTTGGACACTTGGCCAACGGAGCCACTCAGGCGCCCCAGTTCATGGCTACACTTGTTTTATCTTTACCCCCATCCATTACTCACCAAAGACTCCTCCCCCCCACCCCTCCCCATCCCCAAAGATGTCAAAGAAAATCCAAGATATTGTATCAGCTCATCCTAAAATATCACAGTACTTTGAAACTGGAATTGTTGTTTAAATTATTTATTTTAAAAGATGTCCCCAATTAATTTAAAAGATGTGTCTCTTCATTACTCATCTGTCCTTGCATTCAGCTAACACTTGCCAAGTCACTCCTACATGCCCGTCTAAGAGGATTCACGGACAAACGGAAGCCCCCCAGATTCCAGGAGCTCCCAGTCTATGACATCACACTTGAACTGCCCAAAATCCTGGGATGTCCCTGAGTTCACCACCACCCTCCACCTGCTGTCAGGCAAGAGCCCCTCGTGTCCTACAGCATCTCACGTGTGCTGGGCCTTGACGCAGGGATCCGCGCATGTCCATTCTCTGCTGCAGCCTCAGGACCGGAACAGGGCCTGGCCCCGACTAGGCGCTCGATAAACACTCATGTGCCCAAGGAGCTTCTTTCTGGGTCCCACCCTGATGCCCACCCCTGAGCTCCAACCAGGCGAGGGGGACCAGTGAGAACGCAGTCCCACCGGGCAAAGGCCAGCCAGATCAGGAGACCCGGGCCCCTGCTATGTCCCAGACCCACTGTGTGGCCTCTTCCTAGTCACTTAAGGTCTCCCCAGGGCACTTGGGAAAAGGAAAATGACCGAGGCAAGTGGACAAGGCCTTGGGGTCTGACCTGCCTCTCCAGGAACCGTGCATGGGCCCCTTAGTGCCCGTCAGGGGCCTAGCACACAGGAGCCCCCCTCTGTTTGCTGAATAAATGCTGAGTGAGGAGCGTGGCTGAGAAAGTCCTGCCCTGAGCAGGTTCTAGGCTGCAGGACGCCACCCAGAGGCGAGTCTCCGGGACCAAGTACAGGAGTGAGGATGAAGGGAAGGGAGCCCACGCGTATCTCGTTAGCAGGCTCCGAGACACCGTGCAGGCCGGGGGAACACGGGGCCCTGCCCCCATCAACTCAGCCCTCACGCGGCCCCCTAGCAGAGGTCGCTGCCCGACACAGTACCTGAATCACACTCTGGCAGCCTTCCACCGTGTCCGTCACGCCCAGCAGTACCCGGTGCCTCAGGAGGGCTCCGTTGGCGGCCGCCAGCCTAAGGTCCGTGTTGGCGTTGGCCTAGAAGACAAACGCCAGCCTCGTGGTCAGGTCTCCATGCTGCCAGGGAGCTCTCGTGCCCTCAACAACACCCGCCTCTAGACACCATGGGGGGCAATCCTGGCCTTCAAGGCACATCCATTGCCTCCCCTATAAAATGGGGACAGCAGGTGTTGGGTCAATAAATTCAGTAGCGTCAGACAGCTCTGGGCGGTAGCCCAGGCCTGCTACTGCCCAGCTGTGTGGCCCTGGACGAGTGCCGCTCCTTCCCTGAATCGAAGAGCAAGGATAGTGTCCCTGTCCCCTCAGAACATGGCGTGACTGAACTGGGACTGTGGGTGTGGAGCACTTAATCCAGTGCCTAGGACACTGGCCGCTGTGCTGACAAAGCACCTGCAGGCAACGGGGTGGATGGGTTTGAGTGCTTATTGGGAAGAGTGCCCGGCCCTCCGAAGGGGACTCTGGGATCCCATCTCTGTCCTTCCCTACCCAAACCAATCAGGCACCGCGGATCTAGGTGACTAAGTAGATGTTAAGCAGGCTGGGGGAGGGGAGAGGAGGAGGAAGATGCCTGTCAAGACCAAACTGCTGGTTTGAGGAAGAGACTCCCTAAGGATTTAGAGACACAACCAGATGACAGACCAATGGAGGACAATCAAGGTCCCCAGGAGTGTGAGGACTCCCTTAGAGAGCTTTTGGAAATGTGAGAAGGCCTCTTGGTTGTCACAGGGATGGTAGAGGCCATGCTGGCACTTAGGGACAAGGACTGGGGATGCCTTCCACTGATGACAGAGTCCCACGGGAGACAATCCCGCATTCGGAAGAGGAGGCTCTGGCCTAACCAAACTCTACACTCCCCACCAGGTGTGAACACAGGTGAACAAGCTACTGGTAATTCTGACCAGCAGACTGAGCTCTATGTGATATGTAACCTTATGGTGTTGTTTTCTTTTTTTTAAATTTATGTTTATTTATTTTGGAAGAAAGAGAGCAAGTGGGGGAGGGGCAGAGAGAGAGAGGAAGAGACAGAGTCCCAAGCAGGCTCCGGGCTGTCAGCACAGAGCCCAATCTGGGGCTCGAACTCAAACCATGAGATCCTGACCTGAGCCAAAATCAAGAGTCGGATGCTTAACCAACTGAGCTGCCCAGACCCCTTACGTTGCTTTCTTTTTTAAATGGGTCTAAAATATACTGAATTTTCCAGGAATGCTTCGACTATGAAAATGTGGGGTGATTATATTTTGTTTTGCCTGGAGTGTTAGTAAGGGTTATTCACCCTAACCTGTATCACCAAAAATTCTAATCCTGTCTCTGTCTCTCAGCACCTGTACAACCTTGGGCAAATTACTCCCCACCTCCCTGCCTCCACTTCCTCACCTCCAAAAGAGGAGATGGGGCACCTGGGTGGCTCAGTTGGTTAAGCGTCTGACTTTGGCTCAGGGCCACCTGCTTTACTCTGCCCAGGATGCCAGGCAGCATCACGCGTGCCTTCACAGATCTCCCAATCTTGAGAAAGGCTAATAATGCCCCAAACAAGGTGGAAACAAGGCAGTGTATGCAAACGCTCAGCTCTCAAGGCTGCTACCTTACAGGACCCTAACAGGAAGAGGGACAAATGATGGCCCAGAAGGGGGAGCTGCATGGCCCTGAGTGCTGAGGGATCCAAGGAGAAAGGAATCCTTGGGCTGAGGCAAGACCTCAGGAGCCTGTGTGACCGCAGACTGGTTACTCCACCTCTCTGAGCTTCGGCTTCCCCACTGAACATGTGCATTATATTAGGTACTATTAGAAGCACTTTGCATATGTGAACACACTTAATTCTCCCAAAAATCTTCTGAGGGAGCTACTGTTATTTTTTAACATAATCTCTATGCCCAAAGTGAGGCTTGAAGGCACGACCCTGAGATCAAGAGTTGCATGCTCTACCAACCAAGCCAGCCAGGTGCCCCGTGGGAGCTACAATTATTATCCCATTTTATATATGAGAAACCAAGGCCCTGAGAGGCAAAGTAATAACTTGCCACCGGCTGCAGAGCTAGCCAACAGCAGAGATATCCCGCCACCCCATATGCTTGGCGGGCGTAGACAGCAGGTGCCAAACACAGAGCACACAGGAGGTGGTCATTATGAGGAGTGAAGGAACCCCAAGGTTCCCTGGCTGAGCAAACACTGATGCCAGGAGGGCCACCTCCCACCTGGGGCCCGCATGCTGCCCTTACTCATCTCTGTGCCCTGTGCCGAGCACACTGCCTCCTACCTGCAGGGGCTGAAGTACAGCTGAACGAGGCAGGAAGGGAGAGAAGGCGGACAGCCACCGCGGGCATCCTCCAAACTGCACGAATGACATCTGCACCCTCGAAGCACCTGCTGGCTGCCAGGTGTTTCACTGGCTCTTGCTAAGGTGAAATGGTCTACTTTGTCTGCTCCCCAAGTGAACTTTCTTGCGGCAGGAGCAGCCAGTTCGATGTCTGTCATATGTGTCAAGCACAAGAGCCATGAAAGCTTCAACGGAGCCCAAGGGCAGTGCTACTTTGTCACTCTTGTCGTACAGCCCAACAGTGAGCTTCTCAGGATGACTAAGCCATGGAGTTCCTGTTCGTCCCCGTGAGCACAGGAATGAAATGGAATTCACACCCCAAACTCTGACCACGTTTCCCAGCATCCCTCTCCTCCCAAGTCAGGCAAGGATGGGTCTCCGAGTGCAAGACTGTGCCAGGTCCTGGTGAGGTGGAGGGAGCTTCTTAGAGCAGCTGGAGAGACAGTGGAGGTGGGCCTGGGGGAGGAATGGCCCCCAGCAGGGCCAGAGTCCTACTCCCCAGAGTCTGTGAGTACATCGCGGCAAGGGGGCATTAAGGCAGCAGACAGAATTAACGCTGCTAATTAGCAGACCTTTAAAAAGGGAGACTGTCCCAGATAATCCTGGCAGCTCAATGTAATCACAAGAAGCCTTAAAAGCAGAAGAAGGAGGGGCGCCTGGGTGGCTCAGTCACTTAAGCGTCCAACTTTGGCTCAGGTCATGATCTCACAGTTTGTGAGTTCGAGGCCGGCATCAGGCTCTGTGCTGACAGCTCAGAGCCTGGAGCCTGCTTCAGAGTCTGTGTCTCCCTCTCTCTCTGCCCCTCGCCCACTCATGCTCAGTCTCTCTCTCTCTCTCTCTCTCTCTCTCTCTCTCAAAAATAAACACTTGAAAATTAAAAAAAATAAAATAAAAATGGAAGTGGAAGAAGGAGCCTAAAGACTCAAAGTTATTTGGAAAATGGACAAGGGGTTATTGGCCAAAGAATGCAGGTGGCCCCAGGAGTTAGAAAAGGCAAAGGATTCATTATCCCCTAAAGGCTCCAGAACGGATGCAGCCCTGAAGTCCAGAACTATGAGGTAATACATTGTGTCGTTTGAAGCCACGGTGCTGATGGCAATAGGACAGGCAGCCACAGAGCGCCGACGCAGCAGGGTGCTGACTGAGAACAGGGCTTGGAATCTCAGCACTCCGGCCTTGAACCCCAGCTCGGCCATTTATTAGTGTGGAAGGGCTCCGTAAACCCCAAAAGCCCTCCTCCCCCGTTCCAGATGCTCTCAGCACACTGCTCGCTTCTAGGACAACAACGCACAGGAATTAGATAGGAAAGACAGAGAGGGTCTGATCACACATGTGATTTCCTTTCTTTCAGTCACTGAACACAGGGGCCTGCATGCATGTTCATGGTTCGAGAAATCCTCTGAGGCAGGGAAAAGAGGAAGATCGGACCTGGCATGGACCTGCCGGCACACCCTTTCTGGAGGGAGCATGGCGGGGGGCTCGGGACATCTCACCTTCCTCTGATGTTTCTCGAAGATGAGCACGAGGGTCAGGGTCAGGCTCATGGCAGCCAGGGTCACAAGCAGCACACCTACCCAGTGGTTCCCCAGGGCAAACATCTGGCTGGTGGAGTAGATGTTAGCCCACACCACCACATAGAACACCTGCGAGAAGCCAGAGAAAGAGCGTGGTCAGGAACTCCAGTCCTGGAGTAAAGCACCTCCATTCAAAGGGAAGCACTCTTTTGGACATGTCTGATGCCCTCCTCGGAGCCAAAGAGCTCACACGGCCAGGAAGGGACTGATCGGGGTCTGTGAGAAGGAGCCCTTGTTCCCCGACCATAAGCAACAGTAGGGAAAAGAGGTTAGGAGAGCAACTATGAGGCACCTGGGTGGCTCAGTGGGTTAAGTGTATGACTCTTGATTTCGCCTCAGGTCATGATCTCATAGCTCATGAGTTCAAGCCACGGGTCCGGGTCCACCCTGACAGTGTGGAGCCTGCTTGGGATTCCGTCTCCCTCTCTCTCTCTTTCCTTCCCCTGCTTTCTCTCTCACACTCAAAATGAATAAAAATAAATTAAAAAAATAAAAAGACAGCAACTCTGAATCCTTGCTCACCTGCCTTTTATTTTTGATTTTTGATGTTTTTAAAATATTATATCAAGTTAGTTAACATATACTATAATAATGGTTTCAGTAGAATCTAGTGATTCATCACTTACACATAATACTCAGTGCTCATCCCAACGAGTGCCCTCCTTAATGCCCATCACTCATTTAGCCCATCCCCCCACCCAACACCTTACCACCAACCCTCAGTTTGTTCTCTGTATTTAAGAGTCTCATGGGGCGCCTGGGTGGCTTAGTCGGTTAAGTGTCCGACTTTCGCTTAGGTCATGATCTCGCAGTTCGTGGGTTCGAGCCCCGCGTCGGGCTCTGTGCTGACTGCCAGCTCAGAGCCTGGAGCCTGTTTCAGTCTGTGACTCCCTCTCTCTCTGACCCTCCCCTGCTCACGCTGTCTCTCTCTCTCTCTCTCCTAAAAATAAATAAAACATTAAAAAAAAATTTTTTTTAAGAGTCTCTTGTGGTTTGTCTCCCTCTCTGTTTTTACTTTATTTTTGCTTTCTTTCCCCTATGTTCATCTGTTTTGTTTCTTAAAATCCACATATGAGTGAAATCATATATTGGTCTTTTTTCTGACTTATTTCACTTAGTTCCATTCATGTTGCTGCAAATGGCAAGACTTCATTCTATTTCACCACCAAGTAATACTCTATTGTGTGTATATATATATATATACCACATCTTCTGTATCCAGTCATGAGTTGATGGACATTTGGGCTTTTTCCATACTTTGGCTGTTGTCAATAGCGCTGCTATAAACATTGGGTCACCCAGATTTTAAATAAAGCAGGAAAGGGTGGGAGGCCTGGGAGTGAGATAATTTGAGTCAGAAGTCCACAACGATCCTTCAACAGCTATGGATGGCCTTGGACAAGTTATCAACAACACACTGAGCCTCAGTTTCCTCGCCTGTAAAATGGGGATAATACCTACTTCACAGGTTGTTATAAGGGTTAATCAGACAACATATATAACAGCTCAACACTTGTTAAAGAATTAACAAATGTCAGTGATCATCCCTTTCCTTTTTCTAGAAGTAGATGTGAGAGTCAAGAGTACCATTTGCTGGGGCACCTGCTGGCTCAGTCAGCTGAGCATCTGGCTTCGGCTCAGGTCATAATCTTGAGGTTCGTGGGTTTGAGCCCCACGTCAAGCTCTGTGCTGACAGCACAGATTCTGTATTGATTCTGATTCTGTGTCTCCCTCTCTCTGCCCCTCCTCTGCTCACTCTGTCTCTCAGTCTCAAAAAAAAAAGAATAAACATTTAAAAAAATTTAAAGAGTCTATTTGACCATTTACATATACAGAGAAGTGGCAAATCAGAATGGCTAATAGCACAGGTGCTGAAACCACATTGCCTGGGTTCAAGTACTGATCTGGCCACATATGCCTGTGTGTGTGTGTGTGTGTGTGTGTGTGTGTGTGTGTGTGTGTGTGTACACAGACATTTATATGTATGTGTCTTCATGAATGTACACACACACACACACACACACACACACACACGTTTATAGACACTCATGTATTTAGAATGAGAGCTGGAATGGACCTACCTGTTGAACAGACGGGGAAACCAAGTCCCAGAGAGAAAACAAGTCACTTTTTTTTAGCATTTTATTTATTTTTGAGAGACAGAAAAAGTCAGAGTGCAAGCAGGGGAGGGGCAGAGAGAGAGGGAGACACAGAACCCGAAGCGGGCTCCAGGCTCTGAGCTGTAAGCACAGAGCCCGACGTGGGGTCATGACCTGAGCCGAAGTCGGACGCCCCTCAGAGGAAGGCAAGTCCTAACCAAAGCCGGACATGGAGTCCAGCGGCTCAGTGGTGGGTCTGCAGAGTCCCCGCCCCAAGCCCTGCCCTTAGCAAACCCTGCCTCCGGCCTTTCCCTGGGGATCCGTCACAACTCTCTCCCATGCATCTCCTCTTACACCAAACCCAGGTCCACGTGTACCACTCTATCCCAGGCGGCCGGGCTGCCCCAAACCCCTTACCCACAGCAGCAGGCTCCAGAGCACAGTGCCCGTATTCAGCAGGGTGAGAAGGGGCGGGCAGGGTCGGTGTGAAGCCCCTCCCTCCTTACCACAGCGAAGGCCAGCCGCATGGGCCTGGAGTTGTAGATGATGTACCGCCTCACTTGGGGCTCCAAGAGGGCGCTTTCGGCCAGGCTCCTATACTGGTCGGTGGGGACCTGCGTGGCCGTGCAAGGGGAAGAGACCAATCAGCCACCGAGAGCCACTCCCACCTCCTTCCTGCACGCAAGCATGGCGTTTCCAGCTCATGGGACTATCATGTGGGAGGGGTTCAGGCACCTTCTAGGCTGCCCCAGAAGGCGGCCTGAGGGGCTCGGAGCCCTCAGAGTGGTAATCACAGAATGCAGCCCTCAGCTCAGGAAAGGACGGGTGCCCCTGGGGAGGTGGGGTAACTCGAGACCCAGGAGGACGTCCTTGGGGGGCTGGGGAGGACTTAGGACTTGCAGCCCAAGGCTCAGGACCTCGCTGCCGACCCAGGAGAGCCTAACAGTGAAGGCACAGGCCCTAGAGTCAGTAGGCTGGGTCCCAACCTCAGCCCTTCCATTCCCGTGCCAAGTAGCCCACTTCTCTGAGCCTCAGCTGGCTCATCTGTAAAGTGCAGGTAACAAGAATATGGACTTGTAGGGTGGTGTGCATAAGAAATGATGTGACACATATGCAATATTGGCCTGTGTGTTATAAAATAAGTATACAAATACCATGTATATATACATACAGACATTTCTGGGGGGCCTCCGTTATTACTTTGACAGATGTGCGTGCATGTGTACACTGGCCCAGTGCGGGTCCATACTGAACGCCTGACACACAGGAGCCAGCACAGCACTGCAACACCAATTACTATAAATACAGCCCAGGGTACCAAAAACTCGCATCTTCCTGCCCAAACGAAAACGGCGTAGCACATAACGGGCCTGTGAGAGTGGGCTGCTCAGGACAACAGAAATGAACCATTGAAGATGATATTGCGGAACATGCTAGAATAATACATAGACTGTTTTCCTCGGTTAAGAAAACCCCCATCTGAAGACAACCACTGAAGAAAAATGTTCTTTTGTACAAAGGCTGACGGGAAACGTGGCGTGATAAACCAGCCATTGTGCGGACGCGGGGTTAGTACCATCGACGTGGAAAGTTTCCCTTCAAATGATAAAATGCTGATTTAAACAATAACACAATTCAATTTGAAAGAAGTAAACTCTAAAGTCTTCAGGGCAAAACGAGCAGTGCATCTTTCCTGTCCAGGCTCAGTCCGCCGTAGACAGTGTGGGGGATCGCCTGGGAAGGCTGGGGGCTTGGGAAGAGAGAAAGACAGGCCTCGGGTACTTTGTAATAATAGCAACGCCAATAATTTATGGAACGTTTACTGTGTGCCAGAGACTGTGCAGCTATTTCTCAAACATGCTTTCACTTCCTCCTCATAAACACCCTATCTGACAAGTATTAATATTGCCCTCATTTAAGAGAGGATAAAACGGACACCCAGAGAGGTTAAGTCACCTGATGAAAGTCACACAAGCAGTGACCGGCAGAACTGGGTTTGCGTCCAGACCTCGGGATCTGAGAAGCCGATGCTTCAAAGTACTGCACGATTATTTAATAAATTCATGTCCCTTTCCTTGGAATATACAGTTCCCTCTCCTAAAATGCCCTTCCTCCTGTCTACCCAGCCAACCCCTACTTTTCCTTCAAGATCCCAGATCAAGTCCCTGCTCTTCTGTGACACTTTAACCCGCTGCTCCCGAGGGCAGGGGTTTAGACCCCAGGTGGTCATTTTCTCCCGTGAGTGTCATCGATGCCTGTCCATGCCTCGCCCGTGGCGTTCATAGCCTGCTGTCCTGGTCTGTCTGGTGTGAGTCCGTCCCCCGCACTGGGCCCTGCGAGCAGTGTGAGCGCAGGCGCTGGGGCCGGGTGGCCTCTACGGTAGCCAGTGCCTGCACAGCGCCTGGCAAACAACGAGCACCCCCAAATGCGCACCTGTTAAGTGAAGTAACTGGGAGGAGGGGACACTTCTAATATGTCTTCCTTCCACCTCCCACCATACGGAGCCCAGAGTACGTGTTTAACGAGTGTTCTGTGGACAAGTGGGTGACGGGACAGTCGGACGGGCAGGCAGGTGGGTGGCCAGAAGGAAGGGGAAACGGCAGGGTCTCCGTAAAACCCGCGCTCACCTGAATGCCCCAGGTCTGCAGCTGCTCTTCTGCGGCGCCCAGGTCGAAGGCAACGGGCGCACAGGTATTGTCGATCCGGAGAACCGTGAGGACCTGGCCATTGCGGAGCTCTGAAAGCAGACCAGAAGCTTCACCTGGCTGAGCGAACACCACCGTAGACGAGCCCGGAGCCTGATGGCATCACCTCCTCTGGCCACGAGAACCTTCTCAGGGCAAGGAGGGACCTGGTGGTGGTCCTCGAATCCCCATGCGAGAAGGACTGAACTGGACCAGAAACCCCTGCGGGGGCAGAGCTGAGACCAGAGTGTGGACACGATGCAAGACCCTATAAAGGAACGACTTGCCAAGAAATGAGAGCTGTCCAGACAAAGAATTGGAAGTAGTGAGCTCCCCATCACAAAAGATATTTTTTTAATGTTTATTTATCTTGAGAAAGAGAGAGAGAGAGCCAAGAATGAGCAAGGCAGCTGAGAGAGCAGGAGAGAGAGAATCCTAAGCCATCAGCGTGGAGCCCGATGCAGGGCTCGATGTCACAAACTGAGATGGCGACCTGAGCCAGTCAACATTTGGACGCTTAACCAACAGAACCACCCTGGCGCCCGAAACAAGGTATTTAAGCAGACCATACAACTAAGTACATGGAGAAGGCGATGTTTCAGACATTGGTATGGGCACCGCCACAAAGGAAGGTCACCTGAATATTACATTCCCAGAGGGTTCCGTCTACTGCAGCAGAAGCACAAACCCCCAAACATGTCCCTGCCGTGCTGCCCAGAACCCATGTCCCTGGTGAAGGAGAATCAAGGTGACAGACGGAGTGGGAGTGGCTAATCCTCTGGCCTGAAATAGGGGGTTTCTCCTGGACTGTCAGGGGAGGGGGCGATGTAATCACAAGGGTCCTTAAAAGCGGAAGAGAGAGGCGGCTGAAGGGTCAGGAGGGATGTGAGTGCGGAAGAAAGGGACAGCAACGGAACACCGCTTCCTCTGAGGTGGAAGAGGGTTCATGAGTCAAGGAGTATGTGTGGCTTCCAGAAGCTCAAAACAAATTCTCCCTGAGCACCCAAAGGAAGGCAGCCCGGCTGACACACGAGCTGAAGCCCGCGTCAGACTTCCGGCTTCCAGAACCGTCAGAGGACGGATCTGTGTTTGGCCAGCCTCTGTGTGGGCACAGAAAACAGAGACGCGGACTTACTGGCCACCGCTCCCTAGGGTGTCTGCTACTCACTTGACATTTCAAAAGCGCCGACTGGATGAAGTGGAACCTCACAAAAACACACATCGACTCAGCCTGGCCACAAGGCAGGCAGGACGGCGACCAGGCCAGCCCAGTGAGGGCCGCTGGAGTGAAAGCCCCTGGGGACTGAGACCCCCTCAGGCCCAGGAGGATCAGCCAAGGAACGAAGCCAAATCCACCTTCTGCTCCCAGGAGAGAGACTCTGGACCGAAGGATCAAGATCTCCTTCTACCACAGCAAGAGGTCCCGTGACCCACCAGGGTTAGCATCGCAGGGTTAGGGGTGCGCAGGGGAGGGGGGACCCCAGTATTCAGCCACATGAGGCTGGGGACTGGATATGCTGGCACACATCCTGTGGGCGAGGCTTAGAAAACGAGGCAGCATGGAAAAGACGAAATCACAAATCTGCTGGCCCAAACCTCCTGTCACATGAGCCTGGCTCTAGGCAATAGGTGAGTCTATTATTTTTTTTTAATGTTTATTTATTTTTGAAGGAGAGTGAGAGTGTGTGAGGGTGAGGGGCAGAGAGAGAGGAAGCCACAAAATCTGAAAAAGGCTCCAGGCTCTGAGCTAGCTGTCAGCACAGAACCTGACGTGGGACTCAGACCCACGGACTGTGAGATCATGACCTGAGCCAAAGTCAGACGTTTAACTGACTGAGCCACCCAGGAGCCCCTGAGTCTTTAAAGCAAAATGACCAGGGCCACTTTCCTGGGAATTCCTGCCCCACCCCCCGACCCCCATTCTCTCCACCTCCTCACTCAGCCCCTCTCTGGGCCCTGCCAGCTGCACCAACAAAATGTCTCTCAACTCCAAGCACCTCCTGACATTTACACCGCACCCCAGGCCAGGCTACCTTCACCTCTCCCTTGCACCCTTGTGGCAGCCTCCTCGTTGGTTTCTCCAAGTCTACCCCACCCACTTACAATGCATTCTCCAGCCGGCATGCAAAATGCACGATACCAATGCTCTCAGTAAAACTTTCAATAGCTTTTTGGTGCTCTACCGACAAAAAACCAACCTCCTTACCACGCTCGCCCAGCCCTCTGAAGAACCAGCATCCTGCCAAACTCACCTCGAGCCATTCCGCTTCCTTCTGTGTCTTGCCACGCCAGCCTCCTTTGTACTTGGAACAAGCCGTGTTCATTCCTACCCCAGGACCTTTGCAAATGCTGTTCCCTTTCCCTAGAACACTTCCCTTGGGCTTCACCCAGTGAAATCCTATTCATCCCATTCATTGGTATTCCAGCTCATTAACCATCTCCTCAGGGAGTCTTCCTTACACTATACCCCTAACAGATCAAATTCTTCCATTAAACCTACTCAGAACTGCTCTTCGAAGCCAGCCGTACATATTCAATGATAAGTACACGTTTGCAATGATTTGCTTAGATATGTATTCAATTAACTGATTAAAGTCTATCCCCCAGTGTGGGAGCCTATGTCCTCCACGTTGGTTCTGCTCACACTGAATCCCAGAGCTGGGTTCATACCTGGAATACAGTAGGCACTAAATAAATGTCTGATGTATAAATAAATCGATATGACAGAACTCTGGTCCCCAACCCCAAATAGAGTCCTTTTTTCATGTCCTGAGGTATCACCTGTCATCTCAAGAGTGACAGAACATTGGACACCTTGCCAAAAAGAACTTTATTTGCTTTCCTCTTCTTCTTCTTCTTCTTTTTTTTTAAGTTTTTGCAAGAGGGGAGGGGTGGGGAGGCAGGGAAAGCATAACCTAGACCGCTAGCTCTAGGAGTCAAAGTGTGGCCCAGCCTCTCACCCCCAGAGTGGCCTCCAGGAAGTGATCTAAATCCCCGGCCTGCTTCCTCGCTTAGAGGAGGTTCATATCCACCACACACAGTTTTTCAGAGATGAGGAAAATAACCGCCCAGAGAAACACGGGTGTTAAATAACTGGCTATTGTTGCCGATTTAAAAGCAAGCTTGTTGGGGACACAAAAGTTGCAATAAAGCTACCCATGCATGGCTTTAGTTGGATTCCTTCTTACCCTCCCACTTCTACTCCAGAAAGGATTTAAGGTGGCTTTATAAAAATAAAATATGAAAACAGGCACCTGGGTGGCTCAGGTGCTTAAGCATCCAACTTCAGCTCAGGTCATGATCTCGTGGTCTGTGAGTTTGAGCCCTGCATCAGGCTCTGTGCTGACAGCTCAGAGCCTACAGCCTGCTTCGAATTCTGTCTCCCTTTTTCTCTCTCTTCCCCTCCCCCACTTGCATTCTGTTTCTCTCTCAAAAATAAGGACAAATAAAAAATAAAACATGAAAAGATAAAATTATAAAATCAGATTTAAATATAAAGCAAGCATGGGGCACCTGGGTGGCTCAGTCAGTTAAGCATCCAACTTCAGCTCAGATCACGATCACAGTTTGTGAGTTCAAGCCCCCGTGTCGGGCTCTGTGCTGACAGCTCAGAGCCTGGAGCCTGCTTCAGATTCTGTGTCTCTCTCTCTCTGTGTTCCTCCCCTGCTCCTGCTCTCTCTCTCTCTCAAAAATAAATAGATTTTAAAAATAATTTAAAAAATTTTTAAATAAAAATAAGCAAGTGAGAAAAACTAGACAAAAAGAAAACAAAGGCAGAAATGAGTCTGAATAAGGTAAAATGAGAATAGCTTCTAAGTACTGAGACCACACCAAGCACAAAGCTTGGGCTTCAGAGTCCTAATCTCGTTGCATCCTCCGAGAGCCCTAAAAGGTGGATGCCATCGTCACAGAAAAGGGAACAGAGCCTCTGAAGGGTGCATAGACCTGCCCGAAGTCACCAGAGGAAATGAAAGTAAGAAAGGAGCAAAGGCAGTGCCCAAAACCCAGCCGGTCACGCCAGGTGGGTCGCGGACCAGAGCCCCATTTCACGGCACAGCACAGAGAAACCACGCAGACCAGGACGCTGGGCACAGAGGACGCCTGCGGCCCTGCCCTAGCTCTCTGCACGCCGACCAAAGCGCTGGTCCGAGCAATGCAAAGATTCTTCACGCTGACTTTGTTTGCCTTTCAAACCAAGTTCCTGGATTCTTGGCAATAATCTCTCTCATCTGTTCCTTAGAGTGGGAACAGCAAGTCTCTACTTAGAATACTTTTATTACACCTAGATAAGAAGAACTTGAAAAGCCATCAAGGGACTGTGCACACACACGTGTGAGTGCACATGTGTGCACATGTGTGCATGGCGAGGAGCAATTTCCTACAAAGCAGCAAGAACTGGCTTGCCAAAAGCCAGTGGAGCGATGTCTTCAAGTTCTAAAGGAAAATTATTTCATTCCACTTCATCCTACTGGGGTGGGGGGGTTTGTGCGCATGTACGTGTGTGTGTAAATTGTTTGCCCAAAAGCAGGAGTAATAGAAGAAACCCTTGTTTCTAAGCAGTCAGGTTTCAAATCACCTAAGTAACCAGCAGCAATTCAAAATGCCTACGCCCAGATACCCGTCGTTCTGTTTATTCAACAAAATAGGTGCTGAGCATCTACGACGGGCCGAGGCTGGGCTAGGTACTGCAAATGCAGGAACGAACGGGATCACACAGCCCCTGACCTCGTGAGACTTACACCCTGGTAGGGAAGCTGGACATTCAGCACTTTATTACACGGGTCATCACAGACTATGGTAAGTGCTGTGGAGAGAAGCAGGAATGTCTCGGGGAGTCCTGGCTGAGGCTGGGGTATCAGGAGAGAACTCCCTACAGAAGGATATCTGAACTGAGCTCTGAAGCAGGAATGGAAATTAATCAGAGGAAAGGAGGCAGGGAAAGAGCATAACAAGCCGGAGAAACAGCAGGTGCAAAGGCCCTGAGGCAGGACAGCATGGCAGGAACAGAGAACAGGGGTAGCAGGAGCCACTAAGGCGGGCCTTGCAAGCCAGTGACAGATCTTCACACTAAGCCCCAGGGGAAGCACTAAAGCAGAAAGTGACATATCTGTTCTATATTTTTAAAAGGTGCCTCTAAATGCCATGTAAATGGAAGAGGCAAGAAGTAGAGATCATCTAGGAAGATACAGCAGGGATCCAAGCCGAAGGTGACAGTGACTTAGTCTAACAAAATGGTGACAGAGAGAATGGGGAGAAATGACAGACTGGCCTAGAAATGTATCCTAAAATGCCCACCCCGAGCTAAAGGCTCTCCTGTGCCCTCCCCTTACCTCCCCTCCCCTCCACTGTGCTATGTGAGTCCAGCCCAGCATCGGGGGAGAGGAGGAGGGAAATAAAGGGTCATGACCTTACCTTGCCCCCAGCCCAGGGGACTCCCTCCAGGCAAGGCACTCCAGCCAGGGGAGGAGGTGGGCAAGGGGTTGGCTGCCCCGCTGGGGCCCATCTGAGGTTCACAGGCCATACCAGAGAGACAGCTGGGCTCCTACTTCCCCTTCTCGGAGCTGTGGTTCATTCTGGAGCAGCCAACTCCGCTTCTCTTGCCTTCAGAAAACAGCACAAGAAAGAACTTCAGGCCTGGGCAGGTGGGGCTTCTTGGCCTCTCCAAGGCCAAAGTCATCCCAAGACCAGAGAGAGCCACAGGAGTCTTCCCACTGACTTTGCTCTTTCCAGTCTTGCTGAGGAACATTCTCAGGAGTGAAGAGGAGGAAATAAAAACCCTCCAAGGGAGAATCGAGAACTTCCCTCTGGTCTTGGGTCTTCTCTGGCTCAGACACTCACTTGGAACTCACAAACTCACCAGGCCCCACTCCCAGGCATCTGGGAGTTCTGTTCCCTTATTCAGAGCACCCCAGGCAATCAGGCTCAAGACCAGTGCATTCATCATGGAGAGCCTTATTCATACAAGGGATCTCAAACAGCTTTCCAGAAGACATTGCAAAATACAAATGACAAAGATCAGGATGGTGGGAAATACAGATAAAAGAAAAGAGAAGAGAAGAGAAGAGAAGAGAAGAGAAGAAAAGAAAAGAAAGAAGGAAGGAAGGAAGGAAGGAAGGAAGGAAGGAAGGAAGGAAGGAAGGAAGGAAGAGAGAGAGAGAGAGAGAGAGAGAGAGAGAGAGAGGAGAGAGAGAGGAGAGAGGGAGGGAGGGAGGGAGGGAGGAGGGATGGATTAAAAATGACAACCATGAATTACAAAAATACCCAGATATTTAGGCAATCAGGGTCCCCAGCAGAGGCAGTGGAAGTTTTGGCTCAGGTTTGGACTAACCAGTTTAAACCACAGTTCTACTACCTACTAGTTATGTAAACTTGGGCAAATGGTGTCACTTCAAAAAGATTTAGCTCCCCATCCTCCCACAATGGTACCGTCCCCACAAGGCTGTCACAAAGAATTGGTGTGGTGATCTATATAAAGAACAGACAAGGGCATCTGGAACAAAGGACGCATCCCACAAATACTAGCTCTCACTGTTGCTTCTTTGAGGTTTGGCATGGTTGTCACACCTGAGCCAAGAATTAGGTTTTGGGCTTCCAGGTGGCCAAAGAGGGTGAAGAAGGCAATGCATCCTCCTGGCATTTAGCGCTAAAATATCGTGGAAACGCTTCCAAAGTCCCAGAAGTTGGGTCAGTGACAGCACAGCGGGCATGGCCATGACCCGAAGCCACTGTCATCAACAGAAGCAGAAATGTCCTTCGTGGGGATTTTCTTGATGCCACAGCAGAGTCTGCAGTGCCACGCGTTCTGGCTGGAGCCTGCATGCTTACTCTCTCTGTTACGTGTCCACCAGGTCCCTGAGAATTACCCGGCGCCGAGGAAAACCTTGCCTATGCCCCAGATGACACGCCAGCCTTCTTAACCATCTTGACGAAACATCTGGTAGAATCAGTTTTTGCTGCCATGGCTCCTGATGCTGGTGAAAACAAGGGCGCCCTGTCAGTGACACACATCTGCTTAATTCTAAGCTGGCCCGAGGGCTCACAGCCACCGCTCCGATCCCCTCAAGAGGGGAGGCTGGGGGACTCCCACACCCTCACTACCCTCCATTTCTCTGAATCTTTTAAAAGGGACCGACTACATAATTTGTGGGGCCTAGAGCATTAATGAAAATGTGGGGTCCCTTGTTCAAAAATGATGAAGAATTCAAAGATGGTGATGGCAGAACATTAAACCAGGTTGGGGCAGGAGGACTTTCTAAGTGGGGAGCCCATGTGTCTGAGCAGACTGCAGGCACCTCAAGCCTGCAGGGACTTTAAGCTCCAGAAGATCACTGGCAAGGGGGGGAGGGTGTCACTAACAAGTAACACACAGCTGCCCTGTACCCGGCTCTGAGACCACAGAGCAATGAAACGTTATGACAAAGCAACGACTTGAACACCCGAGAGCCTGGATTTGAATCCCTGCTCAGACACTCACATGTTCTGTGGCAGGGGACTTAATTCCCTGAGCCTTGCTGTCCTCGTCTGTAAAATGGATACAGGGAATCCTCCCTGGCATGGCTGCTGCAGGGATACCAAAGAGAGATACAGGCCTGACATCCAGGACCCTGCTCACCAAGCAGGAGTCTCTCCTCAGAAAGAGAGAAAACTCAGAGTCAAAGACATAAAGAGACCTGCCCACGACAGAGGTGATGGAAGCTATAGGGTCAAGAGGGGAACCCAGGCCATCTGGCTCCAGAGTCCAAGGCCATAATTCCTAAGCCCTGAGCCTCAGGACCAGGTCTGGCCACCTCTGAGCCTGTTCTTTAATGCACCTTATAGAAAAATGCGTCCAGTGAGGCTAGTCTCCCTGGCATGATGTACAACGAACTCCTGATGGCATCTGAGATGCCGCCCCTCGCCCAAGGCCTGCCCACAGCAGGCATTCCCAAAAACTGTCGCACTAACCGGTCTGTGGCACCACCCCTTACTTCCTTCCTCTTATCTTGCATGCCCCAGCCAACAACGACAGCCCAAGGAAGTCTTCCCTGCACTTGGCAATCTCTGAAGCCCTTCCCTGCCTCTCCTGATCACCTCCTGGGCCCCCGAGGCAAATATAAACCTTAGACCCATTTCCCAGGCTGTCAGAGCTTAGCAGCCTGCAGCCCAGAGAAGCTATTTGGGAGTCTCAGAAAGGGACCCGGGAGCCGGCCCTCTGTCCTCCAGGCAGGAGGGGTCACCCACAAGCTGCAGCTGCCGAGACAGCCTTCCCCTATGGAAAGTTTCCATTAGCTGTAAAATCCCACAACTTGTCTTTGAGAAGCAATCCCAGAACCCCGCTTGGCCCAATGAGCCTCCCACAAAGTCCCAATCAGGAGAAGTCAGTCATTTGCCTGAAATAATGTGTAATGGCTAAAAGGCACCTGTACAGTTGTGCCGTTTCCCACCTGTGTGACGCGGAGCAAGTCACTTAACTTCTCTCTGCCTCGGTTGCTTTACACGTAAAGGGGGATAATAATAGTAACTGAGGCTAAAAATGGTTGCGCGTGTACATCATGTAGAGCAGCACAGGGCATATAGGAATCACCGAAGGAATACACCTGTCACTATTTGTACTCCACAAACATTCCCTAAGAACCTCGAAGTGTCAGGCCCTGTGCTTTCTGACTCTTAACACCAAAAATAAAATCTTAAAGTCCTTGGTTGCCCCTCCCTGCTGGGGAACCTCATCTGGTGGGAAAGATGAACTCAGAAAGAGAAATAAGAAACAATGACTGAACTAGGCAGTCAAAGGGAGCAGGCAGAACACAGGGGGGGCTCAAAACCTTGTTGGGGGGGGAGGCTTTGCAAAGGTGGTGGTGAGGGAAGGGGCCGCCAAGCAGAGGGAGGTACAGACCAGATGCCAGGATGGGCCCAGTCAGGGCCCTTTGCGCTCACCCTGTATCCCGTGGCCCAACCCGGATGCTGCGGAGGGCGAAAGAGGTTTTGGCAACGCTGGCCAAGGGCCGACATGGACCCATCACCTTCTAGCATGTCCTGGGCTCCATTCTGCTCACCCCCGCACCAGCCCTAGGGGGCCTGGGGAGACAGAACCAGGCACCAGGGCGGAGGCAGAGCCAGGGAGTAAGCACAGCCCTGGGGCTCCAGCAACTAACTGGCCATCCACTCCCCAGTCTCCTTTGCTGACGCTGCATATTAACCGGACCTTCCAGTCATACGTCTTTTTTTAATTAGGTGGGGAGCCCCCGCAAAGGAAGATACCCTTAAGTCCCGCTGAGCAAAGGTCTCCATGTGTGCAGACAGAATGGCCAGTCTCCCCAGGAACCGTGTGCCTCACTGAGATGGATGTGAGAGAGCCAGCGAGCGAGAAAGAGCTTAACAGTTTTCACGAAACTGGAAAGCCCCAACAAAAGACCATCAGAGGGCCTGTCACAGAAGTTTCAGAGTGGGAAAGCCGTGAAAGACCATGGGTCCAAGCTCTCCATTTTGCAGACGAGGAAATTAAGACCCAGAAATGAAAGTGAACTATCCCCGGTTACAGAGAGCCAGCCCAGGATGGAGTCCGAGCAGGGCAGGGCTCATTCGGGTCGTGGATGCCCCGCCACACCTGGCCTTGGCCTTGGGCGGCTGTCTTGCCCCGGTCTCTGCCTTCAAGTCCTGTCCAGGGTCGGCTACCCCGGGTCTCCTTCACTTCGGAAATCCCCTCCCCCCATTGGCCCCCGGCCCCCAGGAGCCGCCCGAGAGCGGCTCCCACGCCCGACACGCGCGGGAGCGGGGCCCAGGGCGCGCAGAGAGCCGGGCCTCCGACCCCAGGCCGGGAGGGGACGCCCAGGCGGCCGCGCCGCTCGGATCTGGGCTCCCGCGGCCGCGCAGCCACGCGGGCGCGCGCCCCGAGCCGCGCACACTCGCCGGCCGCGCACACTCACCGCCCGCGCACACTCGCCGTCGCCGCCTCCGCCGCCCGCGGACGCGGAAGGTCGGGGCCTCCGCAGCCCCTCCGCGCCGCAGCCTCCGGCACCGGCGCCCCGCCCCGCCCGCCGCACTCCCCGGTCCCGCCCCCGGCCGGGCCGCCCCGCGCCGTCACCCCACCGGGAGGGGCCCAGAGGGTGACCTCCCTTGCATCAGCCGGGCGCCCTCCGGGACGCCGGGCAGCGCCTCCGCGCCCGCCAACCACGTGCACGCCTCTGGGGCCTCCGCACCTGGGTCTCCCGCCCGCCCATCTAACGCAGGCGCGGCCCCGGGGCAGATGGGGCGGATGAGGCAGGCCCGGGGACCAGAAACTTCCCAGCTGGTGCATCTAAACTCCTAAGAGCATCTGTTGGAGGATCAGACTACCCGAGCTCCAAGCCTGATCTGATCTGTTTTTTTATTTTTAGATCATCTCCGGTCAAGTGGTTCATCTCTCGGTGTCTTCGTTCTCTGGACAGATCGTTTCATGGGACTGAGTAAAGCTTTAATGAGACAGTCTCTATGAAGTGTTCAAAGCCGCCAGACAAGAGCTGCATGCTAAACACTGGCTGCTGCCCGCACCCCTCCCACGTGAGCCTCAGAGGGGTCTATAGGGAAACGTGGCCCCCGCCTACCCCGGGAGAGCACGAACCGCCCATGTTGTCCCATAGAGCGAGTGTGGACGGACACACGAGCTGTTCTACTATGTTGGCCACCTGCGTGTTCGTTCAACGAAGTTCCCTGGCGTTCACCTCATGCCGGAACATTCTGCCCTGCCTCCTTTCTAAGGGATACATAAATCTCCAAATATTGTAGGAAGGCTCTTTCTCTCCTTTGTCCCTCTCCCCTGGAGGAGACATGGTGGGGGAGGGGTCCCCACTGGCTCCCAGGCCTTGCTGGGATGGTACCAGCCACGGTGCCCTGTATATGCCCCAGCCTGCATTTCTACAAATGGACTTGCTGAGTCAGAATGGGTACATTTCTTATTTCAACAGATATTGCCAAATTGCGGGGGCCTCAGGCCACAGCACTTAGTTGGCTGAGTGCTCGGCCAGAGGCAGAAGTGGAGTGTTGGGGACGGTGAGCAGTGATTGAAAAGAGCGCAGGTACGGTCCAGATGCCTTCACTCACCAGGCAAGCAAAGATGCAGGCAGTAGGTAACTAGAGATGAAGTTCA
Source organism: Proteles cristata cristata (assembly GCA_017311185.1). Classification (NCBI taxonomy): domain Eukaryota; kingdom Metazoa; phylum Chordata; class Mammalia; order Carnivora; family Hyaenidae; genus Proteles; species Proteles cristata. The sequence continues at coordinate 579,705 of JAESUZ010004618.1, forward strand.
TGTATTCAGCAACAAAGGACACTGGGTGCCTGCTAAGTGCCAGGCCATTGTACTGGGCAGTCCTGAACAAGATACTCAGGATCCTGATTTGGTTTGCCTGACTTCGGCAAACACCGTGTGGGGACATGAGAGTGAGAGCCCTGTGAGATGTCGGAGCTTTACTAACTGCTGACGGGACACCGAAAGGGATCCTTGGACAGGTGTGGCCAGGTCAGCCCCTCTCCAAATCCTGCCTCTCCAAACAAGGCCCACCTCAGCATGAAGCTGGGCATCGAACTCCAGCCCCTCCTGCTAGGCTGCCTTCACTCGCGTCCCCACTGCTTGCCACCCCAGCATGAACTTAAACGTGTTGATAACTTGGTCTCCTTTGCTAGGGAGGCACAGAAGACGTGGGCCTCTGGAGTGGGCTGACGAGGCTCCACCACTTACTGGCATATGACCTTGCACAGGTGGGCACACCTCTCTGAGCTTCGGCTCCCTCCTCTATGATAAAAGGGTAACAGTATCTGCTAAACTGCGAGATGGGAAGACTTAAAGGAGATGATGGATGAATTGCTTAGCGGCAAGTCTCCAGTGGGAGAGGGCTGCGTTCCTAGACTGCAAGGCTGAGCACCTTGTGCATCCAAGACTTCAGAGCACGGTAAGTGTCGCCGCTATGGCGTGAGGGTGCAGGGGCCCCTCGTAGAAGACAGAAAGGTGGATCAAATCCAGTAAAAGGGGAGTAAAATCTAGTCAAGTTCTCAGACTTTGGTGGCAATATCTTGATGGATTCACAAGGCTCCATGTGGTAAACAAGCCCAAACCCCTCTCCACCCCCAGCCTGCCCTGACCTAGTCTTTACCAGCTCTCCCCCAACCCCCAAACCCCAAAGTCCAAGAACATAGAACATTTCTCAGTTCCTCCTACAGCCCCATGCCCTCGCTCACTTCCCATTCTCAGTGGTCTCCATTCCTCTCCATCTGGAAGGTAACTCTCAACCCCATTCCACATCTCAGGTCTCAGCTGAAAGGGCCGTCTTCTGGATACCCCTTCCTTTGCCCCATTCTCGTCAGTAGCCTTGTTTAACTAAGGCCCAACCCAGCACATGATGTGGTCATTGCTTAATGTTCCCTTCTCCCAAAAGAGAAAAAACCCTTGGTGAGTAGAGCTGCTTCTGCCCATGCTCACAGCTGTCCCTCATCACCCTGCCCTCGGGGCTCGCTACCTGCATCTGAAGTGGTGAATGAAAAGCTGTGAATGAAATCAGCTTTAGCCGCAGATAAATCCAGAAAACCACAGGCTCCAGCCAAAGCCACCATTACTCAGCAGCTGTACCCTCTGCCCTGTTGTGTTGCAAGGGTTACAGACTTGTGTCTGAGGGCCCGCCGCCGACTCTCTGGCAGCCTGGATGGGGTGAGAAGGAATGTTCTTCCCAGCCTGGCAGAATCTCCAAGTGTGGCAGCAGATGTGACACAGGGGGCTCAGAACCACTGAATGCGGCAGTGAAACACAGGGAAATTCAGTCTTGTTTTTTGAAACAGATCTCACCATTACAGATTTTCTAACTCCTTTAGAAACAGACCACTTGAAACGTTGCCACGGTCTGAACAATTTGAACTAAATAGTACATGGATTCAGGCTGGGAAGCCAGACAGACTTGGGTTCAAATCCAGATATGCCACTAATTGGCTCCGTGACCTCGGGCAAGTGATTTTATTGCCTGTGTACCTCAGTTTCCTAATGTGTAAATGGGAATAATAATATCTGTCTCACAGAGATTGTGGGAGAATTTGACCATGTATATAAAACACCTGGAATTTCTCTTGGTATAAAGTTGGTGTTAGTAAATGTGAGCTATGTTTATTTTCTTAATGCTTATTTACATTTGAGAGAGACAGAGCACCAGTGGAGGAGGGGCAGAGAAGGAGGAGACACAGAATGTGAAACAGGCTCCAGGCTCTGAGCTGTCAGCACAGAGCCGGCCGTGGGGCTCGAACTTATGGACCGTGAGATCATGACCTGAGCCGAAATCACTTAACTGACTGAGCCACCTAGTAAATATGAGCTATTTTTAAAAACATTTCCTAAGCATGTCCTGCAGAATTTTCATTTCCATTATGTTGATTGGAACTCCTGGACGCCACACTGCACAGTGGGTCCACTACAATATATACACAATATAGGTCAATGGCGGGTGAGAGCTTGGAGCTAAACACACAGCTGTCCTTGTCAGGAGGTGTGCAGGCAGTAAGACAAGTCACATGCTGTTTTTCAGGAAACTAGGTCAAAACCAAAAGCAATACTCTGAATTCCTGTCGGGAAGGCCTGGAGTGTCAGGGATCTGTTTCTACACTGCGTCCAGAAGACGAGACCCAAGGGCAGGTATGAAGAGAATAAAACGGGGCGAGGCCTCAAGAGGAAGAACATCTGGTTGGGAGAGGAGGGAATGGCAACTGGAAGTACTCAGGCTTTTGGGGGGCCCGCAGGGGCTCAGCCAGTTAGGTGTCTGGCTTTTGATTTCAGCTCGGGTCATGATCTCAGGGATCGTGGATTTGAGCCCCAGGTCGGGCTCTGGGCTGACAGCAGGGAACCTGCTTGGGATTCTCTGCCCCTCCCCCTGCTCATGCATCCGCACATGCTCTCTCTCAAAATAAATGAACACTGAGAAAAAAAAAAAAAACCGTACTCAGGCTTTTAACTAGAAAGCTCCACCCTCTGGTATTTGTCTTTAAAAACCGTACAAGCTGATGGTAGCCAGCCCACTAATCATGTTCTTGAAACAGCCAGCCTCGCTCCTCCCCTAATATTTTCAGCTCCTGCCACATTCCAGAATGTTGCCACTGTTCCCTTTGTTATCCTCAAGTAGAAGAAGGGAGGTTGTGTGCCTCCTGACCCTCCCAAGCCCACTCGTGCCCATTGCTCATCCCCTCCAAGCACAGTGAGCTATGGCCTTGAACTGACGATTGGCCCACAAGACAGTGTCATTTGAAGTTTTTCAAAAGCCAGAGAAGATAGATGTTGACTTGATCCCGCAGCTTCCTCTTCCAGAACCACTGGCCAAATCTCTCGGAAGAGAGTGTGCCTCTCCTGCCTCGTAAGGCCGGTCTACGCAGGCGTAGGGGAGCAGGAGGGAGGAAACCTTGAACTGACTGCCTCTTAAGGCCAAGGCCGGCCTACGCAGGCGAAGGGGAGCGGGAGGGAGGAAGCCTTGAACTGCCTGCCTGCCGTGGAAGCCCTTTCGGGAATTTCAGAGCCACTGAAGCGACAGGAGCAGTTGAGAGGACAAGACACTCGGAGGTCTCACGAACTACCCCCAAAGGAAAGAAAAAATAGGAAAGGTGAAAGAGGTGGAGCACAAAAGACTCACGGGAGCAGGTTCTTTCCACTGAGCGGCTTTCATGGACTTCCGGTGCCGTCAGTCTTCCCGCGCGGAAGGCCAAGTGTGCCAAGAACGCGAGCTACAGGCTTTGAAGCTTTAGGAGGCTGAGTACCCCGCCCACCACAGTCTTCGGGAGAAGCCTGGACACTGGGCACCGTGGGTTTTCCTTCACAGCCTTCAGTCCAATCCGGTTGGACTTGATACCCACTCTGTGGCCTCCTTGCTCTGTGACCCTGAGCATTCTCTAAGCCTCTCAGGGCCTCAGCTCTCCCATCCCTGGGAGTAAGATCTTGTGCCTAAACTGCAGGGCTGTCGTATGGTTACACGAGTGCCCAAACACAGGCTCCCTCACCTGAAGCGTGCTGAGATTCCGTGACTGGCCTTGGACCAACTGCCTCAGCTTTCAGCAACTCAGGTTGTTTTCCACCCACGTGGGAATGGCACACCTTCAGGGAATCTGTAGATATTACACACAAGGTCTATCTGTAAGCTGTTTTATGCCTTCTATCAAGGAGAATGTAGGTCTGAGCTATGGCAACAAATAGAATGGCCAGAGTTCTGTGCTTCGGTAATGGACAGTACTGAGGGCATCCTTCTCCTAGACAAAGGGCTCACGTGACATGAAATTGGCCAGAGGGGCGTGGCTGGCTCAGTCGGTATAGCATACTGACTCTTAATCTCAGGGTTCTAAGTTCAAGCCCCACACTGGGCATGGAGCCTCTTAAAAAAATGTAAATAAACATTAAAGAATTTTCTTTTTTTTATGTATTATTTATTTCTAGGAGAGAGAGAGAGAGAGACAGTGTGAGCAGGGGAGGGTCAGAGAGAGAGGGAGTCACAGACTGAAACAGGCTCCAGGCTCCGAGCTGGCAGTCAGCACAGAGCCCGACGTGGGGCTTGAACCCACGAACTGCGAGATCATGACCTAAGCCAACGTCAGACGCTTAACCGACTAAACCACCCAGGCGCCCCCATTAAAGAAATTTTTTAACAAAAAAAAAATTAAAAAAAAAAAGAAAAAAAGAACTTGCCCAGTGGAGCGATTAGTTTAGGAGTTGAGAGCTGTAAAGAAAAGAATCACGTAGGTGAGGAACATTAAAGGGGCAATAACATATGCTCAGTGTCAAGCACATCCAGCAGTTTAGCACAGATTCCTGGCTAGACTGCCAATCTTGATCTTGGCTCTACCACGGCTCATCCTTGCAACTCTGTCTCATAGCCTGCAAAATAATGCTGTTTAAAAAAATAAAAATAAACAAAATAAAAGTTGCTTTGAGGAGAAGTTAGTATAAATGCAAAAGTTCTTAGGACATCAGCCAGCATGAAGAAAGCTATTAACAGCTGTAGATGTTTTTTACTCACCCCATTTCCAAAACACCCGCCCTGGGCAATCCCGTCTGACCCCCTTGCGGTTAGGCTGGCCCATGTGACCTATGCTTGACAGTGGGCTGGGAACTAGCGCGTGCCAGTTCAGGACTGACGTGTGCAAGGTGCGTGTTGGCCAACTCTCCCTCCCCCACCATCAGGGAACCCAGGCGCTAGGATGGTGGGGTGGCAAAGGGCAAGTGCACGGAGTCACTGCGTCACCGCGTGGGCGACAGCTGCTCTGCAGTCGCCAAACGTGTGTCCAACGTGAAGGAATCAACTTGTATTAAGCCACTGAGATTTCAGAGTGTATCCTGTCCTGACCAGCTCTTACTGGAGGTGAAAATATGATTAGGATCAGAAAAGGACAAGCAAATTTTAGAAAAGGAGGAAACATTTGCTGAGCACCCGGAGTGCTCTAGGTATCAAGGGTAGTACCTTGTTTTTTTTTCTTAATAATTCTGTTGTTGCTGTAGAAGAGTGGTTCTTAACTGGGGGTGGTCTGGACCCCCAGGGGACGTCTGACAGTGGAGATACTTTTGGTTGTCACAGCTGAAGGGCTACTACAGGCATCCAGTGGGTAGAGGCCAGGAACACTGCTGGATGACCGTGTGTAGATGAAAAGCACAGCCCTGACGCTGACCCTGGGACAAGCACCAGTTTCCTCGATCTTCCAGACATCTGTGTGTACGTACAGGCACACGCATACCCTCTTAATGCTCAATGGGAACGAATCACACGCACGCTCTTCTACACGTGTGTATCTTTATGTTCGTTCCATGACAGAACCAACCCTACCTGCCTTAGTGTCAAAGAACCAGACATGCTAACTTCCCATGTTAGGACACAATGAAGGTCTTCCCCAATGGTGCTTTTAGAACATCTTAGTCCTGGTCCCTCTCTGGCCCCACTCCCAGAGATCGACAGATTCAACTACGCCGAGGGCCTGAGCACCCACCATTCTCCCTGAGTACCGTCCAGCTTGAAGGCTAGAGCCAGTCCCTCATCTGTGCCCTCGCTCTCACGGCATCTTTTGCCCAGAAGTCTCCAGTCTCGCTCCCTTTATTCCCCCTTCCCCACCAGCATTTAAACATGTTCTCCCCTCCTGCAAACCGCCTCCCCCATCAGCCACTACTGCCACCCTTCCCCCTTCTAGAACAGCCAGGTTTCTGCACTCATTCACGTTACATTCAGCTCATTCTCCAGACCATCTAGGTTCCTCTCCGCTAGACCAAGCTCTTAACTTTTCACATCTCACCTTTGCTCTCAATTGAACCTACATCACACCCCTTTTTAAGTACTTTCTTATGTTGCTTCTGCCACTTTACCAACATTCAGCTGGTTGGCCGGAAGTGAAGAGTCAAGCAAAAATGTACGCAAGTACAACCCTATTAATCCAGAATGAAAACACCAGTGGCAACCAGGTTAGAAACCGGGTGTAAACCAGTGAATGCAGCTGCTGCTTCTCCATGGTCCCCCAGTTTGGGAAATCTGTCCTGGTGGTAGGCACAGGTGTGGGGTTTGCTGTACTCAGTGACAGCAAGAGCAAAGTCCTAACAAAACTGGGCACGGTGCGGAACACGTTAGGATGGAGATGTTTATTACAGATCCAAATCAAAATAGCAAATAAGCAATTTGACAACTCTAGAGTTCAGGAGAGAGAAGGTGGGTATAAATTTGCATCTTTAACATAGATGCCATTTAAAGCCATGAAAAGTAGGTGGATTTCAACAAGGGAATGAGTGTAGACAAGTCCAAGAACAAATCCCTGGGAAAAGAGGAGCTGGAACTAGCAAGAGACAAAGGAGGGGCCGGGTAGCACATCACGGCACAATAAAGCTAAGAAAGTGGTTCTGGAAGGAATAGTCAGACCTGTCAAACAGGACTGAAGGTCACGTAGGAAGACTGGACCTCTCAATCTGGTCATCACTGACCTTGACATGCGGTTTCAGTGGGCTGGCAGGCTGACAGGAGTGCTTAAACAGTAAAAACTGGACACGCTCGTATAGAAAACTCATGAAGAATTCTACTCTAAAAAAGAACAGAAACTAGAGACGGACGTGGCCTGAGACCAACCCATCCTGAATCATATGTGATTTCTTTAAAGGGCATTTAATTCCCTCCTACTAGTTCAGAACAAGGAAGGAAATCCCATTATGCTGTCCTTCAACTGTTTTCATCTACTAGAAATTATTTTGCAGCCAGACTTTCGGCTAATAGAGAGCCACAGAGCACTGAACTCTTGAGAGTGGGCATGAAGTTCCTATATAGGCACTACGTGTATCACGTAGCCCAGTAGGGAGGAAATAGGGCTCGATAACTGGCCCAAGGCCGCCCCAGTAGATAAAAGGCAGACTGAAGACTCACTAGTTGGATGCTGTTTTCAAACTAGTGGGTTGGGTAAAATCACAAGTGATTTCCTTCCTGCTAAGATACATACATTTTCTAAGTATGCGTGCAAACGTGTACGTGATATGTGTGCTAATTTAATTTCCAAAGTGAAATTCTGCACAACATCTGCGTCAGAGTGCACTTTGCATTATCAAAAGGGATGAACCAGAGAGAGGGAAAATGCATGACAAAGTCTTTACTTTTAAATGATGACCAGTACACCAAGTATCACGACGTAACAAGTTCTTGAATTCTATCAGCTAGTAATTTTGATTAGGAGAAACTAAAAGCAGCCCAAACAATTATACTAGTATTTATTGTTCTAACCCTTAGCCAGAAAAGACTCGTTTAAGGCTGGCTGCTGCTTCACACAAGTTACAAATAACTATTTACTACTTTTTCATAGATAAAGCCCCTGACCTTTAAGAAAGCTATAGGGAAAAAAAAAAAAATATTTAATCCCTTTCTTTCTTCAAAAAAAAAAGTTTGTTTTTGTTTACTACATCTAAGAAAGAAAAAGTATGGATATATATGTTGCTCAGGCTAAAAGGCATAGGAAACAGACAACATACACACGTTAAATTTCTAAGAAATATGAGGGAAAAGGAGAAAGATCTTTGGATAACCTCTAAGTCTGTACAAAGGAGCTAGATCTGCTATTCTCCAAAAAATGAAGGGACCTACTATACGACACACACAAATAATCTAATGCCTTTCCACAAGAACGTAACTCCAGCTTTGCCAAAGCCTCATAAGCAGGAAGGCACCTAAAATGCCGACCCGCACGCAGAGCTGCTCCTTCGTCCCCTATCCGTTTATGCGGTAGTTTTCGTGGATTTCTGGCCGGATGTCACAGACAAAGGCCAAGAGGTTAGCCAGGACTTCCTCCCTGTTCTGCTGGAAGTAGGTCTGCAGGATGGTCATCTTCTCCTGGGTCTCCTTCTCCACCTCGGTGCTGCAGCTGCCGTGGGAGCCCAGAGCCTGCAGTCGGGGGCAAGGACACACAGGAAGGTCAGGTGGACGTGCTGGTTGGCGCAGCCTCCTTAGCGCTGGGGAAACCTAGTCTCATCGGTGAATACAGAGAATTGGTGACAGGCAATGTGACCTCGCGACTGAAGAGTATGTGGGAAGGTGGTGTGACCAGTTAGTGGGAACAAAACAACAGACGCAACCCCTTTGGTGGCCAACCTTCAGACATCTATGAGGAGGTACACCACTCAGAAATCACCCCGGGGAGCAACCCATTCCCCCCTCTATAGAGCCTGATGCACCGCCTCACCCGAAGCCTGGGAAGAACCTAAAGACCCAGTAACCCGGGACTGGTGAGGCAAAGCATGGTGCCCGCACACCAGACAACACTGTGGCTAAAGAAAAGCAGATGTGTACAGAGTGAGCTGTAACAAATGCAGTTTAAGAGGAAAAGAACAAGCTATAAAATGGTGTCAGTGTGGTTAGTAAGTGTGTTTCCTTGTGTGGTGTTAAAAGGGAAAGATATCATTGATGTTAGAGAAAAAAAAAACCCTCTTAAAAAATTAAACACAAGGGGATGCAATTCAGGAGGAACCCACAGTTTACATTAACCAACACTGGTTAGCGTTCTAGCTCTTATACTCGGCAGTGGATTCACCAGCATTATGAATACATGACATCTTTTCTTTCAAACACAATATTCTAGAAGGATATACAAGAAACTACTAACAGTGACGGTCTCTGAGGAGGAGTGTAGGTCTGGGTGGGAGGAAGACTACTTTGCTGTTGCCCTATTTTACTGCTTGAATTTGTTATCATTCGTGTCTTACCCCTTTGAATTCCATCCACAATTTAACACACATGGCCATCCGTAAAGGAAGATAAATTTCCTTTATCTTCACAGTATGGCTGGCTTTTTGTCAGGTGTATGCCTACTTGATCAGAATGAGACCTATCAGGTTCTTGAGGACAAAACTATTTTGGATATGATCCTTTCTATCTCCTAACCTGTCCCTACCTCTTCACCGATACATTAACAGCTATTGGCCTTCCTGTCTATATGCCCACTACAGTGTGTAACAAGAAAGCGTTCTCTCACGTGTTACTTCTTCTTCCAAAACCTACACGGAAGCCAGCCCTCCCCTTTCACAGATGAGGAAACCCAGGCTCAAAGAAGTCAAAGTGAACATGTAAGGATTCAAACCCAAGTTCCCTGAGTTGAAACTTAGGAGACTCTTCATACTGTACTATAACTGTTCACATTAGCAGGATAAGGGGCCATCTCATATTAGCTCAGTTGCTAACTCATATTTTGAAAGGTCCAAAACCCCACTGCGGGGGAGGGGTAGGAGAGGGGACATCACCTCTGTTCTGTGCATATACACCATACGCCCAGCCTCAATAAGCGTCACGAAGCCAAAGGGGTCACTGTGAACATGGCTGGAAACCTCAGAGCTCATGCTTACGCCACAACGCTGACCCTGGCTCTAAGTAACTGCAGTGCAGATGTAAAACTAAGACGAGGCGGCTGCCCTGACGGCAGTATTCTCACACTGTGTGGTGGGCGGTCTGGTGGTTTACAGCCCCAATCTACCCCATTCAAGAGCTGGCGACGTTTTCAGTTTTAATAGCACTGCAGCCACCCAGTGCAAGGACGAAAGGAACTTTTGCTACTTACTGCTCAGAGGGAGATGTGCCTCGGGCCCAGGGGTGTGTGTGCCTGGACACCCAGTGAAGGCCACACGGGAGAATGCGAGAAGGAAGCCCACAAAGACAAGGGCAGAGTTGAGCAATGGAAATAAAGTCCTGAGAGCATCATTTAAGCTCCTGTATCAAAATAAAGTTAGCCTTTTGCCTGGGTTTTTAATTACACAAGCCAATAAATTCCTTTTCCTTAAAGCCAGTTTGAACTGCTGTTACCTGACAGTCTCCTTTCTCTGTGAAGCCCTCCCCCATCCTTTCCCCTCTCCAGAATTGTCCCTCCTTTGGGATCTGTCGCTGTACTATGAGCATGCAGCGTGGGCTGCCTGGCCCAGCCTGTGCTACTGCTAAGTGCCTCTACTCTGCTGACGTGGGGCTCCGTCTGCTTATGGTCACTGAGCTCTCTCACAGCTGGGGCTCCGCCAGACTTGCATTTTATTGCTGACTCTCCCCGACCAGCAGACTCTAGCAGGTAAACTCACGAGGCAGGAACCATGTCGCTTTCTGTTCACAACTGACCCCCTAGCATCTGGCACAGGTTAACAGATTTAATAGATATCTGTGAAATGACTAAGTGAAGACCAGGGTTCAACGTTAATTAAAAACTCAGCCTGAGCACTCAATAGACAAATCTTCACATTTCTCCCAAAAATCACAATCTCCAAGCTATGCTGGATATTTCGAGAGCCTGGGGAAAAGGGAAGAAGAAGAAAGCCTCGGGGAACTAAAGCAGTAATGAAAATAAACCAGGCCCACCGCAGCTTCCTTGGCCTTGAACTCCTTCTCTCTTTGCAGGCGGTACTGTTCAATTTCAGCCTGAGCCTCTTCTTTGGCCTGCTTCAGCCTCCGGTTCTTTCCTGGTTTCAAAGGAAAAAGCTGCATCAGGGAGTGGTTAAAAGACAAGTAGAAGAGGAAGCAGAGACTGAGATCGTAAATTCTAACAGGTCACAAGGAAAACAGTCTTACACTATAGTTGCTAGAAATGTGCATGGTGGAATTCAGAGCTAACTGGCAGTATAGGCTCCTGCCTCCTACAAGCTGTACTTAGCTAGGAAGTGACTAGATAAAAAGGGCCGCCTTCCATAACTACAGACAGAAAAATGATGGAAAAAATTCTGGAACGTGTCAGAATAGTCTCTCAATCTCTACTGTTAAGGACACACAGAGGGACGCCTGGATGGCTCAGTCGGATGAGGGTCCGACTTCAGCTCAGGTCATGATCTCACGGTTCGTGGGTTCGAGCCCCACGTCAGGCTCTGTGCTGACAGCCCAGAGCCTGAAGCCTGTTTCAGATTCTGTGTCTCCTCTATCTGCCCCTCTCCCGCTCACACTCTATCTCTCTCTCTCTCAAAAATAAATAAATGTTAAAAAAAAAAAAAAAAAAGAACCCACATAAAATGGGTGACATTACCCACCTGGAGAATTCTTGCTCTTCCCAAGAAGTGAACACCCAGGTATGCTGCTGATTATAACTAGAGGTCTGCTTAGAAGCTGAGAGAGGAGAGGACTAGGCTCCCAAGAGACATTAACCTAAACTGTAACTAAGGAGACAGGCGATGTAATATTGGAAACTAGAAACCATGCCTGTGCACGAGGAAATAAGTAATGCAAGTGGTTCTGGGCAGGCACCCTGAATGGAGAGCACTGGACAGTACAACCACACAAACATCTAGGAAGTGAGGAGACGCGGGGGCTCTGGTTTCTAGACAAGAATAAACTTACAGCTAAAATCATTCTCTCAATTCCATCAGCCCCCATCTGAAAACAGACCGTACAACCAGCCAGCACATATTCTTTGCTTTGATTCTCTGCTCACTGATCACACTTCTAAGAAACCCAAATTGGGGAGTGGGGGTGAAGGGAGGAGGGGACGGGCGGGGTGGGAGGAGAGTCTTAGATGATCAACCTGGGCATTTCTCCAATTCAGAGCAAAAGGCACATCTAGAAGTAAGCTTTATTAGACATCCTTGTACATCAATTTCCCAAATCCCACTCAGCCCATGTGGATGAAGGAAAGTGAACTTAACCTCCCATCTCCTGATGAAGAAACGATCTCTAAAAACATAAAGCCTGTTTCTGCAAGTGTAGGTCTACTCCAGTGTCATCTAGGGCCTACTGCTGCCCCTGGGAGCTAACTTCTACCCCTGTCTGCATGCTGTCCTCCTCACCACCTATCTCCAAAGCCAATCTTCAGAGCGGAAGAGCTTTTCCAAGCGGCTCACATAACTTCACAATGCCACTCTCCTGGTCACTCTCGACTCCCACAGCTCTCTGAATTAAGACAAAACCATTCCCTGCACATTGGACATCTTCAAAGTTCAATGGTGATAGGCTTCTCTGAGACCCAAAAATATATATTTGAACAGGAAATCATACTTCTTGTAAATCTTATTTTTGCGGGAGCCAGTATTTTATTGTTCTACATCAAGGAAATAAACCGTAACAAGTTTTTTTTTAAGTTTTATGGCCAAAAGCAATGATTTCAGGAAAAATTTAAGTCGGATCCCTTTGCCACATGAGGTACTGCCTCTTCCCAATTCCTAACTGGAATTATGGCGAGTCAACCATAATTACAGATCAAAAAATGCAGTGATTTCTTTCAAACAGTAGCTCTTGTCAATACTTGTTTCTAATTACAGCAAATTCTGAGACATGCATTAACCATAAACTCACTCCTTTAAAACAAACCCATTCAGTAGATACGGAATAGCCATCCAAGCTATACAAGATACTGCACCAAGCCTGATGACATTAAGAAAAATGTAAAAACATGATCCCAACATCCAAGACACTCAGAATTATTCTGACCATTGTCCAACTATTTGTGCCTGCACCTCTCCTAAATAACCTCACATACTTCCGCACAGGACAAACTCTGCGGAGTCATTCTGGAAATACTTCATCAAGAGCATGATGAGAAATACTCTATGAGGAACACATAACTTTCCAGTCACCAGGGCAAGAATAAAAGGCTTGTTCCCATCCCCAGCTTCCTCAAAGAAAGCTTTTTCCCAGGAAATGCAGAGCTTCACAGAACCTCTAATCTAGAAAGTATAAGAGTCATGCTTGAAATCTACTTGGGTATGGGATCAAAGTGTAAGTCTTATAACAGGAGAAAACCCCAAGGAATTACTAAGGGTTATGATCCTTGCATGGGAAAAGAGGCCTCTAGGCTCCTGCTATGCTTCTTCCCATGATATGGTCACATCATTTGGCTAAGCCTCATCTCACCCATCTGTGTAAAAGGGACAGAGACATCTATCTCACCATATGGGAAAATGAATACATACAGTTAAATTACATATGGTCCCTATACTCCAGGAGCTTAGTCTAGAGACTAAGGCCTAAAGAAACCAGTTACTGCATTGAGATGACAGAAATAAGGTCTTAGGAAGGACCTCAGACTAGTTTGAGAAGACAAAGCAGGGAAGGCTTCCTGGAAGAATTGCTGCCTAAATTTGAGACCTGAAGGAAGACTAAGTGTTAGAGAGGAAACTAGGAAAGGGCACTTTCAATCGGAGGAAACAGCTGTGCCAAGGCTGCAGGTGAAATAAGGCATCACAGTGGCCCAGGATGACTGGAGGAGAGAACCCAAAAATGAGAAGAGGGAAGAAAGCCAGAGCCCGATGCAAAAACGCTGCCTCCACCCTATTCAGGAATCTGGCCTTGGACAACCCAGTCGGGACCCCTCTCACTAATGAGAGCTTTGTACTTTTACTCAGTAAAGTCTGTTGTTTTGCTAAAAACAAAAGAAAAAGGAATCTGGTCTTTCTTCTGCAGGCGCTAAACTGACTGAAGACGGCGGGGAAGTCCTATCTGCATCCCAGGGTGGACTTTGACTGCCCGAAGGAGAATGGACTTGGAGGAAACTAGATCCACCCGTGAAATTCCTTAGTAACCTTACATTTCTAACTCTAGCTCCCGTCTCACCTGCAACTAACCCCCCCACCCCCACCCCCCCAGTACTGGCTTCCTTCACTGGGACTTTGAATAGCATATGATGAAGACGCTGGTCACTGGTGCACGGGATGATGCGTCTGGCACATATTAACCACATTAAAAAAAAAAAAATCTTTTTAAGGAGTTAACGAAGTAGGCTGCTACACAGCCTCAGAAAACCTAGCGTCCCGGACTAATATGCTAGCTGTAGGGATGGGGGAAAAGTGAATATGTAGATGGTGGCTAACGAACAAGAGAAGCAGACGTGGCAAAGAGGACTCCGTGATCAACAGCATGGATTACGGTAGCTCTGCACAAGGAAACAAAACAACCGAAAGGAGCAAGTGACCGCCGGAAAAACGAGTTCCATCAGGAGAGCTCATTTCGCAAGCCTCCCAGACCCCACGAAGGTCATCCACCTATTATTGTCTCCACGCCCTCCTACTGCACATCGCGGCTTCCAGTCGCCCCTCAAGCCTTCCAGAGCCTCATATCTAGACAGTCTGGAGACACCCAAGCTCCCGCGACTGTCACCACCCCTCCGGGCCGCAGTTTTTCGGGTCTCGTCTACCTACACCCTCCCGCGGCCTGGCTGCGCTCAGTGCACTGGCACCACGCCTGGCCGCCCCACCCCGAAACTCACGCTTGCGGGCCTCCGACACCTTCTCGGCGGCCCGCTTCTCGGCCTGCAGCAGCTGCTGGATGCCCTGCGACTGGCTGGCCATGGCGCCGGCGATTCTGAGGCCGAGGCAAACGGCCTAGAACGGTCGACCGCCCCCTCGCGTCAGCTGACCCAGGCGCCTAGGATCTGCGCCTGCGCCCTGTGGCGGCGCCCCGCCCTCCGTCACGTGACGGCCGCAGAGCCGCGTCAGCTGACTGCACACGGAGTCTGGTGACTGGCCGGGGCAGGGAGGGGCACCAGCGGAACGTCTCGGCTGCGCCTGCGCAGGATTTGTCTTCTGTCTTGACCTCTTCCTCCCCTCAGCCCCCGCCTCCCTTGCACGGCTGTTCCTTCGCTAGTTCGGTTGTCGTGGCTACCCTGCCACGTCGTTGTTGCTACAGCCCCTTGCTTTACACTATGTCCGCATTAAGGTCGGGAGGGGAAGAGCCAGGCCACACACAAAGAGGTTTCTCTATTTTGCCCTCTTCTTTACTCTTCCCCTTTCTGGAGTTTTCCTTGGGACTCAAATATATTAGGGGACACGTTAGAAAAATTCTTACCAGGCTCAGGGGATAGAGTGTGGATTGGGAACAGGGATACTTGGGGACAGATATGCCACTTACGCTGTGTGAGTTGGAGGAGGATGCTTTCCCTCTCTGAACCTCAGTTCAAGGAGCGAGTCGGACTATTTTCCGTAAATATTTGATGAATACCTGCCACGATCCTAGACCACTGTTCGTACTGAGGAAATAGGGAGCAAGACAGATTCCCTGGTGGAGTGCACAGCTGATGGGCCAAAAAACCCCAACAGCACTAAAGTAAATAAATTGCAAACCGATACAGTAATGAAAAATACAGGGTGCTTTAAAAAGAGGGGCATTAGGGCTTTCCCAACGAGGTGGTATTTAAAATGAGATCAGAAGAGTGAAAAGTTAGCCTGGAAAGGATACTGGGGGAGTGGGGGAGCGGAGGGGTTAGGGTTGATTAGTGGAAAAGAACCAACATGTCTGGATTTGGTGGGAGCAACTTGGCACAGAGGTATCTCCCACCACAAATAGGTAGATAGGAAGTGAGTAGTTGAGTATACAACATGACAGGCATTGCCCTGACACTTGACTTGGTTCTGACAGCAACTCTTAATCCCTTTCGATAATAACCAGACTGAAACTCAGGGAAGTCCAACAACTTGCCCAAAGTGACTCCCTTGTTAACTGTCAGATGGGGAATTTGGATCCAGCCCGGCCTGCAAAGTAGAACATCTGATCCACTGTGCTCTGCTCGAATCTTATGGGCTGTGGGAAGGACCAGATGGTCTCCTGGAGTCCACCAAGCGCTGGAAACATAAAACAATGCCAGAACTTTTCAATAGAAGCATCTCCGCACTCGAGGAGCTGGATTCATGGTTCAGGAGGACATTTTCATTTGATTCAACTTAGAGATGGGGTTGGGAAGAAAGCTGAAATCCAGACAACCTATTCTTTCCTGATAAAAGAATCAGCGCTTGACTGGTCTCTGGGACTTTAAGTCCAGTCAATGATTTCCTGGAAAGATTTGTCCTTTTCAGCATTCCAGGAAAATGTAATTCATTCAGTCCACGGAGGACAACGCATGCTTCTAATGAGTGGCAAGAGGAATAAGAGATGGGGCTAGCCAGAAAGTGGAAATACCCAAATGCCTGGCAACTGATGAGTAGATTAACAAAATGTGGCTTACCTGTCAGTGGGATATTATTTGATCGTTAAAAGGAGTAAAGTACTGATACGTGCTGCAATACGGATCCACCTTAGTAACGTGCTAAGTAAAAGAATCCGGGCACAGAAGACCACACACTGTGTGGTTCCGCTCGTCTCAAATGTTCAGAACGGGCACATCCTATAGAGATAGAAAGTAGGTTAGTGGCCACCCTGGAGCAGGGGGTGGGGGGAGAGGGAACAAGGAGTGAGGGCTAACTAACTGGCAAGGGGTTCTTTTTTGGGATCATGAAAATGTTCTGGAATGAGGTAGTGGTGACAGCTGCACACCCTTGTGAATACACTTAAAATACCAAATTGTCTACTTTAAAATGGTAAATGGTACAGAGTGTGAACTATGTCACGATAAAGCTGTTAAGAAGAGAGAGAGAAATGATGATAATGATGGAGGTGCAGCCTTTGCACAGTTTCTAGTCTTTCGTAAATGCCAGGAGGTGGAAGCTGTTGTTTTGATATGGCGGGGGAGGGGGGGGGTGGGGAAGGTAATTGATTTACTAATCTGGTCCTCCACTTAACAAAAGCCTTCACATGAGGGTTCCTCTAACAGCCAGCTTCCTGAAAGCATCGAAATTTCTACACATTCCAGAATGGATTTTTTTGCTTGCAACATTTCAAAAGTTTATTGTATAAAGAGAACAATACTAGACAATCCATCCTCTGAAATTTTCAGACTGGTGTAGGTTTTCTGGTTATCGGAGTGGGTGTTTGCTGTCAGAACTTGGGTACTTCAGGGAGGTGTCCTGAAATAACTAGGAAATGAGGGTGAAGCAGTTGCCCTCCAAAGAAAAGCCCTGAAGTCTTGAGCCAACGTCCAGAGCAAAGAGTTACAGTCATCTGAGGAACACAGAATGGATCCCAGGGTTGGTACTCCTGATGCGTGACTGTTTTAGCACATCTTTTTTTTTTTTTTTTTTTCGTTTTATTTATTTGAGAGAGAGAGCGCAAGTCGGGGAGAGGGTAGAGGGAGAGAGAGAACAAGTCAGGGAGAGGAGCAGAAGGAGACACACACACACACACACACACACACACACACACAGAATCTTAAGCAGGCTCCACACCCAGCACATAGTCTGACACTAGACTTGACCCCACAATCCTGCGATCGTGACCTGAGCTGACTTCAAGAGTCTACGTTCAACCGACCGAGCCCTCCAGGCACCCGGAATGTATCAGCACATCTAAGAAAAGGCTTTGCCCTTTCTGATGTGTGGCTCTTCAAACACAAGTCAGAAACAAGGTGAAGGAGCAAAAGTGACCTTTATGGGCCCAAGTCAGCAACAACTAGGGCAAGTGTGGCTTCTCATTGCCTTGTCTAAGGAAACAAGACAGCTGGGTTCAAATCCCAGCTCTGTCATTTACTTGCCGGGTGACCTTGGCAGATTGTTAGCCTGTGTGAGCCTCAGACTCCTCATATGTTAAAGATGGAGTTAGCGACAGTATAATAGGGTCATTGTGAGAGTTGAACTAGTGAATTCATGTGACTAGCTTAGAATGTACTCACTACTCGTAATAACATAGGTATCTGAATCCCTGTGATGGTGAGTTCTCCAAGAAAGATAATCAGTGGGCCTTTTGGAGCTTTTTTTACATTTATTTATTTTTGAGAGACAGAGCACGAGCAGGGGAGGGGCAGAGAGAGAGAGGAAGACACAGAATCCGAAGCAGGCTCCGGGCTCTGAGCTGTCAGCACAGAGCCCAATGTGGGGCTCGAACTCACAAACCGTGAGATCACGACCTGAGCCGAAGTCGGATGCCTAACTGACTGAGCCACCTGGGCGCCCCGGGCCTTTTGTTTTTCTCTCTCCACCTGGTGTACTTAGTGAGTGGAAGTTCACCTCAAAGTGACTGCCCTACAGACACCTAGCAGGACCAGCGCTTGAAGCTGAACAGGTTGCTCACTGCACAAGGAAGTGAGACTATGCTAAAATCCGTGCCTGCTCCACCTGCTCTCCCCAGAAAGAGCACCTCTCTCTAATTCATTCAAAGGCTCCATGTGGCCAACTCATAGTCCTGTAACAAAATCCAGGGTGGGGGGCGTGACTTGCCACTGTGGGAAACCCTAAGGGGACTAAATACCCCACCCTACCTCCACTCCCACGTAGGGGCTCCTATGAGACAGGTTCTTGGCCACTGCCTACACATTTTCCACCTTGGAATGCTGATGATTAATAGTTAACCCTTCCTCTTCCTTGATTTACACTGAAAATAATTCTGAGGCCGCCTGGGTGGCTCAGTTGGTTAAATGTCGGACTCTTGATTTCAGCTCACGCCATGATCTCATGGTTTGTGGGATCGAACCCACATCGAACCCTGCGCCGATAGGTGGAGCCTGCTTGGGATTCCTTCTCTTTCCTTCTGTCTCTGCTCCTACCCCGCACGTGCTCTCTTTCTCTCAAAATAAATAAACATTTAAAAAATATTTTTTAAAGAAAATAATCTTAAAGAGACGAAGGTTGTATTCTCAAATCTCCATGGTGTTAGAGAGATAATATTTATCCTCCAATGAACCCAGTGAGCTGTGTATCGCTGTGATAGTTACCGGATTCAGGACACATTCACTGAAAATATGGCACCTTGACATATTGAAAATTTTAAACGGAAAGAATTTGAGGATCGGCAGGTGCAGGAAGGATTCTTTGGCCTTTCCTTGAAGCAGGCCATGGGATTCTCGTGTGAGAAATGTCCTCCCTCCATCCAGAGGAAAGGGGCATCCTTATCTCCAAGACCCCAAGAGGCTTCAAGAGAAATCAGGACAAACAGGCCTTGCTAGTTTCCTCCAGTTTCCTCCTCTTCGCTCATATCCCTTTCGTCCTAACACATTTTCCATGACTTCCCACTCTTCATCAAACCAAGTGTAAAAATACTCAGGTTGAAACACTTCCTTGGGTCTTCATTTCCTTATGAAGTCTCCCATGTCACACAGAACTTACCTTAAATAAATTTGGATGCTTTTCTCTTGTAAATCTGCCTTTTGTTATAAAGGCCCAGCCAAAAACCTAAGTTGGGTAGCAGCAAGATATTTCTCCTCCCTTACAATAGCATTTACTTGCTATTTCCATCTATTCCAGAATCTAGGGTCTGCCTGGGTAACATTTATTTCTCTGCTTTCCCAGGAGCTAAGAAGCAGGCCTGGAAAGCAGGTCAGGGAACAAAGCATTGCAAATTATTCCTAGAAATTAACTACAGATGAGTCTGAACAAAGTCAGGACAAAAAGATATTAATAGTGACACTCTTCGTTAATTCATTCATTTAGTTAAACATGTTTATTGAGCACCCGGTTTGTGCCAGCCTTCAGCAAGTGACTGCATATGAGCAAAGCAGACACATCTTTTGTCCTCCTGGGGCTTGGAGTCAATGGGGGAGACAGCCAGACAGAAATACCCATCAATGAATATATAATATTTAACTGAGTTAAATGCTCTACAATTGGGCTATCCAAAGTAGGAGACACTAGCCACATGTGACTCTAGGGAAATTGAAATGTGGCTAGTTTCTTTTTTTTAATTGTTTCATTAAATTTTTAAAAATATTTATTAATTTTTTTGTGGGGGCGAGGGGCAGAGAGAGCGAGACAGAGGATCTGAAGCAGGCTCTGTGCTGTGAGCACAGAGCCCAATGCGGGGCTCCAACCCATGAACCGTGAGCTTATGACCTGAGCCGAAATCAAGAGTTGCTTAACCCACTGAGTGAAATGTGGCTAGCCTTAATTGAAATCTGCTGTAAGAATAAAATATATAACACATTTCAAAGGCTTTGCACCAAAGAAATGTAAAATACCTCATTAACAATTTTTTATTGATTGTACATAGACTCGATCATATTTTAGATACAATGGGATAAATAAAATGTCTTATTAAAATTAATTTCACCACCCATTAGAATGGCTACTATAAAAAATAATGAGTGTTAGTAAGGATGAAAAGAAATGAGAACCCATGTGTGATGTCGGTGGGGATATAAAGTGGTGAGTCTGCTATGGAAAACAGTACGGTAGCGCCATGAACATGGACATACACATATTTCTTTAAGACCTGGCTTTCAGTTCTTTGGGGCTATCCACCCAGAAATAGACTTGCTGGATCATATGAAATTATCATATTATTTCCATTGGTGCTGCTCTAAAGGAAAAGAATTTTGATCTTCAGGGATTTTTTTGGTGT